>CM038670.1:671848380-672448380 GCA_021605145.1 Aegilops bicornis
GCAGCCAGGGAAAGTAGCACCCGAATGATGGCCATTCTAGCCACAGGTGAATAGGCGTCAAAGCAATCCTCGCCTTCTTTCTGAGTGTAGCCCTTGGCCACAAGCGTGTATTGTACTTATCAATTGTACCATCATGCCTTAGCTTCTTTTTGAACACCCACTTACAACCCACAGATTTACAACCGTAGGGTCATTCAGTTAGCTCCCAAGTTCCATTAGAAAGAACTGAGTCCATCTCATTATGAACAACTTCTTTCCAACCATCTACACCCGGAGATGCATATATGCCTCTGGAATAGACTTGGGAGTGTCGTCAACAAGGTATGAAATGAAATCATCACCAAAGGAGTTTGCAACCCTTTGTCTCTTACTCCTCAAGGAGCTTCATTGCTATCCTTCTCAAGGACTTCCTCAGGTGATTGACGAGGTTAAGCTCCTCATCGGAGGTCTTGAGCTTCCGATTCATCTCATCCAGCGACGCGACATTAGCAACCGCCGCAAGAGATGAGGCCTGCAATAACAAAAGAAAACTCACATTTCATGGTTTTTTGATCCTCTACCATGTTTTTCAAAACCTGACAAATCTTGGGGGCTGCTATATACAAGGGATGTACAACTTTGTTCAAATATTCTCTTTATGAAAAGAACATTACATGGCTTACCTCGAAGCTCGTCAGGAGGCCACCGAAGGATTCCTTCAGTCCGCTGTTAACGAGCTGAATACTTTGCAACACCACACCCATTAAGGCGCGGTGCTCCGCAATGATTGAGGAGTTGTTCAAAGGTTCCTCCACCTCCCGCCACTCAGCCACAACTCGGTCACCGGTGTCCGGCGCTGGCTGCGGGCCCCCGGCTCTTTCTTTGGTGGAAGGCGGAACTGACGCCTTCGGGGGCCTTCGGGGCTCCGAGGCCGTCTTCCGGGAGGGTTCGGATTGACGGAGCTCCCCCTCTTTGTTCACCAGGAGGGATCCCTCCTCCTGGTCTTCAGGGACCGAGGTGTTAGCCTCAGCCATAATCTCGTCACCATCACTCGCCGTGTCCGGGCCGGGAGGGGTCATTCGAAACAACACCCCCCCGGTCTCCCCGATGACCGGGGGAGGCGCGGAGCACGGTTGTCGGTGTCAAAACTGGCGGATCTTGGGTAGGGGGTCCCGAACTATGCGTCTAAGGTCGATGGTAACAGGAGATAGGGGACACGATGTTTACCCAGGTTCGGGCCCTCTCTATGGAGGTAATACCCTACTTCCTGCTTGATTGATCTTGATGAATATGAGTATTACAAGAGTTGATCTACCACGAGATCGTAATGGCTAAAACCCTAGAAGTCTAGCCCGTATGACTATGATTATGATCGTTCACCTCTACGGACCTAGCCCTTCGGTTTATATAGACATCGGAGGGATCTAGGGTTACATAAAGTCGGTTACAGAGAAAGGAATCTTCATATTTGGTCGCCAAGCTTGCCTTCCACGCAAGGATAGTCCCATCCGGACACGGGAGAGAGTCTTCAGTCTTGTATCTTCACAGCCCATTAGTCCGGCCCATGTCCAATAGGCCGGACGCCCGAGGACCCCTTAGTCCAGGACTCCCTCAGTAGCCCCTGAACCAGGCTTCAATGACGAGGTGTACGGTGCGCAGGTTGTCTTCGGCATTGCAAGGTGGGTTCCCCTTTCTGAATACTCCAAGATAGTCTTCGGACGCAACGAATGTATCCGGATCTGCAACACAAGTACCACACACACAACCGCAAAGAGTATAATATTTCACGAGTCCAATCCACTGATAAATTTTTGCAATGTGACATCACGCCTGCCCGGTCATTATTTCGAACCGTTTCTTGTCCTACCGTTCCATGTTTCGGGACGCGGTTTTTATTGGCACGTCTTGTCAAAGCAGAGATCGTGTCCCCTTATTGCGGGATTCTCATCAATACGGGCATGGGTAATCTGACCGTGCCGTTGGCACAACCCTTGGGAACAGGCGAGTTTTAAGGCGAGTGGGGAGGCACTTGATATTCACTGCCTTTATAAGGGGATAAGGATTCCCTTCTTTCACGCACACCTTTTCTCCTTCTCCGCCCTTCCATCCTTGAGCTCCAGCGCCCAAGTCCTCATCTTTTCCGCCTCAAGAAAGCACTTAACCATGTTCGGATCTGGAGGGCAAGGCAAGTGGACGGCCTCCTCCGTTAAGGAGAAGGACATCACCGAGGTTCGGGAGGCTGGGTATCTGGCGAAAGAAATCGCTCACCGGCTTCCGGCCAAGGGGCAAGTCATCCCCACCCCGAAGCCCAACGAGAGGGTGGTGTTCATTGTCGGTGTCAAAACCGGCGGATCTCGGGTAGGGGGTCCCAAACTTTGCGTCTAGGATCGATGGTAACAGGAGACGGGGGACACAATGTTTACCCAGGTTCGGGCCCTCTCTATGGAGGTAATACTCTACTTCCTGCTTGATTGATCTTGATGAATATGAGTGTTACAAGAGTTGATCTACCACGAGATCGTAATGGCTAAACCCTAGAAGTCTAGCCTATGAGTATATGGTAATGAATCTGTCCTATCCGGACTATGCCCTCCGGTTTATATAGACAATCAAGAGATCTAGGGTTACATGGAGTCGGTTACATAGGAGGAAATCTTCATAATCGGTCGCCTAGCTTGCCTTCCACACCAAGTAGAGTCCAATCCAGACACGGGTATAGTCTTCAGTCTTCATGTATTCATAGCCCATCAGTCTGGCCCAACAGATAACTGGTCGGACGCACGAGGACCCCTTAGTCCAGGACTCCCTCAGTAGCCCCCGAACCAGGCTTCAATGACGAGGTGTTCGGCGTTTCGGATTGTCTTCGGCATTGCAAGGCGGGTTCCCTTCTCCAAGTAATGTATTCGGATGTTGACTCAATTTTGTTCCCATCGGCTTCTACGCGCTAATAACTTCGCCTTCCACGTGTCGAGCGAATGCGGAAAGTCGGGGTATTTTTGCAAATAACACCCCGTCCATGCAAGGGAGCGCGCCTATTAAAGATATTGGATCTCAGATCCATGCGACACCACACCAAGAAGATCCTCGGAGACTGCTAGGAGAAAACCATTCCAGCATGGCTAGCATCCCCGGCTCCTCCTCCCGCTCCAGCTCAAAGAAAAGCGAGTGGGAGAAGTGCTCTGTGTCTCATTGTTAGTTAGCAAAGTTGCAAACACAGGGATTTCTTCCTCCCGCGGATCTGGTCCCTGTTCGAGCAGGGCTGGCTTCCTTCAGTGGTGTGACTCAGGCGGAGGACTTTCCTAATCCGTCCGGGGGGAACGAGTGTGCTTCGTCCCCTATCTGATTAGAGGCGTCGGATTTCCAGTCCATACATTCCTCCGACGGCTTCTGGAATATTATGGCCTTCGGCTACATAACTTCACCCCCGCCTTTATCCTGCATATCGCAGGCTATGTTGCTTTATGCGAGCTATTTCTGGGTGTTGAAGCCCATTTTGAACTGTGGAGAAAATTGTTCTGTCTTGTCCCACGTAACCATGAGGGGTCAATATTTGAAGTGGGCGGAGATGAAGTGTGGCGCATCGCCAATACCGGATACCCGTACGACACACCAAGGAAGGCATCTGAAGAATGGCCTTCCGAATGGTTCTACATCGAGGACATTGCGCTTCCCGACCCAGTTCGAAAGGGTCTTCCTGAGTTTGCAAGCGTTCCACTAAATAAACGCCACAGTTGGCGCCCCCGGAGCCTTGAGGAGGACGACAATGCGGAGGTTCGTCAACTCTTGGGCGAGATAAAGACGCTCGCCCAGTCCGGATAAACAATGGTCGAGGTAATAGCGACCTCCATAACGCGAGGGGTTCAGCCGCTTCAATACAGAGGGCTCCCAATGTGGCACTACAACGGGGAGGACGACGCCTCCTGCTGTGGCCGAAAAGGTCCGGGTACCCCCGCCGCTCTGGCCAAAATACTGGCCGAGCTGTTCAATGGGGACGAAGAGGAATTTCTTTGCATCAATCGCAGAGATGGATATTCTATGTATAATCCTCCCAGTTGGGTAAGTCCCCTTCCTTCTGCTTTACTCATTCCGCGTCCCGGATTACCTTTGATAAATTTCTAATCTGCTTATAACAGCATTGGCGAAGAATCACCGAGGGGTTTTACAGCCCCGCCCCACAGCCTGAGGACCACAACCGGGAGCTGGATCCCGGGTCCGAAGAAGATCCGGACATATTCGTGGTACTCACGGAAGGGGTGTTTTACCAGGCGAGCTACGATGGCACGGAAGTGGCCATTATTGCCGATTATCCCGGTCTTCTTCCTGCTTCCCACGTAAGTCCTCGAGAAAAAAATCTCTCTCGAAAGAGCTTCTTCGCACTGCCTCACCCATCGCACTGTCTCGTGCTCCACAGGGGAGGCGTTCGGCGCGTTACGCTACTCCAGGGGTGGCTCCAAAGAGAGTGGCTCCAGCGCCGAGCAAGGCTTCTAAAAGGAAGGTCGGTGAAGTCACGACCCGTCCCTCGTCAAAGAGGTAGGGATACAAAGGTATACTTTAGCAGTCACATCCAACTGTAACTTGTACGCTTGTTTGACACCAGGAAAAAGGTTCACCGGACTAAATACGAGGGTCCAGTTAGCCGCACTCCAAACGCTTGGGATTTAGACCCTGTTGGAAAGGCGGGAGCCGACATAGGAACAGTGCCGGACTGTCTTCGGCCGAGGGTTCAGAGAATATGTCCGTTACCAACTCGGAAGTGGAGAGCGCCATGAATCATCGGCGCTGCAGGGCTATTTTACAAGACCCTGAGTTCTCAGAAGAGGCACTTAATGCCTTCAGCTCGGCTGATGCGTACATCCAGATTGCTCGAAACGGGCTTAGTAGAGCCACGAAACAGTATTTAACAAATGTGCGGGTAAGTTTTCTTTGTCCGAATAGGATAACCATATGCCAGTAGCCCCCAGGACTGAAAGCAGTTGGTACAACTGACTTAAGTACCGTTGTATGACCAGGTTCTAACAGAGAAGAACAACCTGCTATCCCAAGAGCTGGAACAATGTCGGATGCAGCTAAATGCTGCTACCGCCGAACTGGAAAAGTCCAAGAAGGCGTCACCTGGTAATATTCCCTTCCAACGAGAAAATATACTTATATGCCCTCAATACTAACAGTCTTGCCTATACCGTGACATAATGGTCAGGGGGACTCAAAGAGGCGTTGGAAGTCGTGCAAGCGAATGAGTAAGAAGCCAAAAGGCTACAAGCTACAGGCGATCGTGTATTGAAGCAGGCCATTATTGAGAAAAACCAGCTCCAGGATTGCAAGACCCAGCTAGGCGAAGAGCTGAAAGATGTGTGGGCCCAGCTAGCCGATTCCGGGAAGGAGAACAAGAAGCTGCGAGGCGGTATATTCAGTATGTATCTGAACTATTTTGAAATTAGTTCGGTGATAGGAGAAACTGATATAGCTATGATTGCAGGTATATTAACGGGCCGTCCTGAAGAGGAGGTGTCCGGATCATCGAGTGATCTGCTGCAAAAGCTGTCGCAAGTGCACGAACAAGTGCGGCTAGCGATGCGGAGTGTTCTCAAGGCTCTATGGCCATCCGCCTCCCCTCCAGGAAGTATGGAGGAGTTTGTAGAGCGGTTCAAAGCAGCGCGGCGGCGTATCCGGCTATGGAAGATATCGGCATGTCGAGAGGGTGCGCGAGATGCTTGGGCCATGGTGAAGACTCGGTATACCAAGCTTGATCCTAATCACATGGCACGGGTCGGTCCAGTCGGGCCGAATGGGGAAGAAATTCCCGTTAGTTTGGTGTACGACCAAGTAGGGGTGGCCGCCAAATATTCCCAACAGGATTGTAAGTTAGATCGCCTGTTGGACGGTATAGAGGAGGAAGTGTTTGAGTCCAAGTGACTATGTACTTGCCTCACCGTATGGAATTCTAGCTGAATTGTATATCATTTGTCATGGCAGACCTTTTCGCTTCAACCTACGGACCCAAAGGTGCGGAGTGTTTCCGAATACCATCGCGGCCGAATAGGCTGGGGTATGCGTGGAAAACTAAGTGTATGGGTCATAGTTGCTTGAACAGACAAGTTGTATCCGGCTAGTTATGTTATATTACAGTGAGATTGTAAGAAACATCTTCTAGGGAGAATAGTTCCGTTAAGGGTTCCTTCCCCTGGGTATGCATGCATTAGTAGACATGTCAGAATTGTGATGTGAAAATCACAGTGTGTATAGCTTCTGGGGGTTCACAATAGAGTGAGTGCAAAAAAGTATTTTTCATCCACCGACCTTATATTCCCTTAAGAACGCTAGCTTTTGGCTTCACCCAGTCTGAGGTACACATCCGGATGACCCGGCAGTAACAATCGCAGAGGTGCTCCCTTTACCACCTAGCCGAACAATCGGGAACGTAGGGGTAAGCACAGGAGCCAGGCAACCCAGCTTGGCCAAAACTTAAGTCATATCGATGCATATAATGGTGAAGAAAAGACATACGAAAAAAAACACGTATGTGTGATGAGCTTGATGCTCGGCAAGTAATATTAACAAGCTTCTATTAAAAGAAGCCCCCAGGTATAATGAGCGTACGTTTGTAAAAATGTGTACGTCAGCAGTATTCGGTCAAGCCGAATGAGAGATTTAAAGCAAAAAAATTGTGTAAAAGGGGGAAAGAGTTATGGAAACTGTAAGGGAGAAGGAGACTAACAAAGTGTTCGGCGCTAGGCATAGAACCTTCAAAGTCTGGCCGCATTCCAGGGGTTCGGCTCTAGGCGATTGTCTGATGCGTCACGAAGACGGTACGCTCCTCCGGTAAGAACTTCGTCGATTATGAAGGGACCCTCCCATTCGGGCTTGAGTTTGTCCTTTTTCTTCTCCGGCAAGCGTAGAACGAGTTCACCAACATTGTAAGTCTTGGCCCGTACTTCTCTGCTTTGATATCTTCGAGCCTGCTGTTATAAAATGCTGAACGGGCTTTGGCGACGTCGCGCTCTTCCTCCAGGGCGTCTAGGCTGTCCTGCCAATCCAACTCGGCCTCTTTCCCTTTGTACATACGAACTCGAGGTGAGTCATGTATAATATCGCAGGGCAATACAGCCTCTGCACCGTACACCATGAAGAAAGGTGTGTATCCGGTAGTACGATTGGGCGTGGTCTGCAGCCCCCAGGGTACGGAGTCGAGCTCCTCGACCCACTGTTTGTCTGATTCTTTCAGAGACCGCACTAGTCTGGGTTTGATGCCGCTCATAATAAGACCATTAGCTCGCTCGACTTGACCGTTTGTTTGCGGGTGGTAGACAGAGGCGTAATCGAGGTTAATGCCCAGATTAGCACACCAGGTTTTCACCTTGCCAGCTATGAAATTCGAACCGTTATCAGTGATGATGTTGTGCGGTACACCATAACAGTGTACCACGTCGGATATAAATGCAATCACTGATCCGGACTCGGCCGTTTTAACTGGTCGAGCCTCTATCCACTTGGTGAATTTGTCCACCATGACCAGTAGATATTTTTTCTTATGGCTTCCCCCTTTAAGGGGTCCGACCATGTCCAAGCCCCAGACCGCAAAGGGCCATGTAGCAGGGATTGTTTGTAGAGCGGTTGGGGGCATATGGCTTTGGTTGGCGAAAAGTTGGCATCCGACACAACGCTGGACGAGGTCCTGTGCGCCTGCCCGGGCCGTAGGCCAGTAATATCCTGTATGGAAGGCCTTGCTGACAAGTGCCCGGGCTGCGGCATGGTGCCCACCGAGACCGGCTTTCTGCCAAGAGTTGCCGCCCCTCCTCCTCGGAGATACACCTTTGAAGGACTCCGGTAGTGCTTTTCTTGTAGAGCTCTCTTTTGTGAACTTTATAGGCCTTCGAACGCCGGACGATGCGACGAGCCTCATTCTGATCTTCTGGGAGTTTCTTCCTATTAAAGTAGGCGAAGAATGGCTCGGTCCACGGGGCGATTACTGCCATTATGAGGTGGGCCAATGGCGTTACTTTGGTGGTCGAGCCTCCGATGATATCGGCGTGTTCGTTATCTGTGTTTATGTTCGGAACGAGACTGTCGTTACTATCTCCCCCTTGCCATACCACGGCTGGCTTAAAGAGCCTTTCGAGGAAGATGTTAGGTGGGATGGGGTCGCGCTTAGCACCGATGCAAGCAAGGACGTCTGCCGCCTGGTTACTTTCGCGGGCGATGTGATGAAATTCAAGTCCCTCGAACCGAGCCGACATCTTCAAAATGGCATTGCGATAAGCTGCCATCTTTGGATCTTTGGCATCAAAGTCTCCATTAATTTGGGATATTGCGAGGTTTGAGTCCCCGCGCACCTCCAGGCGTTGTATGCCCGTTGATACAGCCATTCAGAGGCCATGTAGCAAGGCCTCAGATTCGCCGCGTTGTTGGAGTCTGTATAATATTTGGAGTACGTCTTGGGCGATATCTCCTGCGGGGGCGTTAATACGACGCCGCCCTAGCCTCGCCAACATCTTGGAGCCATCAAATGCATCACCGGTTGGAATACACGCCGTACTCTTTAGGGAGTTCGGGTTACATCCCATTCGGTGACGAAGTCAGCCAAGACACAGGATTTGATGGCTCGACGTGGTTTGTACGTGATGTCGAATGGCAGGAGCTCAATGGCCCATTTGGCAATCCGGCCCGTTGCATCCCGGTTGTTAATTATATCATTGAGGGGCACTTCGGAGACCACCGTGATAGAGCACTCCTGAAAGTAGTGTCGCAATTTTCGAGATGCCATGAAAGCTGCATATGCTATTTTTTGATAATGAGGGTACCGGGGAATTGCATGGTGTGAGTACGGTGGATACGTAGTATACCGGCTTCTTGAGCGGAAATTTGTGTCCGTCCTATTCTCGTTCGACGACGAGTACGGCGCTCACCACCTGGTGTGTTGCTGATATGTAGAAGAGCAATGGTTCGCCGGTGTTTGGCGCGGCCAGGATTGGGTTGCTTGCCAGAAGGGCTTTTATTTCTTCGATCCGGCCCGCGCCTGTCCCACTCGGGTTATCGATTGCAATCAGAAGGCGATAGAACGGCAGCGCCTTTTCTCCCAACACGAGATGAAGCGGCTTAAAGCTGCCATGCACCCAAAGAAGTTTTGGACCTGCTTGAGTTCGGTTGGTGTAGCCAGTTGTGACAGAGCTCGGATTTTGGCTGGATTTGCTTCAATCCCTCTATTGGAAACAATGAAGCCCAATACTTTACCGGTGGGGACGCCGAAGAAGCACTTTTCTTGGTTAAGCTTGATGTCATATGTGCGGAGGTTGTTGAATGTGAGACGCAAGTCGTCTATTAGTGTTTCGACGTGTCTAGTTTTGATGACGACGTCGTCCACGTAGGCCTCCACTATTTTGCCGATCTGTTTCTCGAGGCATGTTTGGATCATGCGCTGGTAGGTGGCGCCGACGTTCTTGAGCCCGAAAGGCATGGTGTTGAAGCAAAACGGCCCGTATGGTGTAATGAATGCTGTTGCGGCTTGATCGGACTCCTTCATTTTGATTTGATGGTATCCGGAATATGCATCAAGGAAGCACAGCTGACCTGCGGCAACGTCAATGATTTGGTCAATGTGGGGAAGAGGGAAGGGATCCTTAGGGCAAGCCTTTTAAGGTCTTTGAAATCGATGCATAGGCGCCCAGATTTATCCTTCTTTGGTACCATTGCCAGGTTTGCCAACCAGTCCGGATGTTTGATGTCTTTGATGAATCCGACCTCGATGAGTTTAGCTAGCTCCTCCCCCATAGCTTGTAGTTTGTGTTCGGAAAAGCGCCACAGAGTTTGCTTGACCGGCTTATATCCCTTTAGTATGTTGAGGCTATGTTCGGCCAACTCGCACGGGATTCCTAGCATATTGGAAGGATGCCAGGCGAATATATCGCAGTTTTTGCACAGGAAGTCTCGTAGTGCGGCATCGACTGCAGGGCTGAGTTGCGCTCCGATAGACGCTGTCTTCTTCGGATATGTTGGATGGACCTGAAATTTGACTATTTCTTCTGCTGGCTTGAAGGAGGTGGATTTGGGTCGTTTGTCTAGGATCACATCGTCCTTATCCACGGTGGAGCGTAGTGCAGTTAGTTCCTCGGCCGCGAGGGCCTCAGACAATGCCTCGAGGGCCAAGGATGTGGTTTTATTCTCGGCGCGGAGGGCTATGTCCGGATCACTGACGAGGGTGATTATTCCATTAGGCCCAGGCATTTTTAGCTTCATATACCCATAATGAGGTATGGATTGAAAGCGCATGAAGGCCTCTCGCCCTAACAAGGCGTGGCACCCACTGTTGAAAGGGGCCACCTAGAAAGTTATTTCTTCGGACCGAAAATTCTCCGGCGTGCCGAACACCACATCAAGTGTATTTTTTCCTGCACACTGAGCTTCCCGGCTGGGAATGATACCTCGAAAGGTTTTGTTGATTTTCTCGATGCGGCTCCTGTCTATTTCCATCTTGTGGAGCGTGTCCTCGTAAATGAGGTTTAGTCCACTGCCGCCGTCCATGAGGACTTTTGTAAGTCGAAAGCCGTCCATGATTGGAGTGAGGACTAGGGCAGCTGGCGCTCGGACTATTCTGTATTTAGGTTCGTCACTGGCGTTGAAGGTTATGGCCGTGTCGTTCCAGGGGTCAATTGCAGCGACCTGGCAAACTTCGGCGAGATCGCACAGGGCCCTTTTACGCTTGTTGTTTGAAGCGAATGTCTCGAAGACTACCAATATTGTATTGTCATCTTTTGCTGGAGGGTGTTGTTCTGGGGTGTCCTTGATAAGGATGTTCTCACCGCTCTTGGCCACCTGCTGAAGTATCCAACATGCTCTAAGGCTGTGGGTTGCCACAGTATACGGCGTCGTGTGTATTTTGCATGGGCCATTGAGCCATCCCTCCAGAACGGTGCCGTGCAATGTAATAGGTTTATGTTTTTTGATTGTTCGGCTGGGCGTGCCACGGGGGCGCGTCCTTTTTGCACAATGGGGAGGGGATGGTTCCCAGCAAGCTGCCTGAGTTTTCCAGGCGCTTTCCATCACGCTGTACTTTTGTACGATAGTTGCTAGGTCAGCGAACTTTGGTATGCGACGGCGATTGATGGCGTTAAGGATACCTTCGTCCGCGCAGTTGTTGGAGAATGCTGCTATCGCGTCTTCGTCGCGACAGTCTTTTACCTTGTTTTTAACAAGGAGGAATCTGGCCCAGAAGTGGTGGACCGTTTCCTGAGACTGTTGTTTGATTCTCCAAAGAGCATCTATGTCCGGGTGGGTGGGTGGAATTGAATCCGAATCCTGACCCGATTTTGGATCCGGAGTTTGGAGGTCTACCGGGCCGGACAGTTCGGGCTCCGGGATATCGGCTGATTTTTTAGGCTCGTCGTCCGACTTTATGTTCAGAGGAAGAGGCATGCTTTTCTGCCGGAGAGTGTCCGGTTCTTCAAGATTGGCGATCCGAACATAGTCGTCCTCAATATAGTAGAAGAGTTTCTCTGCTCCTCGAGTACCACTATCTGATGGGTGATCGGTGGAGTTTTAATTTCTCTCTCGTCGGGTTTAAGCCCGACCCGATCGTAGTCTGTAGCGACCCCCAAGGCGGCCATGCGATCCAGGAGTTCGTTCAACGACGATAACTCCATTGGATCCATGCGGGCGGAGTATTCGGGATTGACGCGGAGGCGATTTTCGATGACTTGAGAGGTCATCGTCGGCTTAAGGGCCGAGCTGGCGGCCATGACGAAGCCGCCGAGCCGGAGGGTCTGGCCCGGGGCCAAGGCTCCTCTGGAGATGATATTATCCTTGACAACAAGGCGAGCCATCGACCCTCTCGGGGACGGCACAGTGGAACCCTCAATGAAAGCACCAATTTCGGTGTGGTGTCAAAACCGGCGGATCTCGGGTAGGGGGTCCCGAACTGTGCGTCTAGGATCGATGGTAACAGGAGACGGGGGACACAATGTTTACCCAGGTTCAGGCCCTCTCTATGGAGGTAATACCCTACTTCCTGCTTGATTGATCTTGATGAATATGAGTGTTACAAGAGTTGATCTACCACGAGATCGTAATGGCTAAACCCTAGAAGTCTAGCCTATGAGTATATGGTAATGAATCTGTCCTATCCGGACTATGCCCTCCGGTTTATATAGACACCGAAGAGATCTAGGGTTACATGGAGTCGGTTACATAGGAGGAAATCTTCATAATCGGTCGCCTAGCTTGCCTTCCACACCAAGTAGAGTCCAATCCAGACACGGGTATAGTCTTCAGTCTTCATGTCTTCATAGCCCATCAGTCTGGCCCATCAGTGAGCAAGATGCCCAATGTCACATGGCCCAAAGGTACGTTTGTGAAGACCGTCAAGGAGTGGCAGAAACTATGGTTCTATATCAGAGAGGCTCGTGACGCCACTTGGGCCGCAGCTACCGAATTCAAGTCCGGGGCTCCAATGCGGCTCACCTCCTGGATAGAGAAGGGCCCAAATAGGTCTTTGTCGGTGTCAAAACCGATGGATCTCGGGTAGGGGGTCCCGAACTGTGCGTCTAGGCGGATGGTAACAGGAGACAAGGGACACGATGTTTTTACCCAGGTTCGGGCCCTCTCGATGGAGGTAAAACCCTACTCCTGCTTGATTAATATTGATGATATGGGTAGTACAAGAGTAGATCTACCACGAGATCAGAGAGGCTAAACCATAGAAGCTAGCCTATGGTATGATTCTTGTTCGTCCTAGGGACTAAAACCCTCCGGTTTATATAGACACCGAAGAGGGTTAGGGTTACACAGAGTCGGTTACAAAGGTAGGAGATCAACAAAAACCGATCGCCCAGCATGCCATCCACCCCAAGGAAACTCCCAACCCGACACGGGACGAAGTCTTAAAACATGTAACATCATAGTCCAGGAGTCCGGCTATCTGGACACCTCCTAATCCAGGACTCCCTCAAGAGCTCCCACGAACTAGGCTTCAATGATGACGAGTCCGGCGCGCATATTGTCTTAGGCATTGCAAGGCGGGTTCCTCCTCCGAATTCTTCATAGAAGATTTTGAACACAAGGATAGTGTCCGGCTCTGCAAAACAAGTTCCACATACCACCGTAGAGAGAATAATATTTACACAGATCTGCTGACGTATTCCGCGACGTGACATCACACCACGGTCAGGCCTTTATTCGAATCATTTTTACTGTCCCACCTCAGCGCGTTTAGCAAGGCGGTTTCCTTGGCACGTCTTATCAAAGCGGAGATCATGCCCCCTTATTTTGGGATTCTCATCAATACGGGCGTGGGTAACCCAGTCGTGCCCGTTAGCACGCCTCCTCTATCGAAGGTGAGTCCCGAACGGTCACGGGGAGGGCTCTTGGTATTTAACCTCTTTATAACGAGACCAAGGCCCGCTCCTTTCTATCAATCTCAATCGAATCCGCCCCTCGCCTCGAGTTCCAACACCCAAAGCTCTAGGTTCAGGCGCTTCGGACCTTCGACGATGTCCGGTTCCGACCTGCCCGGCCGGTGGATGCCTTCCTCCGTCACGGAAGAAGACGTGATAAAGCTGAGAGACGCCAGGTATCTAACAGGCGAAATTTCGCATAGGCTGCCTGCCCAAGGACATGTTATTCCCACTCCCAAGCCTGGTGAGAGCGTGGTGTTCATGTCCCACTTCCTTCGGGGTTTAGGCTTCCCGACGGACCCCTTCGTGAGGGGGCTCATGTTTTATTATGGGCTGGAATTCCATGACTTGGATCCGGAGTCCATCCTCCACATCTCATCGTTCATTGTTGTATGCGAAGCCTTCCTCCGCATCACCCCTCACTTCGGATTGTGGCTCAAGACCTTCAAAGTGGAGCTGAAGATGATCAAGGGGCAGCAGGCAGAGTGCGGAGGGGATGTTATAAGCAAGAATGCTGACGCTCCATGGCCCGAGGGCTCTTTTCAAGAGGAGCTCAGTCTATGGCAACAAGAGTGGTTTTATATCACCGCTCCCAGGGGCACAAAATGGGTGGCGCCACCTGCCTTCCCTCGGGTCATCCACTGCGGCTGTCATCGTGGGTCAATAAAGGGATTGACTGGGGGCAGTCCAAGGACGTACCTCTGCTGTAGGGCCGTATTCGAGACCTCCTAGAGAGAGAGAGAGATCAATCTGGTCGTAGTAGCGCAGGTCATGCTGATTCGGCGCCTCCTGCCCTGCAAACGTCGCCCCCTCCACCTGTGGGAGTTTAATCCGGAGGGACCACGAGCTCTCCAACATTTTATGGGCGCGACGCCCGTGGAGTTGTATAAACTGTTCTTCAGATCACAAGAGATGTGTCCGGACTTGACCGAGGACGCAGGTCTAAGCTGCAATCGCCCGGATACTCAAGTAAGTAGTCCTGTACCCGGACACGATATCCGTACATTTATCATAAACTTGCCCTTAAAGAGTTGTTCCTCGAACAGGAGTGGATAGCGAAAGCAAAACTGATAAGGTGTCCGCCCCCCTCCCTAAGACCACGCTGGATCCCGTGTTGACCAGGATGCTGGAGGCTGCGCCTTTGGAAGAAGGCGAAGGGGGAACATGGAAGCTACTGCCTCCGCAAAGGAGGCTACCAAGAACGGAGGGATCGAGAATCCCTCCATCCAGGGGGAGAAGAGGACCGCTTCTGAAGATCCGGAGACCAAGGCCTCAAAGCGGGGGAAGAAATCTTCGCCAGAGGGTCCTGCGCCGGGAGATGCCCCGGCCGCACTATTTCCCCAAGGGGATAAGCCCTCCAGCGAGCCGTAAGTAGAGAGGGGAGTTTTGTAATAAGGGACAACCCAATTTTTATTTCTGAAGATAACCGAGATTTACCTTGTAGTTCGGATCTCAGCCCTTCTCAGCAGAGCTCATCTTCGGGGGAATTTCGTCCGTAGATGATGGAGAGCGAAACGCCTCTGCCTGCCATACCGTCATGCGAAGCGGGCGACCCTGAGGTGTCGTTGCGGAGGGTTTCTCCGAATCTGGCGAGGCCGGAAGGCAGTCGTACATCCCCTCGAAGCCCTCCGCGTCCGACCTTCGAAAAAGGCCATCGGACGAGTCCGACACCAACTGGTGTACGGTCGGAGGAGCTGAAGGATCTTCTCGGGCGAGCGTCTATCACAGAAGATCACTGTGCGTTAATGGGTATGGTGATTGAAAGGATTTCATCCGCTGAGAGCGGATTGCATGAAGCCGTCAGAAGTTTACTGACGGGTTTTGAGGTACGCAAAATGATGTACCTTCTAACAGTTCTGCACATAAAATGCGCCCTGTGTAGATAGTAGCCCCTGAGACTCGATGCATTGTCAAGTTTGACAACGCACCGAGGATCATAATCCCAGGTATAATATTCGCTCTTCCTATGTAGGTGGCGAAGCGTCTGGTGGCAAGCCAGACTGATGAATTTGCCGAACTAAAGCGACAACTTGACGCGGCGGATGCGGACATCACGCTTGTCAATAAACGGCTTGACGAGTTACAAGGTATGCAGTTTCTCCGCGGACACCTGGTAAGGGGGCTTGATGTCTGTGCCTTACAACATGTATGCTTGATGCAGATGGTGCCGCTGCCATGGAGAACCTTCGGGCGAAACTCGCCTGAGCCAAGGAGCGAGCCAGAAAAAGTGATGCGGCTGCCTTAAAGGCGGCCGAAGAGCTAAAAGCCGAACAGGCTGCTCACTGCCGAAGCAGGGAAGAAATGGCCGAAATGGCCGTGAAGTTGAAGAATGCTACCGACCGCTGCGAGCTTCTTGAAAAAGAAGGTCGAGCGGAGCAAGAGGACCTGAAAAAGGTCGCCACCGAGGCCAAGGATGCTTGCTCTGTGATGAGAGCTACGAAGGAGGAGCTACGTCAGGCCGGAGATATCGCGGCTGGAAAGCCCTTTCTGCTGCGGAGGAAATTCACTGATCCTAAGTATGCTCCGTTGGACCGGCTGTGGGGTGCAAAGGATGCTTATCTGGACTTGGCGGCGAGTGCCGCAGGCGCGGCCGAACACTTCCGAGGTCAAAAGGATCACGTAATGGAAGAGCTTTTTTGGTCGCAGTTCCATAGTCCGGAGCGTCCACTTCCATTAACCGATCGTTTGGCCGAATGGGCTGAGCTGAATAGGTTGTCCGGGCTTGCCATGAAGGATGTCGTGACTCATTTGTGGCCGAAAAGGCCCGAGGCGAAGAGTTATTTTGGCTTGGTGCAACAGTTCCTTGGTGTGGTGCCGCATATCGATGCAATGAATCGGTCAACATGCATAGAGGGTGCGCGGATGGCTCTTGCCCGTGTCAAGACATACTGGGCGGAGATGAAGGCCACCGACGTTGCATCCCAAGATTCGGACAGAAGCCGAGTACCCGTCGAGCACTATTTTGAGGAAGTCCTGTAGGGCGCTCGTTTAATAGAGACGCAGTGCTCGAAGGACATTATGTTCTAATGACATGTATGATTTGTGAAACAATGTTTCGATATAATATAAGAGCTTTTTATACTTGTGCATTCAAGTATTAAAATACCTCCTGTGCGGCCGTTAATCTATATGTATATATAACCTGAAAGATGGCAGTCTTCGGCTTCAGCCCCCACGCACATAATGCGGGGGTGTTTGCAAAAAAGGCGCATTTTCACACTTAAGCCAACGTCTTGGTCCTGTAAAGGAGGTGATAGCGTAGCAAATTAGGCAACCGGACTATAATGCTTTATCACTTTCACTTAGCCATAGGAGTTCGATGGTGGGGCTACTATATAGCCCCTAGGGGCACCGCGCTCTCCCGAATTCGGGGCGCGTATGTGCCTGACCGGGAAACGGTCCTTCGTTAATGCAGAGGAATTCTAAGCATTCCGTTTGGTCGTCGAGTGGCTGACCAGCCTCACGCTATATCATGACAGTCAGTTTTCGGCTTTCTCTACTGAGGTGCTCACCTGGCCGAACCGGGGCACAATCGCAGTAGTTCTCCTGGTGCCGCGTTAGCCGATAGAACGAAACGTAAGGCAACAAAACACATGAGCTGGGCAAACCCAACATTTGACCAAAGACATGATTCGGAGTGATGCATATAAGGCCTAACTCGAGACGCCGAACTCTCCCTAAGGTATTCGGTTTTTATGAAAACGGGCCGAACAATGCCCTTGGTAACAAGCCCTTGGTGTCCAGGTACGCGCAAAATTCTGACGCGGCCGATGCCAAAACGCCAGCCTCCTCCTCAGTTATAGCAAGAAACCGGGGGATGTGTATCAACAACAGACAGTAAAAAATGTTTACGCAGGGTCTTAATCTGAAAAGAATCCTTGCAACGGGTCCCTACTGCATGTCTGCGCCTGTATCTCCGTTGTGCCGTATCCTGGACGGGTGTAGCACGGTGTTCATCTATAAAAGAGAGGAACTTAGTTGAAAAAAGATCGTGCGAAAAATGTACTTTATATTAAATAAACAGAGTATGATTCAAAAAATGAATAAAACTGAGTTTTATTGTCTCTTGTTGTACATGCGCGGAGCCCCTTGTAAGGGGGTATGCGGATAGTAAGCCCTTTTATATTTACGCCGGACTCGCCTAACCGTGTCCGGGGTCTGAACGACCTGTTTAGGTGCTTTGATTAGTGAAGCCGCATTAGTGTGTGGCTGTCAAGGCAGTCTCACATTCTTCCGTGCTCGAGGAACGCTCGAAATTTCCTTTTAATGAGATGATGCCGCGTGGACCGGGCATTTTAAGTGTAAGAGATGCATAATGCGGTATTGCGTTAAAGCGGGCGAAAGCTTCACGTCCCAATAGTGCTTGATAGCTACTTCTAAATGGGGCGATGTGGAAGGTTAACTTTTCGTGACGGAAGTTGTCGGATGAGCCGAACACAACTTCTAGCCATAGGGAGCCCGTACAATGGGCATATCGGCCTGGCATTACCCCTTGAAAGGAAGTGCTGCTATGGCGAATTTTGGCTGGGTATATCCCCATTCTGCGGATTGTGTCCTGATATAGCA
Organism: Aegilops bicornis; assembly: GCA_021605145.1. Classification (NCBI taxonomy): domain Eukaryota; kingdom Viridiplantae; phylum Streptophyta; class Magnoliopsida; order Poales; family Poaceae; genus Aegilops; species Aegilops bicornis. Next base: position 671,866,308 of record CM038670.1, read on the forward strand.
GGTTTAGATCACTGCCGACGTCCATTAGGACTTGTGTAAATTGGAGTCCGTCGATTATAGGATCTAATATCAAGGCAGTCCATCCTGCATTCCGGATACTTCCGGAGTAATCCTGATGGTCGAAGGTGATTGGTTTTGACAACCAGTGTCGGGACTCCGCTAGGATAGACCGTGCGGCGCGTATTTCAATGGGCGCCGCTCTGTTTTTCCCTTTTGTCACTTGAAGTGAGTTTACTGTTTTGACTTCTTGTGGGAAATTCTTTTGTTTTCCGGTGCTCTGCTTGTGGGGTTCGTCATCGTCCTCACTTGGTGTGTCGAGCCCCTTGTGTTCGGCGTTGAGTTTGCCGGACTGCTTGAAGACCCAACAATCTCTGTGGGTATGGTTTGCAGGCTTCCCGGGAGTACTGTGGATTTGGCATATCTTGTCCAAGATTTTGTTTAAGTTGGATAGCTCGTCGCTGTTATCCTTAAGGGGCAGTTTTTTATTATTCTGCCGAGAGCTTTTGAATCCGGCGTTGACTGTCGTGCTCTTCGGGCTATTTCCCTTGGTCCAGCGCTGATCCTTGCTGCATCGTGGTTTCCCATATCCGTCCCTGACTTCGGATGTACTTGGGTCGCTGGTACTGCATCTTGCCAGGCAGCTATCCTCTCCCGCGCAAAAGCGGGTCATGAGGCTTATTAATGGGGCCATTGTTCTCGGCTTTTCCTGGCCAAGGTGTCTGGCGAGCCATTCATCTCGGACGTTGTGTTTGAAAGCTGCTAAGGCTTCGGCGTCCGGACAGTCAACTATTTGGTTCTTTTTGGTGAGGAACCTGTTCCAGAATTTGCGGGCTGACTCTCCGGGCTGTTGAGTTATGTGACTTAAATCGTCAAGATCCGGAGGGCGGACATAAGTCCCCTAAAATTTGCGTTCAAACGCATCCTCGAGCTCTTCCCAACTTCCAATGGTATTTTCGGGAGGCTTTTGAGCCAATGCCGGCTGGCCTTTGAGCTTGAGGGTAAGTATTTTATGGCGTGGAGGTCATCTCCTCTAGCCATGTGTATGTGGAGGATGTAATCCTCAATCCAGACTCCTGTGGTCTGTTGTTCCGTCAGATGCCTCTATGTTTACGGGCTTGAATCTCACTGAAATTCATAATCCAGCACCTCATCGGTGAAACATAGGGGGTGTGCGGCGCCCCTATATTTGGGTGTGCCGTGATGTTCGAATACTCGACGTGTTGCGTTGCTTTCTAGAGCTTGTTTTCTTGGCCCATAGATAGACCTGACTGGGCCATCCTTTTGGTGCGAATCCTTATGCGGATCGCGTGCCGTCTTGTGTGCGGCGCCGCTTGCCGCTCTATGTTTGCCATGTGGCCGTCTATCCGACCGGGAGGCCTCTTTGTTCTTTGATTGTGGGGGCTCTACGGCCTCCTCATCGAATTCGGGCAGTAGGTTGCGCTTCAGATAGCTCTTTGTTTGGCGACCGTCGCCGTATTATTCTGCGGTGTTGAGTACTTTGCTCCATCTGATTCTGAGTGCATCTTCCGCTGTTTTAAGCTTCCGCTTCTGCTTTTTCAGGCTACGCGCCGTGGCCACGAGCCTTTTGTGGAGGTTCTTCTGCTCCAACAACTTGTCCGGCGTGAGATCGTCTGGACTGTTATCTTCGCTGGGGACGGATTGTTTATCCAAGTTATCCTGTTCGGATTGTTGCTCGATGGCATGTTCGTCGTCCACTGGTTCGCCCTGCTCTATGGCTGGGTCTGTATGGCTGCTGTCTTTGTCGAGGCGGGACTTTGAGCGGCGCTTACGTCGCTGTTTTGACTGCTTTTCGAGGGAATCATCCTTCGTAGCGTCCCGTTGTTCCTCGTCGTCGCTTCCTTTAGGTGTATCCACCATGTATACATGGTGAGATGAGGTGGCTGTCCAGTACCCTATAGGTGCTAGTTCGTAATTATCTCCTGCATCGTCGTCCATACCGTCGATGTCTTCGGAGTCGAAATCGAGCACGTCCTTTAAACTTTCGAGAGTGGCTACGAAGTGGGTGGTGGGTGGGCGTCGAATTTCTTCGTCGTCCGCATCCCAAATTTTGCCGACCATAGTCCGCCAGGCTCTCCTAATAAAGAGAGAGATTTTAGTGAATTCAGGATGTCGCCAAAGGGCGAGTGCCGAAAGATGTTCATGATAGTGAACTCCATAACCGCGCCCAATCGGATTCGGACAAGGTGGGCGCGAAGGTTCGGAGTCCGGAGAGGAGTTCGGCACCTTGGAGTCACGAGCTTCGCAAAAGACATGGATGGTGTTCGGCTCTATCGCCGTAGAGATCGCAACCCCCAAGGTCCAGCCACTCGTCCTCGATCGGCAAAGTCGGCGCCGAGTTAAGGGTCGGAGCGGACACTGGTGCGGCCTCCAGGGCACTGTTCGGCGGCAGAGCTAGATCGTGCCCATCGAGATAGTGCGGCGCGCTCGGCTGTGGCTCGAATCCGTTGAAGATCAAGTCTCTGCGGACGTCGGCCGTGTAGTTCAAACTCCCAAATCTGACCTGATGGCCAGGGGCGTAGCTTTCGATCTGCTCCAGATGGCCTAGCGAATTGGCCCGCAGTGCAAAGCCGCCGAATATGAAGATCTGTCCGGGGAGAAAAATCTCACCCTGGACCGCATCATTGTTGATGATCGAAGGAGCCATCGGGCCTAAAGATGACGACACAGAGGAACTCTCAATGAAAGCACCAATGTCGGTGTCAAAACCGCGGATCTCGGGTAGGGGGTCCAGATCGTATGCGTCTAGCCGGATGGTAACAGGAGACAAGGGACACGATGTTTTTACCTGTGTTCGGGCCCTCTCGATGGAGGTAAAACCCTACCCCGCTTGATTAATATTGATGATATGGGTAGTACAAGAGTAGATCTACCACGAGTTCAGAGAGGCTAAACCCTAGAAGATAGCCTATGGTATGATTGTTGTTCGTCCTACGGACTAAAACCCTCTGGTTTATATAGACACCGAAAAGGGTTAGGGTTACACAGAGTCGGTTACAATGGTAGGAGATCTACATATCCGTATCGCCAAGCTTGCCTTCCACGCCAAGGAAAGTCCCATCCGGACACGGGACGAAGTCTTCAATCTTGTATCTTCATAGTCCAGGAGTCCGGCCAAAGATGATAGTTCGGCTATCTGGACACCACCTAATCCAGGACTCCCTCAGTCTTCGTCGGACGAACTGATGGCACTTCAAACGCGCATCCAAAGCATGGTGGATAAAAACATCAAGCTCGTCAACGTGATCCAGGTGATGCTAGTTCGCCGGATCCTTCTGTGACAGAGCTGAACCTGCCCTTTATGGGAATTCGATCCGGAGAAGTACCAGACCTTGGAAAGGCTCTTCGGAACCACTCACGAAGATGCCTGGAAGTTGCTCTTTAAGGGCAATGAGACGCCGCCGGACATAGACTCGGACCGTGGGCACGATCTTGCCCATCCTGACAGTGCGGTAAGTCCTTAATATCTCAAGGTGCATCCTCTATTTGCTTGTTCAAGGAAGATATCTAAAACTTCACTATTTATTTTTTTAGGCATGGACAGAGAAAGCGGAGCAGATTCGGTGTCCGACTCTGCTGCCTGAGGAACCAGTCATCCCGCTCCTGGCGAAGATGCTGGTTCCGGCACCCTACATGGCTCCGGAGAAGGCCAAGAAGAAGGCCAAGGGGGTCCGGAGTGGACCCCGCTGCAAGGGAGCTTCGGACGTGTCGTCCAAAGACAAGACTCACTCCTCTCCCGCCGAAGACGACGACGAGGAGGAGGAATAAGGCAACTCTCCCCCTGACGGGGAAGGAAGAAGAGGGCGACCTCCACAAATCTGGAGGCGGAGGCGCCCAAGAGGGGGAAGGGCCCTGAGGGAGTCCTGGATTAGGGGGTGTCCGGATAAGCCAGACTATAACCTTTGCCCGGACTCCTGGACTATGAAGATACAAGATTGAAGACTTCGTCCCGTGTCCGGATGGGACTTTCCTTGGCGTGGAAGGCAAGCTTGGCGATACGGATATGTAGATCTCCCCCCATTGTAACCGACTCTGTGTAACCCTAGCCCTCTCCGGTGTCTATATAAACCAGAGGGTTTTAGTCCGTAGGACGAACAACAATCACACCATAGGCTAGCTTCTACGGTTTAGCCTCTCTGATCTCGTGGTAGATCTACTCTTGTACTACCCATATCATCAATATTAATCAAGCAGGAGTAGGGTTTTACCTCCATCGAGAGGGTCCGAACCTGGGTAAAAACATCGTGTCCCTTGTCTCCTGTTACCATCCGCCTAGATGCACAGTTCCGGACCCCCTACCCGGGATCCGCCGGTTTTGACACCGACAGGCCCCCTCGCGGATAACTCCGCGTGGGACGCCGGCAGCAGCCCAGAGCGACGCGCCCGAAGCAAGCCCCTGGCCGCATCGTAAGTACTTAAAAACCCGTATACGTCCATGTATCTGGCCTCTCCACTTCATGGTATTAACATGTTAAATTATGCTATTGCAGTTCGGCCCATGACAACCCCCCGCGATCCTCGTGAGGAGGTTCGCTGGATGCAAAAGCGATGGCCAGCGAGTCACCGCCGGCCGCTCACTCTCCCACGGCCAAGGGCGACGATGAGGTGCTGTCCCAAAGGACCTTCCCAGGCCAGGGAGAGGTTCAGGAGGCCGTCAGGTGGCGCCAGAGGGTGACCCTCCGGCCGCCGGACACTCGGGAGAGAAGACCCCCATGGAGACTGGCGATGGGGGCCATGTTCAGTTTGGCCCCCAGCCGAATACATTTCCGGAGTCCTATACGGCTCCGGAATCCGGCGGGCAGCCTCCTTCGAGAGAAGGAGGTGTGCCTATCCCGCCGGTGACCTTTGTCCAACCAGAGGCACTGGATAATCAGCTGGAAGCGTTATGAGGCACTTCCATTGTGGATGAACACCGTATCCTTATGGGTATGGTGATTGAAAGGGTTCGGTCCGTTAAGAGCGGACTGACCGAAGCCTGCAGCAGCCTGCTGACAGGCTTTGAGGTAAGCGACAAAAAGAAAAAGCCCTAGTATAGACAGTAGCCCCTGAGACACCGTCCGGTGTTCAGAAAGAAAAGCTGGACAGAGGATCAAGCAATTTTCGCAGGAAACTAACTAAACAAGTCTTATATGAATAAGCAGGCGTCGTTGCTGGCCGTGATCTCTCATGCTGCTGAGGTCTCCAGACTAAAGCAGAGTCTGGAGCGGGCCGAAGAAGAGCTCGGCCTTGTAAAAAGGCAGCTGGAGGACAAGCAAGGTATGTGGTGACTTGCTGTATATTCGGAAAGAATGAATGATGTGTATTGACCGTAGTGCCATGATATTTGTACGAGCGGCGACCGAGGTCGAGGTCCTTAAAAGGCCCTGACCGAAGCCGAGGAGAAAGCTACCAAGGAACAAGCCGCTCGTAAGAAGCACGAGGCCAGGCTTAATGAGGTCCAGCAGGAGCTCCAGGATGCCGTGAAAAAATGCGAGACCTTGTAGCGCGATGTTTTGGCTCAAGAGACTGAACTCGCCAAGGCTCGCCAAAGCGCGGAAGAGGCACGGGTCGAAGCCCAGGACGCCCTCCAGGAGATCCAGGAGGCCAAGAAAATTGCGGTGGGTAAGGCGTTTAGTATGCAAAGAAGGTATGTGAAGAAGAAGTATTTCTTACTAACTCGGATTTGGAGTTCTCCAGGGGCATTTTTGGATCTGCCGCGCAGTGTTTCTGACGCTGCGGAATTCTTCCGAGCCGAAGAACGGAGCTCCACGAAGAAGTTGTTCTGGTTGCAATATCTTGCGCCAGAACATCCAGTGCCCTTGAGCGATCAGCTAAAACAGCTGGTCGAGCTGCATAGGGTGGCCAAACTGGCCATGAATGATTTAATAATCCGGTGGTGGCCAGCTGAAGCTATACCCAGCAGCTACTTCAGTCTTGTGAAGCGGCTGGTGAATGCTTGCCCTCGGCAGGACGTCGTCAAGCGGTCAGTCTGCATCGAGGGCGCGCGCATGGCCTTCGCCCGCGTCAAGGTGTGGTGGGCGAAGATGAACGCCGTGAAGCTTGCGACCGAGGGACTGCCTGAGGGCAAGGAGCACCGCACGCCCGAGCATTATTTTGAAGACGTCCTGGAGGGCTCTCGCATTGTGGCGACACAATGTGCGCAAGACATTATTTTCGAATGAATACGTTCATGTTGTCTCTGCCTTGTATGATGAAACAAAGTCGTTATATAATATAATGTTTGTTAAAAAAAATTACCTCCTGTGCGGCCGTGTTTTGTGAAATCTGAGAGTTGGCCAATCGTCGGCTTCTGCCCCCACGTAGGTAGTATGGGGGTGTTCGGGATGTAATCTGAACACTCTTGATCCAATTGTTTGGTCCTTGAAGGAGGCGTTTAGCGCAACGAACCAGGCAATCGGACTATGCGGCTTTAACACCTTCACTTAGCCATAGGAGTTTGACGATAAAAATATAGGTGCAGCCCCTAGTATCCGAACAGGGATGCTGTAAACACCTGATCAGGTAAGTACCGATCCCTCACGTAATGCGGAAAAAATCTCTAAGGATTTGAGACCTCCGAAGAGCTGACCGGCTCTCGCCGCATCATGACTGTCAGTTTTTGGCTTTCTCTACTGAGGTGCTCATCCGGGTAAAGCAGGGCACAATCGCAGTAGTTCTCCCTTTACTACCCTAGCCGATATAACGAAATGTAAGGTAGCAAGCACAGGAGCCGGGCAACCCAACTATTGACCAAAGACATGATTCGGAGCCAATGCATATAGTGCTAAATTCGGGGTGCCAAACTATACTGTAAAAAGTGTTTCAGAATTTGTTGCCGTATTGCGGGGCGCTATGAAGACCCTGGTAGATTGAAAACGTACCAAAGTGTACGGGTGCTATTTGATAAGGTTATCAAAAAATAAAGGAAGAAAGGGTAGTAAGCTAGAGCCGCATAATTTGGGCCGCAAACTGTTTCCATTATAATATCATTAATACGTCAAAGCGCATTCGCACAAGTAGTGCTATAGGCAACATGCTATTTAACATGCCACAACCAAGGGAGAGCTACGTGTGGGTCCTGAAAACAGGTAGAGTGATCGTTAAAGAGACCACCTAGAAATTTCCTCTATACGTCTATGCTTCTTGCCATCTTGGTGTATTTATCCTTCGAAAGGACCGGTGATCAGGCCATCAGGAAAGGCCTGTGGAAAAGAAACCTGAAAAGGAGAAAAAGGAAACAGTGAAAGTATGTGTGTTCGGGGGCGGTCGAGCCGTATTGTGGATGACAAAGTAGTTATGCCTCCGTCGATGCCCATGGTATTTTGATTGCGTAGTTATGTACGCGCGGTACGAACGCCGCCATTTGGTCGGGACTGGGACGGAGGCCGAATTGCTAGTCGAGCTCTTGGCAAACTAGACTGTCCTGCTGTGGAGTAGTCCAGACACGTTTGACAGTGTCCGAGAGCTTGGCCGCTGAATTAAGGTTCTATTTGAAAAGGCCGCTCTGTACTTCTGCCGCTAGGGCCGCGGTGTGCTCCTCGGTACGAAGGGAACGCTTTGTATTTCCATTAGCTGTTATGACACTGCGTGGTCCGGGCATCTTGAGCTTCAGATAAGCATAGTGTGGCACCACATTGAATCGAGCAAATGCGGTTCGTCCGAGCAGTGCGTGATAGCCACTGCGGAAGGGGACGATATCGAAGATCAACTCTTCGCTTCGAAAGTTGTCTGGAGATCCGAAGACAACCTCTAGTATGATTGAGCCCGTACAACGGGCCTCTACACCCGTTATGACTCCTTTAAAGGTAGTCTTTGTGGGCTTAATCCGAGAGGGATTAATGTCCATTTTGCGCACTGTATCCTGATAGAGCAGGTTCAGGCTGCTACCACCGTCCATGAGGACTCGCGTAAGATGGAATCCATCAATGATCGGGTCGAGAACCAGTGCGGCTGAACCACCATGGCGGATACTGGTCGGATGGTCCCTGCGATGGAAAGTGATCGGACAGGACAACCATGGGTTGAACTTTGGGGCGATTGGCTCCATCGCGTAGACGTCCCAGAGTGCGCGCTTGCGCTCCCTCTTGGGGATATGGGTAGCGTATATCATGTTCACCATTTTAACTTGGGGGGGGGGGACTTCTTGTGTCCCCCTATGTTCAGGTATATCATGTTCACCATTTTAACTTGGGGGGGGGGGGACTTCTTGTGTCCCCCTATGTTCAGTGGCCGAGGCTTCTTGTCATCGTCCTCGCTTTGCGACCCCTTCTCCTTGTTCTCGGCATTTAACTTGCTGGCCTGTTTGAAAACCCAACAGTCTCTGTTGGTGTGATTGGATGGTTTGTCGGGAGTGCCGTGTATCTGGCATGGGCGATCGAGTATGTGGTCCAAGCTGGATGGGCCCAAATTGTTCCTATTGTATGGCTTCTTCCGCTGACCGGACTTGGAGCCACTGAATCCGGCATTGACTGACGTGTCATCGGTATTGTTGCCATTGTTTCTATGCTTATGTCTATTGCATCAGGGCTTGCCGTTGCTATCCTTGGCTTTGGAGGTGCCAGGTTCGTCTGCATTATTATTGCAACGGGCTAGCCAACTATCTTCGCTCACACAGAAGCGGGTCATAAGTGCCATAAGGGCTGCCGTGGACTTCGGCTTTTCCTGCCTGAGATGTTGGGCGATCCATTCATCGCAGATGCTATGCTTAAAGGCCGCTAGGGCTTCGGCATCTGGACAGTCGATGATCTGGTTCTTTTTAGTTAAGAACCTAGTCCAGAATTTCCTGGCTGACTCTCCGGGCTGTTGGACTATATGACTTAAGTCATCTGCATCCGCAGGTCGGACATATGTTACTTCGAAGTTGTCAAGGAAGGCTTCTTCCAAGTCTTCCCAGCTGCCAATGGAGTTTTCAGGCAGACTGTTCAACCAGTACCGAGCTGGTCCTTTGAGTTTTAGTGGGAGGTATTTGATGGCTTGGAGATCATCACCGCATGCCATATGAATATGGAGAAGAAAATCCTCGATCCATACCGCGGGTCTGTTGTCCCATCATATGATTCGATGTTTACAGGTTTAAACCCTTCTAGGAATTCCTGATCCATTACCTCGTCAGTGAAGCAAAGGGGGTGTGCGGCGCCTCTGTATCGGGCCACGTCGCTACTTAGCTCAAATGGAGTCCGTCTACGGTTCTCGGCCCGGGCATGAGTATGATTGTTGTGTCCGGCTAGATAGCCGTTGTCACGTGTCGGGGCGCGTCCCCGTGATCGATAGATCGATCTGTTCTGACCTGCTCTACTATCCAAGCCCTACCACAGGTCGTAGGTATGTCCCCGAGCTGTCTTATCTCTGCCTTTACAGTGAGGTGGGGCGGGCTGGTGTTCGGCTCGAGTTGTCGCTTTGTCCCGACCACGTGGTGGTCGGTCAGCCGCATTGCGCGATGATGGTACAGGCTCCAACGCCTCATCATCGAACGGAGGTGGAATTTACGCTTTGGGTAACTTTTGGCTGGGCGCTTGGGGCCGTATTCTTCGGCTACCAGGACATCAGTCAATCTATCGTTGAGCAGGTCTTGATCAGCTTGAAGCTGTTGCTGCTTCTTTTTCACGCTCCTTGCAGTGGCTATTAGCCGGTGCTTAAAGCGCTCCTGCTCGAGAGGTTCCTCAGGCACGATAAGATCCTCGTTGCCGAGGCTCACCTCCTCCTCGGAGTGCGAAAGATAGTTACTATCCTCCGAGTCTTCGTGTATGGCCTGTTCATCAGGGCTAACTTGCCCGTCTTCTCGTTCGTCCTCTTCGGAAGTTGCCTCAACGGGGTCTTCATTGTCTTCGGCACCATCCAGAGTGTTACCTTCTCCTGTGCTAGTGTTGCTGTCTTTGCTGCGTCGTGATTTAGAGCGGTGCCGCTGATGTCGGTGCTTTGGTTGTATCTCAGGAGGTTTATCCTCAACTGCATCTTCCTTGTCATCGCTGCTATTCTATTTTGGTGCATCCACCATGTATACGTCACACGAGGAAGTGGCCGTCCAACGTTCGGTAAAAGGCAGGTTTTGGGCCTCTTCTTCTACGGCATCGTCGTCCATACCGTCGATGTCTTCAGAGCCGTAATCGAGCATGTCGGCTAAGTCCTTGACAGTGGTTATGAAGTGGGCGGTGGGTGGGAAGCAAAATTCTCCGTCATCAGCCTCCAGTTCGAACCGGATATAATTTGGCTGTGACCCCCGGCTAAGGATAGTGCTTTAAACGAGTTTAACACGTGTCCCAAAGGCGAGTGCCGAAAAATATCCGCGGAGCTGAATTCAACGATCGATGACTGATCGAGCTTGACGCACGTGGACGCACATGGTTCGGAACCTGTAGCCGGAAACGAGTCCGAGGCTCAGATGACACAGATTCCATTCGAGGTTGGGTCTGTGTGCGGCTCTGACGCCGCTGAGACCGCGTCATCTGTGGCGGGGTTGAGCTTCCCGTCTTCAGATGGCGCGATCTGCTCCGGATCTAAGGCCAGAGCAGTTACAGGTGCTATCTCCTGGGTATGGTCCGATGACAGATTTAAGTCATGTTCATCGTGGGGAGCGGCTACCGTGGTCTCGAATCCGTTAAAGATCAAGTCTGACCTGACGGCCAGGGGCGTAGCTATCGATCTGCTCCAGATGGCCAAGCGAGTTGGCCCGCAGTGCGAAGCCGCCGAACACAAAGATCTGTCCGGGAAGGAAAACTTGTCCTTGGACAGCATTGTTGTAGATGATTGGAGGGGTCATCAAACCTTTTGAGGACGGCATAGTGGAACTCTCAATGAAAGCACCAATGTCGTTGTCAAAACCGGCGGATCTCGGGTAGGAGGTCCCGAACTGTGCGTCTAAGGTCGATGGTAATACGAGACAGGGGACACGATGTTTACCCTGGTTCGGGTCCTCTCTATGGAGGTAATACCCTACTTCTTGCTTGATTGATCTTGATGAATATGAGTTACAAGAGTTGATCTATCACGAGATCGTAATGGCTAAAACACTAGAAGTCTAGCATGTATGACTATGATTATGATCGTTCACCTCTACGGACCTAGCCCTTCGGTTTATATAGACACCGGAGTGATCTAGGGTTACATAAAGTCGGTTACGGAGAAAGGAATCTTCATATTTGGTTGCCAAGCTTGCCTTCCACGCAAGGAGAGTCCCATCCGGACACGGGAGAGAGTCTTCGGTCTTGTATCTTCACAGCCCATTAGTCCGGCCCATGTCCAACAGGCCGGACGCCCGAGGACCCCTTAGTCCAGGACTCCCCTCAATGGTGCAGACCCGCTCTCCGCCAATTTGGCTGGCAGAGAAGTCCCCTCTGAGGTCTGGTCAGCGGGGTGGGCGTGCGACGGACTACAACGTAAAGGGCAGACATGCTATCAACAATAGAATATTAAAACAAACACCTGAAGAGCATCCGAATTCATACCTTTGGGCAGGGGGCTTGACCCTGGGGTTCCTCTTCGGAACCTCTTCGTTTTGGGAATCGTTGCATGGAAAACAAAAAATATTCTACGTACATGCAATGATCTATCCATGGAGATGCATAGCAACGAGGGGGAGAGTGTGTCTACGTACCCTCGTAGACTGTAAGCAGAAGCGTTTCACAACGCGGTTGTTGTAGTTGAACTTCTTCTTGCTTCAACCGATAAAGTATCGAACGCACGGAACCTCCGCATTATGCACACGTTCAGCTCGGTGACGTTCCTCGCCTCCTTGATCTAGCGAGACGTCGAGGTAGTAGACGAGTTCCGTCAGCACGACGGCGTGGTGACGGTGATGGTGAAGTGACCTCTGCAAGGCTTCGCCTAAGCGCAATGAAAAAATATCCGGGGGTGTAAACGGTGGATGGGGCCGCCGCACACGGCTAATAATTGATCTAGTGTGTGCTAGGCGCCCCTCCCACATGTATATATAGGTGGGAGGGGGAGGGGAGAGGCCAGGGCGCACCCTTGGGCTGGCCCCCTGCCCCCTAGGGGCCCTGCCTTGCCCTGCGCCCCCATTGCCATGTTTCCCCAAGGGGGGAGGAAAGAGGGGGGGAGGGAGAGGGAAGGAAGTGGGAATCCTAATCCACACTTTCCTTTCCCTTCTCCCCTTTCCTTCTCCTCCTTAGACCGACCCATATGGGGGGCGCACCAGCCCCTTGTGGCTGGTGTGTTTCCCCTCTTGTCACATAAGGCCCACATCTTTTGTCGGGGGTGCCCGGAACCCCTTCCGGTGACCCGATAAGTACCCGGTACCCTCCGAAACACTTTTGTGTCCAATACTATCGTCCTATATATCAATCTTTACCTCTCAAACATTTCTAGACTCCTCATCATGTCCGTGATATTATTCGGGACTCCAAACAACATTCGGTCACCAAATCACGTAACTCATATAATACTATATCGTCATCGAACGTTAACCGTGCGGACCCTACGGGTTCGAGAACTATGTAGACATGACCGAGACACCTCTCCGGTCAAAAACCAATAGCGAAACCTGGATGCCCATATTGGCAATATTCTACGGAGATCTTTATCGGTCGAACCGGTATGACAATATACGTAATTCCCTTTGTCCATCGGTATGTTACTTGCCCGAGATTCGATCGTCGGTATCTTCATACCTAGTTCAATCTCGCTACCAGCCAGTCTCTTTACTCGTTCCGTAATACATCACCTCGTGAATAACTCCTTAGTCGTTTTCTTGCGAGCTTATGATGTGTATTACCGAGAGGGCCCAGAGATACCTCCCCGATACTCGGAGTGACAAATCCAACAATGCCTTCGGAGATACCTGTAGAACATCTTTATAATCACCCAGTTACATTGTGACGTTTGATAGCACATAAGGCATTCCTCCGGTATCCGGGAGTTGCATAATCTCATAATCGTAGGAATATGTATTTGACAAGAAGAAAGCAATAGCAATAAAACTGAACGATCATTATGCTAAGCTAACGGATGGGTCTTGTCCATCACATCATTCTCCTAATATTGTGATCCCGTTATCAAATGACAACTCATGTCCATGGTTAGGAAACCTTAACCATCTTTGATCAATGAGCTAGTCTAGTAGAGGCTCACTAGGGACATGTTGTTTGTTTATGTATTCACACATGTATTAAGGTTCCGATCAATACAATTCTAGCATGAATAATAAACCTTCATTATGAATAAGGAATATAAAATAAAAACTTTATTATTGCCTCTAGGGCATATTTACTTCAGTCTCCCACTTGCAGTAGAGTCAATAATCTAGAATACATTGTAATGAATCTAACACCCATGGAGTCTTGGTGTTGATCATGTTTTGCTCACGGAAGAGGCTTAGTCAACGGGTCTGCCACATTAAGATCCGTATGTATCTTGCAAATTTCTATGTCTTCATCCTTGACTTGTTCACAAATGGAGTTGATGCATCTCTTGATGTGTTTGGTTCTCTTGTGAAACCTGGATTTCTTCATTTGCTGCTTCCCAAGCAGCTATGTACTCCGGTGTGACGCCCCCGATTCAATCGTACACTAATCATACATGTAAACGTGTACGATCAAGATCAGGGACTCACGGGAAGATATCACAACACAATTCTAGACACAAATTAAAATAATACAAGCTTCATGTTACAAGCCAAGGGCCCCGAGAGCTTGAATACATAGCTCGATACACAAGAGTCAGCAGAATCAAAAATATCTGAGTACAGACATAAGTTAAACAAGGATGCATTAAGAAGGCTAGCACAAAAGCAACACGGTCAAAGAGGCAAGGACTCCTGCCTGGGACCTCCTAATTAGTCCTGGTCTTCGGCGGCCTCCATGTAGTAGTATCCGTCGGCGGTGGCATCTGGCTCCAAGGATCCACCATCTGGTTGCAGCAACCGGAAAGAAGGAAGAAGGGGGAAAATGGGTATCAAAGCAACCATGAGTACTCATCCTAAGTATTCGAAAGCATCAGATCTGTACTAACTATGCATTGGTATCAAAGGAAGGTATGTATGAGTGGACTAAACTGCAGAATGCCAGAATAGAGGGGAAGGCCTAGCCTATCGAAGACTAGCATCTTCAAGCATCTTCAAGCATCTTGCAGCATTCATAAGAGTACATAATAGCATATTAATTAACAAGCATGTTGTAGCATTAACGCTCAGAGATCCTTCCTTGACTCCCTGCGAGAAAGCAATCCCGGAGCCAACGTATCCAACACATGTCTCAAGTAACCAGTTCTAGTTGTAATAGATCAGGATACAAGTCTGAACGTACATTGCCGTGGACATGGTATTCGAATAGATAACTTCCCTGCAGGGGTGCACCACATTACCCAACACGCTTGATTACTTTGTCCGGACACACTTTTCTAGGTCAATGCCCGGCCTCGGAAGAACAACACGTCGCAACCCTACCTAGGCACAGCAGTGAGGTCCCCACCGGTCTACATCCTAAGCACTCCGGGGTCTTGGGCCCATCGCCCGTTGCACTCTGGGTCGTTGCGTGCAGGGCGGGTCCAGGCTCCACCACTACAGGATGGTGCTGGCCCAGCCGTGCCGCAATGCTAAACTGGACGTCTGATAAAGCTTTGGCTGATACTACGACGTCGAGGCCCATAACTATTCTCGCGTGGTGGTTAGTGCGTAAAGACCAAAGGCCAACTTAGAACAAATACCCAAACCTTTAGTGTATTAGGAGCTCGCGAAGACGAGCAGAGACTCACGATCGATGTGACCCCGTTGCCCTGTCTCGTGGACTTACGGCAAGGGCCCAGAATGCCCAGCCGTGCCACGTAATTATCTAGCGGGTGCTCTCCGAGCCCGCCCGACTTTCACATCAATTCGCGGGTACCCCTCAGGGCTGACCCTACTTCAACAATGGTCTCAAGTAAAGTCCAGGTAACCATGTGTCCATGGTCAGGAAACCTTAACCATCTTTGATCAACGAGCTAGTCTAGTAGAGGCTCACTAGGGACATGGTGATTGTTTATGTATTCACACATGTATTAAGGTTCCGATCAATACAATTCTAGCATGAATAATAAATCTTTATCATGAATAAGGAAATATAAAATAACAACTTCGTTATTGCCTCTAGGACATATTTCTTTCAGTCTCCTTGTCGGAGTAATGGGCCACGGGTAACCTAACCCGAGTCCCTGAGCCTTTCAAGGCATCGGGGCCGGCAGCGCCCCTCAGAACATCAAGATGAAGCGCCGCCATCTGATGGCCGGCTGGCCCAAGCGGCCGGCTGCCAGAAGGTGGCACCAAGACGGGCCAACTCCTTACAGGCGGCCTCGAGAGAGGCCGGCCTCTAGCAGACGGCTCACAGCACCCTCAGAGTCTACGCCCCCATTAAGAAGACAAGACCGGGTGTGGTTACAGTGTACCCCATCCTCTGCATTCAGTACGATCATGGCCACAATGCCAGACAAAGGCGGAGATCTCCGCCAGCTGGCATTGTTGCCACTCCACCCCGACGTCACCATCGGGTGTGGAGCCTGTCACCACGACGGCTCGGTTGCACGGGCTGCAGCGGCGGGCCCTTACCAGCAGTGGAGAGCCTCAAGATGGCGGATACCTGGCCGCCGGACTGAGGGAGGCCGGCTTCAAAGAAAGCGTCTGCCTCCCTGGGGCCCCGCACCATTAACCAGATGAGACACGGTGTGGCTACAGTGATCTCCCACCAGGCGGCGGCACTGTAGCCCCGCTCTCCTGACCGAGCATGCGTCATTAGCATCATCGCATACAAGAATCGCCACCGCAAGACCAGCGAACGACGGAGCGGCCTATCGGGTTCGTGCATTGCATCAGTCAAGGGGCCCACCAGCGGCCCCAGCAGCCGGCGGAGAAGTCGGCGACCAGAGACATCGATAACCGGGTCCTACACCCGCCAGACACCATTGTACCGGGGTAGGCCCATATAAACCCCCCCAGGGCACCCATGCAAAGGGTTCGAACCTGTTAGAATTAGACTTACACATAGGGGGAGAAGAGAGCAAGCCTTGCCTTCTTCTACCTCTAGCATACAGCTCGAGGAGCACATCTATACCCACTAGTGCCTTAGTGATCATGCGGAGACCCCGCAGAGCAGGACTAGGGGTGTTATCTCCTAGGAGAGCCCCAAACCTGGGTAAAGTGCACCGGCGTTCGTGGAGGCCTGTGCGGCGAGCTGCCTCGCCGATCTTGTCGGCGAGATTCGCCTCTCCGATGAGCCCGCATCTGATGCGGGCACAGAGGACCCCGAGAGCTGCCTCGTCAGCCTCCTCGATCAGCTCCATGTCGCCAGCGAGCCTGCTGTGGACTTGGAGTCGGTTGGCTCCACCGACCCGATGCTTCTCGATTCCGACATGACATTGCTTGACGCGTTCCCCACCAACCTGGTGGTCTACGACGAACCGCTTCCTCGCGCGGATAGCGGCGGCAGCATTGTCACGGAGGTGCTCATCATCAGCCACGGCGAGCACTCCGGCGGAGGTGGCCAGGATCCGTTGCAGGCGGCAATGCAAGACCTGGCTGCGCCCATCCCGGAAGACGCCGACGCTAAGACGCTGGAGGCACGCCGTGTCCAGCTTGTCGAAAGCACCAACCGGCTGGCCAGCATGAGACGCCTCTCGGAGGCCTACCAGCGCGAGATGGACCGAGCCGTCGGCGGCACACCGGCTCCTGGTGGGCCTAGCCGCATTGGCCTGATCCGGCAGCGTGGCGCGACCATCACCGGCATGTTCGGGATAGACCATCCTGTCTACGCCACGCCCGCAAAGAACATACAAGCCGCCCAGGCGGCAGCAGATGAGCTAGACAAGCTCGAGGGCGACGAGCGTCGCCACATGACGGAGCGCGTCCAACAGCTCCTTGATGCGTCCGCTGAGCAGCAAGAGGCCGGGTGCCGCACTAAAGCGCCCAACCGGCGAAACAACGACCCGCCTCCTCTCCTAGACCGAGGCGCGACATCCCGGACGCCCACTGGCGGCGTCCGCGGTAGAAGAGACAAGGAGCCGGGTGCCAGCCGTAGCCGGACTCGCATCACCATCGAGCGCGACCAAGACGGCTGCCCAAGAGCAGTGGAACGGTGGGACGACTGCCCGCCTCCTCCCCCCCCTTCGCAGGGGGAGGCACGCTTCCCCGCCGCCTGTTGATCACCCGACACTTAGCGACCGCCTTGGCCACCGAGAAGGAGTTGGAGAGAACGATGCCTGCCACCGGATCGACCGCCTCAACCGATCCCTGGCGCTAGAAGAAGAAGACGAAGGTCCGCTTTGTTTCGCCCCCGTGATCCGAGATGAGCCTTTCCCCAAAGGGTTCACTCTCCCGAGAGATACGCCAAGTACACCGGCCTGCGTGAAGCCGAAGACCGGCTGGTCGACTACTCCACGCCTGCCAAAGATCGCTGAACGGCAACAAGCACGCTGCCGTGAAGTATGTTCCGCTCATGCTCCGGCACAGCCCGACATGGCTGAACAGCCAAGCCCCGCAGCTGGCCAATACCGGGTTGATTTCACCGAAGCCTTCATCCACAACTTCACCAAAGACGCATAAGCGCCGCCAAGACTCGCCAAATTCTCTTTATGCGTCCAAGGCCCCAACGAGTCGACTCGCGACTACCTCACGCGCTGGGCCGAGCTGTACAACTCCTGCGAGGGCGTGCACGAGGTGCAGGCCATCGAGTACTTCACTGCCGGGTGCTGATTTGTGACAACCCGACGACCCGACGACCCTCGATGAACTGTTAATCATAGAAGACAAGTACGCCACAGCCGACTCCTCCATGAAGGCGGAAATCCAAGTTGACGCATCTAGCAAGGTGGCTCCCCAAGCTCCTCGGACCCCGGCTGGTGACACCAGTCGGCGACAGCAACAGAATGACCATAAGCGCAAGGCCACGCAGCCGGCTTCCACAAGTCGGCTGTGTGGCGACAGATGAGAAGACCAAAGAACGGAAGGGAAACCTCCTCCCAAACGCCAGAAGGGCGGCAAGCCTAACTTGTTGCCCGCCTTCTCGTACGAGCATATGCACCCTGCAAGTTCCATAGAGGCGCGAAGCCGTCCAACCAGACCACTCGGAAGTGCCACTGGCTCACCAGGATCGCCAACGGTGATGGACTCATGCCTCCCCCGCCTGCCGGCCCGCCGCCTCCTCCTCCCCAGCAGCCGGCGGTTCGGCCAATAGGCGCAATACAAGATGAATACCTTGAAGAACATGGAGCTTATGTCGTGTTCACTAGCGTGGCCGTCGACAAGCACATCAGACGGCGGCGACAACAAGAAGTAAATGCAGTAGCATCAGAGACCCCTGAGATCATGCATTGGTCTGAGAAACCCATCAGCTGGAGCAAAGCCAACCACCCGGAGGTGATGCCCAATCCCGGTTCTTATGCTCTAGTGTTGGATGCCACCTTTGTCACGGAGAGGCGGGCTGCTCGTTTCCCCCGAGTTCTGATAGATGGCGGCAGCAACATCAACATCCTGTACAAAGATACTATGGAGAAGTTCGGAATCATGCAGAGACATCTTCAGCCTAGCCGGACTGTATTCCATGGCATAGTTCCTGGCCTTTCCTGCTCACCAATCGGCAAGACTCAAATTGACGTCCTCTTCAGAGACAAAGAACACTTTCGCCGAGAGCCAGTCTGGTTTGAGGTGGTGGACCTTGAGAGCCCTTACCACGCACTGCTTGGCCGGCCTGCTCTGGCCAAGTTCATGGCGGTCCCCCACTATGCTTACCTCAAGATGAAGATGCTGAGCTCCAAGGGAATCCTGACCATAGTAGGGGACTACAAGAAGCCATCCGACTGCGCAGCAGACAACAGCCGGCTAGCCGAGTCCATCATGATCGCGGCTGAGAAGCGGCTCCTTGACCGGGTTGTGGCGACGGCAGGCAAGCAGCCGGAAATGTCGCCCAATCCCAAGGAGTCGGAAGCCGAGGGCTCGTTCAAACCAGCAAAAGAAACAATGAAGATACCCTTGGACCCGGAGCACTCGGACAGGCACGCTGTCATAGGTGCGAACCTTGACAGCAAATAGGAAAGCGAGCTCGTCGATTTCGTCTGTGAGAATCAGGACATCTTTGCATGGTCTCCCAAGGACATGCCGGGTGTTCCGACGGATTTCGCCGAGCACAAGCTACATGTCTGGCCTGATGCCAACCAGTTAGGCAGCCCTTGTACCTCCTTCAGAAGAGAAGAGAAGAGTTGTTGGAGAAGACATAGCCCGACTTCTAGCAGCCGGCTTCATCATGGAGGTGTTCTTCCCATAATGGTTAGCCAATCCAGTCCTTGTGCTGAAGAAGAATAAGCAGTGGCGCATGTTTATTGATTATACCAGCCTCAACAAAGCTTGCCCCAAAGATCCATTTGCTTTGCCAAGACTCGACCAAGTAATTGACTCCACAACCAGATGCGAGCTGTTGAGCTTTTTGGATGCATACTCAGGGTATCATCAGATCAAGCTAAACCCGGCCGACAGGCTGAAGACCGCCTTCATCATACCATTCGGAGCCTTCTGCTACCTGACCATGACGTTCGGCTTGAGAAATGCCGGCTCCACGTTTCAGCGTTGCAGGCAGAAGTGTCTCCTCAAGCAACTCGGTAGAAATGCCCATGTCTATGTGGACGACGTTGTGGTGAAAACAGAGAAGCGGGGGACGCTGCTAGAAGACCTGAAGGAGACTTTTGAACACCTGCGTCGATTTCAGATCAAGCTCAACCCGGATAAATGCATCTTTGCAGTGCCAGCCGGCCAACTTCTTGGCTTTCTGGTCACAGAGCGCGGCATAGAGTGCAACCCTGTGAAGATCAAGCCATCGAGAAGATGGAGGTGCCCACCCGACTGCTGGACGTGCAAAAGTTCACCGGCTGCTTGGCATCCATCAACCGTTTCATCAGTCGGCTGGGCGAGAAGGCTCCAGCTCATAAAGAAGACCACTTTTTTCGAGTGGAACGACAAGGCGGATGAAGCTTTTCTTCATCTCAAAAAGATGT
Organism: Aegilops bicornis; assembly: GCA_021605145.1. NCBI lineage: Eukaryota > Viridiplantae > Streptophyta > Magnoliopsida > Poales > Poaceae > Aegilops > Aegilops bicornis. Next base: position 671,886,264 of record CM038670.1, read on the forward strand.
TGACCACCCCGCCCGTCCTGGCGGCTCCGACTCCTAAGGATCCCATGCTCCTCTACATCACCGCCACCAGCCGGGTGGTCAGCACAGTCATAGTCGTAGAACGCAAGGAAGAAGGCAAAACACTACCAGTCCAGAGGCCGGTGTATTACCTGAGTGAAGTGTTGTCCGCCTCCAAGCAGAACTACCCCACTATCAGAAGATGTGCTACGGTGTGCACTTTGCTGCCAAGATGCTGAAGCCATACTTTCAAGAGCACCCAATCACTATGGTCTGCACTGCTCCACTTGCCGAGATCATTGGAAGCCGAGATGCTTCAGGCCGAGTGGCCAAGTGGCCATAGATTTGGCCCCCTACACCATCTACTACCAGCTTCGCACCGCCATCAAGTCACAAGCACTGGCCGACTTCCTCGTCGACTGGGCCGAGACGCAGTACCTGCCGCCAGCGCCGGACTCCACTCACTGACGGATGCACTTTGATGGTTCCAAGATGCGCACCGGTTTGGGAGCCGGCATCGTCCTCACCTCTCCCAAAGGCGAAAAGCTCAGATCTGTGCTGCAAATCCACTTTGCCGCCTCCAACAACGTTGCTGAGTATGAAACACTCATTCACGGGCTCCGGCTTGCCAAGGAACTCGACATTCGCTGGATCGTGTGCTATGGTGATTCTGACTTGGTGGTCCAACAATCGTCAGGCGATTGGGACGCCAAGGATGCAAGTATGGCCAGCTACCGCTTCCTCGTCCAGCAACTCAGTGGATACTTTGAAGGGCGCGAGTTCCTCCATGTGCCAAGAAATGACAATGAGCAAGCCGACGCTTTGGCACGGATTGGCTCTACCCGGCAAGCAATACCAGCCGGCGTCACCCTCCAACGCCTACTCAAGCCGTCTGTCAAGCCGTCGCCAGAATTAGACTCCATCTTCATGCCGTCTCCTCCTGAAGCAGTCGGATCCGACTTGAGGACCCCAGCAGCCGGCATGGCGACCCGGCAGTAACCCGGGATCAGCAGAGGCACTCGCCAGGTGGACTTCAGAACCCGGCCCGGGGACTGCAGCAGTCGGCCCGGGACTTCATCGACTCAGTAGGCGGCAACCGACTCCAACCCGCCGCCTCCCGGCCCAACTGCCCTTGTGCAAATTGCAGTCCTGACAGTCGAAGAAATAACAACACCTTCATGGGCTCAGCCCATCCTCAACTTTCTGGTGAACAAAGAGCTGCCGACCCATGAGATCTCGGCCCGGCAAGTGCAACACCGGGCAGCAGCGTACACCATTGTCAACAGAGAACTTGTGAGGCGCAACATCATTGATGTTTACCAGCGCTACATGGAGCCGGAGCAAGGCCAAGCAATCCTCAAAGATATCCACCAAGGCGAGTATGGTCACCACGTGGCTTCAAGAGCACTTGTCGCCAAAGCTTTTCGCCACGGTTTTTTCTAGCCGACTGCTCTAGAAGACGCCAAATACTTGGTCCAGAAATGCAAAGGGTGCCAGAAGTTCCGCTCCAAGCCACATAAGCCGCCTTCTGCGCTCAAGACTATCCCCATTGCCTGGCCCTTCGCTGTCTGGGGGCTGGATATGGTGGGACCATTCAAAACAGCACGCGGTGGCATGACTCATCTGCTTGTCGCGGTGGACAAGTTCACCAAGTGGATAGAAGCAAAACCAATCAAGAAGTTGAATGGTCCGGCTGCTTTGACTTTCATCGCCGACATCACCATCCGGTATGGCATACCGCACAGCATCATCACTGACAACGACACGAACTTTGCCAAAGGCGCCTTGGCTCGTTTCTGCGCGATGCAGAGCATCTGACTGAACTTAGCGTCCGTGGCCCATCCACAGTCAAATGGCCAAGTGGAGCGAGCAAACAACCTCATTTTGTCCGGCATCAAGCTCCAACTGGTCGAGCCCCTGGAGCGTTCGGCCGGCTGCTGGCTCGATGAGCCGCCGGCCGTCCTTTGGAGTCTGCGCACAACTCCGAACAAGTCAACCAGCACGCCTTTCTTCCTCGTCTACGGTGCCGAAGCCATCATCCCGACGGACATAGAATTTGACTCCCCTCGAGTCACCATGTACACCGAAGAGGAGGCAAAATAAGCATGAGAAGACGGCGTCGATCTGCTGGAAGAGGGCCGGCTGTTGGCACTCAGCCAGTCCACCATCTACCAGCAGAGCCTGCGCCGATACTACAACCGGAAGGTCAAGCCAAGATCCTTCCAAGAGGGAGACCTTGTGCTACGGCTGATCCAGCGAACAGCTGGACATCACAAGCTCTCGGCACCTTGGGAAGGCCCCTTCATCATCAGCAAGGTGTTGGACAATGATTCCTACTACCTGATCGATCCTCAGAAGCCTCGAGCATGCAAAAGAGATGACTCCGGCAAAAAGACAGAGCGACCATGGAATGCAAATCTCCTCCGAAGGTTTTACAGTTGATGCAGTATGTACCACGCCAACTTTTGTATTAAGTACGAAGACTCCAGGTCCCCCGAGAAGAGCTCGGGGACTGCCCTCTTTTATCTATATGATAAGTATTATGCCTATCAATGTGTTATTTCATTAGTCCGCCTAGCACAGGGTTCGACCAGTCGACCCGGGGACTCGCCGCCTTGTACTATGTAATGCATCCTACGCCCGGACAAGTAATGTGTTGGCACTTAAGCATTCTCCTGCCAGAAGCCGCAGCTCGCAGAGCGACTGTCTGGTGGGCAGGAGTTAAGACAGAAACGGTGTCCGCATGAAAAATGGCCAAGGAACCAAAGCATCTACATTGTTCAAGCCGGCTCCCTACCTCACCGACCGGCTGCCGAGAAGCCGGCCAGCCGGCTTCTACTTAAATTGCCAAAAGCTCTAAGCGGGTAAGTACTTACCCTCCCAAAACAGCCAAGTACTTGACCCAGCCACAGTCTGCAGAGCGGCTGTTTGGCTGGCAAGACGGCAGCACAGGGAGGGCGGCAAAGGAAAAAAGCCAAGGAGCAGAAAGCAAGGAAAGATAGAGCTCGGCAAACGTATTTACATATCAAAAGGCCCTTGGCCAGCATTCAACAGAAGTTTGAAATACACCCCACGGGTGGAATTGAGAGAAGTTAACAACGTTTGTCGAGACTGATAAGAAGGTAGAAAACAAAAGATAAATTGGCAGCCTAGGGAGCAGCAGACGGGTTCGGCGGAACGGTGGAGTCGGTGGTGCCGGTTGGTGGAGCGGCCGGCTGGTCAGTCTCCGCTTGGTCGCCTTCAGTAGCAGTCAGCTCGCTCGGGCGTGGCTCGTTGCTGGAGGCGCGGTCGAGCTGAGGCTGGCCGTCCGCTCCAAACTCTGGTGCTTCCTCTTCACTTTCCCCGTCCTCCTCGCCTTCCCCCTCGTCGCTGGAGTCGATCACTTCGGCCGAGTCCTCACCATCCTCCAGGTTTAGCCCGAACCACTCTGGCGGCGCCTCGGCACCATTCTTAGCCAGCTCCGGGACGAAGATGCTGGTATTAGTGTACTCGGCGATTGCCGCCGCCCGTTTGACTAGTTCACCCTCTACCGCCACCAGCTCCTCCTGGGCCTCTTGTCGAAACGTGGTCAACTGGGCTAGATTTAGCCCAGGGTACCACGCCTTGACAAACTCCAAGGCCCGGCGTGCTCCAGCCCGGGCCGTGGAGCCCTTCCAGGCCTCAAGATGGCCGGCCGCCACCTCCAGCCAGTCGGCAGTCCGACTGGGAGTGCGCGGAGCCGGCATGTCCGCCATTGTATGGATATGGCCCGCGCCCGACACGCCAAGACGGGCGCAAGATCCGGCGAGCCGAACAAAGACAAGCCTGGATGCTCAGGAGTTGTTCGCTAAGGGTCCGGGGGGCGTTGGCAGCAATCTGCGCACCTTTTGGCCTGCGCTCTTTGTGGTCAGCCTCTATGGCCTGATTGGCGGCGTCAGGAAAAGAGCCAACGTTAGAAGCAAGAAGTCGGCTCGATCAGCAGCCGGCGGCTCAAGGAAAGAAAAAAAGGCTCACCGTCAACCATGTCTTCAATTTTGCCGAAGCCGGCAGTTAGCAAAGCCTCCTTATCGGTCCAGGCGGAGCGTTCGATCTCCAACTCAGCAAGGAGAGCGGTCTCCTTTTCCTCCGCCTCCTTCCGATCTTTCTCGAGAAGCTCCGCCTGCTCCGCCAGTTGCGTGGTCAGCCAGTCACGCTCCTCGGCCAGCTTTCTGCAGTCCGCTTCCTTGGCACGCAACGCGGTGTTGGCTTCGCCTAGCTGCTGCTGCAGGGCAGCGTTGGCCTCTGCAAGAAGGGAGAAAGAAAAAGGCATCAGCAGCCAACAGAGAAGAAGAAATACCGCCGGGAGATCCGCCCGACCGATTCTGCAATGGGCCAAATCTCGGGACTACAGCCATGGGTGCGCCAGCCCGCCCCCGCAGAGAAAGAAAACAAAGACTTACTCCGGCTTTCCGATAAATCGGTGGTCAGTTGATTCAGCTCCTGGACTTTGGAGTTGAAGGCGGCCGCGCGAAGGTTATGATAATCCTGAAGTGAAGATATCAGACAACATTAGTACTCGGAGCTTGCCAATTAAAGTCGGGGACTACACCCAGTGGGTGCGCTGGCGTGCCCCCATAGAGAAATACAAGAATTAAACATGAAGAACCAAGAAGTATACCCGGACGGCGGCTCTTGATTCCAGGAATGCTTGGTTGCACCATTTCAGGGCATCGGCCTCGGCTCGGAGTTTGCCTTGTTCTTCCAGGATCGCCTGATTCAAAGGGCCCGTGCCGCCTCCCCGCACTCAATCAGCGGGCACGGCGCTGGTCGCCTCGGTGTCCGGGATTGTCGGTGTACAAAAGTAGGGGCTCTTATTTTGACCCCTTTACTTGTGCACGGGCAGTCAGAGCCTCCCGCCACGGCTACGCACAGACACGATAGGAAGGGGGAGCCGGAGAGAAGCCGTGGCCACAAGACAAATGAAGCAACGACAAGGACCAAGGCCACAAGGATCGGATGGGCGAAGCAGGTTTTCCCGGCAAGGACCCTTGCTGTAGAAGCCAAAGAGCCCCGCAAGAAGACCCTTGTCGGGCAGCCAGCCCACACCACCGAAGGAGCCACCCTTGATCCCACCAATGCTCAGATAAATGCGTTGGGACAGGGCTCGGGAGGCACCTCCGTGGTGGCATGCAGATCTTTGTGAAGACATAGAATGCTCAAGATCAAATGAGGATAAGAAGGCAACCATCCTCACCGAAGAAATCCACAAGACCCCGGGCAAGACCCTTGCTGTGGAGGCCAAGGCCACACACGGCAAGACCCTTGCCGGGCCACTCCGGCAAGACCCTTGTCGGGAGGCTGGGTTACGAAAGAAGACCCTTGTCGGGCACTGCAAGACCCTTGCCGGCCACCCGACAAGGCCCTCGCCAAAGCACACCAGCTGGGCCACCGCTAGGCCCGCACTGTGAGATATGTCTTCACTACCACACACACTGCCGACCCAACCAGCAAGGTGCACTGCATGGCGGCATGCAATCCTTCGCAGGCAGGCTCCACCGCCACGCCACCTCAGCTGCCTACCGCCTACATGGCACCGCATGCGCCGCTGGCCGTGTGCGCGCTGGTCGGGCTAGGAGGAGCGGCGATTTGACGGGACGGGCTTTCCCCCTGGCCCCTCAATAAAGCGAAGGACACCTAAGCCTCGCATTAAATGCGTCTTGTCCTATAATACGAGGGATAACCTCGCAGCAATGTACCCTTTCCACCTCCTGCTTGCCACTGTGGTGACCCCTTTTCCTATAAAAGGAGGCCCAAGGCGACGAGGAAAAGGATTCAGCTCCTTGGAACCTCGCAGCACCTAGAGCTAGTTCGAGAGCTCAAGAACACTCAATACATCCACCAAAGCAGGACTAGGGTTTTACGCATCCTCGCGGCCCGAACCTGGGTAAAATCCCTTTTTGTTGTCTGCTGGTCCCGCTCTCCTCACGATCCCTGCGCCCCGCGACCGTAGAAGGGATTCCCGTGATCCCATCGGTGTCGTTTCCCACCAACATCTTTGGCGTGCCAGGTAGGGGGTGCGGAATTGTGAGAATCTGGTCCAGCCGTCGACCTAGCTGTTCTTCATCGCCCCGGCCCCTGCGGAGAAGGCGGCCAAGGAGGCGGCGCTGCCCGTGGCGCGGAAGACACCGAGGTGGCAACGAGAGAGCTAAGTCATGCTGAACTTTAAGTTCTTTTCTTTAAACATAAGGTTATTATCCTCGACGGTTCGGCCTATGTATGGAAAGCTCAGACGCAGAGGGGCCTCCCGCGACCGGGCAACACCTTTGTTCTGCTTCGAGTCCGCTCAACAGTTCAAGCCGCTGCCGAGAGCGGCAAGGTAGCCTTTCGCCATCGCAACGCCTCGGTTATGATTCGAGTCAAGCTCGGCGACAGACGAAAGGTGCGAAGCGCCAGTGGCGGGGAAGGTGCTTTGCCCGGGCGACAAGGACGCCCGGCTAAAGCACGAGGATCCGTCCTCAAAACGCCGCCACGGGTTTACGTGGTCGGCAAGCTTACCTGGGCCATGGGGTGGACATACAAAGGAAAAATCGGACAGGAAAATAACATGCATAAGTTTCAGGGGCATTACAGAGTTATATTACACAAATTTCCGCCACGGTTCTAACTAAAGATAGCTTTTTCTTGGTCATGAACCCGCAGCAGCGACAGAGAATGGGATGCCTTGTCCCGGCGCTGGCCCTCAACCCTCTTGATTTTGTCGATGCGGCTGAGGATAGGCTGGATACGCTCGTTGAGCGCCGCGATGTCGGCGTCCTCCGACAAGCTCTTCAGCACCGCTGTCGGTGTCAAAACCGGCGGATCTCGGGTAGGGGGTCCCGAACTGTGCGTCTAAGGCGGATGGTAACAGGAGGCAAGGGACACAATGTTTACCCAGGTTCGGGCCCTCTCTATGGAGTTAATACCCTACTTCCTGCTTGATTGATCTTGATGATATGAGTATTACAAGAGTTGATCTACCAGGAGATCAGAGAGGCTAAACCCTAGTAGCTAGCCTATGGTATGATTGTTGTTCTACGGACTAAACCCTCCGGTTTATATAGACACCGGAGGGGGCTAGGGTTACACAGAGTCGGTTACAACAGAAGGAGATCTACATATCCGTATCGCCAAGCTTGGCTTCCACGCCAAGAGAGTCCCATCCGGACCCGAGACAAAGTCTTCAATCTTGTATCTTCATAGTCCAACAGTCCAGCCAAAGGATATAGTTCGGCTATCCGGATACCCCCTAATCCAGGACTCCCTCAGTAGCCCCCGAACCATGCTTCAATGACGATGAGTTCGGCGCGCAGATTGTCTTCGGCATTGCAAGGCGGGTTCTTCTCCAAATTCTGAATACTTGCTTGAATAGTGTCTGGCTTCCCATAAATGTTGCACTCCTTGGCTTCTGCGCCCAATAATGGAGATCCTCCAAGCGTCGTGCGAATGCGAGAAGCCGGGGCATTTGTACAACTGCCACCCTAGCCATGTGGGCAAATCGCCTATTAAACAGACGGGGATTCACAGATCCATATCATACCATCCTCCCATAGCGAGTATCCATCGGAGCACGCCTGAAAAAAATCCATTCCAACATGGCCAGTCGCTGCAACTCCTCCTCTCGCCCCCGTAGCCCTAAGCCCGGTGATTGGAAGAAGTGTTCCGTCCCGCATAGCCAACTAGTGAGGCTACTGCATCTGTGGATTTCTCCCCAAAGATATATGGTCCCTGCTCGAGCCGGGCTTGCCACCTATAATGGCGGAGAACAAGGTGAGAGCTTCCCCAATCCCTCCAAAGGGGAACGGGTATACCTTGTCCCTTATTTATTAAGGGACTGGGATTTCAATCCACCTGCTCTCCGCTGGGCTCTGAGTTCTACGGCCTCCGGCTACATAATTTCACTCCTACCTCCATATTGCACATTGCTGGCTATGTCGCTCTTTGCGAATCAAGCTGGCTGCGAAGCTCACTTCAAGCTATGGAAGAGGCTATTCTCATTGCACTCCCATACATAGGAGGGGTCACTGCTTCCAGGGCATGGAGCTGAAATATGGCGATTGCCGGACCGGATACCTGTCCGCACTTCAAGAAGGCACCCAAGACCGGCCTTCAGAGTGGTTCTATATAGAGGACGCCCTCTTTTGGATCCTATTCAGATCGGCCTTCCTGAGTTTAATAATGCTCCTGAAGAAACGCCTAAGCCGGGCGTACTCAAGGAGCCCTCGTGAGGAAGACGATAGAGACATTTCTTACGTGATGAGCCGGATAAAGGTGCTGGCTCATTAGGACTGACATAACCGGGTTATGTCAATATGCATTATGCGAGGGGTGCAGCCGCTTCAATACCAAGGCCACCCAATGTGGGACTTTAACGGGGAAGACGATGCCACCCGCTGCGGGCGTAAGGGGCCGGACTCCGTTGCCGCTCTGGCAAAAACTCTGTCCGGACTGTACAAGGGAGAGGAAGAGGAGTTCCTCCGCATCAAACCGCGGGATGGATTCTCCATGTACAATCCTCCGAGCTGGGTAAGCAGCCACTTTTCATGCCCTTCCCTTCCGCATTTCCACAATAAATGTCTTATTTTGCCCGTTCACCGCAGGAGCTGCGTAAGGCAGTAAGGGAGATAAATAGCCCACCTCCACAACCAGAGGAACCTGAACGGTCCCTCAACCCTGGTCTTCAGGAGGATACAGACATATTCGTGGAGCTAATCGATAGAACATTTTATCAATCAAGCCGTGATGTGGCCATGGTGGCTATTACAGCCGACTATCCGGGGCTAGTGCCTGCCTCGCAGGTAAGTGAGACCAGGGGCCCAACCTTCGAGAAGTATTCCTTTCCACGCACCTTACCTTCCAGATTCCGCACGGTGTCTTACAGGAAGGGTCCTCCTGGACGCCATGCCGAGCCCGTGGGCGAATTACCAAAGAAGGTACGAGGTCGGCAGGCTGAAAAGAAAAGCGGTTCGGACTGACACGCCGGCGCAAAGGTATGATATAAAACCTCACTCCGTGGGTTTGTCTTTGAAAACATAAAAACACCCATGTTTCCCAGAAGGAAAAATACTCGCCGGACTATATCCGGAGAAGTCGCCGATCACGTCCCCACTAGTAGGGCTCCAGGGCCGGACACGGAGGCGGGGCACGCGTCGAACGTTCCTCCTACAGAAGATGTGGATAAAATCTCCACTATAAATTCCGAAGTGGAGAGCGCCATGAATCACAGGCGCCGCCGGGCCGTACTCCGTGACGCTTGCTTCTCCCAAGAGGCATTTGAGGCCTTCAATTCGGGAGATGCGTACATCCGCAGCTCAAAATGGTCTTGCCGAGCCACGCATCCAGTATGTAAAGGATATACTGCAAGAGAATTTGATGATTATATACATCAAAGTAGCCTCCGAGACTTGAAACCGCTGGCACAACTGATTTAAGGATCATTACATGTGCAGGTTCTTCTGAGTGGAAGAATACCCAATTGTCTCAAGAGTCGAAGAGTGCAAGGCCCAGCTACGGGCCGCAGTACGCGCATTGAAGGAGTCCGAGAAGGCCCCTCCGGTAACACCTCGCTTTAAAGAATGACAGGTACCATATAGGATGCAGCATGCATGCGATTCTCGACAATAAATATTGCAGATGACCCCAGAGTGAATCCGGATGAGCAAATATGTCATGCGCGGCGGGCTTAAAGGTCGGGCGAGCGCGGCTTTACAAAGGTTAGGCAGAAAAAACGATCTCCAAGATGCCAATACCCAAATTGAGCGTGGAACTAAAGGATATTCGCGCCAGTTGTCGACCGTGAAGGAGAACAAGCGGCTTCAACGGCATTTTCAAGTAAGTGCTTGAACGAACTTTCAACAAGAGTTCGGCGAGAAGCCCGCTAACAGAGTTATGTCTCAGAGGTATGCCGACAGTGTCGCCCCGCCAACGAGATGCTCGGTCTGTGGGTGATCTTCTACCGTAGGCCTCCCTAACCGCACGAACAAGTTCGGTAGGTGATGCAAGGTATTGCCTGTGCCTTGTGGCTATCCGTCTCCTGCCTCAAGGCCTTGGATGACTTGTAGAGAAGCTCAAGGGAGCGCGGCGGCGCTTCCGATTATGGAAGGTATCGGCCTGCCGTCAAGGTGCCAGGGAAGCCTGGGCCATGGTGAAGACACGGTATACCAAGGCTGACCCAAACCACATGGCCGAGGTCGGACCTGTGGGGCCCGATGGGAAAGAAATCCTGCCGTTTGGTGTATCACCAAGTAGAGTTAGCCGCCAAGTATTCTAACAGGATTGTAGGCTAGACAGCCTGTTGGATGGCATAGAAAAAGAATTTAGTCAGTCTAAGTGACTATGTAATTTGAATGACATGTAGAATGTCTCTAGCCGGATTGTAAATCATTTGTCATGGCGGACCTTTTTCGCTTCCACCTCTGGACCCGATAGTCCGGAGTGTATCCGAATACCACAACAGTTATGTCAAAACCGGAGTATGCGTGGAAACCAGGCGTATGGGTCATAAGTGCTTGAACAGACAAGTACCCAACTAGTTATGTTATATTACATGGGTAGTAAGAAACATCTTCCAGGGAGAATAGTTCCGTTAAGGGTTCCTTTCTCGAGTACGCATGCCCTAATGTGCATGTCCGAACTGCGAAAAGAGACGCAGTAAAAACATCCGGGGCAAGTGGAAAAAACAAAAGTCATCTTTTATTCACCAACCTAATATTCCCTTAAGAACGCTTAGCTTTTGGCTTCACCTGCATCGAGGTACACATCCGTGACCCGACAAGAATAATCGCAGAGGGTGCTCCCCTTATGCCCCAGCCAATTAACGGGAACGTAGGGCATAAATACAAGAGCCGCATAACCCAGCTTTGGCCAAAACTTAAGTCATATCAATGCATATAGTGGCGCAAAAAAAGGTACATGTGGAAGAATAACACATGTGCGGGCATGAAGCCCATAGAATATTTAAGCTTATGTATAGGAAGCCCTGTGTATAATGAGCGCGGCCATGGCGATCAAGATTGTGTAGTCAAAACACATTTTATCCCTTCAAGGCCTCAAAAGAAAAGGGAAGAAAGAAAGAAAGAAAAGACAGAGCAACGAATGTATAAAAAATTGACAGAGGTAAGGAGACGAACACGAGTCCCACTAGGCATAGAATCTTCGGAGTCTCGCCATGCTCCATGGATTTGGCTTGAGGCGGTTGTCCGATGCATCCCGCAAACGGTACACTCCGCCGGTTAAGACCTGGTCAATAATGAAGGGACCCTCCCATTTGGGCTTGAGCTTGTCCTTTTTCTTTTCCGGTAGGCGTAGAACAAGTTCGCCAACGTTATAACTTTTGGCCCGTACTTCTCTGCTTTGGTATCTTCTAGCCTGTTGCTGGTAGAATGCGGAACGAGCTTTTGCCACGCCACGCTCCTCGTTGAGGGCGTCCAAACTGTCCTGCCGATCAAGCTCGGCCTCTCTCTCTTCTTACATGCGCACTCGAGGTGAGTCATGAATTATGTCGCGGGGCAGAACCACCTCTGCACCGTACACCATAAAGAACGGTGTGTATCCGGTAGTGCGATTCGGCGTGGTCCGCAGCACCCAGAGTACGGAGTCGAGCTCCTCTACCCAGTGTGTGTTAGATTCCTTTAAGGACCACACTAATCTGGGTTTGTGGATGATAGACAGAAGCGTAATCGAGCTTGATGCCCATGTTGCTGCACCATATTTTCACCTCGTCGGCAATAAAGTTTGTGCCGTTGTCAGTGATGATGCTATGGGGGACACCATAACGGTGTACAACCCCGGATATAAAGTCTATCACTGGTCCGGATTTGGCCGTTTTAAAAGGTTTGGCTTCTACCCATTTGGTGAATTTATCCACCATCACCAGTAAGTATTTTTTCTTATGGGTTCCCCCTTTAAGGGGTCCAACCATGTCCAGCCCCCAGACCGCAAAAGGCCAGGTAATGGGGATTGTTTGTAGGGCGACGGGTGGCATATGGCTTTGGTTTGCAAAGAGCTGGCAACCGACGCAGCGTTGGACCAAGTCCTGTGCGTCTGCTCGCGCCGTCGGCCAATAAAATCCTGTACGGAAGGCCTTACTTACGAGTGCCCGGGCTGCGGCGTGGTGGCCACCGAGTCCGGCGTAAATTTCTTCCAGAAGCTTCCGCCCTTCCTCTTCGGAGATGCACCTTTGAAGGACTCCGGTGGTGCTTTTGTTATAGAGCTCTCCCTCGTGGACCTTGTAGGCTTTAGATCGTCGCACAATGCAGCGTGCCTCATTTTAGTCCTTGGGAAGTTCCTGCCTGGTTAGGTAGGCCAGGAATGGTTCAGTCCATGGGGCGATGACGGCCATTATTACGTGGGCTGAAGGTGTTATTTCTGTGACGGAGCCGCCGATTATGTTAGAGTGTTCGACATCTGGCGTTGTAGCCGGGTCTGGACTATTGTTGCTTGTTTCCCCTTCCCATGCGACGTATGGCTTAAACAGCCTTTTCAAGAATATGTTGGGTGGGACCGGATCGCGCTTAGCGCCGTCTGAGGCAAGAACGCCCGCGCTCGATTGTTTTCCCGAGCTACATGGTGGAATTCGAGCCCCTCGAACCGAGCTGACATCTTGAGTACGGCATTGCGATAAGCCGCCATTTTCGGATCTTTAGCGTCGAAGTCTCCGTTTATTTGGGATATTGCGAGGTTCGAATCCCCGCGCACCTCCAGACGTTGAATGCCCATGGAGACTACCATCCGGAGACCATGTAACAGGGCCTTGTATTCGGCGGCATTGTTGGAGTCTATATATAGTATTTAGAGTACATATTGGAGTGTATCTCTGGTAGGGGACGCCAAGGCGACGCCAGCCCCCAGACCGGCCAACATTTTAGAGCCGTCAAAGTGCATAATCCAATTGGAATATGCGCCGTATTCCTTAGGGAGTTCGGCTTCTGTCCATTCAGCGACAAAATCAGCCAATACCCGCGACTTAATAGCTCGCCAAGGTTTATATGTTATGTCAAACGGGAGGACCTCTATGGCCCATTTGGCAATCCTGCCTGTGGCGTCGCGGTTGTTTATTATGTCGTTCAGTGGCACTTCAGAGGCCACTTTGATTGAACACTCTTGAAATTGTGTCGTAGTTTCCGGGATGCCATGAATACCGCATACGCTATCTTTTGATAATGCGGGTACCATGATTTGCATGGGGTGAGGACAGTGGATACATAATATACCGGCCTTTGAAGGGGGAATTTATGTCCGTCCGTTTCTCGTTCGATGACGAGTGCTGCGCTTACGACTTGATGAGTCGCTGCTATATATAGCAGCATCGGTTCGCCGATGTTTGGCACGGCCAGGATTGGGTTGGTGGCCAGGACTGGGTTGGTGGCCAGTATGGCTTTTATTTCTTCCATTCCAGCCGTGGCAGCATCCGTCCACTCGAAGTGTTCGGTGCGCCGAAGAAGGCGATAAAGGGGTAGTGCCTTTTTGTCGGCGTTCTGGGAACGGAGGTACCCAGACTTTGCTCGCTCAAGGCCCCTGCGGGCGTGGCTCAAGGGTAGCCCAGCCACGGCCCGTCTTCACAAGCACAAGCTCAAGACCCTTATGCGAGGGGCCAAACCGCATGGGCGGACGACATGGAGCTTCCTCGAGACGACCTCGTCAGGCTGGCTCGCGAGGAGGCGGAGAGATCAAGGCGGGTACATCAGGAGGTGCCTATGACGCAAGCCACTTAATGATTTACTCAAGGGCGCCAGGCGGGCGCCAGCCCGCGCAGTGTCCTCATTTCCCCTTTGGTGCAAAGGAGGCAAGCGCATGCCAAGAGTATAAAGCAAAGGCAACCATTTCGGTGCAACAAGACGAAGACCAGCAAAACGACAGGAAAAGGAGGTCATCGTGGAGCCCAAGCCGGCGTCACCGTCAGAGTCTTTGGTAGGCAAGGACCGACTTTAGTCAGGATAAGTGTACTGGATGTTCCCCTTCAAAATGGCCAATTGTTGGCGCCCTTCCCGCTCAATATTTGGGAAGAGGCCCAGGGCCTCTGCCTATAAATAGGACTAGCCACCCACAGGGTAGAGGGGGCGGCATCTGATCGGCATCTAGAAGAGAGAGAGAGAGAGAGAGAGAAGCGACTGAACTCCCCCTAGCAGTTCATCGCACCGGCCAAGAACAGACCCTTGCGAGATTGTTCTTCCTTGTACTGTTCATCATCAGCCCTTGAGGCAATCCACCACACCACACACTGGAGTAGGGTATTACACCACAATGATGGCCCGAACCAGTATAAACCTTGTGTCCCTTGTGTTGCTCTTTGTGTAGTTTAGATCCTTGCGAGGCGACGGGGTGTAGGTAGGTTGGAGGTGAGATCTCCGCGTGCACCCCAGAGTTCGAACCTAGAGGGTTTGCCAGAACCCGAAAACCGACATTTGGCGCGCCAGGTAGGGGTGCGCCGGAGCTTTCCCTTCCACCGACCCACTCTCCGCCAACATCGCGATTCGCCCTATGATGAGTGATGCGCCGCCCGTTCCGGTCGCCAGTGCCAGCGCTGGGGCCAGGGGCTCCGAGCCTTGGCCCCAGCCTTGCGACGGGTGCGGTGGCCGAACAAGTTCAAGCCAGAGATGCCACCACGCTACAACGACACGACTGATCCGCTGGCCTTCCTGCTGGCGTACGAGGGGGCCGTCCTCGAAGCCGGGGGCGGCGACAGGGTCATGGCTAACTGGTTTCCCATGGCCCTCACCGGCGTCCCGCGCATGTGGCTGCTTCACCTGCCAGCGGCTTCCGTGGCCTCTTGGGGGGAGCTGCGCGGCCTCTTCCTCGCTCAGCACGATGTACCGGCGCCCCTGGTCGTTGCAGCTCTCCTGGGCGGCTCGCAGGCGCCACCTTCAGGCCACCACATCAAGCCGTTCGTCCGCCAGATCAGTGCTGCTTCCGCGCAGGATGGGGCTCCTCCGGGTCGGTCGGCACCCAAGGCCGATCTGGCCTTCAGCTCGGACGATCACCCCTCCAACTCCAGCTCGCTTTCGGGCGCTGGGCTCCCAATGCTGTGCACCCCCACCATCTGCCAGGTGGCCATCACCAGGACTCTCATTGACGGCGACGTAGGCCTCAGCATGCTCTCGGCTGAAGCCTTCAGCCTCCTCCATGTACCGCTGGAGCGGCTTCAGCCCAGCAGGCCCTTCTTGGGCGTCGGAGGCGGATCCGCCGGCTCCCTGGGGCAGATCCGTCTTCCGGTGACCTTCGGCACCTACGACAACTTCGACATCGCCCCCATCGGCCTCCCGTACAACGCCATCCTCGGCTACCCAGCGCTAGCCCGATGCATGGCCGCGACTCACCCAGCGTACAACCTCATGAAGATGCCCGGAGCAGCGAAGGCGTCCTCATCAGATCCGGAGACACCGGGATGCGTTAAGTGCTCAAGCTCGTCTTTCAAGACTGCGGCGGCGGCGGTGCAACCACGCGCCGACTTCGACGCCTCGAGCCCAAGGGGCTGCTGCACCGCCAAGAAGAAGAACCAGCTATTCGCCCAAGACAAGGCAGAAACCAAGCAGATACTGGTCGACGAGGACGGATCCACCGATGCCACCTTCACCATAGGCGCCAACCTCGAGCCCGAGCAGGAAGAGGCCCTGGTAAAGTTCCTACGCGCGAACAAGAAGGTGTTCGCATGGGAACCAGATCAGCTAGCGGGGGTCCCAAGGAGCTTGATTAAGCACCACCTCAACGTGCGCCCCAAAGTGCGCCCCTCGAAGCAGAAAGCGAGACGACAGTCCACTGACAAGCAGGCTTTCATCGTCCAAGAGACCCGCAAGCTAGAGGCGGCAGGGGTCATTCGTGAGGTCCGATACCCTGATTGGTTGGCTAACCCGGCTGTCTTGCCAAAGAGAGGAGGGAAGGAACACATATGTGTCGACTTCACCAACCTCAACAAAGCCTGCCCGCAGGATCCATTCCCGCTCCCTCGTATCGATCAGATCGTCGACTCCACCGCCGAGTGCATCCTGTTATGTTTCCTGGATTCCTTCTCTGGCTATCACCAGATCAAGATGGCGGTAGAAGACGTGGAAAAAATGGCTTTCCTGACCCCGTGTGGAGTGTACTGCTACACATGCATGCCGTTCGGGCTGCGCAACGCAGGAGCGGCCTTTCAGAGGCTGATGACATTGCCAAACGGGCATCCAAGCGGCTACCTTAGGAACCTGGCGTCTTCGAGGAGCGGCTCTTCAAGCCCTCGGCGACGCCATCGCTGTCAGGCATGGTGCAGCCTCGGGAAGAGCTCCCCCAGCCACCTGCCTCGGGAGCCCGGTTCATGCCCGGCCTCAGAGCGCTTCGCCTCGACGCTGGAGCCTCAGGAGGGATGCTGGATCATAGAGCTCAGGAGTTACCTGACGCAAGGGACCTTCCCGAAAAGGAGGAGGAAGCGGAGCGTGTGGCGCGGCAAGCCACGGCATACTACATTAGGGATGGAGAGCTCTACCAGAAGCGACCGAATGATGTGTCCCTGCGTTGCATTTCCAGGGAGCAAGGGAAGGAGCTGCTAGCAAACATACACGGTGGAGACTGTGGGCATCGTTCGTCATCACGGACCCTCGTGGGCAAGGCGTTCCGCAGCGGGTTCTATTGGCCCACTGCGCTCAATGATGCCGTGGAACTAGTGAAGGCTTGCGAGGCCTACCAATTCCATGCCAAGCAGATCCATCAGCCGGGGGGAGGTCTGCAAACTATACCCCTCTCGTGGCCATTCGCAGTCTGGGGGCTGGATATCTCGGCCCGTTCCTGGGTGCCGGGAGGCTATCGCTACCTCTACGTCACCGTGGACAAGTTCACCAAGTGGGCTGAAGTGGAAGCCGTCCGCACCATCCCCGCGGGTTCTGCGGGCAAGTTCATCAAGGGCATCGTGAGCCGGTTCGGGGTGCCGAACCGCATCATCACCGGCTAACGGTTCGCAGCTTCACCAAAGAACCTCTTCAAAACATACTGTGCTAACCTTGGGACGCAGGTATGCTACGCTTCGGTAGCGCACCCATGGAGCAACGATCAAGCCGAGCGGGTCAACGCAGAGGTCCTGTGGGGCCTCAAAACCAGGACCTTCAAGAAGAAGCTGGAGGCCTACGGCAGAGGTTGGTATGATGAGCTTCAGTCTGTGTTGTGGTCCATCCGCACGACCGCGACCATGCCGACTGGCGAGACCCCGTTCTTCCTGGTCTATGGAGCTGAAGCGGTCCTCCCTCACGAGGTCGACGCCGCCCGCACGGGTCCCGGGCGCTCGACGAGGCGCGCAGCAGACGCCATGCGGGGACGGACCTCGTGGCCGGGGAGGAGATTGCCGGTGAGAAGCCGCGCCATTTAGCGGCGAGGTACCAACAAGCATCAAGGGCGAGACCATTGCCTCAACATTCACCCTAGGACTCTTGAGGTAGGGGACCTCGTGATCAGACGGGTTCTCTCCAGGGAGGGACTGCATAAGCTCTCTCCCATGTGGGAGGGCCCGTTCAAGGTTGTTCATGTTTCAGTCTGCCCGGCTCAAGGCTTGGAGACTTCGGGAGGGGTGCCCGCCTGCAACGCTGTGAGAACATCCAGCACCTCCGGTGGTTTTACCCCTAAAAAGGCCCGGTGCATGTGAAGAAGGCGAATGCCTGTGAAGTTGTGGCGTTTTAGAAAAGGCCCGGTGCCTGTGAAGAAGGCGAATGCCTGTGAAGTTGTGGTGTTTTGGAAAAGGCCCGGAGCCTGTGAAGAAGGCAAACGCCTGTGAAGCTTATCTTTCTGAGAAAGGCCCGGAGCCTGTGAAGAAGGCCAATGCCTATGAAGCTCGCCGCCAGTGACACTCTCACGTAATAATGAGTTGGGGCTGTACACGCCCCGGAGTCTCAGGAGCGCCGACCTCAAGCCCTGGGGCTCCCTCCCACGCCCAGTGGCAACACTTAGTCTGCTACCGGTGAGAAGACGTCGAAGACTAGATTAGGTGCCGGGCATGGGCTTTTTTCATTTGCTTTCTGCAGTTGGCTTGTTCATTCCCTTTTGAAGTTTTATCGAAGTTGTTGCCGTCTTTGGCTTGTGACTCTTTGCCTTCTTCGCTCTCCCGCCTCGATTTCTATCGCGCGAGTCTCACGAGGGAGCAACGCGGGCACCCTCGCAAGTGTTTTCTGCCCCTATCGTTTGAGGCTTCCCAAGCTGGGTCCGCTATGGGAGCACCCCTCCCAGTCCGTGCCCCACGGGCACCGCGACGCGAACACAGGACCTGGGTCGATCGCCTCCACAACTGAGGCCGGAAGCTACCTCTCTTGACTAATCTTTGCAGGGCATGAATTGCTCGACGAGGCTCTCGGCCTCGGAGGCGAAGACCGCGATGTCGCCCCTGCTTAAGTAATTTCTACGCTACAGCGTGTGGCACGTAAAGCCTAATACGTAAATAGCGGAAACATTACGATAATTAACGAAGAATCCAAGCACGCCCCCGCGGGGCCCTACACTACTGTCTCTTTGCGCAGGAAAATGAAAAGAACAAAACAGGCGCGGCTCGCTTGACACCAAGTCGCGGCGAAGGCTCGAACTGCCTCCGGAGCTCAGGCGGACTCCATCTCGCGCTTCACCGAGGCGCGATGGCGGGCAGACCCGCTACCTCCCTCCAGGCAGACGCAGCGGCGCGGAGGCTGGTCGCAGCCACCGCTGGAGGAGCCGCTGTCCGAAGGAGAGTCGCCGAAGCTCGACGAGCCCCGAGCGCCGCCGACCACGCGCGCGCTGTCATCTTCATCCCGATCGTCGCCGGGGCTAGGCCCACAGTCATGTCGCCGCCCCTGGGCAGCACCCGCGGCGACCGTCTTCCCGAACACCCTCACGTAGAGGGTGGCATCGCCATCGAACTTGAAGTGCAGTGGTGCACCACCGGCTTAGACCACGCCGCTGGTGGCAAACGCTTACAACCGCTGGTCGTGGCCACGCCCCGGCGGGCGGAGACTCTCCACGGGCTTCAGGAGGCCCGCTGCAAAGAACTGGCCCCGCCGAGCCAGAGGCCGCCGGAGACGCCGGCCGGAAGTTCACCTAAAAGGAAGTGGGGAAGCCGGAGCCAGGTGCTGGGCGGCTCCACCGACCAGACGACATACTCCGGCAGCACCTCTGCTGAGTGGAAGCGCGGCCTAGGAGGTCGCGACAACAGAAGCGCCGCTTCCCCATCAACGGCCCGACGCCACGGGTCAAGACGGAGATTGCCTCCACGGCCGTGGGAAGCCGCTGCAAGAGCCACAGGGTGCTTGCGAGGACGGCCTCGACTGCGCTTGACCGGGGGAGAGTCAGGCTCCACCTGGCGGGCCTTCCCCTTCTCCGCGGTCGAGAACCTCTTCGACGGAGCCATGGAGAAGAGGGAGAAGCAAGAAGAGATGGGCTGGAAGGGCACACGCTGTTCCATACTTATAGCCGGAGAAGGCAAACCGTCGACCTCCACGATCAGAGGTAATCATAACCCGCTTTCCATGCAAGGACTTGTCAATTTGTGCAGTTGCCGAGGCGTCGTGGGGAAGTGGGGACGCCCATGTCCAATCAACCGCCACCACACGCCTAAGGTCAAGGTTGTTAGGGGTCGCGCAGCTTCGCACCTGCTTCGCTTTCCTCGCTAAGCCAAATCCAGGTGCGCCTTGGGGTCTGGGCTTATCACGGCGTTTCCGGGAACGGGAGTACGCAGATTGCTCGCTCACTGCGGCCGCAGCTGCGGGCGTGGCTCAAGAGGTGGCCCAAAGACGGCCCATCTTCACAAGACAAGCTCAAGACCCTCGCGAGGGGCCAAGCCTCGGGCGGATGACAGGGAGCTTCCTCGAGACCACGGCCTCGCCAGGCTGGCTCGCGAGGAGGCGGAGAGATCAAGGCGGGTACCTCACGAGGTGCCCATGACGCAAGCCATGACGACCAAGGGTGCCAAGTGGCGCCACTGCCACAGTTGTCCCTCATTTCCCTTTGGTGCAAAGGAGGCAAGCGAGCCAAGAGTATCAAGCGAAGGCAACCATTTCGTGCAACAAGACCAAGACCAGCAGAACGACAGGAAGGAGGTCATCATGGAGCCCAAGCCAAGCGCCACCGCCGAGTCTTTGGCAAAGCGAGCACCGACTTTAGTCAGGATAAGTGTACTGGATGTTCCCCTTCATAATGGCCAATTGTTGGCGCCCTTCCCGCTCAATATTTGGGAAGAGGCCCGGGGCCTCTGCCTATAAATAGGACTAGCCACCCACAGGGTAGAGGGGGCGGCATCTGATCGACATCTAGAAGGGAGAGAGAGAGAAGCGACTGAACTCCCCCTAACAATTCATCGCACCAGCCAAGAACAGACCATCGCGAGGCTGTTCTTCCTTGTACTGTTGATCATCAGCCCCTGAGGCAATCCACCACACCACACACTGGAGTAGGGTATTACACCACAATGGTGGCCCGAACCAGTATAAACCTTGTGTCCCTTGTGTTGCTCTTTGTGTAGTTTAGATTCTTGCGAGGCGACGGGGTGTAGGTAGGTTGGAGGTGAGATCTCTGCATGCACCCCAGAGTTCGAACCTAGAGGGTTTGCCAGAACCCGAAATCCGACACTTTTCTCCTAATCGGGAGATGAAGCGACTTAAGGCCGCAACGCATCGAGTTAGCTTCTGGATTTTCTTGAGGTCTGTTGGGATGGCCAATTGTGACAGGGCTCGGATTTTAGCCGGGTTTGCTTCAATCCCTCTACTGGAGACAATGAAGCCTAGGAGCTTTCCGGCGGGTACGCCGAAAATGTATTTTTCCGGATTGAGCTTGATGTCGTATGTTCGAAGGTTGTTGAACGTAAGCCTCAAGTCGTCTATTAAAGATTCGACATGTCTGGTTTTGACGACCACATCATCTACGTATGCTTCCACTATTTTGTCGATTTGCTTTTCCAGGCATGTCTGAATCATGCGTTGATACATTGCACCGGCGTTCTTAAGCTCGAAAGGCATTTTGTTGAAACAGAAGGGGCCGTATGGCGTGATAAATGCCATTGTGGCTTGGTCGGACTCGGCCATCTTGATTTGGTGGTAGCCGGAGTATGCATCGAGGAAGCACAATGAGTCGTGTCCCGCGGTGGCGTCGATAATTTGATCGATGCGGGGGTTTGGGTAAGCTTTATTGAGGTCTTTGAAGTCGACACATAAGCGCTAGGATTTTTCCTTCTTTGGTACCATCACCAGGTTTGCTAGCCAGTTCGGATGTTTTATTTCTCTGATGAATCCGCCCTCCAATAACTTGGCTAGCTCCTCGCCGATAGCTTGTCGCTTAGGTTCGGAGAAGCGCCAAAGAGTCTGCTTGACCGTCTTGAACCATTTTAGAATGTTGAGGCTATGCTCGGCCAACTTGCGTGGGGTTCCTGGCATATCTGATGGGCGCCAGGCAAATATATCCCGCTTCGTGGCAGAACTCCCGAAGTGCGGCGGCCCACATCGAGGTTTAACTGTGCCCCCATTGAGGCTGTTTTGGTAGGGTCCGTTGGGTGGACTTGGAATTTGACTATTTCTTCCACTGGTTTGAAAGAGGTGGACTTGGATCTTTTGTCGAGTATCACGTCGTCGCCGTCCACGGTCGATCATAGTGCGGTTAACTCCTCTGCTGCTAGGGCTTCGGATAGTGCCTCGAGGGCTAGTGCGGCTGTTTTGTTTTCGACGCGGAGCGCTATGTCCGGATCACTAGCTAGAGTGATTATTCCATTGGGCCCAGGCATTTTGAGCTTCATGTACTCGTAATGGGGTATAGCTTGGAAGATCGTAAATGCCTCCCGCCCTGGAAGGGTGTGGTATCCGCTGCTGAACGGGGCCACTCGGAATGTTATTTCTTCGGACCTGTAATTTTCCGGCAGTCAATACCACATCTAGTGTGATTTTCCCAACAAGAACGTGCCTCCCGATCGGGGATGATTCCTCTAAAGGTTGTGCTGCTTTGCTCAATGCGGTTCCAGTCTATTTCCATTTTGTGAAGAGTTTCCTCAGAAATGAGGTTTAATCTGGCCGTCATTGCCGAGCACTTTAGTGAGCCGAAAGCCGTCCACAATTGGACTAAGGACTAATGCGGCTGGTGCTCGGGCTGTTCAACATTTAGGTTCGTCACTGGAATTGAAGGTGATAGCCGTGTTGCTCCATGGATTTATTGCTGCCACCTGGTAGATCTCGGCAAGGTCATGGAGTGTTTCGCCATGCCTATTATTTGAGGCGAAGGTCTCAAAGACTTTTAAGACCGTATTGTAATTCCGGGGATGTTGCTCTGCGGTGTTTTGAATGAGGAGATCCTCACCGCTCTTAGCGACCTGCCGGAGTACCCAACATGCTCTAAGGCTATGCGTTGGTGTGGTATCCACATCACAATTTTGCGGTTCGCTAAGCCATCCCTCCAATATGGTTCCGCGTCTCAGTGGGCTTTTCCTTTTTTGTGATTGAATCAGGTGACTTACGGGGGTGCACTCTTTTGGTTCGGACTGGGTATTTAGCCAAAGCCAGATTATCCCAAAACTATGTTTTGGTTTTCCAGGCGCTCTCCGCACAGTACTTCCGTACTATGGCCGCCAAGTCAGCGAAGTGTGCTATGTTGCGGCGGCTTATGGCGTTAAGGATTCCCTTGCCGTGCAATTATTGCAGAAGAACGAAATTGCGTCTTCCTCTCGACAGTCCTTGACCTTGTTCATTACAAGGAGGAATCTGGCCCAATAGTGATGTACTGTTTCCTGGGGCTCTTGTCTAATGTGGGAGAGATCGTTTGTATCTGGGTGGGTGGGCGGATTTAAGTCCGAACCCTGACCCGATCTGCAAACCGGGGGCGTGGGAGTTTCCGATCTTGGAGGTTCTGGCTCCAGGATGTCGCCCGATAGGTCTGGCCCACTGCCTGATTCTATGTTCAAGGCTTGGGGGATCTCCTTCCCTGTACAGGTATCCGGCTCGGAGAGCTCTGGAATCCGGACATAGCTTGTCCTCAAGATTGAGGGAAAATTACTGCATTGTTCCTCCACCACCGCTATCTAATGGGTGACCGGCGGAGAGTTATTCTCCCTTTGGTCGGGTTTAAGCCCGATCCGATCATAGTCCGTAGCGACTCCCAAAGCGGCGATGCAGTCCAAGAGCTCGTTTAGGGAGGAGAGCTCCATCGGATCCATCTCGCCGCAAGTTCCGAGCCGACGTGGAGGCTGTTTTCGGCGACCCGAGAAGTCATCGCTGGTGCAGCAGCTTTAACGGGTGGTCATGACGAACTCGCTTAGCCGAGAGTCCGGCCGACAGCCAGGGCTCCTCCAGAGGTGACGCTGTCCTTGACAACGAGACGAGACATCCTTCCTTATGGCGACAACATAGTGGAACTCTCAATGAAAGCACCAATGTCGGTGTCAAAATCGGCGGATCTCGGGTAAGGGGTCCCGAACTGTGCGTCTAAGGCGGATGGTAACAGGAGGCAAGGGACACAATGTTTACCCAGGTTCGGGCCCTCTCTATGGAGGTAATACCCTACTTCCTGCTTGATTGATCTTGATGAATATGAGTATTACAAGAGTTGATCTACCACGAGGTCGTAGAGGCTAAACCCTAGAAGCTAGCCTATGGTATGATTGTTGTTGTCCTACGGACTAAACCCTCCGGTTTATATAGACACCGGAGGAGGCTAGGGTTACACAGAGTCGGTTACAACAGAAGGATATCTACATATCCGTATCGCCAAGCTTGCCTTCCATGCCAAGAGAGTCCCATCCAGACACGAGACGAAGTCTTCAATCTTGTATCTTCATGGTCCAATAGTCCGGCCAAAGGATATAGTCCGGCTGTCCGGATACCCCCTAATCCAGGACTCCCTCAACCGCTCCGAAGTCGAGGTCTGGGTGCCAGTGCGCAATCTTGGTGAGCACCCTGGTCATGGTCCCCCGGCAGAGTATCCGGGATTCCTCGGCTAGGGAGGCCGCCCGGTTGGAGTGAAGCCGGCTCAGGGCATCGACGACCTTCTCAAAGTATATGGTCAGGTTGGCGTTGGGGCTCAGGTTCGCCTCTGGGGCGTACCCCATCTCCGGCATCCCCATGATGCCTAGTTGATCGGCAGCCGAGTTTGCAACGACGGCAAGACGCCCGAGCCAGCATTTCTCGCCCGCCTTGTAGTTATTGAGGTTGGCGTTCTCGTTCTTCATCAACTGCTTCTCCGTCTCCAGCTCCTTGGCCAGGATCCCCTCCCGGGTCATGGACCCCGATAGCGTCTCCTCGAGCTCTCCGGACCTGCTGATGATCTCGCCCTGCACCATCGTCAGAGCACCATTGATCACATGCTTCTCTTGGGCCAGCTTCAGAGCTTGCTCCTCCAGCTCCTTCACCTTGCCGGCATGGGCCTGAGCCAGGGCGTTGAGTGCCTCCTGACGCCGCCGCTCCAGCTCTTGGGTCCGCTGCTGGACGAGCTTGTCCACTTCTTCGTCCTTGCCGCGGAGCGTGGCGGCAAGTTTGTCCTGGCGCTCGGCAAGGTCCTCCTCCTGGGTCTTCAGGGCGGCCTCGTGCTGGGACCGGATGGCTTCGGCTTCATCGGCCAGCCTCTTCACCGTCTCCTGGGCCTTCTTGATGTCGGCCAGCTTCATGGCAAGCTCCACCTCACGGCTGGCCAGCTCACCCCGGGCGGCCTTCAGCTCGTCCTGAGCCTGGCGGAACCAGTCCTGCGCCTTGGCGACATGCCCCCCAAAGTCCTCCTCCATCCTCTCCACCACCGTCGTCCTGGACTTCACCTTGTCCAAGCGAGCGCGGTGGACCGCTGAGCTTTCCGAAGCCGGGCGCCCATGGCTGGAGCAGTTGCTCCTCCCTGGGAGCCAGCTCGCTAACGCCTGCCTGTCAACAACCTCAAGCCCAGCAGTGGCAGCGCCTCGTCGAACACCTCTCCCTTTAAAGGGAGCCACGATGCTCGACGCCAAGGAGATGGACGAAGAGGTCGCCGCTAACCCTCGTGTACTGCCAGAGCCCGAGGCGCTGGAGGAGGAGGGCGGGTCGCCAACGCCTCCTCGGCAAAGTGGCCTTGCTGCCCCTCGGCAGTGCCCTTTGCCGGCTCCTCGGGCTCCCTCGGGCGGCATCTCGGCGCGCCTGCTCCCTCCTCGGCAGCGACCGATCTGGCCCGCCAGGCATCCACGGTGACGTCCTTGATGGTGGCGTCGACGTCCTCTAAGGAGAAGTCTAGATGCCACGAGGTCGGGGTCGTCCCCAGGTCGGGGTCGTCCACGTCGCTCACAGTTCGGTCCGGTGCATAGGGGCCACCCGCCCCCACGATGGCGGTTGTCGCCTCAGACATGTAGATCTGTTTCAAAGGGCAAGAGGCCGACCGTTCAAGACCGCAAGATGGAATCAAGATGAAGTATTGAAGAAGGGAAAGGTTGAAGAACTTACGGCTGGTGGCGGGTCTGCACGGGAGTACGACTGCTTGCCGAACCGCCAGGACACCTCCAGCTTGAGGTTGGAAATCTCGTTCACCAGATTCGCCACCTCAGCAGCCGACATCTCCTTAGTACTCAGCAAGCATGGGTCACGGTGCCCGCTCATCCGGCTGATCAAGTGAGGCCGGCCTTGGAGCAGGAAAAGCCGGCGCGCGACGAAGGCGACCAGCAAGTCGGACGCCTTGAGGCCTTCAGCCTCGGTCAGCACCCCGAGTCGGTTGATGGCAGCAACGCCGTCTGCTGACACCGGCTTCGGCTTGTAGCCCCGTTGGCCTGAGGCTTAGCCGGAGGGCCGGCTTCATAGGCCGGCAGGTTGATGAAGTCGACTGCTGGGTCGACGTTCTCCACGTAGAAGTAAGATTGCTGCCACATGTTGACTGACTGTGGCAGCTTGATGGAGGGGAAGGCATTCCTGGGAGACAGACGGCGCATCGCGAGGAAGGCGCCGCACTGGGCTGCCACCTCCTGGACGGAGGTGCCCAGCTTGGTATAGAAGAACACTCCCCACAGCTCGATGGTGGGGAGGATGCCGAGGTAGCCTTCGCACATCGTGACGAAGGCGGATAGTAACATCACGGTGTTGGGTGTTATGTGATGAGGTTGGAGATGGTAGAACTCGAGGAACGAGCGGAGAAAGCCGCTCACCGGCAGGCCGAAGCCGCGGATGAAGTGCGAGCGAAACACGACCCGCTCGCCCTCCGCTAGCACCGGCGAGATCTCCCCCGCAGGAGGCACGCACGCCTTCACAAAGCCTGCACCGGGAAGGCTCCGCGTGTCGCGGAGGAAGGCAATGTGGTCTTCATTGACGTTCGACCCGTCCCAGTCTCCTCCCAGGTCGCGCGCCATGGAAAGCTCGACGAGGTGAATA
Organism: Aegilops bicornis; assembly: GCA_021605145.1. Lineage (NCBI taxonomy): Eukaryota > Viridiplantae > Streptophyta > Magnoliopsida > Poales > Poaceae > Aegilops > Aegilops bicornis. Next base: position 671,912,516 of record CM038670.1, read on the forward strand.
GCGCGGTAGGGGAGCCGAGGATTGATGCGGGGCCAAGAGGGCTCGGGACAGAGGAGCTCGACGAAGACGAGTAGCGGCAGCACTCCGGCGTAGCTCAGGGGCGCTGCGGCGAGAGGAAGAAGGAGACGAGAATGGGGCAGGAAGCCACGCGTGCTTCGCTGCTTCCCCTCCTCCCCCTATTTATAGCCCGTGGGCTACGAAGCCGAGGGGGCGGGGCGTGGGATCGTGGGATTAACTATGCCAACGACCCCATGACCCCGCGTTTATCAGCATGAAGTTATCGGCTGCAGTAATTCCACGAAGAAGCTCAACCGCCGGCCGTTAGCGCGTGGATCCGCCGTGAGCTGCCGAGGCTAGTGGCGGGCCCAGCCTGCTGTCGCATCCCATCGAGCGCGTGGGCTGGCAGGCTGGCCCTGCTGCTTGACACCACGTGGCATGCCCACGACGGGCGGCGGGCCTGGAAGCTTAGCTAACACGCCACCCAGTTCTCGCCGTTGCGTTCGAAGTTTCAGACGAATCCGACTGGACGTGGCCGACTCCCACCTGGCGGCTAGCTAGGAGTCAGATGAAGCTTCCTTCCAGAGCCCCCGGAGGAAGAAACTGTTGAGGCTCCTCGAATCCTCAGCTGCGGCACCTCACCAGCTTCGGGGACTACTGTCGGAGTAATGGGCCACGAGTAGCCTAACCCGAGTCCCTGAGCCTTTCAAGACATCGGGGCCGGCTGCACCCCTCAGAACATCAAGATGAAGCGCCGCCTTCTGATGGCCGGCTGGCCCAAGCGGCCGGCTGCCAGAAGGCGGCTAAGCTCAAGAAGGAGGCACCAAGACGGGCCGACTCCTTGCAGGCGGCCTCCAGAGAGGCCGACCTCTAGCAGACGGCTCACAGCGCCCTTAGAGTCTGCGCCCCCATTAAGAAGACAAGACCGGGTGTGGTTACAGTGTAGCCCATCCCCCCCCCCCCCCCGTATGCAGGGCCGGGCATGGCCACAGTGCTCCGTACAGGCAGAGATCTCCGCCCGGTGCGGCACTGTTGCCACTCCACCTCTGACCTCACTATTGGCAGGCAGAGCCCTGTCCACACGACGGCCTGTAGAAGGCGGGCCCTACTAGGCAGCGAGAGCCCCGAAGACGGCGGAGACCTGGCTAGTTGGACCTGAGGGAGGCCGGCTTCCAGCAGGCGACCCGTTCCTCCCTCGGGGCCCGGGCACCATTAACCAGATGAGACACGGCGTGGCTATAGTGATCTCCCACCAGGCGGCGGGACTGTAGCCACGCTCTCCTGACCGAGCATGCGTCATTAGCATCACAGCTACAGTAATCAGTAGCCGGCAAGACCCGAGAGCGGCGGGAGCGGCCTGTCGGGTTCTGCATTGCATCAGGCGGCGGGCACCAAAGATCCGGGCGGAGAAGTAGACGCACTGCAGAGACAAGTGATACTGGGTCCTACACTCGGCCAGATTACCATTGTACCCCTGGGGGGTAGGCCTATATAAACCTCCCAGGGCACCCATGCAAAGGGTTCGAACCTGTTAGAATTAGACTTACACAAAGGGGGAGAAGAGAGCAAGCCTTGCCTTCTTCTACCTCTAGCACACAGCTCGAGGAGCACATCTGTACCCACTAGTGCCTTCGTGATCATGCGAAGACCCCGCACAGAAGGACTAGGGGTGTTATCTCATAGGAGAGCCCCGAACCTGGGTAAAGTGCGCCGACGTTCGTGTCTACGCCTCATCCCGCTTCCAAGCCCCGGCGACGTTCTACTCGCTCCCACCATGATAAGCCATCCATTGGCACATGTCGCACCCAACCCCCGACACTCCCACGTGCACTAGAGTCAATAATCTATATTACATTGTAATGAATCTAACACCCATGGAGTCTTGGTGCTGATCATGTTTTGCTAGCAGAAGAGGCTTAGTCAACGGGTCTGCCACATTCAGATCCGTATGTATCTTGCAAATTTCTATGTCTCCATCCTTGACTTGTTCACAAATGGAGTCATCATCTTGTGCCTTTGATCTCCATCTCCAAAGGACCGTCATGATTTCCATCGTCACCGGCTTGAAACCTTGATCTCCATCATACTGTCGTTGTCGTCTCGCCAACTATTGCTTCTACAACTATCGCTAACACATAGTGATAAAGTAAAGCAATTACATGGCGTTTGCATTTCATACAATAAAGCGAGAACCGTAAGGCTCCTGCTAGTTGCCGATAACTTTTACAAAAGATGATCATCTCATAGGATAACGTATATCACATCATGTCTTGACCATATCACAACACAACATGCCCTGCAAAAACAAGTTAGGCGCCCTCTACTTTGTTGTTGCAAGTTTTACTTGGCTGCTACGGGCTTCTAGCAAGAACCGTTCTTAGCTACGCATCAAAACAACAACGGTGTTTCGTCAAGTTTTCTGTTTTAACCTTCAACAAGGACCGACCGAAGTGAAACTTGATTCCACTAAAGTTGGAGAAATAGACACCCGCCAGCCACCTTTATGAAAAACTAGTTGCATGTCTGTCGGTGGAACCGGTCTCATGAATGTGGTCATGTAAGGTTGGTCCAAGCCGCTTCATCCAACAATACTGCCGAATCAAAATAAGACGTTGGTCGTAAGCAGTATGACTATCACCCCCACAACTCTTTGTGTTCTACCCATGCATATAATCTATGCATAGACCTGGCTCGGATGCCACTGTTGGGGAACGTAGCTTGTGTCGGATTTCGGGTTCCGGCAAAACCCTTGAGGTTCGAACACTGGGGTGCGCACGAAGATCTTTCTCTCCCTAGATCGCTCTCGCCAGATAGCAAGGCCTAGCTCGACGAACCCGAAGAACGAGGGCCACCGATGTGGTGTAATACCCTACTCTAGTGTGGTGTGGTGGATTGCCTCTTGGGATGAGGATGAATAGTTATAGGGGAAGAACAGCCTCCTGAGGAGAGGTGTTCTTGAGCTTGGTGAACTTGTGTGGATGAGGATGGTCTGAATGATCCGTCCCCTCTATGGTGGTGGCTAGTCCTATTTATAGAGGCCCTGGTCCTCTCCCAAAATATTGAGTGGGAAGGGATCCAACAACGACCAAATTCGAAGGGAGACAACTAGTACATGGTATCCTGACTAAAGGTGGTCTTCGCCTGCCAAAGGCTCTAGTGGTGATGCCGTCTTGGGATCCATGGTGTCCTCCGTCCTGTCGTCCTGCTGGTCTTGGTCTCGTTGCACCGATATGGAAACCTTTGCCTGATGCCTCAGGACTCCTCGCCTGCGGTTGCCTCTTTAGCACCAAAGAGGAAACCTCATGAGGCTTGGCCCCTGGCTCCAGTCGTCATGGCTTGTGTCATAGGAACCTGGCTCCAGTCGTCATGGCTTGTGTCATAGGAACCTCATGAGGTAGCCCTTGCCTTGATCTCTCCGCCACTCGCGAGCCAGCCTAGTGAGACCGTCGCGAGGAGGTCTTGTGTCGTCTGCTTCGTGAGGCTTGGCCCCTTGCGAGGGTCTTGAGTGTTTGCTAGTGAAGATGGGCCGTACAGGGCCGCTGGTGGAGCCACGCCATGGGCCGCAGGTAGACAAGTCTGGGGACCCCCGTTCCCAGGACACCGACAGTAGCCCCGGGGCCCATGGCACGCTCGGACTTGGCTTCGAGGCGAAGCCAAAGGGCAAGTGCGGGGCGCCGCAGGCCCCGGCAGCCTGTTGCCCCGCTTGATGCATGGCGGTTGATTGGACGTGGGCATCTCCACTTCCCCGCACTGCCTCGGGAACTGCCGACTTGACGAGTCCCTGCTGCATGCAGAGAAAAATCATCATTACCTGTGATCGTGGGGATCGCCGGTTGTCCTTCTCCCGCTATAAATGAGGAGGGGATGGAGCCACCATCTCTCATCCCTTCCTGCTCCGCTCACTTCTCCTTCCTCGCTTCATTGCTAGTAGCAACTTCCCATGGCGCCGATTCGGAGGTTCTCGGCCGCGGAGAAGGGAAAAAGCCCCCGCGACGAGCCCGAGCCACTTCCACCGAAGAAGAGGGTGATCCACCGTCGTGACATGGTCGTGAGGCCGGAGGTGTCGAGGCCTTGGTGCGAGCGGCCTCCTCCCGGGTACCCGCTGCCTTTGTACGCTCAAGCCGAGGGCTCCGGCGGAAGGGGCGACGAGCGCCGCCACCCACGCCGCGGCCGTGGTCACCGTGCCGCGGTGACGCACACCGTCGCCCTAGGAGTGCAAGCCGCGGACTCCTCGCGCGAACTCGTGATGTGGGCGGCGATGCCTCCGCGCACTTGGATCCGCTTTCCTCAGTTCTTCTCCGCCGAGATGCCGCCGAGGTGCTCCCTTGAGCTTTGGCTGCAGCACACCGACTGCGACGCCCCCACGACTGGAGTGGAGGTGGAAACTGTTTCTCTGGGCAAGATCTTCATGACTCGCGGCTGGGGCGAGGTCGCCCGGGTTTGCCGTGCGGAAGGCGCCCTCGCCATCAACTTTGAGTACGACGGCGCCTCCACTATGTTCTTCAAGGATTTCTACGCCGAAGGCCGCCGCTTGAAGTGCTGCCCCGGGGAGGGTCGCTGCGGGCGGCGCGCGTTGCCGGGTTGCTGAGTTTCGCCGGCCGCTTCGCCAAAGAGCTCAGACAAGAGCGGGCGACGGCGCTGATAGTCCGGGCGACTCCCGAGCCCCACGAGACCCGGAGACGAGCGACGATAAGCTACGTGCCTCCAAGCTCGCCGGGCCCGAGCAAGGCTGGCGTCCGCCAAAGCCGCCGGGCCGATCTCGATGGGGTTGGCACCGGTCTCCGTGGCCCATTGTTGATGATGAAGGCTGCTGGCCTTGGCCAGAGATAGAGCTCCTAAGAACTCCCTCCTTTTGTTCCCTGCGAGGAATCGATATGGACCCCGAGGGGGCGTGTAAAGGGTTTGTAATGTCCCCTATTCATATTATCCTTATTAGGAAAATGAATGCATGTCTTGTTTCGGCTCGGTCTCCCCTTTCCATCCCCACGGCAACTTGGTGCTCTACGCCGACAGGCCCCGGTCCCCAGGCAGGCTGCAGTCGTCGCTGGTATGCGAGGCCACGATGCCGTGGTCAAGGCCAGGAGGTGAGCGGCCTGAGACCAGTAAGAGCTCCTGAGGCGCGATGCTCAAGAGGTCCCCTTTAGCACTCAAACAACTACCGAGAGGCAGGAAAGGGTGGCGACATTGCCGTAACAAGCCTGCCTCTGTGTCACGCCAAAGATGCGACCCTATCCTAAAGGAACTCGAAGGTCCCACCAAGGATAGAAGCGCATCTTGAAGACGCTTTTGCAAGGTGGATATCATTACATAAACATTACATAATAGTGGGGATACATCCAATACATACAATGACACATGAATACAACAATACATCATATACAATATCGACATCCAACTGCGGATGAAACATAAACAGAAACTCAAACAATATCCACCCTGCTAGCCCAGTGCCGAGCACGGAACCTATCCTCGATCGAAGAAGAAGAAGAAGAACTCCAATACAAGCAAACATCACTCTCACGCCATGATCATCGCAAACCTGTACCTGCAATCACTGTTGGTGTAGTAATCGGTGAGCCACGAGGACTCAAAGAATCCCATTACCATGGGTATCAAGACTAGCAAAGCTTAATGGGAAAGGAAGGGGTAAAGTGGTGAGGTTGCAGCAGCGACTTAGCATATATGGTGGCTAACCAACGCAAATAAGAGCGAGGAGAGAGCAAGCGAAACGGTCGTGAAGCTAGCAATGATCAAGAAGTGATCCTGAACTCCTACTTACGTCAAACATAACCCAGAAACCGTGTTCTCCTCTCGATCAACCCGAAAAGAGACACTCACGGTTACGCATACACGGTTGGTGTATTTTAAAAGAGTTTACTTCAAGTTTACTACAACCGGATATTAACAAATTCCCATCCGCCACATAACCGCATGGGCACGGCTCTCGAAAGTTTATACCCCGCAGGTGTCCCAACTTAGCCCATGATAAGCTCTCGCGATCAACGAAGGATATTTCTTCTCCCCAGGAAGACCCGATCAGTCTCGGAATCCCGGCTACAAGACATTTCGACAACAATAAAACAAGACCATCAAAGCCGCCCGGATGTGCCGACAAATCCCGATAGGAGCTGCACATATCTCGTTCTCAGGGCTCACCGGATGAGCCAGACGTCAGTTGGCATAGACCTGATTGCCCGAGGGCGTCGGACATCGCCGGTTTGGACCAGCACTCGAAGGAGAACTGGGCCGGGGGCTAAAATGACGATGACCCTCGGGCTCCGTAAACCCAAGGGAAAAAAAGGGCATAGGTGAGGCAAATGGTAAAACCAATGTTGGGCCTTGCTGGAGGAGTCTTATTCAAAGCGAACTGTCAAGGGGGTCCCATAAATCACCCAACCGCGTTAGGGACGCAAAATCCGGGAACATAATACTGATATGACGGAAACTAGAGCGACAAGAGTGGAACAAAACACCAGGCATAAGGCCGAGCCTTCCATCCTTTACCAAGTATATAGATGCATTAATAATATAAGAGATATTGTGATATCCCAACCAAAAATCCTGTCCACCATGGAGCAATCTTCATCTTCACCTGCAACTAGCAACGCTATAAGAGGGGCTGAGAAAAAGCGGTAACATAGCCAAACAATGGTTTGCTAGGAAGGGTGACAAAGGTTAGAGGCTGACATGGCAAATTGGGAGGCTTGAGCAGCAAGTGGTAGGTAGCGCAGTATAGCGATAGAACGAAGCAACTAGCATAGCAATGATAGTAGTGACATCCAGGGTAGCGGTCATCTTGCCTGAAATCCCGCAAGGAAGAAGAACGAGTCCATGAAGAAGACGAACGGATGAAGCCGAACCAAGCGTGAAACGTAATTCTCACGATCGCAACGAAACAGGAACTAACAAGAAGAAGCACACAACATAGTAAACACACCTCACATAGACGAGACAAGATGCACAACAAACATGATGCATGACAAATCTAGAAGAGGCTACTCATGGCAAGAGATGATGCAAACAAGAGCAACACATCAAGGCAAGTTTAAATGAGGCCGGGAACAACATAGAACAATTCCGGTAAGTCCTCATATGCAAATTTCGAAATTGGTCCAGATCTGAATAAACCTTATGTTCAAGTTGTTAAACAGCAAGTTAAGATGCACCACGATGATCTACACGAAATTCTAGTCAAGTTACATATAAAGTTCATTTGATTCGCAGCTACGGCCTAGAAGATATGAGCAAAACAAGTTGAGAATATTGATGCAAAATGCATACAAACATCAAGCAAACACCTCAAAACAAGGATGCAACATGGTAATATGAAACTACATGCAAATCTAAGCAAGTTTCATATAGAGCACACTCAAAACGGAGCAACGGTGCAACACATACACTCTATACAAGTCATAACAACAATCTGTCGATAAAAGCAAGTAGGCATATTGCAAGCACCAAAACAACATGCTACAGCATCTCAACATAATAACAAAATGCATGGGCATGAAGTACAGGTAAAGCATAACAAAACATGAACACTGAGCTATCTCCAGAAATCACTAGAACATGCTCAAACACACATGGCAAGATTGCAATTAATAACAGTTTCAGACTTATCAGGAAATAACATTAGGTTGCAATATGTAGAGCTATCAAATGACATGTTACAGGAACTTAACATGACAAACAAAGGCATAGCATAATACTACTAAATGCATAGAACAAAAGTCCTTTACTGACCAAGAGCCCAATAAGGCACAGAAAATATGATGGCACACATGTAAACATGGCAAATGATATGACAGATTTGAACATGGCAGGAACAACAATAAGTAGGCATGTTGGTGAGCTTGAACCACTCCCCACAGAGCAATGCATGGCATGGCAAGACACCAACAGTGAGAAGACATGTTTATGAAGCTAGGAATGGCAAGAGCAAGTTCATAGAGTGCATGGATCAATAACAACAATCATGGCAACATTGAAGTTAATGTTAACAGGCTGACAGCAACATTATTTAGCAATTTAAGAGCAAGATTACAACAAGTTACTGTAGGCTATAAATGCAACCATGGGCATGGGTGGATAGAGCAGGACATGTATAACAAAACATCCTTAGTGAACATCTCCAGATTATGTATAGAATGACTTGTAGAAGCAGGTTTACATAGCATCATAATATAGCAGATTAAGACATGCAAAACAGCAACAGCAAGTACCTTACTTAACAAGCTTGAAGCACTCACTGCAGGAATCACAAAAATACATGGATGACACCACTGTGAAGATGGCATGACATAGATCAAAACTCATGTAGACATCAACCTCATAGGATGCACACATCAAACATGGCAAAAATGACAAATGAGCATGTTAAAACAGTTACAGCAGGTTAACATCATATAGCACTCTTGCAACGATGATTCATGCATCAAGATGGACTCAAATGAACATGATGCGATGGAATGAAATGAAGTACTCATCGAGGCGAACAATTTGACATATTACACACACGAAACGGATCAGTATGCAACAAGTTATGATGCGTTGAAACTGGCATGATAATGTAAAATACTTCGGATCCGGCCGGAGCTTCGCCGGAGACGACAGGGACGGCGGCCGGAGCGGCCGGGGAGGCACCGGCAGGGGGCGGCGGTGCCGGATCCGCGGGCGGAGGCGGCGGGGCTCGCCGGACGGCGAGGGCGCGAGGGCGGCGCGGCGGGCGCACTCGCGGCGCGGAGGCCGGAGGCGGCGCTGGAGGCCGGGAGGCGGAGGCGCCATGAAGCCGGGCTGCGCTGGGCGGTGGGATGCCCGCGGTGGTGCGGGCGCTGGTGCGGCGACCTCGGCGGGTCGCCAGGGCGGCGGCGGCCGAACGGGCCACGGGCGCAGAAGCCGAGCGGCGGGCCATGGGAGTGGAGGCGCGGCGACACGTGGCAGCCTCCGATTGGGAGGGGCGTTGGCGGGCGACGCCACAGCCGGGTTGGACATGTCCGGCGCGGCGCGAAGGGGAAAATCTAGGGTTTGGGGTGTTGGACTGTGAAATTTCAGGGGGAGAGACATATTTATAGGTAGAGGGAGCTAGGAGAGTCCAAATGAGGAGCGGTTTTGGCCCACACGATCGTGATCGAACGACCGAGAGCATAGAGGGGAGTTTTCTGGGTTTTGGGCTACTTTGGGGAGGTGTTGGGCTGCAAAGAGAAGGAGGCTTTTACGGTTAACCGGTTAACCGTTGGAGCATCAAACGGACTCCAAATGGCACGAAACTTGACAGGCGGTCTACCGGTGCTATACCAAGGCCGCTTGGCAAACCTCGGGCCATTCCGAGAAAGTTTAACACCCGCACACGAAAAGAGGTAAAAGGGGGCGCCGGGGGGACATAGGAGTGCCGGATTGCAAAACGGACAACGGGGAAAATGCTCGGATGCAAGAGATGAACACGTACGCAAAATGAGATGCACATGATGACATGATAAAATGCAACACGCAAGCAAATGACATGGCAACGACGGCGAATAACTGGCAGACACCTGGCGCATCGAATCCGGGGCGTTACACTCTGGTGGGGATCCTGTGCTGTAGCGCTGGGTCGATCCAGATGCGAGACTTATCTTGGCATTCCGGAGCTGGTTCCTTGTGTTGCGCCAGGCTTTTGAGTCGACTACTGTTGGGTAGCTAGGTTAGGCCCATGCAAGCTTCTCCCTCTTCTCCATGCTCTTCTGTGTGCTCTGCGTCCTCAGGTCCCGGCCCTCGAGCGAGCTCAGCCGCCGCTGGTATGCCAGGTCGGGATGCCGTGGTCAAGGCCAGGGGGTGAGGGCTGGAGAGCCAGTAAGAGCTCCTGAGTCGCGATGCTCAGGAGCCCCCCTTTTAACGCGCAAGCAAATCGCTGGGAGAAGGAAGGAGCCCGTGGTACCGCCCACTGTCGTCCTCGGGAGGTCCCTACAGGTTAGCACGAGGAGGGACACAGATCGCCAAGACGATCGGGGTCTGCCGCAGGTCGCTCTGCAAGAAGATGAAGGCACTGAGGGTCTGGTGAGGAGGCGTGTGCGAGCCGTGCCGCGAGCCAGAGCTCGACCGCTCAGATTTGTCGACGTTGCAGGGACAGACCGGGGCACAAGCCCCGTGCCAGCACGTGTAGCCCCCATGGTGGGTGACAATCAAGCAGGTGATAACCATGGATAGATCAAGCATGGAAGGCGAATCAGCTTAGGTAATGCAAGAACGAGACACGCCACTGGGTTGGACCCGAGTGGCTTGGGGATGATGCAGCCCGAGGGGCGCCCCCAGCAAAGTAATGCTAAAGACGTAAAAGGATACATGCCGTAGGGACGGGCCCACACGGCCTGGGGATGATGCAGCCCGGGGGGCGCTCCCAGCTAAATAGACTTGGAAAATGTCACATGGTTCCATTGTCGAAGGGATGTTGGGGCAGTTGAAGATGCGTGGCGAAGGGGTTGCTCCTCACGAGCCACCGGGGCCCTGACCCTCGGGAGGTTCTGGGGGCCCGGGCGACTTCTCGAGGACCGTCTCCATCTCCGTCAGGACTACATGATGCCTGGCCTCCTGAGCCGCCAGGATGCTTCGCAGGTTGCGCTGGAAGGCGGATGCCACACTCGACAGGCTGAATTGCATGCGAACATAGCTGTGAGGTGGGCCCTCGCAACGTCCGACGTGCGAGGGCCAGAAGAGCTCCTGAGATGTGGCCCTGTTGAGCCCTGGGATGTCGACTCCGACGCGCAGCTCACCATCCTCGCCAGGATGGGGGGCCACGGCAGGTGGGCGGTCGTCGCGCATGGCTCTTGCATCCTGCAGCTCCTAAGTGACCTTGGTAATGAACTCCTGAGCGCCGGGCGCTCCTCGCCCGGTGTCCTCCTGAGGGAAACGTGCCGCAAAGCACGCCTCCATGTGGTGCCCGAGCGCCTCCCTCGTGATGTTGGCTAGGTCTGAGGCCCTCCAGAAGAGAGCCCCCGAGCCCTGCCCGAGGAGGGCGCCGGGCGCACCTTCCTATGCGAGGGAGGGAGGCGCCCCATGCGCGGGCGCTGATCCTGATGTTGCTCCGCAAGAGGCGCCGCTCCCTCGAGGCCCTGTGCGGAGTAGCTGCTTCTTCTTCTTGGGGATGGCTTCACGGGGGTACCGTGTTGCGTCGTTGTCGGGGTCTTTGATCGCTGCAGCTTGGAAGGCGCGCTCGAGGGAGCACACCGCATCTCTTTCTTCGCAGGGGACGGTGATAATCCCCCCGCTTCCTGGCATCTTGAGGACGTTGTAGCCGTGGTGGGTCACCGCCATGAACTTGGCCAGGGCTGAATACCCGAGCATGGCATTGTACGGCAGGCGGATGTGAGCAACATCAAAGTCGATGAGCTCGGTGCGGTAGTTCTCGCGTTGTCCGAAGGTGACAGGGAGGCGGACCTGCCCTATCGGGGTGGTGGAGCCGTCGGTCACTACTGAGAAGGGCTTGGTAGGCTGAAGCTGGTCGTACAACACTTGGAGGTTGTCGAACGTCTCGACAGACAGGACGTTAAGCCCTGCGCCGCTGTCGATGAGGGTCTTGGTGACTTGAACGTTGCTGATAACGGGTGAGCAGAGCATCGGGTGAGCTGATAGCGGTGGCCGCACACTTGAGCTGGTCCGCTGAGCTGAAAGTGATGGCGCACTTGGACCACCTGAGCGGGCGCGTGGCCTCGAGCCTGGGAAGGGTTGCGTTCACCTCATGAGAAAACTTCTTGAAGATGCGCTGAGAGGCAGGGGCCTGAGCTCCGCCTAAGATGCAAGCGATAGCATGCGGTTCCTGGAAGCCCCCAGCCCCCTCGTCCTGATGGTGGTCGTCGTTCCTTCTTGGCGGTGGCGGCAGCGGAGGAAGACCAGCATTGCCCCGAGGGCGATCCTCGCGAGGCTGATCCCTTCATGCGCCCTCACGAGGCTGATCCTGCCGGCGGTCCTCGCGAGGCCGGTCGTGCCACTCCTGACGAGGGCCGCAGTCATCCCTGCGTCCTTCGCCTCGTCCTCCTCCTCGGCCGTTGCCCCGGTCGTTGTACTCGGGGCGTCGACCGAAGCGCCCATCTCGAATGGCCCTTAGCTCCTGGCAGTCGTTGGTGTTGTTGTTGTGTACGTTGTGGATGGCGCAGAACGGCTTGCTGCTCTTGGACGACTCGGGGTGGTCCCGGCCACGCTTCGTGTCCGGCTCCGCCCCGAGCACGACTACTCCCTCGCGCTTCACGTCCTTGGCCTTGGCTTTCTTCTCCTCTAGGTCGGCAGTGGGGAGCTCGAGGAGAGAGAGGCGCCCTCCTCAGCTCTTGCGCACTTGGTTGCCAGGTTGAACAGCTCCAAAGCCATGCATAGCTTATCGTGGATGGCGAGCTCCTCCTTTGTCGGATCACGGGTTCCGGCAAAACCCTTGAGGTTCGAACTCTGGTGTGTGCGCGAAGTGCTTTCCCTCCTACCGATCCACACTCTATCTTGCTAAGATCTCGCGGACAAACTCAACGAACTCACAACACAAGAGGCACAAGATTTATACTGGTTTGGGCCACCGTTGTGGTGTAATACCCTACTCCTATGTGGTGGTGGTGGATTGCCTCTTAGGCTGATGATGAACATTACAAAGGGTGAAGAACAACCTCCTGAGGTTGAGGTGTTCTTGTGCTTGGCGAACTTGTGTGTGTGGATTCGCTCAGCTCGGGCTTGCTTGTGTGCTCCGAGCACTGTCTCTCCCCTACGGTGGTGGCTGGTTCTACTTATATAGGCCCTGGTCCCCTTCCCAAATATTGAGCGGGAAGGGAGCCAACAACGGCCAATTTGAAAGGGTAAAACTAGTATAGCTTATCCTGACAAAAGCGGTCTTCGCCTGCAAAAGGCTCTGGTGGTGACGCCGCCTTGGGCTCTATAGTGACCTCCGTCTTGCCGTCCTGCTTGTCTTGGTCTCATTGCACCGATATGGAAACCTTTGCTTGACGCTTCGGTACTCTGCGCCTGCGCTTGCTTCCTTAGCACCAAGGGGAAACAAGGACACTGCATGCACTGGCGCCAGCCTGGCGCTCGCCTGGTCTCGATCGTCATGGCTCATGTCACGAGAACCTCACGAGGTTTGCCTTGCCTTGGTCTCTCCGCCCCTCGCGAGCCAACCCGGTGAGGCCGCTCCTGAGGAGGTCTTGCGTCGTCCGCCTTGCGAGGCTTGGCCCCTCGCGAGGGTCTTGGATGCCTTGTTGATGAAGATGGGCCGTACAGTCCTGCTAACACAGCCACGCCGTGGGCCGCAGGCACGCAAGTCTGGGGACCCCCGTTCTCAGAACACCGACAGTAGCCCCCGGGCCCAAGGCGCGCTCGGGCTTGGCTTCGAGGCGAAGCCAAGGGTCAAGTGCGGAGCACCGCAGGCCCCAAAAGCCTGCGACCTTGATCAACGCATGGCGATTGATTGGACGTGGGCGTCTCCACTTCGCCGCGCTGCCTCGGCAACTGCCCGACTTGACAAGTCCATGCAAGGAATCAAGAAGTACCCCGCGGGGGTGTGTAAAGGGCCTGTAATGTTATGAAAATTTGTGAATGCCTGCTCTGTTTAGGCTCGGTCTCCCCTTTCCAACCTCGCGACGGCTTGTTGCTCTACGCTGACAGCCCCGTCCCTGTGCAGGCTGCGCAGCCTGCCGCCGGTATGCCGTGTCGCCGTGGTCAAGGCCAGGAGGTGAGCGGCCCGAGGACCAGTAAGAGCCCCTGAGACGAGATGCTCAGGAGGTCCCCTTAAGCGCTCAAGCAGTCTTGGTAAAGTAAGAAAGGGAGGCGACGTTGCCGCAACAGGGCTGCGGCGAGCATGACCCTTAGGCTCCAACGATTAGCCAATCTAAGCGCGAGACTTATCTTGGCGGTTTGGGGTCGATTCCTTGTGATGCGCCGCGTTAATGCGTAGCTAGGCCAGGTCCATGCGAGCTTCCCCCTCTTCTCCACACTCTCCTTTATGCTCTACGTCCTCAGGACCCGGCCCACGAGCAAGCTCAGCCGCCGCTGGTATGCAAGGTCGCGTGCCGTGGTCAAGGCCAGGGGGTGAGGGCTGGAGAGCCAGTCGGAGCTCCTGAGTCGCGATGCTCAGGAGCCCCCTTTTAACGCGCCAAGCGGATTGCATGGGAGGAGAGGGAGCTCGCGGTGCCGCCTGCCGACAACTAGCACTACAAAAAAAGGCACATCCGTGACATTTTGGGCCGAACGAAATTTTTTCTATCATACATATGACACTTCTATGACGATAATTGTGACAAAACCCGGTATCATCATAGATGTGGTGGGCTCCTAATTCTATGACAAAAAATCATGACAGAAAATGGGCTTTTCGTCCTGGGCAGGCCGGAGACGCAGCTGCATGACATTCTTTGGGCCGTCCATGACAGAAAAAACCGTGGTAGAAGCGAGGGGAGGAAAATTTTGGGAGTTGCCGTTACGGTGGGAGAGAGATGCTGCGTTTCTCGTGACGCACGCTGCTGTGTGCGTAGGCGTTGGCTCTAATCAAGCCGAGCGAGGCGTTGGGATCTAATCGAACCCGAGCGACATTGCACTACAGGCTGGCGTTATCGAACCCGAGCGATCGATCGATGGTCGTTAATCGAACCCGATGGAGCGATTCTTCGCTACTACTGCTAATCAAGTCGATCGATGCTGCCTGGGATGAACAAGGAGCGTTGCGGGGGGGTTGGATGAATAAAGGAGCAGCGGCGGTGCCTCTGGATGAACATGAACCCGGGGTGTGGAGGGCTGGATGAGCGATGAGACGGTGGAGGGGTGGCCGTGGAGGGGTGGTTGAACAGGACCCCGTGGTGTGGAGGGCTGGATGAACAGTGAGACCGTGGAGGGGTGGTTGAGCGATGGCCGGTGGAGTAAGCGCGGTGGAGGCCGGATGAACAGGAGCCCGTGGAGGCCGGAGGAGGTCGACGGTGGAGTAGAACAAAGATCCCGTGGAGTCCCGCTTTTGTGGTATGCCACACCCTCCCCGTTTCGACCGTGGCGCCCAACACAAGTTCATTTCATCCGCTTTATGGCACGCCACACCTCCCCCTTTTCGACTGTGGCGCCCAACACAAGTCCGTTTCATCCATTTTGCGGTACGCCACACCCCTCCCGATCAACAGGACCCCCGTTTCGACCGTAGGAGGTCTGTTTCCTCCGTTTTGCGGTACGCCACACCCCTCCGATCAACAGGACCCCCGTTTCGACCGCAGGAGGTCCGTTTCCTCCATTTTGCGGTACGCCAGGCCCCTCCCGATCAACAGGACCCCGTTTCTAACATGGCCGGTCGAACACAAGGTCGTTTCCTCCGTTGTGTGGTACGCCAGGCCTCGTTTCCATCGCCTGTTCCATCCAAGCCCTCCCGATGAACACGACCAAGCATTCCGTTCTGACCCAGCCGGTTGGCTCCGCATGAACACGACGACGACGATGTTTCTCCGTTCCGACCCAGCCATGTACGTATACGTGAGTAGGCGTTCGAGACCCTGCCCGTATGTATGTACGCGGCGTCAGATTTTCTTTCTTGCACCCTCGCGTATGACGTGCGTGTACACGCCACGTGTGCGCCTCTACTACGACACGCGGCGCCTCTACATCTACGACACGCGCGCCTCTACATCGACCAAGATGTACATACACGTTCGCGACCAGAATGACAACGCCACGCACGCTCGACCAGGTGGGTCCCGACCGTTAAACTTCCTTTGCGTATGAAGATGTAGCTGGTGGGTCCCAGCGGTGGGGCGAATTGTTTTTTGCCCGGACGCACTTCCTTGCGTGCGAAGGTGTAGCTGGTGGGTCCCAGCAGTAAGGGGGGAAACGGTTTTTTCACGAAATATGGTGGCCCGTCCGATGGGTCCCCGCTGTTAGGTGAAGGAATAATTATTTTGCGCGTAATAAGGAGGCACTTCCTTGGCTGCGTCAGTGGACCCACTGTCGGCCTCTCCACGCATGATCCCACGTCCGATGGAAGCCGTCTTGACCATGTTGACCACGACGCCCGAGAGCAGCAGGCGGTGGACAACAGCGAGGCCTAGGAAGGGACGACGCGAGTTGTGGAAGGCGCGGCGGTGGATGCCCACGCATAGAGGAGTACGAGGTTCACCGGTTCGGCTGCGGTGTGAGGCTGCTGTCGCCGCAGAATAACAGGGGTGTGGGTGAGTAGAGAGATGGCCCGCCAGCGGTGGGAGTAGTAGGCGGTGAGGCCTCCACCGCATCGCAGCCGGCCACGAGAGGCAGGAGCACGAGGCACGACCGGCGCTGGTTTGGGCGGCTGGAGAAAGAAGACCAGAGGTTGAAGAAGCACTACGGCCGTTGGATGGACATTGTACGATCATTGGAGCTAGAATCGTGCATATTGACTAAGTTGACAAAGCCCTCTGTCCCCGTCAACTCAGTAGGCCCACAAGTCAGCCTGCCACTATACTGGGTCCCAGCTAACAGGGGGAGTATTCATTTTTTTTGTGCGTAATAAGGAGGAACCTCCTTGCGTGCGAAGATATGGCTGGTGGGTCCGAGATGTCAGCGGTGGTAACGTTTTTTTCACGAAATACTGAGGCCCTTTCGGTGGGTCCCCGATGTCAGGTGGAGGAATCATTATTTTGCGCGTAATAAGGAGGCATTTCCTTGCGTGTGGCCGTGGACCCAGCTGTCGGCCGCCCACGACAGATCCACTTCAGATGCATGTCGGTCGTTGACCATGTTGACCAGGCCGCACCGAGAGCACCAGTGGCAAGGGACGACGGCGAGGCCTAGGAAGGAACGACACGGAGGCGGGGAAGACTCGCATTTGTTTCCCACGGAGGGAGTATGACTGAACGAGGGTTTCTTGGTTCGCCCGTCGCCGCCGGAGAATAACAGCAGGTGTGGGTGAGTAGAGGGATGGCTAGGCCAGCGATGGGAGTACGGTGGGGCGGTGAGGCCTGCGCGGCAGCACAGCCGGCAGCGGGGAGGAGGGAGCAGGCAGTCCCGCCGGCGCTTGTTTGAGCGGCTGGAGCAGGAAGAGCAGAGATTGAAGAAGCACGACGGCCGTTGGATGGACATCCAACGATTCTTGCCAGCGCCAACCTTTTTTTTAGGAAAGCCTCAAATCTGTGGAAAACAACATACAACCCATCTGCCATTATTTATAATATTTTACAGCTCATTTGCTAATTCTTAAGCTTTTGTTTGGAGCCCATATTCTTTTTGTTAGCATTACAGCCCATATTGTGGCCACGGTTAAAAAATTATACTAAATTTTGCATATTTCGGTGCGGTCCGAACTGTTTTTAATCCCGAAATTTCGACTCACATTCAAACTGATTTTAAAAATAAATGTATATCAATATAAAATCCAACAAATTCTCCACGCATAAAAATTAATGTAATTTAAAATCTCGAAATGAAAAAGATATTTGAAACTAATTGCCGGTTTGATGTGTTTTAAAAATGTACAACCCATTTCTCATTACTGGTAGGCCATTTTCTCGGCCAGCTGAATGAAGCTCTCCTCGTCTTGAAAGATTTGCAGCCCAACAGGCCTGAGAAAGCGACTTTCTAGGCAAATCACAAAAAATTGGGCTGTGGCCTTGGACCCAGCTGTCAGCCTCTCCACGTACAGTACTCTTCCGATGGAAGTCGGTCATTGACCACATTGACCACGTCGCGCTGAGAGCACCAAGGCAGTGGACGACGGTGAGGCCTAGGAAGGGGACGACGAGGAGCCAGGGAAGACGCGGCAGTGGATGCCCACGCGGAGAGGAGTACGAGGGTTCACTGGTTCGGCTGCAGCGTGAGGCTGCTCTCGCCGCAGAATAACAGGGGGTGTGGGTGAGTAGAGGGATACCCTGGGCCAGCGGTGGGAGTAGTAGGGGCGGTGAGGCCTCAGGCATCACAGCCAGCCACGAGAGGCAGGAGCACGCGGCACGACCGGCGCTGCTTTGGGCGGCTGGAGCAAGAAGACCAGAGGTTGAGGAAGTACTACGGCCGTTGGATGGACATCGTACGGTCACTGGAGCTAGAATCGTGCATATTGACTAAGTTGACAAAGCCCTCCGTCCCCGTCAACTTAGTAGGCCCACAAGTCATCCTGCCACTATACTGGGTCCCAGCTAACAGGGGGAGTATTCATTTTTTTGTGCGTAATAAGGAGGCACTTCCTTGCGTGCGAAGATATAGCTGGTGGGTCCGAGCCGTCCGGTAATGTAACGTTTTTTCGCGAAATCTGAGGCCCTTCGGTGGGTCCCCGATGTCGTGGAGGAATCATTATTTTGCACGTAATAAGGAGGCATTTCCTTGCGTGCGGCCGTGGACCCGGTTGTCGGCCTCTCCACATACAGTCGCTTCGATGCATGTCGGTCGTTGACCACGTTGACCAGGCCGCGCCGAGAGCACCGAGGCGGTGGACGATGGCGAGGCCTAGGAAGGAACGACACGGAGGCGTGGAAGACTCCGCAGCTTGTTTCCCACGCAGAGGGGAGTACGACCGAACGAGGGTTTACCGTCTGTCTGCCGTCGCCAAGAATAATAGCAGGTGTGGGTGAGTAGAGGGATGGCTAGGCCAGCGATGGGAGTACGATGGGGCGATGAGGCATGTGCGGCAGCACAGCCGGCCGCGGGGAGGAGGGAGCAGGCAGTCCCGCCGGCGCTTGTTTGAGCGGCTGGAGCAGGAAGAGCAGAGATTGAAGAAGCATGACGACCGTTAGATGGCCATCCAATACCTTTGCTAAGGCGTCAACCTTTTTTTAGGAAAGCCTCAAATCTGTGGAAAACAGCATACATCCCATCTGCCATTATTTCTAATAATTTACAGCTCATTTGCTAATTCTTAAGGTTTTGTTTGGAGCCCATATTCTTTTTGTTAGCATTACAGCCCATATTGTGGCCACGGTTAAATAATTAGAGGAAATTTTGCATATTTCAAAAGTGTCCTAACTGTTTTTAATCCCGAAATTTCGACTCACATTCAAACTGATTTTAAAAATAAATGTATATCAGTATAAAATCCAACAAATTCTCCACGCATAAAAATTAATGTAATTTAAAATCTCAACATAAAAAAGATATTTGAAACTAACTGCTGGTTTGATGTGTTTTAAAAATGTACAGCCCATTTCTCATTACTGATGGGCCACTTTCTCGGCCAGCCGAATGAAAGCTCTCCTTGTCTTGAAAGATTTGCAGCCCAACATGCACGACAAAGCGACTTACTTGGCAAATCACAAAACAACCGGGCTGTGGCCTTGGACCCAGCTGTCAGCCTCTCCACGTACAGTACTCTTCCGATGGAAGTGGGTTGTTGACCACATTGACCACGCCGCACCGAGAGCACCAAGGCGTGGACGACGGCGAGGCCTAGGAAGGGGACGATGAGGAGTCGGGGAAGACGCGGCAGTGGATGCCCACGCGGAGAGGAGTACGAGGGTTCACCTTGGTTCTGGTCAGGCGTGAGGCTGCTGTCGCATGAGAATAACAGGGGTGTGGGTGAGTAGAGGGATACCATGGGCCAGCGGTGGGAGTAGTAGAGGCGGTGAGGCCTCAAGCGGCATCACACCCGGCCACGAGAGCGAGGAGCACGCGGCACGACCGGCGCTGCTTTGGGCGGCTGGAGCAAGAAGACCAGAGGTTGAAGAAGCACTATGGCCGTTGGATAGACATTGTACGGTCACTGGAGCTAGAATCGTTCATATTGACTAAGTTGACAAAGCCCTCCGTTCTTGTCAACTTAGTAGGCCCACAAGTCAGCCACCCACTATGGTGGGTCCCAGCTAGCAGGGGGTATTCATTTTCTGGTGCGTAATAAGGAGGCACTTCCTTGCGTGCGAAGATATAGCTGGTGGGTCCGACCTGTCAGCGGGGGGGACGTATTTTTCGTGAAATACAGAAGCCCTTCCCACGTACAGTGCACGTACAGTGCGTAATAAGGAGGAACTCTCCTTACGTGCGACCATGGACCTCGTGGGTTCCCAGCCGTCAGGCTCTCCACGTACAGTCCTCTTCCGATGACTCTCGTATGTTGACCACGCCACGCCGAGCGCACCGAGGCGGTGGACGACGGCAAGGCCCTGCATCGAACGACCGGAGATGGCGAAGACGCGGCGGTGGAGTCGCAGACGGAGAGGAGGGAAACTTGTCTGGTTCGTGTGCGGGGTGGGCCTACACTCGGCTGAGATTAACAGGAGGTGCGGAGTGGAGGGATGGCTCGCCGTCGGCGGGTAGCGTTACCGAGGAGCGCAAAACAACACCGCTGACGCCAAGGCTGGAGCAAAGCGGTTCGGCAGCGCTTAAGGGAAGAAGACGAGAGATCAAGAAGAATGCCGGCCGTTGGATGTAAATCCAACGCCTTCTTAAACTTCGACCCATCTTGGCCCACATGTCGGCCATCCATTTGTTTTTTTAGTCCATTTGGTGGGCTGGGTGAAACAATGAGGTAGCATCTATGCAGCCCGTTTAAATCCCATTTGCATTTTTCTCGAAATCCGCGGACTTGCTGGGATGGGTGAAAATATCATGTTGGGCTAGACGGAGAAATGTTATGAAAACATAAACACATGATTGCACGTCAGTAAAATCTTTGCAAGCTTATGTACGCAATCACTAGGAGTTAACTTGGCAAGTTATATATAAACAATTATTATTATTACTTTGTAAGAACTTTCAACTTACGAAATAAAATATCATTTTAATTTGATGAGTTAATAGTACGTGGGGTATTATTATTTTTTAGGCTAGACGTGGGACAGCTTGAGTTGGTTCTAGGGGAAAGTACTGGGAGAAAACTCAGTTTACATCAAAAAAGAAAGTGGGAGAAAATTCAGAGACCTGCTGGGTCCACATGAGGAGAGGAATATGTTGGGAGGAAGGAGATTCAAAGCACGACAGCCGAGTAAACTAGTTTTTTTTACGGACAAGTGAACTAGTTTACATACATTAGCAAATAGCCACTAAAAAAAGCAATCAGGTTAATGGGTTCTTAAAAGAAATATTTCGGACAAAACAGATAATTACGACACATAGGCTAATGCATGAAACACTCAGATGATAAAGTTGCTTATAAACAGATAAAATACAACATCTAGACCTTCCTGGCACGCTTGATCATGACGCTGCGGTTGTCCGGTGTACTCGTCGGTTACGGGAAGCGAACACGCCCTCATGTCCAAGATCTGCCTGTACATGTCGTGAGTAGCATGCGTATGCGTCCTTGGTCAGCGTAGCTTATGTAGGCTAGATTCAGAGGTACCTCCCACGTGTTTAGGTCGTCTTCTTTCATGTTGGCGTCACGGGGTCGATGATGGTCTCGTGAGGTCAACCACGGAGTCCTTCTCTTGCCCGTTCTTGATGATCTTGTATTGCTTACGGATGTCGACAAGCTTGTTGCACCAGATGGTCAATCGTCGTGTTCTTCCTTCTCTCCACCATAGCAAAGGAGCAATGGCTACGGCCGCCGATGAAACGGGCGAATGCTCCGTAACGATGGTGCAGCCATAGGACCGAGGCGAGGCGTAGCTTCACCGAGTCCGTATTGTTGGTGTACATCACATTCAACTTGGTGCAGCCATAGGACTGAACGGCGAACTAACTCCTTGCTGAAGTCCATATCCGTGAGGGCTCACCCTTGGATCGCCATTGGAGTCTCTTGAGCATGGTTAATAGTATAGCCACCGGCTATAAGCCCGGTCGACACGTCTCCGTCAGATCTACTTTTCAAACACTTTTGCCCTTGTTTTGGACTCTAACTTGTACGATTTGAATGGAACTAACCCGATCGACGCTGTTTTCAAAGAGAATTGCCATGGTGTTGTTTTATGTGCAGAAAACATAAGTTCTCGGAATGACACGAAACTCCACGGAATATCTTAGAATAAATAATAAAAATCCTCGCCAAAGATGAAGACCAGGGGCCCACACCCTGTCCACGAGGTGGGGGCGCACCTCCCCGGGCGCGCCTCTACCTCGTGGGCCCTCAGGTGGCCCTCCGACGCCAACTCCAACTCCATATATTGGCTTTCGGGAGAAAAAATCAGACAGAAAGTTTCATCGCTTTTACGACACGGAGCCGCCGCCAAGCCCTAATCTCTCGGGAGGGCTGATCTGGAGACCGTTCGGGGCTCAGGAGAGGGGATTCATCACCGTCGTCATCATCAACCATCCTCCATCACCAATTTCATGATGCTCA
This sequence comes from Aegilops bicornis, assembly GCA_021605145.1. Lineage (NCBI taxonomy): Eukaryota > Viridiplantae > Streptophyta > Magnoliopsida > Poales > Poaceae > Aegilops > Aegilops bicornis. The sequence goes on from CM038670.1 coordinate 671,934,657, forward strand.
CCGCCAGGCGTGAGTAATTGCATCGTAGGCTTGCCGGACGGTGATGGGTTGGATGAGATTTATCATGTAATCGAGTTAGTTTTGTTAGGGTTTGATCCCTAGTATCCATTATGTTCTGAGATTGATGTTGCTATGACTTTTCTATGCTTAATGCTTGTCACTAGGGCCTGAGTGCCATGATTTCAGATCTGAACCTATTATGTTTTCGTGAATATATGTGTGTTCTTGATCCTATATTGCAAGTCTATAGTCACCTACTATGTGTTATGATCTGGCAACCCCGAAGTGACAATAATCGGGACCACTCCCGGTGATGACCATAGTTTGAGGAGTTCATGTATTCACTATGTGCTAATGCTTTGATCCGGTTCTCTATTAAAAGGAGGCCTTAATATCCCTTAGTTTCCAATAGGACCCCGCTGCCACGGGAGGGTAGGACAAAAGATGTCACGCAAGTTCTTTTCCATAAGCACGTATGACTATATACGAAATACATGCCTACATTATATTGATGAACTGGAGCTAGTTCTGTGTCACCCTATGTTATGACTGTTACATGACGAAATGCATCCGGCATAATTATCCATCACTGATCCGGTGCCTACGAGTTTTCCATATACTGGTTCTCGCTTATTTACTTTTCGTTGCTACTGTTACAATCACTACAAAAATACCAAAACCATTACTTTTGATGTCTTTACTTTTGTTACCGTTACCACCACTATCATATTACTTTGCTACTAAACACTTTGCTGCAGATACTAAGTTTCGTGTGTGGTTGAATTGACAACTCAGCTGCTAATACTTGAGAATATTCTTTGGCTCCCCTTGTGTCGAATCAATAAATTTGGGTTGAATACTCTACCCTCGAAAACTGTTGCGATCCACTATAGCTCTATTCTTTGAGTCACTTGGGATTTAAATCTGCTAGACACTAGGAAGAACTTGAAAGACGCTAAGACAAAAATTTATCCCTCAACTACGAGGGGAGGTAAGGAACTGCCATCTAGCTCTACACTTGATTCACCTTCTGGTATGAGTAAGCTAGCAACACCTAAACCTGCTTCTGCTATTCGTTCCGATATGTCGCATGTTATTGATGATGCCACTTCTGCTATGCATGATACTTGTGATGAAACTACTTCTATGCTTGATACTACTGTGCCCCTTGGAGAATTTCTAGATGAACAAATTTCTAGGTCTAGAGAAAGAGAAATTATTGAACCGAACACGATGATGTTAGTGATGATGAAAATATGCCCGCTATTCCTGAGGGTTATCTTTTTAATGCTGAATCTACTGAAGCTATTCTTGCTTGCCATGATAGTCTTGAACGTAAGAGGTTGCTAGTTAAATGGAGTAAAGAATCTTTTAGAGATAGGATGAGACCCGACCCTGCTTTTGCTACTTCACCTATCTGTGTTCCTTATCAGGATTATTATGATTCTTCTATTGATCCAGATATAATTACTTTGGTTGAATCTAATCCTTTTTATGGCTATGAATCTGAAACTGTTGTGGCACATCTTCGTAAGTTAGATGATATAGCTGCCCTGTTTACTAATAATGAGAGATCGCGCTACCTTTATTTACTCAAAATATTTCCGTTCTCATTAAAGGGTGATGCTAAGAAATGGTTTAATTCTCTTGATCCCGGTTGTGTGCAAAGTCCCTGTGATATGATTTATTACTTTTACGCTAAATATTTCCCTGCTCATAAGAAACAAGCTGCTTTGAGGGATATATATATAATTTTGTGCAAATTGAAGAAGAGAGTCTCCCACAAGCTTGGGGGAGGCTTCTCAAGTTACTTAATGCTTTGCCTGATATCCTCTTAAGAAACTTGAAATACTTGATATCTTTTATAATGGACTAACTGATGCTTCCAGAGATTACCTGGATAGTTGTGCTAGTTCTCTTTTCAGGGAAAGAACATCGGATGACGCTGAAATTCTATTGAATAATATGTTGGCAAATGAAAATAATAGGGCACCTTCCGAGCTACCTCCTGAGCCAGCTCCTGAGCCAATTACTGAGCCTATTCCTAAACCAACTCCGAAGATATGCAAGAGGCAAAGAAATCTATGAAAGAAAAAGGTATTAAAGCTTAAGATGTTAAGAATTTACCTCCTATTGAAGAAATACATGGTCTTAATTTACAGCCTGTTGAAGAAGTATATGATCTCAATTACTTATTTACTGAAGAACCTCCCGATATCCCGACACAAGTAGTAAAGGTAAATTCTCTCTATAGATATGATAAAGCTGAAGTCCCTCCTACTAATATTGCTAGTCGATTGCTTGGATGAGTTTGATGACTTTATGTTTAAGCAAGATGACTTTAATGCTTATTTTGGTAGACAATTAAAACAAAATACCTTTATGATTAAACGCTTGAGTGATTATATGGCTAATATTAGAGGTGAACTTAAACTTGTTAGCAAACATGCTTCTATGGTTACCACTCAAGTAGAACAAGTACTTAAAGCTCAGAAAGAAGTGCTTGATGAAATGAATAGTAAGAAAAATGATTATGCTGTTAGGGTGGCTATTAGAACTGGTAGAATGACTCAGGAACCTTTGTATCCTGAAGGCCACCCTAAGAGAATCGAGCAAGATTCTCAGAGAAATAATATTGATGCACCTAGTTCTTATAAAAGGAAGAAAAATAAAAATGATAGAACTGTGCAAACTTCTAGTGAACCTATTGCTGAACCACCTAATAATCCAAATGATATCTCTATGTCTGATGCTGAAACACAACCTAGTAATGAACATGAACCTAGTGGAAATGTTAATGATAATGTTCATCATGATGCTCAACCAAGTAATGATAATGATGTAGAAGTTGAACCTGTTGTTGATCTTGATAACCCACAATCAAAGAATCAACGTTATGATAAAAGAGACTTCGTTGCTAGGAAACATGGTAAAGAAAGAGAACCATGGGTTCGAAACCGATGCCTTTTCCTTCAAACCATCCAAGAAAAAGGATGATGAGGATTTTGAGCGCTTTCTTGAAATGATTAGACCCATCTTTTATGCGTATGCGATTAACTGATGTGCTCAAAACAAATCCTTATGCTAAGTATATGAAGGATATCATAACAAATAAAAGAAACATACCGGAAGCTGAAATTTCCACCATGCTTGCTAATTATACTTTTAAGGGTGGAACACCAAAGAAACTTGGAGATCCAGGAGTACCTACCATACCATGCTCCATTAAAAGAAATTATGTTAAAACTGCTTTATGTGATCTTGGAGCCGGTGTTAGTGTTATGCCTCTCTCTTTATATCGTAGACTTGACTTGAATAAGTTGACACCTACTGAAATATCTTTGCAAATGGCTGATAAATCAACTGCTATACCTGTCGGTATTTGTGAGGATGTGCCTGTTGTGGTTGCGAACGTTACTATTTTAACGGACTTTGTTGTTCTTGATATTCCCGAGGATGATAGTATGTCTATTATTCTTGGAAGACCTTTCCTTAATACTGCAAGGGCTGTTATTGATTGCAACAAAGGCAATGTCACTTTCCATGTTAATGGTAATGAGCATACGGTACACTTTCCGAGGAAACAACCTCAAGTTTATAGTATCAGCTCTACTGGAAAAATTCCATCGATTATATTTGGAGGTTTTGAATTTCCTCTCCCTATTGTCAAGAAGAAATATGATATACTTATTATTGGGGATGTCCATGTCCCCGTTGAGGTAACATAGTGTTATTCGAAATTTCTCCGGTTCGATGTTAATCGGAATGAGTTTGTTAACAAGACTTGATCAACCTTGTTAGTGGATTCTTTTTTATGAGCATGAGATGGATGAAACTAGATGCACAACCTTCTATACCCTCATTATATTCTCTGTTATTTAGTAGAAATAAAGTAAAATAGTATTTTCTGTCTGTTTCCTGACTTATCCGTGCAATACAAAAAAAGCCGAAAAGTCCTCAGAATGCCATGCCAATTTAATATGATTTTTTCGGGAATATTTGAGGATTTTTAGTGCAAAAATTACCGCGGGGGGAGCTGCCACCTGGCCACGAGGGTGGAGGGCGCGCCCCTCTGCCTCGTGGGCCCACGGTGGCCCTCCTCCACTTACCCCTGCACCCATCTTCTTCCTCTGTCTCACACAAACCCGAAAAACCAACTCAAGCACGAGTTCCAGCCCCCGTTGCTGTGATTTTCGATCTCCTTGCTCAAAGCACCTCTCGCAAAACTGCCTGGGGAGATTGTTCCTTGGTATGTGACTCCTCCATTGGTCCAATTTATTTTTGTTCTAGTGCTTTATTCATTGCAAATTTGTGCTGCATAGGTGACCATGTTCTTGAGCTTGCATGTCAAATTTATATGGTTCCAAGTAGTCCTAATGCTTGATATATGCTCTAGGCACTTGTATGAGTAGTTGCTATCAATTTTATTGAAGTTGGTTCACTTTTGTTTGAAGTTACTAAAAAAATTCAGATTGTTTCAGAAATAAGGAAGAGACTTTTGAGGGGCTCGTCGAGCCGAAGCTCTAAGGAAAAACAAAAGGAAGAAGAACAGAAGCTCAAATTTAATTTGCCTCGTATCGCGGAGGTTCGGCCGTGTGAATGGCCTTCCGATGACTTCTTGAGGAGAGCCGGATTTATGAGGATTTCTATCTATTAATTGAGAACGCCGCCTCACCAACTTCCTCTGCGACCAACGTCATCAAGATCTCTTACTCACAAATACTTTTGTGCGTAACTTCTACTTTTTCCCTAAGAAATCACCTCCAACAAGAGAGTTCCATTTATATGACGTTATTAAGGAGATGACATTAGCTGAATTTTGCGAGGTCTGCAAAATACCTTTTGAGGGCACCTTAGATGAACCACACCGTAATGAAGTAGAAGCTTTTATTAACACTATCACCGTGGGAGAAACCAGGAAGGTTTCTGATGCAAGAATTACTAGCATACATTTTCCTGTTTTACGCTACTTTGCCTTATTTGCTAGTTGTTGCTTGATTGGTCGCGGGAACTGTGGGAACCTTAGTATTCCTGATATTATTATTTTGTTCCATGGTTTATACCGTAATAACTCTGTTAGTATGGGTGGAATTGTTGCTAGACGGTTAAGTATGAACCGTACTAAGGGACCCATCTTTGGAGGCATTTATGCTTCACGCCTAGCTGAATATTTTGAGATACCTATTAGGCATGAGGAGAACGAAGAAACAGCGCTGCCCCGTGCTTATATTATAAGAGTATGATAGCGCATGATTTTCTTGTTAAGAATCGCGAAGGGGCGCTTAAATATAAATTGTACTTTGATAAACATCACCCTGAGATTATTACTTTGCCTGCTCCCTCTTTGTTTAACTTGTCTGCAGGTACTTACATTGTTCCGTGGCGGCTGTTCAAGCTTCATCGGAATCCTCGTGACGAGCTCTCGAACCGGAGCCACAAGATGAGCCTCCACGAATGTACATTTATTCTTGGGATCCTCGAGGCGGTTGCCACCGATGGCGGTCGAGTCCTCTTCATCACATTATGATCCCAACTATTCTTCATCGCAGTACGACCCCAGCTACACCTACGGGTATCAGCCAGGCTATCCCTGGCAATAGACCAACTTAGGCCAAAAGCCTAAGCTTGGGGGAGTACGTATTTCTCACCGACATTACATTTATGCTCACACACACTCATTGCTAGATGTCGATGCTCATACTCTTTCACTGTAATATCCATGTTAGTTTAAATTTCCTTTTTCTTGCTTTCTTCTTGTGTGTTTAATAAACCTTAGAAAAACCAAAAAAAATTAGTAGTAGTAGAATTAAAAAGAAAACCCAAAAATATTTATGTTCTTCTTTTGCTTGTTGGGAGCTTTCCCGTGTAAATAGTTTTTATTTTTCTTTTCCTTTCTTTGGGGGTCGAGAAGACCATATTGAAAATGCTTAGTGGCTCTCATATGCATTATTGTTCACCTAACTTAGAGCCCATATTACTTGTCTTCTCTCTTGAGTTGAATGCTTGCAGATTCCAGCTTAGTCCAATGCACGTGCACTCTTATTATTATTCACACCGCTCGATTCGTGCAAGTGAAAGGCAATAATGATGATATATGATGGACTTATTGGGATGAGAAAAGCTGGTATGAACTCGACCTCTCTTGTTTTTGTAAATATGATGATTCATCATTCCTGATTCAGCTATTATGATGTAAACATATTTGCAATGACATTTAGAGATTATAGTTGCTTGTGCCATGCTTGATTAGCTATGAGTTATAATGGTTTACCTTGCGTGCCAACATGCTATTGAGATGATTATGATGTGGTATGATAGGATGGTATCCTCCTTTGAATGAATTGAGTGACTCGACTTGGCACATGTTCACGCATGTAGTTGAATCAAATCAACATAGCCTTCATGATATTTATGTTCATGGTGGATTATATCCTACTCATGCTTATATTCGGTGTAAATTAATTTTAATGCATGTTTAGAACTGTTGTCGCTCTCTCAGTTGGTCGCTTCCCAGTCTTTCGCTAGCCTTCACATGTACTAAGTGGGAATACTGCTTGTGCATCCAAACTCCTAAAACCCCAAAGTTATTCCATATGAGTCCACCATACCTTCCTATATGCGGTATCTACCTGCCGTTCCAAGTAAATTTGTATGTGCCAAACTCCAAACCTTCAAATAAATATTCTGTTTTGTATGCTCGAGGAGCTCATGTGCAACTAGGACTGCCTATATCTTCCATGCTAGGTGGGTTCTTCTCAAGAGGAGTGGACTCCACTCCTCATTCATGAGAAAGGGCCGGTAACCGGGATGCCCAGTCCCATGATCCAAAAAGATCAAAGCAAATCAAAATAATTAAACAAAACTCCCCCTGGGACCCGTTGAATGTTGGAGGCACTCGTTGTTTCGAGCAAGCCATGGATTGATGCTTGTGGAGGAGGGAGTATAAACCTTTACCATTATGTTTGGGAACTGCCTATAATGCATGTAGTATGGAAGATACATCCATCTCATAGTTGTTGCGTTGATGTGAAAGTATGCCGCTCAAAATATAATTTATCTCTATTTCAAAATCGAGCTCTGGCACCTCAACAAATCCCTGCTTCCCTCTGCGAAGGGCCTATCCATCTACTTTTATGTTGAGTCATCACCCTTCTTGTTAAAAAGCACCCGCTGGAGAGCACACTGTCGTTTGCATTCATTATAATTGGTTTATATTTGGTATGACTTGACTGGATCTCTTTTACCATGAATTACAATGTTTAGTCAGTCCTTGATATTTAAAGGTGCTCTGCATTTATGTTTTGCGGTCTCAGAAAGGGCTAGCGAGATACCATTTTGTTATATCATGTTATGATTATTTTTAGAAAGTGTTGTCATCCGAGTTTTATTATTATGGCTCGCTAGCTGATTATGCTATTGATATGAGTAATTGTGAGACCTACGTGTTATTGTGAGTATGGTTAGTTCATTATATTTGCTGAAACTTGAATGCTGGCTTTTCATGTTTACAACAACAAGAGCAAACAGAGTTTGTAAAAGTTTTTCTTTTTCTCTTTCAGTTTGTCAACTGAATTGCTTGAGGACAAGCAAGGGTTTAAGCTTGGGGGAATTGATACGTCTCCGTCGTATCTACTTTTCCAAACACTTTTGCCCTTGTTTTGGACTCTAACTTGAATGATTTGAATGGAACTAACCCGGACTGACGTTGTTTTCAGCAGAATTGCCATGGTGTTGTTTTATGTGCAGAAAATAAAAGTTCTCGGAATGACCTGAAACTCCACGGAATATCTTAGAATAAATAATAAAAAATCCTCGCCAAAGATGAAGACCAAGGGGCCTACACCCTGTCCACGAGCGTGGGGGCCGCGCCCCTCCCCCTGGGCGCGCCCCCTACCTCGTGGGCCCCCTGGTGGCCCTCCGACGCTACTCCAACTCCATATATTGGCTTTCGGGGAGAAAAATCAGAGAGAAAGTTTCATCGCGTTTTACGATACGGAGCCGCCGCCAAGCCCTAATCTCTCTCGGGAGGGCTGATCTGGAGTCCGTTCGGGGCTCGGAGAGAGGATTCGTCGTCGCCGTCATCATCAACCATCCTCCATCACCAATTTCATGATGCTCACCGCCATGCGTGAGTAATTGCATTGTAGGCTTGCCGGACGGTGATGGGTTGGATGAGATTTATCATGTAATCGAGTTAGTTTTGTTAGGGTTTGATCCCTAGTATCCATTATGTTCTGAGATTGATGTTGCTATGACTTTGCTATGCTTAATGCTTGTCACTAGGGCCCGAGTGCCATGATTTCAGATCTGAACCTATTATGTTTTCATGAATATATATGTGTGTTCTTGATCCTATATTGCAAGTCTATAGTCACCTACTATGTGTTATGATCCGGCAACCCCGAAGTGACAATAATCGGGACCACTCCCGGTGATGACCATAGTTTGAGGAGTTCATGTATTCACTATGTGCTAATGCTTTGTTCCGGTTCTCTATTAAAAGGAGGCATTAATATCCCTTAGTTTCCAATAGGACCTCGCTGCCACGGGAGGGTAGGACAAAAGATGTCATGCAAGTTCTTTTCCATAAGCACGTATGACTATATACGGAATACAGGCCTACATTATATTGATGAACTGGAGCTAGTTCTGTGTCACCGTATGTTATGACTGTTACATGACGAACCGCATCCGACATAATTATCCATCACTGATCCGGTGCCTCTGAAGTTTTCCATATCCGGTTCTCGCTTATTTACTTTTTCCGTTTACTGTTACAATCACTACAAAAATACCAAAAACATTACTTTTGCTTGTCTTTACTTTTGTTACCGTTACCACCACTATCATATCACTTTGCTACTAAACACTTTCTTTGCAGATACTAAGTTTCGGTGTGGTTGAATTGATTTCATTTGCTAATACTTGAGAATATTCTTTGGCTCCCCTTGTGTCGAATCAATAAATTTGGGTTGAATACTCTACCCTCGAAAACTGTTGCGATCCCCTATACTTGTGGGTTATCAATGCCATGTCATCTATAGCCCATCTTATAGTCAACATGTACAATAGTAGATCAAAAGAGTACTATTTTTTATTATGTGGCCCACCTTTCATTCTCACAAAGTTCCTAGGAGCACATGCTAGAGCTGGCTCTTCACGAAGAGCCCTCTTACCTTCTCTCTCCTCTTCTCTTTCCTCCAACTAAGCAGAAATATAGTAGTTTATCCCTTATAGCCCGCTGACTCAGCTCTATTGTACATGCTCTTCGAGTGAACGAGTGTGTAGGCGGCGACAATGATTCGCTTTTTCAGCTCTTGGGGAACTGGATTCAATAGTAAGCTGAGTGTGTACAGGCGACAACAGTTACTACCCCTCCTTCGTCCGCTGCACGCCCGGCAGAAGATGCACCCTCGGCACATTCAAACGCCTCCATTAAGAAACCTACGCCGGCCACACGCCGGTTCACGAGCTGGTCTCAGTATTGGTACTTTGTAATAACAGGAGTTAGTGGTCACTTTACTTAAATTTAATTAGCTTTAATAGAAATTTATACTTAAAACAAGCAATGCATTGGCTCGTTCTATCGATTGCACGGGATCAACATGCACAACAATTAGAATTATTATTCTTAGGACGCACACGATCAGCACATTTGTCGCACTTTCACAAAGATAATACTACCAAGTTTGAATTGTTTGTTATGGTTGCTGTCCTTTGCATCATCATGCCGTGTTTCGCAGCTTGCAAGATTAAGAACCAACAAATAAGATCCAAATAATAAGTACAACAAAGATGCCTACACATCTCATTGATTCCCAGCTTGCAAGATTCAGAACCAACAAAAAAGATCCAAATAATAAGTACAACAAAGATGCCTACACGTCTCATTGATTCCCAGCTTGCAAGATTCAGAACCAACAAATAAGATTCAAATAATAAGTACAACAAAGATGCCTACACATCTCACAGATTCCCAGCTTGCAAGATTCAGAACCAACCATTAGAGCCTTTTGATAAAGTGAATACCGGGATTAAATCCATCTTGGCTAGCCATGTCATACAATCGAAGAACTTGGCGAATGCTCTTGACCATCACAACATCTGTAGTAGAGTATTCATGTTTGCACATCATGTTTGCATAGCACAAACAAGGAGACAGGAGAGCATGATTTCGCTTTAGTTGAACCATTTTGTGCAGTTCCACCAAAATTGAGATGCTCTTGACCGTCACAACATCTTTAGTAGAGTATTCCTGTTTGCACAACATGTTTGCATAGCACAAACAAGGAGACAGGAGAGCTTGGTTTCAATTTAGTTTAACCATTTTGTGCAGTTCCACCAAAATTGAGAGATGTTGCCCACGTGACATTTTAGTTGAACTGCACAAGACACTCATTCCAAAAAAAGTGTTTTGTGCAGTTCACCAAAATGTCACAATAGCAACAAGGTGAAATGGGTATCCCTATCTGCACAAAATGATAGAAAGTAAACAGTTGCTGGTCAATAAGAATATATGAAACATATACAAAATGAAAAGAAGCATCTTAATTATGTTCATGGCAATCATGCAAGGACAGTAGAAATTTTAAAACGTCAGCAATGCTTCATGTTACCAGAAGCATTACGATCAACAATGAGATTCCTCAGATATGGATTACTTTAATGGTGGCATTGCTTGTTTACCAGACACATTAAATCAACAGCAGCTAAAGAGTTGATTTAAGGGCATGGGACCGTGGGGACACCAGGACACTCAGCAGCGTAAAGGAGCAACTTACTTATCATACTGGGGAAAACACCAGGAGTGCCATTTGTAGCAAAGTTTAATTGCATCTTATCACTGGAGGCATTAGATTAACAATAACACTGGTTAGACATGTCCCTAAGGTAACAGTGTGATCGCTTCATTTTACATGCGCCTTACAAAGAAAAGGTTGGTTTACCCGCAAAAAAAACAGCAAAAGGTTGGTATAAGGACATGCGACGGTGGGACGATCAAGCACAATGTACCTACAAGGAGGCATAAACTGGTGATGCCGAGCTTGTTCACGCTTATGTGAGGCGTAAAACCTAATCTGGACACCTTTTACTATGTGAGGGCAGCAAATCTAATCTCGGAGGCCTTTTACTATGTGAGGGCAGCAAATCTAATCCACGAGACCTTTTACTATGTGAGGGCAGCAAATCTAATCCTCGAGACCTTTTACTATGTGAGGGCAGCAAATCTAATCCTCGAGACCTTTTACTATGTGATGGCAGCACATCTAATCCTGGACATACTACATTGACTTGTCCACCAGCCGCCACTTTCTATCCTTTTTTCAACCAATAATAGATTTGTTCCTTATCCAGTTTGTACTGCGTTTTCCCATTATTTCCCTTTTCAACCAAGAGATCGGTTGGGTATCCGGTCTCTACTACTTTTTTACCATATTATTTCCTCTTTGAATCAAGTCCTAGATTCATGCTACAACTTTCCCCCCTTTCTTCGTTGTTTGAACAAAGCCCTAGATTCGAATGCATGAAGTAGCTTTACCTCTAATAATACTAACAATTTAGGTGGCTTTGGAAGAGCTGATGGGAGTAGAAAAGATGCACATGCAGACACGTGGGGAGCTGGGGCAGAGGGCAAGGACGCTTTGAAGAACTTATACTCGAGGGTCGCCGGATGTCGGCGGCGGCAGGTCGGATCAGCGGGCAATACGGCAGGGAGGAAGAAGGTTCGGAGGACCTCCCGAGCTGGCGCTGTGTCGGAGAGAACGACATCGGCAGAGGATCGGGGCCCTCCGGCAGCAGTGGGTTTCCTCCTCGTGGCGATGACCGCGTAACGATGCACCTTTTAGTCCTCTACACACACCGGCCGAAGGGATCCGGCCGGATCTGTGACCAGCGGTGAGCAGAGAGAAAATGTCGCTATCGATGTCTTGTTTATATCTGGAGAGGATGAGAGAATGAAGAGAGCAACCCAAGTAAAGCAAGCGCTCAGGCCCCTGCGTCCATATATAGTGGAGTGATTATCTTTTTTCTCTCCACAACAAGCGTTTCAATTTGTGTACGTGGCATTAAAGAAAAGAAACTCTCTATTTAAGGTGACTACTCTACGACTCCTACTTACTACTACTACAGTACTACCTCTGTCCTGGTTTATAGGTCCCTTTTATAGTTTGTGCCAAATTTTGACTAAAGATTTAACTAACAAAATGTTAATGCATGTCAAGAAAAATTATCTCATTGGATTCGTATTTGAACATAGTTTTGAAAAATATAATGTTTGGTGACATGCGTGAACATTTTCTTAGTTTAATCTATGGTCAAAATTTGGCACGAAATACAATGGGGACCAAAAAACCCGGATAGAGGTAGTATTGTTCACTTGTGCTCCCCGCCCCACCATTCATTGAACAACCCCACGGGTGAATAAACATACAGTAAGTACTGTATTTATATAGAACGAACAAGCTCGAACTATTTTCGCGTAGTTAAAAGTTGAGGGCGGGGCTTTTCCCGGCAAAGATCTTGGCAGTTTTCGGTAGGCGGTTTGACAGATAGGCGAGGAGGGTGAGCGAGTGGGGTTGTGCGCGATTTGACGGCGCTACATCGCTGGAAAGACTTGTGATATGACCACTCACTATAGTCATGAATTACTGGCGTTCCGACCGGGGTGATGCCCCCCTTCGTTCCGCGCTCTATTCTGGTGCATGACACGTCGACCCGGATGTTGGCTCTCCCACATGTCGGAGTAGTAAGAAGGAGCAAAGAATGATCCGGTATATACTAGTACTATACTACTCCCTCCGTTCCTAAATATAAGTCTTTGGAGAGATTTCACTATGGACCACATACGGAGAAAAATGAGTGATTCTACACATAAAATGCATCTATATACATCCGTATGTGGTCGACAGTGAAATATCTACGAAGACTTATATTTAGGAACGGAGGAGTACTACTCAGTCTGAGGAGTGCGAACCACGGCAGCCAGTTGAACCAAATTGCGAACCACGGTAGCCCAGTGAACCAGCAATAGAAAACAATAATGTGGTGATATGGCCATAAAAAACAATGTGCTACGGTCCACACTGTAGCATGTACAGTAACACTCCTCTTTGTTTGGATCCCTGAGTTTAGAGCTAGTTTGGGTTGAAATAGCCTCAAATTATCGAAACAAGAGGGGTTAGTTTGAGCTAGTTTGCTCTAACCCAGCTAAAAAACTAGCCCGTGGAGAGGTTCTAATTGGGTTAGTTATCTGGGCCCACTAAGCGAAAACTAAAAAATCTCACCTGCATAGCAGATCGCTCCCCTAAAAAAATCTCACCTGCTCGCACCAGATCGCTCCCCCCTCTCGCACGACTCCTCTCTGTTCCCCATAGAGCCACCCGCCCAAGCACCGCTCGCCCTCTCTCTCCTCCGGCCGCCGTCTCCTTCCGGCCTCCGCCGCCCTACTCCGGCCGCCCTCTCCCTTCGACCTTCGAAGGTCGCCCCGCTCCCCCTTCACCAGCCGTTTTTCTCCCTCCGTCGTGCCTTGGGCGGGCGCATCTACCGGGGAGGTCGCGAGAGGGGTGAGTTTGTTCGTTCTTCCTTCTCTGTCTCACGGCCATATCATTGATCTTGCTTGCTCTAGCGCTAATTCCGATTTGGAAAACTAGATCTGATCAAACTTGCTATAGATTTGTGGTGCACACATGGAATTGTTTGATGTCGCTTGAGGAGGTAATAAATCTTTCAAGAGGCCCAAAGATTCAGGTCACCTTTCTAGGTATTTCAATTTCAGGCTTGCATTATTTGTAGAGGCCCAAAGATTCAGTTCACCTTTCTTGGTATTTCAATTACATGCTTGCATTTTTTCTAGAGGACCAAAGATTCAGTTCACCTTTATATGTATTTGAGTTTGTGCTTGCATTATTTCTAGAGGCCCAAAGATTCTGTTCACCTTTCTAGGTATTTCATTTTCAGGCTTGCATTATTTCTAGAGGCCCAAAGATTCAGTTCACCTTTCTAGGTATTTCAGTTTCAGGCTTGCATTATTTCTAGAGGCCCAAAGATTCAGTTCACCTTTCTAGGTACTTAAGTTTCAGGCTTGCATTATTTCTAGAGGCCCAAAGATTCAGTTCACATTTCTAGGTATTTCACTTTCAGGCTTGCATTATTTTTAGAGGCCCAAAGATTCAGTTCACCTTTCTAGGTATTTTAGTTACAGGCTTGCATTATGTATAGAGGCCCAAAGCTTAAGTTCCTAGTCGGCGGCAAGCGGCCCTGCTACCCATGCCGATGTCGACCTCAACTCGCAAGGGCCGGCGTCGGAGGGGTTCCCGGGGCTTGGGCTCTACAGAGCCTTCCTCCAGAGCGACGATGGCGAGCTCCTCCCTCGGTGCGTGAGGGGCTCCGGGCTCCCTCCCTATCGTGAACAACTTCCGTGATGAGTTAGCTCATTCTTTGTTCCATGAAGTGTTTTTTTATTTTGTGAAGCTTGATTGACGACTTGTATGTTTAAGTGGGATATCTCATTTGTATGGACAAAGTAAAAATTATCATGTTTTGCATGCTTGATTGTATAGATGGTTCGTTTATGTCAATTGTGAGCGGGAGGAGGCCACAGAAGAGCCGGCCACACCAAGAGGGTGCTTGGATCCAAGGGACTTATTTTAGTCTGACTAAAAATAGGGTCCAAAGTAGTCAAATGATTGATATAGAGCATTTATTATCAATCTAACCCTGCCATCCATACACCTCTTTGGTATAGAGTTAGTTCAGGGTTAGAATCTAACTCTAACCTCTAACTGAGTTAGAGTTCTCCTCGTCTCGGTTCATCGCCATCATACTTTCCCCATTCCTGTGTTTTCGGTATCCTCATTTAATCAAAGAGGCCCTTTTTTCGAAAAATCAAAGAGGCCCTTAGACTGGTTTAGGTCCGGTCATTTTTTATAAACGTGTTATGTCCAAAATTTAATGAACGTGGTCCGGTTTCCACGAAAATAATCCGGTTTCATGTAGTAATTCATTGATTTATTTATTCTTCTACGGGGGGTTTGCATGTAATTCGTGAGGTCTGAAATGTAAAGTACCCCGACATATGCTCCGAGTCGTGCATGCACTATGACCCAGATGCTCTATGTCCCACATGTCGGCGAATGGGAGCACGTGGAAATAGCCTAGGAGTACATATAGGAGGATAGATGCGTGAAAAATATGTACTGTGAAGCGTAGTCGCGGTTCGAAAAGTAGACCTAAAGTGATAACAGCTATAGGTCGCACGCACCCAACAAGTGGTACTAGACATACGACTAATTTTTCCCTAAAAAAAAGAGGCACGAGTGCTCAGTACTCCTATTCTATAAACACGAGTCCCATCTGACAACAAAGTCCGAGCTACAACTAGCCCTCCTCCCTCATTTCTCTCTTCTAACTCTAAACTCGGCCGATGCCCGGTGGGTGGGGTGGGTTTCCTCAACTGCGGCCCCAACTCACAGTGAAAACGTTACGACTGGAGTAAAAAATGCCATATACTCCCTCCGTTCATAAATATAAGCCTTTTTAGATACTACTTCAAATGGAATATAGCATACAGATGTATGAAGACATAGTTTAGACTGTAGATTCACTCATTTTGCTCCGTATGTAGTAGTCACTTGCTGGAATCTTTAGAAAGACTTATATTTGGGAATGGAGGGAGTACTATACTAATAAAACATTAAGGCCACGAGGCGATGCAGTGCTGGTTACAGGAGGCAAGAAGAAGAGATGCATCCATCGACGACGCCCACCTCCTCGACTTCAGTATTTGGCCCACCGAACGGCGCCCTAAGTAGCAGCGGCTTTCGTGGCTGGTCGACGTGCTTGAACAATGGCGTCCAAAGATTCCAGCCGCTGGAAGAAGGCCAACTCTTTCTATCCTCGCTTGCCTTGTAGTGGCCTATGTAGATGATTTCCTCGTAGACGTGGATGTGCAGGTCGACGGTTTCTTGCATGGCGAGTAGCTGCGCGGCGAGCGCGGCCTCGAGGTGCACATTCTTCGTCGCGACCTCCGGCACCTACACGGCCACCAGGGCTTGAAAGAGTTTGTCACCATGTAGGCCGATGAGGGTGGCAGGCAATGAGGAGCCTGGGCGCGCGGGCTGGAGCAGTACGGCAAGGTCGTCCGCGCACTTCTTGACAGCGGTGAACTTGCGGATGGAGTTGACCATCATGTCGTCCATGCGAGAGGCGGCCGCATCGGCGAGGGCTATGATGCTGCATGGTCGCCAAAGACTGTGTGAACGCTGCTTGACCGGAGCTGCAGTCGGGCGCTTTGGATGATTTGGCACAGCCGGCTGCCGCTCGGCCCATCGCCTCCATAGGTGCTTGTGGCTTCGGTCACTTGGTCTTGGATTGGAGTGAGCGGTGTTGCGCAAAGACTTGGGAGTAGATGGATTGGAGTGGTGGGGCGCCTTTATTATATGAGAGTCCAAACTCATTGCATTCACATCATCTTTGGCTCTAGTCTCCGCTTTCTCCAATTAATTCCCTCCGAATGTAATTGAGGATGCATCATTGACCGTTCAATGTCTCGGGAACCGCTACCCTCTTCCTCCTTGGCATTCAAGCACCTATGGACCCGTCGACGACGAGGTGCCTATGGTGACTTCGTAGAATTTCAAGATGATAGCGCCTGCATGTGTGCGTTCATAGGGTGAGTGTATGCGGCGTGTATATGAGCGCCATGTCTGTACCGTATCAAAAAAAACAACGTAAATGCATGTCAAAAAGAGACTAGTCAGTATACTCAATATTGTGCACCTCGGAGAGGAAAACGATAGAACTAGTACGTATTTATTTAAGGTGCAGATTCACTCATTTTGCTCCATATGTACTCCGTCTCGGTGTAGTCTAGTCACTTGTTGAAATCTCTAGAAGGGCAAATACTCCTTTACGGTTTACGAGGCTATACTAGCAACTAATTGTACGTACTAGTACAATAGTGGGCTCACATAGCAATTTTGTCTCATGCAAGAGCCTGGCTATATGCATGCTCCAATGTTCGTAATCGCAACGCTCGGGTTTGCGCTTTTGGCTCTTTGCCTTCGAGAAGATGAACAATCATGTTACTACTATCGCTTCTACAAAGGTCAATCCATTGTTGCATGTCCGTCCACCGCGAAGCGGACGGATAGCTTGTTGTGGAAGTACTACTACTAAGCAAAGATTGTCCTCGCTTATGCGAGCAACCGCGCATGGGCGAGGGAGAAGGCGATGTAGTAAAATCAAGCTTCTCCTCGTTCTCTACGAGTTGACGCGACACATCATAGCACTAGCCCCACATGCTTGCCTCTAAACTTGGCTGAAAGACTTCATGATGTAAAATATATTTGCTGCAACCTCTAACTTTTACCCACCACAAATTAAAATATTTGTGGCCGTATGCATCGTTCTGATGATGTGGCCGGGGAGTCCCCCCTTTTCGAAAAAAAAACAAATTAAAATATATATTCCTGTCTTGACCAGATGAGCGTGGAAACTACAATCACCAGGGTGACAGGTAGGGCCAGAAGACTATTTTAATTAAAAAAACTTCGAGACGGCCACATAGCATGGAGCCGACCCCAATGATTTTAAACTTACAGGCACGGTACACGCTATCTAGACTACTCTACACATGAAACTGCCACACGAGCGTCCGGGCTGCGCTTGGCTCTTCGCCTCTTTGGGAAGTCGAACAATGATGGTGTCCTACTGCACTGGAGGAGTACTACAGTACGCTTCTGTCCATCTGGCACCGATTGAACTGATGCATGTCCACCGCGTGCGGGAGGGAGAGCGTGTAGAGAAAGCTTCTCCTAGTCTTGCCAGCCACCACACTCATGGGCGAGGGAGGGACGCTCCTGTCTTTGTGTGTATGACAGTGGATCCGACAGGTGTGTGGACAACCTGTCATACAGCCAAAGGCAGGTGCAGTTAAGTCCGCGAGGGAGAGGATAATCAAACTTCTCGTTGATGTACGAGTTGACGCGACACATCAAAGCACTGCACTCGATATATTTCAATAATTTGCGTTTACCGATGCATTAATTACAACGCATGCATGTCGTGACTCTTCTTTTGATAGTACTTGCATGTGTTGATTTAATGCACCTTGAAGGATGGTTGTGCACGAGGAGGGCGAGATCATGCAGACCGAACAGGAACAGGACCCGACGATGGAGCTCCCTAAGGTCTCGATGGACCTCACCGTGCTCCATCGCCTTTGTGCCTCCGCCCCTTGACGCCCAAAGTGTATGAGGTTCGAATACACCTCGTCTGCTCGGCTGATTGAGCAAGGTGCAGGTTTCTTGATTGATGTGTTGTTGGATTGATTTCTGCGGTGCAAGGGAGGGCACTGTCTCGGCGGGATCCTGCGCGGCGCCCGGGAACCAGCGGCAAGGCTGGCGGCGAAGCGCGGCGGTGGCTTCGACGTGCAGAACACGGCGGTGGACTCCGTCCTTTCGTCGGTGAGGGTGCAGTGCCCGCATGAAGGTTGTGGGCTCTACGTCACTTACCACAAGCTCACCGATCACCAGAGCGTGTGTCCGCTCGCGCCCTACAAATGCCCCGTGCCCGTCTGCGGCTACGAAGTCCCGCCGCCGGTGCTCTACCACCACATCAGCACCGCGCATCCCATGCTCGTGCACAGGATCCAGTACGGCAAGGTGCTCCAGCTGCAAGTGCCACTGTTGGAGCCATGGCTCTTCTTTGTTACGGAGGAGGACCGCTGCTTTTTCTTGGTCGGCGGCGTGCTCGACATCGGGCGCTTATCGCCGTGTCGATGCTGCATCGAGGCGGGCGTCCCCACTGCCGCACTACTTGGCCAAGCTGTGGGCGAACGGCCCGCCGGGGGAGCCCAAAGGCACGACCGACGCCATCAAGGTGGAAATGGAGGTGACAAGCAGCAAGGATCCCGGCGACGTCGACGTGCAGGAGCTGACCTTCTTGACAGTTCCGCCCAAGCTGGCGGCGGGCTAAGCTTGTGTCCCTCCACATTCAGATTGACAAGCTCACGCCCTATATGTTTCGACGATTGCCTTACATTTTATATTATTAATATGCTAATATAGGGATTACCTTGGTCTACTTTAGCTTAAGAAACGGTGGGTTTTGGTGGCTTGCAGCAATTACTTCGATATCGGATCAATAATTTCCAACGGTCGAACGGATATTTTGTGTACATTGGATATAAAGTTCCTTTGGGTAAGAGTACTACTTGTCATCAAAATGGATAAAAGGAGATGTATGTAGACGTATTTTAGTTCTAGACACGCCCCTTTTTATCCATTTTGATGACAAGCACCCTCCATTCCACAATACATGCCTTCCATTTGTCAAAATATAGATGTATCTAGACATGTTTTAGTATATAGGTACATCCATGATAGAGCCAATCGGATGGTTGAGAACACTACAATTCGTAGCTACAGATGCGTGTGTGACTCCCAGATGCAGAGGCCGGGGGTCATCATCCTCCTTTTCAAGAAAAAACAGACACGTGTGTGAGAGGACGAGTGCGTGCGTGCACCTGTTCTCTTCCTGTATAACGTACTACTAAACTCAGAGTACAAGTTTTTGAGCTTGCGTCTCGTCACATTCCAAATTACTCCATGCTATATTGAATTGCAAACCTGTTCACACCGATCACAAACTAAACGGTTTCCCACTTAGGAGCGTATTAGTACCACGCTAGTATATTGAATTCCAAACCTGTTCACACCGATCACAACCTAAACGGTTTCCCACTTAGGAGTGTATTAGTACTCGGTTATAAATACTAGTATGCCAAGATGACTGCCCATTCCTCCTCAACTCCTCATCCACAAAAACAAACAAGTCATTCAGCATCCTTCCCTTGTGTCTGCCATGGCCAGCGTGAGTTTTGGGTCGAGAGATTGCTACCAGGGAGAGGTGAGCATGGAAGAGGAAGCACGAGAGATGTCCCGCCTCGCTGCGAGAACAGCCGACATGTCCCGCCGCGCGGAAGTAGCAGCACAGAGGTCCTGCCGCGTCGCTGAAGCAGCACGGAGGTCCCGCCGCACCGTTGATGCAGCAGACTGGTCCGGCCGTGCCGCGGAAGCAGCAGAGATGTCTCGCCGCGCCACGAATGCAACAGAGATGTCTCGCCGCGCCGCGGCGGCCTGGGAAAATTTCTCGCGGGCAGGCGACGACTGTTACAGGCGCATGCATGCGATCGTCCATAGCCATATGGATCAGATCTCCGGGTTGGCGAGGTTGTAGGACGACGTGAAAGCCTCGTTTGAACAGGCTACCGGCGTCATCCGGCAAGTAAGGGAGGGCAATGAGAGGCTCCGGGCCGAGCGCGACCTGCTGAGGGAGAAGATCGTCCGAAGTGCAGACCAGCAGGAGGAGACCAGTGCCTTGTTGAAGAGGACCGGCGTCATCATCAAGAAACTTATGGACGAGAATGACATGCTCCGCAACAAGCGCCAAAGGCTGGTGGAGGAATCCGTGGATGTTCTCAAGCAATGTCTTGAGGACACGAAAGAGCTCATCGCCGCTCGCCGCGGAGACTAGTTCCCGCGGCCTGCAGTAACGCATCAAGAAAGTAGAGATCAGTGAGCCAGATCCTTGTCTTCCTTCTTCTTTTGCCCTTGTGTATTTCGGGCGTAGCCGCATGTGGCTTTTTTAATTATCTTTCTAATTATGTAAGACAATTAATCGTCCTTATCTTTCTGTGGAAGATCAATGTTGCGAGGCTGGAATGAAGAAAACTCTTGCTGTGGCGACCACTCGGCGTTCTTTGTTCTTCTAGTTGCCGCTAGGCTTCCTTGATTTCCTGGTTTCTTTTAATGTAATAATCGGTTTAGGATGTCGATTGTGTCATCGGTTGTGAAATGTTGGGTTCTAGCGCGGATGTTTGGCCTTTGTTGGCCTCTTGGGATGTTGCGATTTCAATCTGGTACTTTTAGTCCTTCGTGTTAGGCTAGAGTTGTGCTGAACTTCTTGTGAATTGTGGTGGTTTTCAGTAATGAAAATCGGAAGGGGCAAGCCCTTCTTTGATAAAAAAATCGTCCTTATATATTCATAAGTCTTGCTATAAGTCACAGTAGATGCTCTATAGGTCCATCGGATCTTACACCAAGATTCGTGCTATCAGATTTTCTTTTTTCTCTCTTAACTCTCAGTCGAGTGAGACATAGCCACGCTATTAAACAGAGGCTCGGGCGCCATTAATGGAGACCTTGGGAGAGAGGTGGACGGCAGATGGAGGTCAAAGGGCTCTCCTCCCGATAAGCACGCCATAGGGTCTGATCAGACGCCTCTCGTGACTCAGCTACCTGCATGGCGCCTCCTAGCTAATAAAAATGGGGACGCGTGGCGGCACGTAAATGGTACTAGTAAGTAGAACACCCACAGTTTCAATAATACTTGTGTTTCCGATTGTAACGTGACAGCACTTGTTCCAAAATGACTTTGTTGATTTTTAATGTGTGCGCCTTCGCAAATCGGACTGCAAATTTACATTAGCATGTTGGTGCCATGTCATGGCACCAAGCCAAGTTTCATTATTTTCATGCGTGTTTTGGATTTACAGGAATTAAAAAACTAAGTTTCTCAATGTTTCCAACCCAGCCACGACGCCCAGAATTTTGAATTTAATTCCCATTTCTTGCATGGAACCTAGAAATTTACCCGAGGACACACATGTGATTTTTCAACCAACTTTGGTGCACAGGAAAATGTGCTTGTATTTCAAATTTGAATTATGCACACAAAGGTGACACGTTCCCTCCCAGAACCACGAGCCTTCTTGAGAGAAGCTCCGATTTGCAAGAAGCTTATACCAAAATTTGTTCCTATTCGGCCAATTTTTTTACCACGGCATGGTACTACCATGACATGACACCATGCCAAGTTTCATGATTTTAAAACCAAGTTTCTCAATGTTCTTGACCGAGCCATGATGCCCAGATGTTTGAATCTTATTCTCATTTTTTGCATGGGAGTAGAAATTCACCCGAGGACACAAATGTGATTTTCAACCAACTTTGGTGCACGGGAGCACGTGCTTGTAGTTCAAATTTGAATTATGCACATTAAATGACCAAAAACTCAATTAATGTGTACATAAGGCCAAACGAAGCCGGAATAATTCCAAAATTTAACAGGGCACTCATGTAGTTCTATGTTGCCTTTGTAAATAAACTCAAGGGGGACAACGTATATCATTTTGCACTCAAAGGTGATACGTTCCCTCTCAGAAACACAAGCCTTCTTGAGAGAAGCTTCGGTTTGCAAGAAGCTTATACCAAAATCTGTTCCTATTCGGCCATTTTTTTACCACAACATGGTAGTACCATGACATGACATCCATACCAAGTTTCATGATTTTCAGACGTGTTTTGGATTTACAAGAAGTTTAAAACCAAGTTTCTCAATGTTCTCGGCCGAGCCACGATTCCCAGATGTTATAATTTTGTTCTCATTTCTTGCATGGGACCTAGAAATTCACCCGAGGACACAAATGTGATTTTTCAACCAACTTTGGTGGCACGAGAGCATGTGCTTGTAGTTAAAATTTGACTTATGCACATTAAATGACCAGAAACTCAATTAATGTATAAAAAACGACTAACGAAACCAGAATAATTCCAAAATTTAACATGGCACTAATGTATTTCTATGTTGCCTTTGTTAATAAAACTCAAGGGCGGGGGGTGTACGTTCCCTCTTAGAACCACGAGCTTCCAAATCGGCCCAATTTTTACCACAACATGTTAGTGCCATGACATGACACCATGCCAAGTTTCATTACATAAATTTAAAATCTAAGTTTCTCGATGTTCTCGGCAGAGTCATGACGCCTTGAGATGTTTGAATTTCATTCTCATTTCTTCCATGGGACCTAGAAATTCAACCAAGGACACACATGTGATTTTTCAACCCACTTTGGTGCACCGGAGCATGTGCATGCAATTCATATTTAGATTATGCACATTAAAAGTCCAGAAACTCAATTAATGTATAAAAAGGCGAAATGAACCCGAAATAATTCCAAAATTTAACAGGGCACTCATATAGTTCTATGTTGCCTCTGTAAATAAAATCAGGGGGGAGGTAGCATATATCGTTTCGCACACAAAGGTGACACATTCCCTCTCGGAACCACGAGACTTGTTGAGAGAATCTCCGGTTTTGCAAGAGGCTTATACCAAAACTTGTCCCGATTTAGCCAAAAATTATACATATGAAAACAGGGTTTAGATTATCCCGAACATCTCGCTACCTAGACCAATAATGTACTATGATTTGAATTCAACATAAAATGGATACAGATATTTGAATTGGAGAGCGTATGGTACATGTAGTTCATAGTGAAATATGATTACTGCTATATGCATGTCTTTTTGTTATCAAGATGATATTTAAATTATTGTATAACTTGACAACAATCATATTCAAATAAGGAAAATTGATTCAAATTTAGTCCATATGGTAGATTTACAATATATATGTTCACATGGTGGAGTAAAATGTTCATATATGATGGAAGATCAAAATGTATGACTACATCAATTATAAACCGCAAACTCACCTAATGATATACTCAAATTCAACATAACGTGGATTCAAAAATTGAAATTCGAGATCATGGCATCTGTAATCATATAAAAAGGGACATTACTCTTTCTTTGGTGGGAATTGATTTGTTTTTTGTTGTTGTTGAGGGAAGTGCGAATCGATTTGGTACTGCTCGTGGTAATCATGTTCTCCCTAGTTTTTTACATTTTCTTGTAGTTTTTTCAATGGCATCTATAGCAATATAGTAAAAGGGGACATGACTCTCTTGTGTATTGTATGATTTTTTACATCGTTAAGTTTGTTCTAGAACAAGGAATCCACACCTTGTTATCCCGAAATTTTCAAGCTCGAGTATCTTTTGTCTCACCTTCTTTGAAACTCCCGCTTCTTCAACCCGCGCCGCGCCTTGTTATCCCAAAATTTGGACGCGCGCGAGAACTCCCTCCTCATCCGAAAATGCTCCCGTAGCCCAGACACGCGAAATCCCCCTTCTACCCCTCAGCCGGAAATGAAGCTCCACGTCGCGGTGTCAAAACCGGTGGGGTAATGGTAACTTACCCTACATTTCGGACAAGCGCGTCCCTAAGCTTGGCTCCCCCTCCCCTTCGCCCCTCCCCCCATTCAGACACCGAGGCCGCCAAAACCCGCGAAACCCCACGCTCCTCCGTCGGCCTCCCGACCGCCGCCCAGCCGGAGACTCTTGCCCGACTACGTCGTCCACCACAACAGCTCGCCGTCCCTCATCCACCGCACCGGATGAGGATCCATTGTCGATCTGCCGTCGTCCGCCGGATCAGCCGCCCGCCCTCCACCTCCGTGGAGCTGCCCGACATTCCCTCGCCTATCGCGCCACCTCAATCCCCACAGCGCCGTCTTGACCTGCCCCACCGGAACCGCAGCACCCTCACCAATTCCTCCGATGAAGCCGAGGCCAACTCGGCGCCACCAAGGAGGTTCTGCACTCACCGCTGCATTTTATCTTTTATTCGATATCACGGGGCTGCCAGTGCTCGATACCGAGCAGACATGGCGTCTCCATTGACGGCGCCGTCGCCGGCCACATCATCCACAACGTCTCTCCCCCATGTCGTTGGTTCCTCGGCGGCGACTTCCAGAACAGCACTAGTTGCACCTGCCCGGCTCGCCACGCTGTGACTCGTTTGCCGTCGGTCGCTGACCGCTGCTCCTGCTTTCATTCGTGCCGCTGCTTTCTGCTCTTGCTCTCGCTATGCGCTTCTAATGCTGTTGCCGACCTCCGGCAGCCTCTGGGAGTTGCTGCTTTAGCACTCGCCGCGGTGTTATCGCATCGACTTGCTCTCTCGCTAGTGCGTTCTCGCTCGGCGTTGCTGATTTAGATCATCGCTTCTCGCTACTAGTGCTCGAACGCCCTAAACATCTATTGCAATGCTCACATTAGTTCAATCAGTTTAGTTAGTAAAATTCAGTTTCGATTGTGAAGTTCATTTTCTTCGCTTAAGTTCGTGAGTGAACAGTACTTAAGCATCTGTCGAGCGGCCGTGGGCGCTGGCCGATGCGTTTTACATCTAGCACTTTTTGGTGATGTATTTTACATCATCTATTACAGATGATATTAGGGTCCCACTTCAGATTAAAGTTGTCTGTCTTGTCATGCTTCAGCCTCGTCGCCGTACACCTTAGCGGAGCTGCTCCAACGACGGAACCGTCCATCACAATGAGCAAGTACCCTCGGCGCCATTTCCAGAGGCCTCAGATCTTCTTCCCGCCTCCGACCGTCACACCAAAGATCATCACCATCCTCCACGTCCAACCCAATGATGCCGAGGTCTACAAGGCTATGCCAAAGAGGTTGTACACTCGTCGCATCACTTTGTTTCTCCATTCCTCTGTTTCTTCCAATTCATGTGAGCCAAACACCTGTGTTGACTGAAATCCTATGTTTCCAAATGCTCTGCTTTTGCACGTGCATTCCTATCCTATTCCTGTGTTTTTCTGTCCCCTGCGCTTATAGAATCCTCCAATTCTAAGGAGCCCTTACAGATTTACTTCATTTTCAGATTGGCGCCAAAGAAAACGCTGTGTGTTATGTCCCGCTCCTGCCATGCCGTCATCCACCCCACCGAGGTGCACCATCTCTGAAGCGTTGCTCATCAAGCAGATCCCCCCTGCAGACTTTCTTTCGCCGCCTCAGATCATCTTCCCCGTTGCCGGCAGCCACGCCAACTGCATTACCATCATAGACTGAGCAGATGAACCTGAGGACTAGACAGTTCGGGAAGAGAGGTCGCAGTCTTTCGTGTTTGCTTATGTTATACATTGGTTATTATTACCTGCTACTTTATCGTTCAATCTTGAGTTTTGAATTGCCCATGGGTCTCATATCGAGCCAAAGAACGAATAGTATCTGTCTACTATCCGGTTCATCCGGAGTCTTCGTGTGGTTCATGTTGGGTGGGCAACAAACAATAGATGATCCATTGTCTATCTTTTTAAACTGAAGCTATAATCTACCCGCTATCATTAGTTTTAGATCCATCCACTCGCTTTCCTACCATCGGTCTTGATTTTTGCATGCACCCTTAGGCCTTACAAAATCTAACTATTTTTTTATTATGCATGTCGATATTGTACACAATCGCATCAACATGTAGAGAAAAAGAGAAGACCGTTATGCGGCGAATATAATGTCATGCGACGCTGCTCCATGGTGGGCGAAGTGCCCCCTCTCTCCTGCATTTCCAGATTGTATTCCAGAGGAAGATAACTGCTAGGATGGAGATTCGTAAGGAGCCGACCATGCCTGCTTACCACGAGGTGTTTGCTCTAACTCAGCATGCCGATGTTGGTCATATCATGCATATGGCGCCTTGCATTGCTTACATTATACATCTTATATGTCATCACTTAGTTTAGGTTTGCTTTGTGTGAATGCCACTGTTTGGTTTCTATATCATACTCCCACCATTCCTAAATATTTGTCTTTTTAGAGATTTCAACAAGTGACTACATACGGAACAAAATGAGTGAATCTACACTCTAAAATATGTCTATATACATCCGTATGTGGTAGTCCATTTGAAATCTCTAAAAAGACAAATATTTAGGAACGGAGGGAGTATTTGGGAATTATGCAATGCCATCTTCTTTAGCCAGGCATCATATACGTGAATCATGCAATGCCATCCTGTTTGGCCAGTCATCGTATATGTGAATTGTATCGTGCCTTATTTTTTCCATAATGTGTTCCATTTGTCAGCAATGTTTATACGTTCATCTACTCTTCCTGTGCATCAGCCATTTGAGGCGGTCATGGGAAAATCTGGAGTGAAAACAAGGTCTTCTGAGCAATCAGTGCTACCTGTCGATGCAGATTTCTTGCTTGTTACAGATAGCTCCTCAGAGGAAGATTCAGAGAGAGATGACCAGTCGTATCCCCCCCCCCCGAGGTGCATGCTCTAACTTGGCTGGGTTATATAGCTCATATCATGCATACGGTGTCTTGCATTGCCATGCCATCTACTTAGATTAGACATGCTTTGTGTGAATGCCTCCTGTTTGCTTTCTATATCAGATATGTGAATTATGCAATTTTCAGCCAGTTATCATATATGTGAATTATGCACCGCCATGGAGCCAGGCATCATATATGTGAATTATCTCATGCCATATTTTTTTTCATTACATATTCCATTTGTCGACAATCTGTGTATATTGAACTACTCTTCATGTGTATCAGCCATTTCAGCCGGTTATGGAAAAATTCTGAGTGAAAACAAGGTCTTGAAAGCGTGCAATGGTACTGTTGAAGCATATATCTCGATGGTTATGAGGAGCTCCTCAGAGGAGGATTCAGAGACAGATGACCAGTCCTATATCCCACCTAAGGTGTATGCTCTAAGTTGGAATGTTTATATTTCTCATATGATGCATATGGTGTCTTGCATTGGTTAGTTTAGACATCATATGCACAATATTGAATTCTATCTGCTTAGTTTAGAGATCATACATGCGAAAGTGCCGGATGCTTAGTATATGAATCAATTATGTCAATTATATCATGCCATCCTGTATACTTAGACAACATGTATGTGAATTATTTCATCCCAACCTATTTTAGAAAGACATCATATAGTTTTGTCATGTCATCCTGTTTAGGTACTCATCATATGTTGAGTTATGCCATTATATCCTGTTAAGTTATCCATCATATATCTGAAACTGTGTCATGCTATCTTGTTTAGTTAGGCATCATATATGTGAAATTGTGTCATGTCATTCCTGTTTGGTTAGACAACATATATGTGAATTACCACATCCGCCTATCATACAATGTCTCAGATGTTCAATTTCTTTTCTTGTTTATCAGCCATTCGAATTGGAGGGGTGATGACGGTATCTAAGGGAGCAAAACCCGTTCTTCACAAAAGACAGTGCTACCCGTCGATGCAGATAGAACCATGGTTGTACCGCCCACAAACTAGCCCCACCACACATAATCGAGACTCTTCCAGATTGCACACTTACACCGTTAAGGCGAGAACCAGCTACAACCCATCTAACCGCAACCCCAACGGATAGTAACCCACTTATAGTTGACAAAGCACCATGTCCACCATAGAGTACCCCCACACGAGCAGTTTGTAAAACTATCGCAGCGTGCCCAAAGCACGAAGACCACCACATAACCCAAACTCCACGTTTAAAGCGTAAGAGCAACTGTTCTCGTGTCGATTCCGTAGCTATGGTCCATACTCCTTGTCTTTGTTGCATCACTGTATTTACACATACCAACTACTTTTGAATTTGAAGGATCCAATTGAAACTCCAATGGCGCAACATGTATGTTTTAAACCTATTTCTTTAATCGGATTGTTGTTCTAACTTCTTGCTCTATGTTGATTTCAGTTTAAGTTGTATAAACAGTTATGTTCTCATGTGATGCACATTACAAGTGCTGCCAATGTTGTGTAGTTTCTCACACTTATATTCTGTATATGTCGTTGTGTCTTAAAAATATATGAGTTGAACTGTGTCTCTATCTTGATTAGGGAACATAAACTAGAATGATATGGACAATACAAAGGACCATAGTACATAGATATATGTTTGTTTCATGTTGTTATCCTGTCCACCTTACTACCGAACCGGTTTACCAAAAATGAGTTTGGTTTACTACAAGCTAAACTCAGTGATGTGTCCGCTTATTTCTCTTGTAGTATGCAAACGGTATATTGGAGAAGAGCACCCCACTATGAAATGTTATAGAAAGTTATGCAAATATGGTTCAAGATAGTGAGACAACCCTGTTGGTCTCCTAGAAAGGTGATAAAAACGATCTTGTAGACAGTGAGAAAACCCCACAGTCCTGCGTTGATGTAGTGTTCGAGTTACTAGCCAGTACCGCTGGCACAAGCTCTTCGAACTCGCTGCCTGAATCACTTCGGCTTCTTCGGCCTCAGCCTAAGCTGAAAGGCATCGATCATACGTCATGCAAGAAGCCGAAGGACCGAGGAAGTCCCTGAAATTCAGATGCATTTTCTTGTGCAATAGCGTTACCGGAGGATTTAACCGCCAAACAAGAGAAAGTTAATAAGCTTGCTAAGCATCTTGCCAAGCATTATGGGTACCTGTGATATTGTTTCTTGAACTCTTGAAGTGGTTTCAGCTCTGGACTTGTTTTCTTTGCGGCGTTTATATGTTCTTTGTGTTCCCTATATTTGCACTGGTGGTGAACTTTGATGCCCAGTGGATGTAATATGTGTAATAGCCGTGATAGCCTAGCATAAGTTGCTTGCTTATTTATTTCCTTGTTGTCTTGTTTATTTGTTTGCTTGTAGTCAGTGCAGTTCTTTTTCCGCGGTTTGCTAGTGGCTGCAATAACCTATTTTTTAAAACTAGGCCACAATAACCATGGGCTAATATTCTTTGTAGGGACACCGGGCCTCCTACGGGCCATAGAAGCGATGGGCCTTCTACGGGTCAGAGAAACATTGGGCCTTCTACGGGCCGTCAGAGAAACAATGGGCCTTCTACGGCCCTATCATCAATGGGCCTTATCACGGGCCATATGATCGATTGCCAAACATGGGCCAATAACGAAAGTCGCATTATGGCCGTAAACGGGCTAGAGTTGGAATCGTCCGTTCATGGGCCGACCATAACGGGCCATCATTAATAGGTTGTATTCGATGACGCTATGAAAACGGCCCAATGTATTAACGGACCACAAACGGGCCGACTGTAACCACGGGCTGAATTTGGCCCACAAGAAGAAAATTATAGTAACGGGCCGTAAGTAAACTAATGCTCGAAATGAGCCCAAGAATAAATGGGCTCTGAGAAGGCCGAAAGATAACATGGGCTGGAAACGGCCCAACTGAATAACGGGCCATTAATGGGTATAAAGTGATACACTGTTCATTACGGGCCAGTTTCACCACGGGCCATTAATGGGTCTAAAGTGATACACTGTTCATTGCGGGCCAGTTTCACCACGGGCCGTTAATAGGACAAGAGTTACATAGGGCCTCATATGGGCCGAAAGAAGTGAAAACGGGCTGGAATCATATTGGAAGGCCCAGATGACGCTACTGGGCCTAATTCGGGTAGGGAGTAACGGGCCTTGGGTTAGCGGGCTGTAAATGGGCTATATGCGAATAGGCCGTTAACAGGCTTTCCATGGGCCAGCCCATCACCTTTTGACCAAGTCAAACGGGCCAGCCTTTTCGCAGGAATGGGCTCTGTTGGGCTGGGCCACATGTCGACGTATCATAGGCGCCTTCTGTCCAATGAGTGGATGACATCTGTCCCAACAATGAGCCGACACGTGTTTCCTCCAGCCAATGCTGATTTTACACGTGGAAAATCCCATTGGTCGGGGCTGTTAACGGGTTATCGGATCCAAAACCCGACCCGATAGCTTAACGGCATTCCGTTACGGTGGATGCCACGTGTCGGTCACCCTTGATGAAAGCACTTCTGTGACGCGCGATTTATCTTCATGGAAGTGGACACTTCCGTGATGATAATTTTGGCAATGTCATGGAACACTTCTACGACAGCACAGGTATGACTATCTTGATTCTGTCATAAATTTGTCATGGATGTAGATGCATGACAAAAAACGCGACCTACTGTGACAAACACGTATCATCACGGAAGTGTATTTTTTTTGTAGTGTAGTACAGCTTATCCAGACAAAACAAGTCTTCGTCTGCAAAAGGATCTGGTGGTGACGCCGCCTTGGGCTCCATAGTGACCTCTGTCTTGCCGGCCTACTGGTCTTGGTCTCGTTGCACCGATATGGAAACCTTTTGCTTGACGCCTCGGTACTCTGCGCCTGCGCTTGCTTCCTTAGCACCAAAGGGGAAACAAGGACACTACGCGCGCTGGCGCTCGCCTGGCGCCTGCCTGGTCTCGATCGTCATGGCTCACATCACGAGAACCTCGCGAGGTTTGCCTTGACTTGGTCTCTCCGCCCCTCGCGAGCCAACCCGGTGAGGCCGCTCCTGAGGAGGTCTTGCGTCGTCCGCCTCGTGAGGCTTGGCCCCTCGCGAGGGTCTTGGATGCCTTGCTGATGAAGATGGGCCATACAGGCCTGCTAGCACAACCACACCATGGGCCGCAGGCAGGCAAGTCCGGGGACCCCCGTTCCCAGAACGCCGACATCCTTCATCTTGACGTCACGGACGCCATTGGAAAACGCCGAAATGATGTCCTCGTCTGTGACCTTGGGGATTTTGAGGCGAACGTTGTTGAAGCGCTCGATGTACTTTTACTGGATCTCCCCTGGCTACTGCCTGACGCGACGTAGGTCACCCATGGACGGAGGGCGGTCGCAAGTGCCCTGGAAGTTGGCGACGAAGCAGTCACGCATCTCATCTAAGGAGGAGATCGAGCCCGGGGGCAGGTTCAGGTGCCACGAGCGAGCACCATCCTTGAGAGCCATGGGGAACCAGTTCGCCATGACTTTCTCGTCGCCGTTGGCCGCCTCGATGCTCAACTCGTAGAGCTGCAAGAACTCCGCGGGGTCGGGGGTGTTGTCGTAACGAGGAGGCAAGTCTGGCTTGAACTTGCCCGGCTAGGCGATGCTACTCAGCTCAGGAGTGAAGGCGCGGTAGCCTGCTGTGGCCACCGGGGCCCGTCGTGGAGGCGGAGCTTGAGCTTGATCACGGCAAGTGGCGCGTGACCCTACCGCGGCAAGCGATCCTGACGTGGCGGTGCTGGGAGCAGCGGAGCATTTTCTTGCGGTGGGGAACTTCTTGGCAACTTCCATCTTCTCGCGCGGGCGCCCGACGGTGATCGTCGCGCCGGGGAGCCACGTGCCTTGGCGCCAGAGCGCCATCTTGGTGTAGAGGTGGTGGAGGCGCTCCGTGAGCCACGTCACCCGCAGCTGGCAGGGGGGGCAAGGTAGCGAGAGGGACGGCGCGGGGGAGCCCCCTGCAGCGCTGACGAGCTCGGCGATGCGGTCCAGCTAGTCCTCGTAGAGGTCGTCGACTGGGCAGTAGCGCTGGAGCTCGCGTGCCATGAGCGTGGGACGACGAGCCGGCTAGGGTTAGCGACGGAGTGGCGGTGCGGCCGTCCCGCCGCAGCGAGGGGTGTAGCGAGGATGCTTGCTGCTCGTTTCCCGCCGGGACAGTGAAAGTGTTGGCGGCGGGTGATGGGGAACGACGGGGAGGCCCGCCGACAGGAGCTGTCGGAGTGACACGGGCGGTGAGGGCTGCCAGGCGCTCAGCGCGAGCGTGGCGAGCCTCCGCCATGGATGCGGCAAAGCGACGGGACACGGATCGGTGGAGGAAAGATTCGGCGCACCCCTACCTGGCACGCCAAATGTCGGATTTCGGGTTCCGGCAAAACCCTTGAGGTTCGAACACTGGGGTGCGCACGTAGATCTTTCTCTCCCTAGATTGCTCTCGCCAAATCGCAAGGCCTAGCTCGACGAGCCCGAAGAACGAGAGACACAAGAGTTTATACTGGTTCGGGCCACCGATGTGGTGTAATACCCTACTCCAGTGTGGTGTGGTGGATTGCCTCTTGGGCTGAGGATGAACAGTTACAGGGGAAGAATAGCCTCCCGAGGAGAGGTGCTCTTGTGCTTGGTGAACTTGTGTGGATGAGGATGATCTGAATGATCCGTTCTCTCTATGGTGGTGGCTACTCCTATTTATAGAGGCCCTAGTCCTCTCCCCAAATATTGAGCGGGAAGGGATCCAACAACGGCCAAATTTGAAGGGAGACAACTAGTACAAGTTATCCTAACTAAATGTGGTCTTCGCCTGCCAAAGGCTCTGGTGGTGACGCCGTCTTGGGCTCCACGGTTGCCTCTGTCCTGTCGTCCTGCCCGTCTTGGTCTTGTCGCACCGATATGGAAACCTTTGCCTGATGCCTCGGGACTCCTCGCCTGCGCTTGCCTCTTTAGCACCAAATAGGAAACGAGGACATTGCGCGCGCTAGCACCCGCCTAGCGCCCGCCTGGCTCTAGTCGTCATGGCTTGCGTCATAGGAACCTCGCGAGGTATGCCTTGCCTTGATCTCTCTGCCCCTCGCGAGCCAGCCTAGTGAGGCCGTCCCGAGGAGGTCTTGTGTCGTCCCCCTCGCGAGGCCTGGGCCCTCGCGAGGGTCTTGAGTGTTTGCTGGTGAAGATGTGTCGTACAGGGCCACCGATGGAGCCACGACGTGGGCCGCAGGCAGGCAAGTCTGGGGACCCCCGCTCCCAGGACGCCGACAGCATGCAATTTCAAAAAATTTCCTACACCCACACAAGATCTATCTAGAAGATGCATAACAACGAGAGGGGAGAGTGTGTCCAAGTAACCTCGTAGACCGAAAGCGGAAGCGTTTGTTACCGCGGTTGATGTAGTCGAACTTCTTCTCGTTCTGACCAATCAAGCACCGAACGTACTGCACCTAGAAGTTCTGCACATGTTCTGCTCGATGACGTCCCTCGAACTCTTGATCCAGCAAAGTCTCGAGGGAGAGTTCCGTCAGCACGACGGCGTGGTGACGGTGATGGTGAAGTGATCTGCGCCGGGCTTTGCCTAAGGACTACGTGAATATGACCGGAGGCGTAAACTGTGGAGGGGGGCGCCGCACACGGCTAACAATGTTTGATGTGTCTTCTAGGCGCCCCCTTCCCACGTATACAAAGGATGGAGGGGGAGAGAGGCAGACCTAGGCGCGCCCAAGTAGGAGGAATCCTACTTGGGCTCCTAGTCCAATTCGGCCTCCCCCCTTTCGTTTTACCGGAAGGGGGAGAAGGGAATAGAGTGGGGGAGAAGGAAAGAGGGGGGCGCCGCCCCTCCTCCTAATCCAATTCGGCTTCTTTCCTGGGGGGGCGCCACCCCATTGTGGGCTGGTGTGCGATACGTCTCCAACGTATCTAATTTTCCAAACACTTTTGCCCTTGTTTTGGACTCTAACTTGCATGATTTGAATGGAACTAACTCGGACTGACGCTGTTTTCAGCAGAACTGCAATGGTGTTATTTTTGTGTAGAAATAAAAGTTCTCGGAATGACCTGGAAATCCATGGAGACATGCTTTGCAATCAATGAAAAATATTGATGAAAGAATCAGCATCAGGGGGCCCACACCCTGTCCACGAGGGTGCAGGGCGCCCCCCTCGGGCACGCCCCCTGCCTCGTGGGCCCCTGGGACTCCAACGACCTCAACCCCAACTCCATATATTCACTTTCGAGGAGAAAAAATATCTGAGAGAAGGATTCATCACGTTTTACGATACGGAGCCGCCGCCAAGCCCTAATCTTCCTCGGGAGAGCTGATCTGGAGTCCGTTCGGGGCTCCGAAGAAGGGAATCCGTTGCCATCGTCATCATCAACCATCCTCCATCACCAACTTCATGATGCTCACCACCATGCGTGAGTAATCCCATCGTAGGCTTGCTGGACGGTGATGGGTTGGATGAGATTTACCATGTAATCAAGTTAGGTTTGTTATGGTTTGATCCCTAGTATCCATTATGTTCTAAGATTGATGTTGCTATGACTTTGCTATGCTTAATGCTTGTCACTAGGGCCCGAGTGCCATGATCTCAGATCTGAACCTATTATGTTTTCATGAATATATGTGAGTTATTGATCCTATCTTGCAAGTCAATAGTCACCTACTATGTGTTATGATCCGGCAACCCCGAAGTGACAATAATCGGGACCACTCCCGGTGATGATCGTAGTTTGAGGAGTTCATGTATTTACTAAGTGTTAATTCTTTGGTCCGGTACTCTATTAAAAGGAGGCCTTAATATCCCTTGGTTTCCAATAGGACCCCGCTGCCATGGGAGGGTAGGACAAAAGATGTCATGCAAGTTCTTTTCCATAAGCACGTATGACTATATTCGGAATACATGCCTACATTACATTGATGAACTGGAGCTAGTTCTGTGTCAGCCTATGTTATAATTGTTGCATGAGGATTCACATCCAACATAATTATCCATCATTGATTAATTGCCTATGGGCTTTTCACATATTGATCTTTGCTTAGTTACTTCTCCGTTGCCACTGTTACGATTGCTACAAAGACTACTACCCGTTACTTGCATACTACCTTGCTCCTAAATACTTTGCTGCAGATATTAAGTCTGTCAGGTGTGGTTGAATTCACAACTCAACTGCTAATACTAGAACATTCTTTGGCTCCCCTTGTGTCGAATCAATAAATTTGGGTTGAATACTCTACCATCGAAAACTGTTGCGATCCCCTATACTTGTGGGTTGTCAAGAATATTTTCTGGCGCTGTTGCTGGGGAGCATAACTCTATTCTTTGAGTCACTCTGGATTTATATCTGTTGATCACTATGAGGAACTTGAAAGATTAAAGAACCAAGATATTCCCCTCAACTACGAGGGGAGGTGAGGAACTGCCATCTAGCTCTCCACTTGATTCACCTTCTGTTATGAGTAAATTTGTGACACCAACACCTGTTATTGATTCTGATATGTCATAAGTTATTGATGATGCCACTTCTGCTATGCATGATGCTTATGATGAAGCTACTTCTATGCTTGATAATACTGTGCCATTAGGTGAATTTCTTGATTAACAACTTGCTAGGGTTAGAGAGAATGAAATTATTGAAATAGATAATATTGATGAAAGTGATGATGTAGATTCTCCCCCTAGATATGAATTGCCTGATTTTCCTGAGGGTTATGTAATGGATGAAGAAACTACTAGAGACCTTTTTGCTTGCAAAGATAGATATGATCTTAAGAAACTGTTAGCTAAGCTAAAAGAGAAGTCTTTCAATGCTAGAATGAAATATGACCCTGCTTTTGCTACTTCACCTATCTGTATTTCTGATAAGAATTATGATTTCTCTGTCAATCCTAAGTTATTTACTTTGGTTGAATATGATCCTTTTTATGGCTATGAATCTGAAACTGTTGTGGCACATCTTACTAAATTGAATGATATAGCCACCCTATTCACTCATGAGGAAAAAATTCGTTACTACTATATGCTTAAGTTATTTCCGTTCTCATTAAAGGGTGATGCTAAACCATGGTTTAATTCTCTTGCTCTTGGTTGTGTGCGTAGTCCCCAGGATATGATTTATTACTTCTCTGGTAAATATTTCCCCGCTCATAAGAAACAAGCTGCCTTAAGGGAAATATATAATTTTGTCCAAATTGAAGAAGAGAGTCTCCCACAAGCTTGGGGGAGGCTTCTTCGATTACTTAATACTTTACCCGATCATCCTCTCAAGAAAAATGAAATACTTGATATCTTTTATAATGGACTAACCGATGCTTCCAGAGACCACCTGGATAGTTGTGTTGGTTGTGTTTTCAGGGAAAGAACCGTTGAGCAAGATGAATTGCTATTGAATAATATTTTGCATAATGATAATGATTGGACACTTCCTGAACCAACTCCTAAGCCAACTCTGAAGAAAAGGGGTATTCTATTTCTCAGTCCTGAAGATATGCAAGAGGCAAAGAAATCTATGAAAGAAAAGGGTATTAAAGCTGAAGATGTTAAGAATTTACCACCTATTGAAGAAATACATGGTCTTAATAACCCGACACAGGTAGTAAAGGTAAATTCTCTATATAGATTTGATGAAGGTGGTATTCCTCATAACAAGTCTGCTAGCCAATGCTGGGATGAGTTTGATAATTTTATTGTTAAACAAGAAAACTTCAATGATTATGTTGGTAGACAATCGAAACATAATGCTTATATGGTTGAACACTTGAGTGATTATATGTCTAGAGTTAAAGGTGACCTTAAACTTAGTAGTAAACATGCTTCTATGGTTACCACTCAGGTAGAACAAGTGCTTAAAGCATAAGATGATTTACTCAATGAATTAAATAATAAGAAAAATGATAATGTTGTTAGAGTTATGACTAGATGGGGTAGAATGACTCAGGAACCTTTGTATCCTGAGGGCCACCCTAAGAGAGTTGAGCAAGATTCTCAGAGAACTAATGTTGATGCACCTAGTCCTTCTAAGAAGAAGAAAAAGCAAAATGATAAGACTTTGCATGCTTCTAGTGAACCTGTTGTTGACACACCTGAGAATCCCAATGACTATTTCTGATGCTGAAACACAATCTGTTAATGAACATGAACCTAGTGATAATGATAATGTTCATGTTGATGCTCAACCTAGCAATAACAATGATGTAGAGATTGAACCTGCTGTTGATCTTGATAACCCACAATCAAAGAATCAACGTTATGATAAGAGAGACTTCGTTGCAAGGAAGAACGGTAAAGAAAGAGAACCATGGGTTCAGAACCCATGCCTTTTCCTCCTAAACCATCCAAGAAAGAGGATGATGAGGATTTTGAGCGCTTTGCTGAAATGATTAGACCTATCTTTTTGCATATGTGTTTGACTGATATGCTTAAAATGAATCCTTATGCTAAGTATATGAAAGATATTGTTACAAAAAAAAGAAAGATACTGAAAGCTAAAATTTCCACCATGCTTGCCAATTATGCTTTTAAAGGTGGAATACCAAAGAAACTAGGAGATCCAGGAGTACCAACTATACCATGCTCCATTAAAAGGAACTATGTTAAACCGCTTTATGTGATCTTGGAGCCGGTGTTAGTGTTATGCCTCTCTCTTTATATCATAGACTTGATTTGAATAAGTTGACACCTACTGAAATATCTTTGCAAATGGCCGATAAATCCACTGCTATACCTGTTGGTATTTGTGAGGATGTGCCTGTTGTGGTTGCAAACGTTACTATTTTAACGAACTTTGTTATTCTTGATATTCCCGAGGACGATAGTTTGTCGATTATCCTTGGTATACCCTTTCTGAATACTGCAGGGGCTGTTATTGATTGCAACAAAGGCAATGTCACTTTTCATGTTAATGGTAATGAGCATACGGTACACTTTCCGAGGAAACAACCTCAAGTCCATAGTATCAATTATATTGGACAAATTTCAAAGATTACTATTGGAGAATTTGAATTCCCTCTTCCTACTGTCAAGAAGAAATATGATATTCTTATTGTAGGGGACATGCATATCCCCGTTGAGGTAACCTAGTGTTATTCGAAAATTCTCCGGTTTCATGTTATTCGGAAAGAGTTTGTTAACAAGACTTGATCAACCTAGTTAGTGGATTCCTTTTGATGAGCACGAGATGGATGAAGTTAGAAAGAACAACTCTCTGTACCCTCCTTTTACTTTCTGTTATTTAGATTAAGTAAAGCAAAAATAGTATTTTCTATCTGTTTTCTGAATTATCCTTGCAATAAAAATACCCTAAAAATAAAAGTTCTCCGAATATCCTAAAAATGAAATATGATTTTTTGTAGAATATTTAAGAGTGTCTAGCACGGAGAACACACAGGGGGCCCACAATTTGGCCACGAGGGCACATGGTGCGCCCACCCCCTGTGGACCCCCTCCACTTATTCCTGCACCCACTCACTTTGTCTTCCTCCAGAAAAAATCCTCCCATAGCTCAAACCCGTGTTCTAGCTCATCTTGCTGCCATTTTTGATCTCTTTGCTCAAAGCTCCATTCACAAAACTATTTTGGGAGATTGTTCTTCGATATGTGACTCCTCCAATGGTCCAATTAGTTTTGTTCTAGTGCTTTATTTATTGCAAATTTTTGCTGCTAGGGTGATCCTGTTCTTGATATTGCATGCCAAATTTATATGGTCCAAAGTTGTTTTAATGCATGATATAGCCTCTAGGCACTTGTGGGAGTAGTTGCTATCAATCTTGTTGAGTTTGGTTCACTTTTATTTTGAGTCACTAAAATTTCAGAAACTTTTCAGAGAAAGAAAAATGCATAGGAAAATGTACCAAGGTGGTTCCTCAAGGAAGCAAGGACCAAGGCTCGCGATACGTGAGCCGGATGATGAACCACCGAGGGACGCTCAAGTGTGGCCTTGTGAATGGCCGTCAGAGGAGTTTGTTGTCCAGGCAGGCATCAAGGATGAATTTGATGCGTATGTGCGTAATGCTGATCTTGAGGACTTCGTGTCAGATGAGTGCCTACAATATCACTACTTAACTGATTCCTTT
This sequence comes from Aegilops bicornis, assembly GCA_021605145.1. Classification (NCBI taxonomy): domain Eukaryota; kingdom Viridiplantae; phylum Streptophyta; class Magnoliopsida; order Poales; family Poaceae; genus Aegilops; species Aegilops bicornis. The sequence continues at coordinate 671,973,710 of CM038670.1, forward strand.
GTGAGGAGGTTTTAAATTTACATCCTCGCGCAATTCTTACACTGTTTTATTTGATCTTTATCATAAATCATATACCATGGACTTAGAAGATTTTAATACTGCTTGTAAACTCGCAAGAGTGGGGCAATGTTAGTGAACCTCGCAAATCTGAATATAAAGACTTTCTTGCTAGTATCAACGAGGGGGAATCTAGAGAAATCACACAAGCTACCATAGGGAGCATTCATTTCCCTTCCATACATTATTTTGCTCTCTTTATAGGTAGATGCATTAACGGTAAAGATGAGGCTTGTCACATGTGCGTTGCAGATCTTTGTGTCATGAAGAGTGCGGTATTAGGTGATAAACAATATAACTTGGGGCCATTGTGGCATGAAGGTGCATCTTAACGGTATAAGTGGAGATTTGTTTGGTGGAATTTATGCAACTCGTGTAGCTAATTATCTTGGTGTACCCATACATGGAAATGATATGGAGTTACCTCCCGCTTATCTAGATTATAGTGCTATGGTTCGCCATCAGTATCTTTAGAGGAATGAACAGTTCCTCTAGTACCGACTAATCTTTGACAGACAGTGCATTGTCCATGTTGCCCTCCCTGCTCCTACTTTCTTTAACTTTCAGGCAAAGTGGAGATATGTTATAACCAGGGAGGAGGCGAACGAGTACGAGAAGAGGACGGAGGTAGCTCGCCTCCAAGCTGCAGCTCTTCAAGCAGTAGCTGCTGCATCTCAGTACAACCCCAACTACGACTTTGGATATCCGCCAGGCCAGCAGTGGCCATAGACCAACTTAGGCCAAAAGCCTAAGCTTGGGGGAGTACGTATTTCTCACCGACATTACATTCATGTTCACATACTCATGCCAGTTGTCGGTGCTCATACTTTTTCATTGTAATATCCATGCTAGTTTATTTTCTTTTCTAAGCCTTCTTCTTGTGTGTTTGAAAAAAAACCTAAATAAAACCCAAAAAGATTTCTCGTTCTTCTTTTGTTTGTTGGGAGCTTTCCCGTGTAAATAGTTTTATTTCTTTTCTTATTCTTTGGGGGTCGAGAGGAGAAGACCTTGATGAAAATGTTGAGTGGCTCTCAGGTGCATTATTGTTGATTTAACCAAGATCCCATATTACCTTGTCTTCTCCCTTGTATTAAATGCTTGCAGATTCCAGCTTAGTCCAATGCACGTGCACTATTATTATTATCCACACCGTTCGGTCATGCGAGTGAAAGGCAATAATGATGATATATGATGGATTGATTGAGATGAGAGAAGCTTGTATGAACTCGACCTATCTTGTTTTTGTAAATATGATTAGTTCATCATTCATGATTCAGCCTATTGTGGATGAAACATGTTTGCAATGACAATTATAGATTATAGTTACTCATGCCATGCTTAATTTGCTAAGAGTTTATAATGGTTTACCTTGCGTGCCAACATGCTATTAAAATGGTTGTAATGTGGTATGATAGGGTGGTATCCTCCTTTGAACGATTTGAGTGGCTTGACTTGGCACATGTTCATGCATGTAGTTGAAACAAAATCAACATAGCCTGCGCGATATTTATGTTCATGGTGATTTATATCCTACTCATGCTTGCATTCATTGTTGATTAATCTTAATCCATGTTCATGACAGTTGTCTCTCTCTAGTTGGTCACTTCCCAGTCTCCTTCTAGCCTTCACTTGTACTAAGCGGGAATACTACTTGTGCATCCATTTCCATAAACCCCAAAGTTATTCCATATGAGTCCACCATACCTTACTATATGCGGTATTTACCTGCCATTCCAAGTAAATTTGTATGTGCCAACCTCTAAACCTTCAAATGAAATTCTGTTTTGTATGCTCGAATAGCTCATGTATCAACTAGGGTTGTCTATATCTTCCATGCTAGGTGGGTTATTCCAATGATGAGTGGACTCTGCTCATCATTCACGAGAAAATGGCCGGTAACCGGGATGCCCAGTCCCATGCTCAAATCAAAATAATTGCAAACAAAACTCCCCCATGATTGTTGTTAGTTGGACGGCACCCGCTGTTTCGGACAAGCCATGGATTGATGTTTGTTGGTGGTGGGGGAGTATAAACTTTACCATTCTGTTTTGGAACCGCCTATAATGTGTGTTGCATGGAAGATACCAAGATCTCTTGGTTGTTATGTTGACAATGAAAGTATGCCACTCAAAATATTATTTATTTCTGTTTCAAAACTCGAGCTCTGGCACCTCTGCAAATCCCTGCTTCCCTCTGCGAAGGGCCTATCTATTTACATTTATGATGAGTCATCATCCTCTTATTAAAAAGCACCACTTGGAGAGCACCGCCGTCATTCGCATGCATTGCTATTAATTTACATTGAGTATGACTGTGACTGGATCTCTTTTACCAAGAATTACAATGTCTAGTCGGTCCTTGATCTTCAGGAGTGCTCTTCATTTATGTTTTGCGGTCTCAGAAAGGGATAGCGAGATACCATCTTATTATATCATGTTATGATTGTTTTGAGAAAGTGTTGTCATCTGAGATTTATTATTATTGCTCGCTAGTTGATTATGCCATTGATATGAGTAAACATGAGACCTAAATGGTATTGTGAAATATGGTTAGTTCATAATCTTTGCCGAAAACTTGAATGCTGGCTTTACATATTTGCAACAACAAGATCAAATAGAGTTTGTAAAAGTTTTTTCTTTATCACTTTCTGTTTGCCAACTGAATTGTTTGAGGACAAGCAAAGGTTTAAGCTTGGGGGAGTTGATACGTCTCCAACGTATATAATTTTCCAAACACTTTTGCCCTTGTTTTGGACTCTAACTTGCATGATTTGAATGGAACTAACCTGGACTGACGCTGTTTTCAGCAGAACTGCCATGGTGTTATTTTTGTGCAGAAATAAAAGTTCTCGGAATGACCTGAAAATTCACGGAGACACGTTTTGGATTCAATGAAAAATATTGGTGAAAGAATCAGCATTAGGAGGCCCACACCCTGTCCACGAGGGTGCAGGGCACGCTCCCCCTGGGGCGCGCCCCCCTGCCCCGTGGGCCCCCTTGGATTCCACCGACCTCAACCCCAACTCCATATATTCACTTTCGGGGAGAAAAAATCAGAGAGAAGGATTCATCAGGTTTTATGATACGAAGCCGCCGCCAAGCCCTAATCTTCCTCGGGAGGGCTGATCTGGAGTCCGTTCGGGGCTCCGGAGAGGGGAATCCATCGCCATCATCATCATCAACCATCCTCCATCACCAATTTCATGATGCTCACCGCCGTGCGTGAGTAATCCCATCGCAGGCTTGCTGGACGGTGATGGGTTGGATGAGATTTACCATGTAATCGAGTTAGTTTTGTTAGGGTTTGATCCCTAGTATCCATTATGTTCTAAGATTGATGTTGCTATGACTTTGCTATGCTTAATGCTTGTCACTAGGGCCCAAGTGCCATGATTTCAGATCTGAACCTATTATGTTTTCATGAATATATGTGAGTTCTTGATCCTATCTTGCAAGTCAATAGTCACCTACTATGTGTTACAATCCGGCGACCTCGAAGTGACAATAATCAGGACCACTCCCGGTGATGACCGTAGTTTGAGGAGTTCATGTATTCACTATGTGTTAATGCTTTGATTTGGTACTCTATTAAAAGGAGGCCTTAATATCCCTTAATTTCCAATAGAATCCCGCTGCCACAGGAGGGTAGGACAAAAGATGCCATGCAAGTTCTTTTCCATAAGCACGTATGACTATATTCGGAATACATGCCTACATTACATTGATGAACTAGAGCTAGTTATGTGTCACCTTATGTTATAACTGTTGCATGAGGAATCGCATCCGACATAATTATCCATCATTGATCCATTGCCTACGAGCTTTTCACATATTGATCTTTGCTTAGTTACTTCTCCGTTGCCACTGTTACGATTGCTACAAAACTGCTACTGTTACTTTTGCCACCGTTACCGTTACTTCCATACTACTTTGCTACTAAATACTTTGCTGCAGATATTAAGTCTTTCAGGTGTGGTTGAATTGACAACTCACCTGCTAATACTTGAGAATATTCTTTGGCTCCCCTTGTGTCGAATCAATAAATTTTGGTTGAATACTCTACCCCCGAAAACTGTTGCGATCCCCTATACTTGTGGGTTATCAATGTGCTCCCTCCTAAGGCCCATATGGCCCATATCTTCCCCCCCCCCCCCCCGGTACTCCGATATGTACCCCCCCGGTACTCCGATATGTACCCGATACATTCCGGAACACTTCCGGTGTCCGAATACTATCATCCAATATATCAATCTTTACCTCTCGACTATTTCGAGACTCCTCGTCATGTCCATAATCCCATCCGGGACTCGGAACAACATTCGGTCACCAGATCACATAACTCATATAATACAAATCGTCATCGAACATTAAGCGTGCAAACCTTACGGGTTCGAGAACTATCTAGACATGATCGAGACTCCTCTTCGGTCAATAACTAATTGCGGAACCTGGATGCTCATATTGGCTCCCACATATTCTACGAAGATCTTTATCGGTCAAACCGTTATGACAACATACGTTATTCCCTTTGTCATCGATATGTTACTTGCCCAAGATTCGATTGTCGGTATCTCCATACCTAGTTCAATCTCGTTACCGGCAAGTCTCTTTACTCATTCCGTAATGTATCATCCCACAACTAACTCATTAGTCACATTGCTTGCAGGGCTTATTATGATGTGCATTACCGAGAGGGCCCAGAGATACCTCTCGATACTCGGAGTGACAAATCCTAATCTCGATCAATGCCAACCCAACAAAACACCTTTGGAGATACCTGTAGAGCATCTTTATAATCACCCAGCTACGTTGTGATGTTTGATAGCACACAAGGCATTCCTCCGGTATCCGGGAGCTACCTAATATCATAGTCAAAGGAATATGTATAAGTCATGAAGAAAGCAATAGCAATAAAACTTAATGATCATTATGCTAAGCTAACGGATGGGTCTTGTCCATCACATCATTCTCCTAATGATGTGATCCCGTTCATCAAATGACCACACATGTCAATGGTTAGGAAACTTAACCATCTTTGATTGACGAGCTAGTCTAGTAGAGGCTTACTAGGGACACTGTGTTTTGTCTATGTATTCACACATGTATCAAGTTTCCGGTTAATACAATTCTAGCATGAATAATAAACATTTATCATGATATAAGGAAATACAAATAACAACTTTATTATTGCCTCTAGGGAATATTTCCTTCAGTCTCCCACTTGCACTAGAGTCAATAATCTAGATTACCAAGTAATGATTCTAACACCCATGGAGTCTTGGTGCTGATCATGTTTTGCTCGTCGAAGAGGCTTAGTCAACAGGTCTGCTATATTCAGATATGTATGTATTTTGCAAATCTCTATGTCTCCCTCCTTGACTTGATCACGGATGGAGTTGAAGCATCTCTTGATGTGTTTGGTTTGTGAAATCTGGATTCCTTCGCCAAGGCTATTGCTCCAGTATAGTTACAAAAGATTTTCATTGGATCCGATGCACTAGGTATTACGCCTAGATCGGATATGAACTCCTTCATTCGCTGCTTCCGAAGCAACTATGTACTCTGCTTCACACGTAGATCCCGCCACGACGCTTTGCTTGGAACTGCATGAATTGACAGCTCCACCATTCAGTATAAATATGTATCCGGTTTGTGACTTGGAGTCATCCGGATCAGTGTCAAAGCTAGCATCGACGTAACCATTTACGAGGAGCTCTTTGTCACCTCCGTAAATGAGAAACATATCCTTAGTCCTTTTTAGGTACTTTAGGATGTTCTTGACCGTTGTCCAGTGATCCACTCCTGGATTACTTTGGTACCTCCTTGCTAGAGTTATAGCAAGGCACACAGCAGGTCTGGTACACAGTATAGCATACATGACAGAACCTATGGCTGAGGCATAGGGAATGACTTTCATTTTCTCTCTATCTTCTCCAGTGGTTGGGCATTGAGTCTGACTCAACTCCACACCTTGTAACACATGCAAGAACCCTTTCTTTAACTGATCCATTTTGAACTTCTTCAAAACTTTATCAAGGTATGTGCTTTGTGAAAATCCAATTTAGCGTCTTGATCTATCTCTATAGATCTTGATGCCCAATATATAAGCAGCTTTACCGAGGTCTTTCATTGAAAAACTTTTATTCAACTATCCTTTTATGCTATCCAGAAATTCTATATCATTTCCAATCAACAATATGTCATCCACATATAATATAACAAATGCTACAGAGGTCCCACTCACATTCTTGTAAATACAGGCTTCTCCAAAAGTCCGTATAAAACCATATGCTTTGATCACCTCATCAAAGCATATATTCCAACTCCGAGATGCTTGCACCAGTCCATAAATGGATCGCTGGAGCTTGCACACTTTGTTAGCACCTTTAGGATCGACAAAACCTTCTGGTTGCATCATATACAACTCTTCTTTAAGAAATCCATTAAGGAATGCAGTTTTGACGTCCATTTGCCAGATTTCATAGTCAAAAAATACGGCAATTGCTAACATGATTCGGACAGACTTAAGCATCGCTACGGGTGAGAAGGTCTCATCGTAGTCAACTCCTTGAACTTGTCAAAAACCTTTCGCGACAAGTCGAGATTTGTAGACTGTAACATTACCATCAGTGTCAGTCTTCTTCTTGAAGATCCATTTATTCTCTATTGCTTGCCGATCATCGGACAAGTCAACCAAAGTCCATACTTTGTTCTCATACATGGATCCCATCTCATATTTCATGGCCTCAAGCCATTTGCGGAATCTGGGCTCATCATCGCTTCCTCATAGTTTGTAGGTTCGTCAATTGTCTAGTAACATGACTTCCAGAACAGGATTACCGCACCACTCTGGTGCGAAACGTGCTCTGGTTGACCTACGAGGTTCGGTAGTAACTTGATCCTAAGTTTCATGATCATTATGATTAGCTTCCTCACTAGTTGGTGTAGGCATCATGGGAACGGTTTTCTGTGATGAGCTACTTGCCAATTCGAGAGAAGGTACAATTACCTCATCAAGTTCTACTTTCCTCCCACTCACTTCTTTTGAGAGAAACTCCTTCTCTAGAAAGGATTTATTCTTAGCAACAAAGATCTTGCCTTTGGATCTGTGATAGAAGGTGAACCCAACAGTCTCTTTTGGGTATCCTATGAAGATGCACTTCTCCGATTTGGGTTCGAGCTTATCAGGCTGAAGCTTTTTCACATAAGCTTCGCAACCCAAAACTTTAATAAATGACAGCTTAGGTTTCTTGCCAAACCACAGTTCATACCACTACAAAAAATACACTTCCGTGATGATACGTGTTTGTCACAGTAGGTTACGTTTTCTGTCATGCATGTACATCCATGACAAATTTATGACAGAATCAAGATAGTCATACATGTGCTGTCGTAGAAGTGTTCCATGACATTACCAAAATTATCATCATGGAAATATCCACTTCCATGACGATAAATCGCGCGTCATAGAAGTGCTTTCGTCAAGGGTGACCGACACGTGGCATCGACCATAACGGCTTGTCGTTAAGCTATCGGGTCCGGTTTTGGATCCGATAACCCGTTAACTGCCTGGACCAATGGGGATTTTCTAGTGTAAAATTCTCATTGGCCGAAGGAACCACGTGTCAGCTCCTCGTTGGGACAGATGACATCCACTCATTGGACAGGAGGCGCCTATGATACGTCGACACGTGGCTGGCCCAATAGAGGCCCATTCCGGTGAAAAGGCCGGCCCAGCTAAAGGCCCACCATGTTTTTTCACACACTAGTGGGCTGGCCCATTAACAGCCTGCCATGTTTTGGGTCAAATTGAGGCCCATACCAGATCAGGCCCGTTCACAGCCTGCCGAGTTTTGGGCCAAATTACGGCCCATATCGAACCAGGCCCGTTAACAGGCCACTGTACCTTTGGGCCCATTCTAAGACAGGTTTGTATTTGAGCCTATTAAATGCTCGTTTACCAGTTCGGCCCGATAATAGTGTCGGCCTGTTAGCGGCCCGTGGAGTATCTGGGACGTTGTCGGCTCGGTTTAACTTTAGGCCATTTAACGGCCCACGCAGAAACTGGGCTATTTCTTGTCCGAAGTAACTTTAGGACTCTTAATGGCCCGTAGTCTTTGTGGATAAATTTCAGCCCAACTGGCCTATCGGCCTGTTAATGGCCCGTGTAACAGTTGGGCCTAATTACAGCCCGCGTTGAATCCGGCCTGCTTACAACCCATCTGATAATGGCCCATGACACTTTTGGGCCTATGGCCCATGTGGATACCGGCCTGCTTAAAGCCCATAATTTTATTGGGCCAAATGGGCCCGAGATATATTTTGGCCTGTTAACTGCTTGTCCTGTTTGGGCCAAACATGGGCCTTAGGCAGTTTCAGCCTGTATTGGCCTGTGAATTTTTCGGCTCAACGCTAGCCCAATCTAGGTTTTAGCCTCTTAAAATCCCATTGTATTCTCTGGCCCAGCTGGCCAGAACTTTACACGGCCTATTAAAGGCGGGAAACAACCATAACGTTTAGACCTGCTAATGGGCCAAGATCATTATAGGCCCATGTTTTGGCCCATATGAGTAACGGGCCGCCCTGAAGACCGACAACACTGAGATCCACTGAACTTTCTGGCCTAAATTATAGCATACCGACCAAGAATAAACCTAGACTATACAACAAAGAAATTACAGCATATGATGCTAAAAAAAGAAATTACAACATATTACATCCCCTCGGCATCAAAGTTCGCCGCCAGTGATAATAAAGGGCAACCAGACAGCAGATTACATAAACCGGGTAGGTCGCCACCAAAGTGGAAGTTAACAGCGGACAAAATAATGGGATGTAACCGGCGCTTCAACACAGTTCAAGAAAGGTTAGCCCGGCCGAGTAGTTGCAGCGCAAGCAGCTTAGCAACCTGATGAGACTGCGCTTCTTTGACACTCATATCCACCAACTTAAGCTGCATAGCATCAATAAACGTCCTATACTTACGGTTAATCTTGCATAGAGATTGGAGTTCTAGTCGTATTTCAGCGGAAGCATGTATTTCTTCTTGAATTTCAGACTGAAGAAGTCGAACACATTCAGGCGGCGACTTCATTGAGCTTGTGTCACTGAGTAAGTATGACACTACATCAAGATGTGACTTCGTGGTTGTATCCCTACCCTCAATATGTTTTGCCTTCTCCTCTGGAATATGTGTTAGAGGGACAAACAATGGGTTCGTCTCACTATCATTGTGGCAGTTCTTCCTAGCAGCAGTGTTGTCACCCTGAAAGAGAAACAAGTAGGTAGATAACAGGTTTTGCACATATAAGCATCAGCGCTGTCAATTCATCTCATTTCTTTGTCAGAAATAAAGAGACACGGTTTAAAATAGCATTAACATAATAGGCATTGTTCATAGTTAAGACGGCAGGAAATGGCATTGTGCAGGAGTGGCCAGCTTCACCAGACCACTGGATTACAGATCAAGAACAAGCATAGATGTAGTTCTAAACGATGTATAAGCATGAATGGTGAGTGTACTGTAAATTTATACCATTTCACATTGGTAAATAAAGAGACACGATTTAAATAACATTAATATAATATGGCATTGTTCATAGTTGAGACATAGCAGGATATGACATTGTGCTGTTGTTGGTAGTCTCACCACACTACTGGATTACAGATCAAGAACACATGCATACACATATGCTAAGGAAGATAACTTGCTATGTTTAGTTTAATTTACATGGTACGAATAAGGAACTAGATTGTAAAACCTACGACTGAAATTGAGAACGACAAACTTATGTTTATGTACTTCTAATTTATAAACTTTGAACAAGCAATTCGATGCAGACAACAAAAATAAACAGCATTTGCACTCATAGCTATCCAAATATAAACAACAAAGTTTGAAGGCTCGAGGAGGACAAACTTACATTAGTAGTGAAGACATGCTCTATAAAGGCCTTGTCCATATTGATGGGGGGGGGGGGAATTCAAGAAGTTTACCTCAGACTCTTCTTAAAGAGTATTGCCTTTATACTACATTACATTAAGAGTAAATATAGATGTGAAAATATAGGAACAAATGGCAATTATTTAACTTAAGATGCAGAGTACAAATGTAAATACAGCATACAAGCAGAAGGCACTGACAAGAGCAATGCGGAGCTAAACTTCTTCAGTAACATTGGTTTTATTCATTCAATATTTTGGCAAGAGTAAATGTAGATCTGATGTGTAGAAAAATGTAGGACAAGGAAAAATAAGCTGCAAAGTGTACATGAAGAACTACTCCTTCCGTCCGGGAAAAGTTGTCCGTGTGGAGATTTTACAAAAAAAAACCCTCACCAAACTCCCGACACAATCCGCACTCCTCGGCTTCTCCAGTCGATGCTCCACCGCTCCGACACAGGCGCATGGACGTCGGAGCTCCCCTGCACCGCCCTGCTCCACTACTCTCTCACGCGTCCTCCGCCGCCCCCGCAGCTGCCTCCTCCGCCGCTCCCTTTTGCCTCGCGTAGCTCCGCTGCCTCCCTTGCCTGCCTCCCGAATCTCCCCTTTTTCACCCCAAAAATTGTTTTTTCTTCCTCCCGCCGTGTCTCTTGCTCGCGCGCACCCCCTCCCACCTAGCGTTGATGGAAGAAGCGTGGCCAGCCCTTCGCCTGGCGGCCGGCGACGCGGCCTTCCGGCCCCCGCCTCCCCTCGGCACCGTCACCCCGACCCCCGTGGCATGGGCGCGGCCGCGACGGAGCAGCGGGAGACGGTGGCCAAGGAGTCGTTCGCACAGGCAGTAAGTCGTGTCAAGCTGCGCCAACTCGAGCGGCCTGGCCGTGGCCGTCGTCGACGCCAACGCCTCCACCGCAGGCCGGCTGATCACTATGCCCGAGGTCCTTGAGGAGGTGCGCACGCCAGAAGGCCGGGAGGCTCGCGCTCCTTCCCACCCGTCCGAGCCCGCCCTGAGTTCCTCAAGGTCGAATGTTTGCTTTAGCTGGCCTGCACCTCGTCTTTGCTGTTTTCATTTGCTGAATAGAGCTTAAGCTCTGCACTTTCATGGACTAAAGTTCCTTTTACTCATCGAATTATTTACCATGTCATAGATTTCCATTCTCTGCTCTCTATTGTCACTTGATGCTCTCTGCATTGCTGTATTCAGAAATGTTCACTAGATTTAGAAGACAGATCCAACACCTTCATGGAGTAGGATCCCTGCTCTTGTTTACTGTAGAAATGTTGATTCAGAAATGTTGTGACACGTTCAGACTGAATTAGTAATTCAGAAATGTTCAGTGTAAAAATTCAGAATGTTTTACACAAAGTTTGTCTCCTAGATTTTGGATTCATGATGCTTTTGAAAAGGACATGCCTCTTTGACTGAAATTCTATGCATGCTTTCCAAGATAATTTTTGTTTGCTGCAAACAGTAAAAATACTCAGCAAAATCTTGTGTTTGATTCATGATGTTTTTGCTTGCTCTACTCCTTGCTGCTTAAATTCTTGCTTGCTCTAATATGTCCAGTATAATTTGTTTGCTTGCAAGAGGTAGTACTCCAAAATTGTAAAACTAGATTTAGACACTATACAGAATAATTTCAATACAGAGTAAATTTGCTATACAATGATGCTGCATGATGCTCTAATTAACATCAATTATAAGTCACTATTTGTGCTTCTTTCTTTTTCTGTACATGATTGTCAGTTACTGCATGCATAAATCTTGACAATCATTTGATCAAACTTGCAGCTACAGTCAGAATGCCCTGCAAGTTTAGCTCCAGAATGCTCAAAATCATTTGATCAAGTTTAGCTCTCTGCATTGCTGTATTCAGTAGGACCAGCTCGAACCGTGTGCACCAGGAAGAAGGCCAGCTCGAACCGTGTGCACCAGGAAGAAGGCCAGCTCGAACCAACAGGATGCCCTGCAAAATGATTTCGAACGAGGTGCGTGTAGTTAGAAGATTAGCTGCTCATGTATGTGTAGATAGAGGTATGAGTAGCTAAATTCAGAAATGTTCACTCGATTTAGAAGACAGAGCCAGCACCTTCACGGAGTAGAATCACTGCTCTGGTTTAGTGTAGAATCAATTAAGTACTCCTAAATTAACATGGAGTACATGGAGTAGTTATTTTTATACTCACCTTTGAAGATTTTTTTCCTAAATCAACATCAAGTTTAGGAACAAGTGTGTTCCTAAATAATCTTCAGTTTAGGAACAATCTTCAGTTTCCACTATATTTACTGTCAAGTCTGAAATTTTGACAGAAATGTTGTGACATGTTCAAACTAGGAATAATCAGTTTAGGAACAACTTTGATGATTCTCTGATTTGATCATAGTGTATTCTCTGGATTGATCATAGTGTAAACTTCTAGTACACAAAATTCAGTTATCTTTTTACTAGGAAATTTTCAATAAAAAAATTCAGAAGCCTGTATTTCCGGCTTACAAATTTAGGACTATGTGAATAAAATGCTTTCAACAAAGAAGATAATCCGTCTTCCCATCTCCCTGCTCACTGCTAGCAAGAGTAGAAGAAGAAGAATTCCAAATAAATCCAAGATTGTTTGTGTTCAAGTTTAAAATGAATATGGACAGATTTGGAATCATGTTTAAAAAATGGACAAATGCAGTTACTGTAGCTCCCTAGGCTCAATGATCTCATTGATGAGAAGAATCATCTAGCCAATTCCTCTCGGCTCTAATTCAAATAATTCCAACTTAATTCAAATGCACATGACATGCACATATACACAAGACGTACACATGACACATGACACAAGACATACACATGACATACACCTTGGCGAGCTTGTTCTTCTTGTTGAGCTTCATCATCCTCTTCCGGGATCAAGTTGCTTGCTTTGTAAAGTGTTCTAGACATCAGGGTAGGAGTTAACTGAATTTATAGTATTGATAACCAAATATGGAGGAAGAATGTGCTAACTGAATCTACACTAAGGGAAGCAATCCAGTGCAAGAAAAACAAAATTGTCATTTACACTCGATTGAATTTACAGTATACCGAATTTGAGTACTTACAGAAAATTGTTGTTGTTGTCAAATTACTCTACTCTCCACAGTAATGATTTCACTATCCTAATGCTTTATAATGCTACCAAAACTACTCCATACACACACTGTCAAAACTGACAAGATGGTGGTGGAGGTGGGAATAAATGTCCCACAACATCTGCTGGAGTAGAAAATAAATGTGTGTAGTTTGCTCCACAGCAACTACACACACTAGAGTCACTACTGCTGTGTAAATTTTGAACTAACTCAAGAAAAGTGAGGTAGAAATTTTAGTACAAGATCACTGAAATTTTGAAAATTCAGTTTCGAATTTTCAGTGCATCTCAAATCTGACTGCCACTAAATTGTGTACAAGATCTCTGAAATTTTGTTTGAAGCTTCAGTGTAAATGTTCTATTTTCAAAGTACAAGATCACTGAATACAGTTTCTTCGGGGTCCTATTTTTCATTGTAAATGTTCTATTTTTAGTGTAAATATTCTCTGTAATGGAGTATTGCTTGTCAAATCAGTGTGTAGAAATTTTAGGGCCATGTCTAGAAATTATGTTAGTCCAACAATATCCAACTTAATCCACAATAACAGTAGATCAGAAATTGCTTCTACTCTAGGTGAGATTCAGTTAAGTAATGAACATTGGACATTGGGGGACACATTCAGTTAATTTTCATGTTAACTGAATATTTTTTGCAACATTTCTGTGGAGTACATGATGCATCTTTGGTGTTTTTACATCAGAAAAGAAACGTGATTTTAATGCTAATGCATCTTTGTACAGTCTTTGTCCTGGATTATTTCTCTAGCTTTGAATCCACTCACTGAATTTCATCTACAGCTTGAGCACCAGAGTAACTACTGTACTGAGAACATCAAATTCAGACTCACAGCAGCAAATTGAACAGCAGCAGTAGCAGAGGCGGGCGGGGCAGGCTCACCAGCACAGGAGGGAGTGGCAGCAGAGGCGAGCCAGGGGAAAAGGCAAAAACAACATCAGAGGTCCACGGCATCGGTGTTGCCCACCAGTAGCAGTGTCAGAGGTGGGAGAGGCCGGAGTTGTCCACGGCGCCGGCAGCTGAAGATGATAAAATAGGAGGTGCAGGTGGGCGGCGAAGGTGGGCGGACGTTGGCGGCGAGCTTCAACTGGCCCGGTGGCGTAGCTCGAGGCGGGCGCCGGCGCAGGTCGCCTTCATGACGGGCGGTGCAGGTGGGAAGCCGCAGCGCGGGTCCAAGTGAGCGGCGGCGCTGTTGTTTGTCACGCGCTGGGACGCGGCGCTGGTGTTGGTCGCGGTGCAGGTCCAGGCGGCCGGCGGCGCCCTGGTGGGTGGGTAGCCGACGATGGCTGCAAGGCATGGGCGACGGGGGAGGAGGAAGGAAGGAGATGGAGTTATTCGTGACGTGTTTAAAACTCTGTGGGTTTCTTTGAAAAAAAACAAATACACTGTCCCGTGGACAACTTTTCCCGGACGGAGGGAGTAGCTGACAAATATAAGGACAACAGATACTTAAAAGAACAATGCAGAACTAAATTTCTTCATAGGCATTGGGATTATTCTACATTAATTTAAGCATTAATATAGATCTGATAATTTGGAGCGAATAGTGGATAAGCAAGCTATAATGCACAATGATGTCACATAATCCATGTCGGAGTTGTTGGCCATGGGTAGCCTCATCTGCCCCCCATGGCATTTCAAGACATCGGGGCCGACTGCGCCCCTCAGAGTCTCAAAGCTTGGTCGCCGCCTTCTTGTGGCCGGCTGGTCCAATCGGCCGGCTGCCAGAAGGCGGAGGACCCCAGAAGACGGCCACGAAGCGGGCCGCCTCCTAGCACGCGGTCTCTAGAGAGGCCGGCTCCTAGCAGGCGGCCCTAGGTGCCCTCAAAGTCTGCACCCACTCAAGCACGACAAGACGGGGCGTGGCTATAGTGAAGCCTGCCACCCCCAAATCCAGTATGTAGTCGTGGTTACAGGCATACTGCATAAGCCGGAGATCTCCTGCACGGCGCGACACTGTAGCCCCTCCACCCGTGACATCACCCAAGCTAGAAGGACCATGCTCCCACGACGGGCTGTCGGTACGGCCTGCAGGCGGCGGGCCCTACTTGCTAGTGATAAGCTAGAAGGTGGCCGGCCTGAACAGTCGGCCTGGGGGGAGAAGTCGGCACCCAGCAGGCGGTCCTCCCCCTTCCTCGGAGTTTGTGTGCCATTAATCAGAAGAGATGGGGAATGGCTACAGTGATCGCCCGCCAGGCGGCGGGACTGTAGCCACGCCCTCCCCGACAAAGGAAGCGTCATCAAAAGCACGGCTAAAGTGATGAGCAGCCGGCAAGACTCGCTAGCAGCGGGCGCGGCCTGTCGGCCAAGTACAGGACAGCCGGTGGGGCCCACCAGTCGGCGGACCCCAATAGCCGACGAAGAAACCGGCCACAAGAGACACTGACGGCCTGGGCCTACACCCGACCAGCTTACCATTGTACCCCTGGGGAGGTAGGCCTATATAAACCCCCAGGGCACCCATGCAAAGTGTTCAGATCCTTAGACTATACAACCACATACATAGAGAGAGGAGAGAGCTAGCCTTGCCCTTCTTCCTCCTCTAGCAAACAACTCAAGGAGCAACTTGTAGCTACTTGTTGAGATAGTGATCATGCGGAGACCCCGCAGAGCAGGACTAGGGGTGTTATCTCCTAGGAGAGCCCTGAACCTGGGTAAAGTTTGCCAGCATACGTGTCTATGCCTCATCCTGCTTCCTGGCACCGGCGACGTCTCATTAGCCCCTACCATCATAAGCCATCCCTTGGCATATGTCGCACCAAAACCCCGGCATTTGGCGCCCACCATGGGGCTAGGTGCATCATCGTCCGGAGACCTGTTCTGGACGGGAACCCTCTTCCTTCCCTCCGAGACCAGCCAGCCCGGCACGCCAGATGGCGTCTGCGTCGACGCGCTGCATGGCGCTGAGGTCGCTTGCGCGGTGAGCTGCCTCGCTGACCTCGTTGGCGAGATCTGCCTCTCCGAGCCTGCATCCAACGCAGGCACAAATGGCCCCGAGAGCCACATTGTCTGCCTCCTTGACCAGCTCCACATCGCCAACGAGCCGGCCGTCGACTTGGAGTCGGTTGGCTCCCCCGACCCGATGCTATCAACTCTGACACGGCATCCCTCGATGCGTTCCCCACCAACGTGGTGGTCGTCGACGATCCTCTCCCTCGTGTCGACAGGGGCGGCAGCACCGTCACGTAGGTGCTCGTCATCAGCCACGATGGAGCCTCTGGAGGCGGCGCCCAAGACCCGCTCGAAGTGACGCTACAAGACCTGTCTGCGCCCATCACTGAAGATGCCGACACCGAGACGCTGGAAGCACGCCGCGTCCAGCTCGTCGAGAGCGCCAAGAAGTTGGCGAGCATGAGACACCTTTCAGAGGCTTATCAGCGCAAGATAAACCGCTGTGGGCGGCACGCCGGCTCCTGGCGGGCCCAGCCGCATCGGCACGGTCCGGCAACATGGCGCGGCTATTGCCGGCATGTTCGGGGCAGACCACCCTATCTACGCCACGCCTGTAGAGAACATACGAGCTGCCCAGGCGGCAGAAGATGAGCTAGACAAGCTCGAGGGTGATGAGAATCACCACATGATGGAGCGCGTCCAGCGGCTCATTGACGCGGCTGCCGAGCAGCAAGAAGCCAGCTGCCGCACAGAAGCATCCAACCGGCGGAACGACGACCCGCCTCTCCGCCGAGATCAAGGCGTGACATCCCGGACGCCGACTGGTGGCGTCCGTGACAGAAGAGACAAGGAACTGGCTGCCAGCCGCAGTCGGACACGCATCACCATCGAGCGCGACCAAGACGACCACCCAAGAGCAGTGGAACAACGGGACGATTGTCCGCCTCCCCCTCCTCGCCGCAGGGAGAGGCGCACCACCCCGCCGCCTCTTGACCACCCGACGTTCGGTGACCGCCTTGGCCGCCGAGAAGGAGTCGAAGAGAATGATGCCCGCCACTGGATCGACCGCCTCAACCGATCCCTGGCATTAGAAGAAGAAGACACCATGGGCCCACCTTGTTTCCGCCCCCGCATCGTGATGAGCCTTTCCCCAAAAGGTTCACGCTCCCAAGAGATACGCCCAAGTACACCGGCTCCGTGAAGCCAGAGGACTGGCCGGTCGACTACTCCACGGCCATCAGCATAGCGAACGACAACGAGCGCGTTGCCGTGAAGTACGTTCTGCTCATGCTCTAGGGCACAGCCCGGACGTGGCTGAACAGCCTGAAGCCCCGCAGCATCAACAGCTGGGTGGATTTCACTAAAGCCTTCGTCCGCAACTTCACCAGCATGTACAAGCGGCCGCCCAAGCCTCGCCAGCTCTCCCTGTGCGTCCAAGGCCCCAACGAATCGACTCGCGACTACCTCACGCTTTGGGCCGAGCTGCGCAACTCTTGCGAAGGCGTGCACGAGGTGCAGGCCATCGAGTACTTCACAGCCGGGTGCAGACAAGGCACCCTGCTCAAGCACCGACTCCTGTGCGAGGAACCGACTCCTCCATGAAGATGGAGATTCAAGTTGATGCTTCCGGCTAAGTGGCCCCTCAAGCTCCTCGGACTCCGGCTGGTGACACCAGTCGGTGGCAACAACAGAGCAATAACAAGCACAAGGCACCACTGTGGGCTTCCACTAGCCGGCAGGTAGCGACAGTCGAAGACCAGCAGCCGGCAGGGCAGCCTGCTCCCAAGCGTCAGAAGGGCGGCAAGCCGAATTGGTTGCCCGCCTTCTCCTACAAGCAAACCCTCGATGCACCCTGCAAGTTTCACAGCGGCACGAAGCCGTCCAACCATACCACTCGGAAGTGTCACTGGCTCACCCGAATCACCAAAGGCGAAGGATTACTGCCTCCTCCACCAGCCGGTCCGCCGTCGCCGCCTCCTCCCCTGCAGCAGGCGGCCCGGCCAGTCACCGCTATTCAAGATGAGTACCCAGAAGAGCAAGGAGCCTACATCGTCTTCACCAGTGTGGCTGACGACAGGAGCAGCTGATGCCAACAGTCTCGAGAAGTGAATGTTGTAGCCTCTGAAGCCCCAGAGTTCATGCATTGGTCAGAGAAGCCGATCAGTTGGAGCGGAGCTGATCACCCGGAGGTAATGCCTTCTCCGGGATCCTACGCTCTGGTGTTGGAAGCCACATTTGCTACAGAGAGGCGAGCTGCTCGCTTCTCCCGGTCCTGATAGATGGCGGTAGCAGCATCAACATCTTGTACGGCGACACCATGGAGAAATTAAACATCAAGCCGAAGCATCTCCTGCCCAGCCGGACTGTTTTCCATGGCATAGTTCCTGGCCTTTCTCACTCACAAATCGGCAAGATCAAGATAGATGTCCTCTTTGGAGAGCCCATCTGGTTTGAAGCGGTTGACCTTGAGAGCCCTTACCACGCACTGCTTGGCCGACCTGCCTTAGCAAAATTCATGGTGGTGCCACACTATGCTTACCTCAAGATGAAGATGTCATGCACCAAAGGGGTTATTACCATCTCCGGAGATTACTAGAAGTCGTCCGCATGTGCGGCCGCTAGCAGTCGGCTGGCCGAGTCCGTTGTGATCGCTGCCGAGAAGCGGCTCCTTGACCGAGTTGTCGCCATGGCCGGCAAGCAGCTGGACATGTCCCCCGATCACAAGGAGTCGGAAGCTGAAGGTTCCTTCAAGCCGGCCAAGGAGACAATGAAGATACCGCTGGATCCAGAGCACCCGGAGAGATATGCTGTCGTAGGTAAAAACCTCGACAGCACATAGGAAAGCGAGCTTGTTGATTTCCGCCGCGAGAATCGGGACATCTTTGCATGGTCTCCTAAGGACATGTCGGGTGTTCCGACGGATCTCGCCAAGCACAAGCTACACGTCCGACCTGACGCCAAACCGGTCAAGCAGCCCCTCCGCCGTCTGTCGGAGTAGAAGAGAAGAATTGTTGGTGAAGAGATAGCCCGACTCCTAGAAGCCGGCTTCATTATGGAAGTATTCTATCTGGATTGGCTGGCCAACCCAGTCCTTGTACTGAAGATGAACAACAAGTTGCGCATGTGTATTGATTATACCAGCCTCAACAAATCTTGCCCCAAAGCCCATTTGCCTTGCCAAGGATTGACCAAGTGATAGACTCCACAGCTGGATGCGAGCTGTTGAGTTTTTTGGATGCATATTCAGGGTACCACCAGATCAAGTTGAACCCAGCTGATTGGCTGAAGACCTCTTTCATAACGCCATTCGGAGCCTTCTGCTACCTAACGATGACGTTCGGCTTGAGGAATGTTGGCGCCATGTTTCAGCGTTGCATGCAGAAGTGCCTCCTCAAGCAACTCGGCCAAAACGCCCATGTCTATGTGGACGATGTTGTGGTGAAGACGGAGAAGCGTGGGACCCTCCTAGAAGATCTCAAAGAAACTTTTGAAAATCTGCGCCAATTTCAGATCAAGCTCAACTTAGAGAAGTGCGTGTTTGGAGTACCAGCCGGCCAGCTCCTCAGCTTCCTGGTCTCTGAACGCGGCATCGAGTGCAACCCTGTGAAGATCAAGGCCATCGAGAGGATGGAGAAACCTACCCGACTGAGAGACGTCCAGAAGTTCACTGGCTGCTTGGCATCCATCAGTCGTTTCTTCAGTCGGCTAGGCGAGAAGGCCCTTCCCCTGTACCAGATCCTAAAGAAAACCACTCACTTGGAGTGGAATGACAAGGCGGATGAGGCTTTTCTCCAGGTCAAGAAGATCTTGACGACGCCGCCTATCCTGGCCGCGACGGCTGCCAAGGAGCCCATGCTCCTCTACATCACCGCCACCAGCCGGGTGATCAGCACAGTCATCGTGGTAGAGCGCAAGGAAGACAGCAAGGTTTTGCCAGTCTAGAGACCGCTGTATTATTTAAGTGAAGTGTTGTCAGCTTCCAAGCAAAACTACCCCCACTACCAGAAGATGTGCTACGGCATGCACTTTACCACCAAGAAGTGAAAGCCCTATTTTCAAGAGCACCCCATCACGGTTGTTGGCACTGCCCCGCTTGCTGAGATCATAGGCAGCCGAGATGCTTCGGGTCGAGTGGCCAAATGGACCATCGACTTGGCCCCTTACACCATCTTCTACCAGCCTCGCACCACAATCAAGTCCCAAGCACTGGCCGACTTCCTCGTTGACTGGGCGGAGACCCAGTACCTGCCGCGAGCGCCGGACTCCACCCATTGGAGGATGCACTTTGATGGTTCGAAGATGCGCACCGATTTGGGAGCCGGCATCGTCATCACCTCTCCCAAAGGCGACAAGCTCAGATACACACTGCAAATCCATTTTGCCGCCTCCAACAATGTGGCCGAGTACGAGTCACTCGCACATGGACTCTGGCTTGCCAAAGAGCTCGGCATTCACCAGATTTTGTGCTACGGTGACTCCGACTTGGTGGTCCAGCAGTCTTCTGGCGATTGGGACGCCAAGGATGCAAACATGGCAAGCTACCGCTTCCTCGTCCAGCAACTCAGTGGATATTTTGAAGGGTGTGAGTTCCTTCACGCGCCATGAAACGACAACGAGCCAGCTGACACCTTGGCACAGATCGGCTCCACCCGGCAAGCCATATCCGGCGTCTCCCTCCAGTGCCTCCGCAAGCCGTCAATCAAGCCTTCTCCAGAATCAGACTCTATCTTCGTGCCTGCTGCTCCTGAAACAGTCAGATCCGACTCAAAGGCTGCTACAGTCGGCTCGGGGACTTCGGCAGGAGGCTCGGGGACTGCAGCAGTCGCACTCAGCCCGGGGACTTCAGATCCCGGCCCGGGGACTGCAGCAGTCGGCTCGGGGACTTCAACAACACAGCAGGCGGCGGCCGACTCCAACCCGCCACCTCCCAACCCAACCACCCTCGTACAAGTGGCCATAGTGGTGGTAGAAGAAATTCAAGCACCATCATGGGCAGAGCCCATCCTCAAGTTTCTGGTGAACAAAGAGATGCCAACCGACGAGATTTCGGCCCGACAGGTGCAACTTCGGGCAGCAGCATACACCTTCGTCAACATGGAACTTGTGAGGCGCAGTCTCACTAGTGTGTACCAGCACTGTGTAGAGCCGGAGAAGGGCCAAGCAATCCTCAAAGATATCCACCAAGGCGAGTGTGGCCACCACGCGGCCTCAAGATCACTTGTGGCCAAAGCGTTTCGCCGTGGTTTGTACTGGCCGACTACTCCAGAAGACGCCAAAGACTTGGTCAAGAAATGCAAAGGATGTCAGAAGTTCAGTTCCAAGCAACATCTACCGGCTTCTGCACTCAAGACCATTCCCCTTGCCTGGCCTTTTGCCGTCTGGGGACTGGACAATGTGGGACCGTTCAAGACAGCACGCGGCGGCATGACTCATCTGCTCATCGCCGTGGGCAAATTCACCAAGTGGATAAAAGCAAAGCCAATCAAGAAGCTGAACGGTCCAACTGTTGTGACTTTCATCACAGACATCAGTACTCGGTACAGCGTACCTCACAGCATCATCACCGACAATGGCACAAATTTTGCCAAAGGCGCCTTGGCCCGTTTCTGTGCGACGTAGGGCATCCGACTGGACTTAACGTTCGTTTCCCACCCACAGTCAAACGGCTAGGTTGAGCAACCAAACGGCCTCATTTTGGCCGGAATCAAGCCCCGACTGGTCGAGCCTCTGGAGCGTTCGATCGGCTGCTGGCTCGATGAGCTGGCGGCCGTCCTCTGGAGTCTATGCACCACTCCGAACAAGTCAACTGGCTTCACGCCCTTCTTCCTTGTATATGGTGCCGAGGCTGGCATCCCAACTGACATCGAGTTCGACTCAACTCGCGTCACCATGTACATGGAGGCGGAAGCAAAGGAAGCACGAGAAGACGGCGTCGATCTGCTGGAAGAGGGCCGGCTGTTGGCACTCATTCGGTCCGCCATCTACCAGCAGAGTCTACGCTGGTACCACAGCCGGACGGTCAAGCCATGATCTTTCCAAGAGGGAGACCTTGTGCTCCGGCTGATCCAGCGAACAGCCGGCCAGCACAAGCTCTCGGCCCCTTGGGAAGGCCCTTTCATCATCAGCAAAGCCTTGGGCAACGACTGCTACTACCTGATCGATGCCAAGAAACCAAGGGCACACAAAAGAGATGACTCCGGCAAAGAAACAGAGCGCCCATGGAATGCAAATCTCCTTCGAAGATTTTACAGTTAATGCAGTATGTACCATGCTACCTTTTGTATTAAGTACGAAGACTTCGGGTCCCTTGAGGAGCACTCAAGGAATGCCCCTTTTATGATAGGGATTATGCCTATGAATGTGTTATTTCTTTCTTCCACCTGAAACCGGGTTCGACCAGTCGGCCCGGGGGCTTGCCGCCTTGTACTATGTCAGTATTTCCTACAGTCGGGCAAGTAATGTGCCGGCACCCAAGCCCCCTCTTTCCACAAGCCGCAGCTCGCAGAGCGACTGTTCGCTTGGCAAGAGTTAGAGGCAAGAAACGGGTGTCAGATGAAAAATGGCTAATTAAGGACCAAAAAATTGATCTAGGACAAGCCGGCCCTCGCCTCACCGACCGGCTGCCAAGCAGCCGGTCGGCCGGCTTCCCACTTAGCTTGCAACATTCCAATCGGCCAAAGTACTTATCCTCCCAAAATGGTGAAGTACTTGTCCAGGCCGCAGTCCGCAAAGCGGCTATTCGACTCGCAAGTAGGCATCCAAGGGAGGGTGGCAAAGGAAAAAAGCCAAGGAACAAAAAGCAAGGAAAGTCGGAACTCCGCAAAAGCACTGCTTGTGCGGGAAATAATTTACAGACCAAATGGCCCTCGGCCAATGTTCAACATAGTTTGAATACACCCCGCGGGTGAAATTGTGCAAATTTAACAAAACTTTGTTGAGAAGACTACTAAACACGAAAAGCTACGATAAGTTGGCGGCCTAGACCAAAGGAGCAGCAGGCGAGTCCAGCAGGTTGGTGGAGTCGGGGGCGCCGGCTGGTGGAGCGGCCGGCTGACGAGTCTCGGCCTGGTGGCCTTCAACAACAGTCGGCGTGCTTGCATGCGGCTCGCTGCTGGAGGCGCGGTCGAGCTGAGGCTGACCGTCCGCTCTGAGGGAGTCCTGGATTAGGGGGTCCTCGAACAGCCGGACTATATCCTTTAGCCGGACTGTTGGACTATGAAGATACAAGATTGAAGACTTCGTCCCGTGTCCGGATGGGACTCTCCTTGGCGTGGAAGGCAAGCTTGGCAATACGGATATGTAGATCTCCTCCCTTGTAACCGACTGTGTAACCCTAGCCCCCTCCGGTGTCTATATAAACCGGAGGGTTTAGTCCGTAGGACAACAACAATCATACCATAGACTAGCTTCTAGGGTTTAGCCTCTATGATCTCGTGGTAGATCAACTCTTGTAATACTTATATCATCAAGATCAATCAAGCAGGAAGTAGGGTATTACCTCCATCGAGAGGGCCCTAACCTGGGTAAACATCGTGTCCCCCGCCTCCTGTTACCATCCGCCTTAGACGCACGGTTCGGGACCCCCTACCCGAGAACCGCCGGTTTTGACACCGACATTGGTGCTTTCATTGAGAGTTCCACTGTGTCGTCATCATAAGGCTTGATGGCTCGTCTTGTTGTCAAGGACAACATCACCTCCGGGGGAGCCCTGGCTATAGGCCAAACTCTCCGACTAGGCGGTTTCGTCATGACCGCCCGATCGGCCGATCGCTACCGATGATGATGACTTCTCGGGTCATCGAAAACAGCCTCCACGTTGGCTCGGAATCCGCCGAGCAGTTGGATCCAATAGAGCTCTCGTCCTTGAATGAGCTCCTGGATCGCATCGTCGCCTTGGGAGTCGCTACAAACTATGATCAGATCGGGCTTAAACCCGACCAAAGGGAGATTAACTCCCCACTGGTCACCCATCAGATAGCGGTGGTGGAGGAGCAATGCGGCGATTCTTCCTCTATCTTGAGGGCAAACTATGTCCGGATTCCCGAGCTCTCCGAGCCGGATACCCGTCTACGGGAGGACATGGCCCAGACCCTGAACCTAGAATCAGGCAACGGGCCAGACCTATTGGGTAACATCCCGGAGCCCGAACTTCTAAGATCGGAAACTCCCCCACTCCTGGTTCTCAGATCGGGTCAAGGTTCGGACTTAAATCCACCCACCCACCCAGATATAAGCGATCTTTCCCACATTAGACAAGAGCCCCAAGAGACAGTACACCACTATTGGGCCAGATTCCTCCTTGTAATGAGCAAGGTTAAGGACTGTCGCGAGGAAGACGCAATTTCATTCTTTTGCAAAAATTGCACGGACAAGGGAATCCTCAATGCCATAAGTCGCCGTGACATAGCACACTTCGCTGACTTGGCGGCCATAGTATGTAAGTATCTTGGCGATGGAAAGCGCTGAAAACCCAAACAAAATTTTGGGATCCTCCGGCTCTCACTAAACCCCCCGTCCGAACTAAAAGGGTGTACTTTCATAAGTCACCCGACCCAATTACAAAGAAACAAAAGCCCACTACAGGGCGTGGAACCGTATTGGAGGGGTGGCTCAACGGGCCATGAAAAATTCATAGTACAGCGGATACCATACCAACACACAGCCTTAGAGCATGTTGGGTACTCCGGCAGGTGGCCAAGAGCGGTGAGGTTATCCTCATCAACAATACCGCAGAGCACCATCCTGTGGAGAACAACAATACAGTATTGACAGTCTTCGAGACCTTCGCCTCAAATAATAGGCGTAAGCGAGCACTCCGCAGCCTTGCCGAAGTCTGCCAAATAGCAGCAATAAATCCATGGAGTGACATGGCTATCACCTTCAATGCCAGTGACGAACCTAAATTACAAACAGCACGAGCACCAGCCGCCTTGGTCCTTAGTCCAATTGTGGACAGCTTCCGGCTTACTAAAGTGCTCATGGACGGAGGTAGCGGATTAAACCTCATCTACGAGGAGACTCTTTGGAAAATGGAAATAGACAGAAGCCGCATTGAGCAAAGCAACACGACTGAGGGAGTCCTGGATTAGGGGGTGTCCGGATGGCCGGACTCCTGCACTATGAAGATACAAGATTGAAGACTTCGTCCCGTGTCCGGATGGGACTTTCCTTGGCGTGGAAGGCAATCTTGGTGATACGGATATGTAGATCTCCTCCCATTCTAACCGACTCTGTGTAACCCTAGCCCTCTCCAGTGTCTATATAAACTGGAGGGTTTTAGTCCGTAGGACGAACAACAATCATACCATAGGCTAGCTTCTAGGGTTTAGCCTCTCCGATCTCTTGGTAGATCTACTCTTGTACTACCCATATCATCAATATTAATCAAGCAGGAGTAGGGTTTTACCTCCATCGAGAGGGCCCGAACCTGGGTAAAAACATCGAGTCCCTTGTCTCCTGTTACCATCCGCCTAGACGCACAGTTCGGGACCCCCTACCCGAGATCCACTGGTTTTGACACCGACATTGGTGCTTTCATTGAGAGTTCCTCTGTGTCGTCGTCTTTAGGCCCGATGGCTCCTCCGATCATCAACAACGATGTGGTCCAGGGTGAGACTTTTCTCCTGAATAGATCTTCGTATTCGGCAGCTTTGCACTGCGGGCCAATTCGCTTGGCCATCTCGAGTAGATCGAAAGCTACGCCCCTGGCCATCAGGTCAGATTTGGAAGTTTAAACTACACGGCTGACGTCCGCGGAGACTTGACCTTCGACGGATCCGAGCCACAGCCGAGTGAGCCACACTGTCACGATGGGCATGATTTAGCTCTGTCGCCGAACAGTGCCCTGGAGGCCGCACCCGTGACCGCTCCGACCCTTAGCTCGGAGCCGACTGCGCCAATCGAGGACGGGTGGCTGGACACCGCCTCGGGGGCTGCAATCTCTACGGCGATCGAGCCGAATACCAGCCTTGTCCTCTGCGAAGCCCGTGACTCCAAGGTGCTGGACTCCTCTCCGGACTCCAAACCTTCCGCGCCCCTGCCAATCGAATCCGATCGGGCGCCGATCATGGAGTTCACCGCCGCGGACATTTTTTCAAAGACTTCGCCCTTCGGCGACATTCTGAATTCACTAAGGTCTCTCTCTTTGTCAGGAGAGTCCTGGCCGGATTATGACCGGCAGGATTGGGATGCGGATGACGAAGAAATTCGACGCCCACCCACCACGCACTTTGTAGCCGATGTCGATGATTTAACCGACATGCTGGACTTTGACTCCGAAGACATCGACGGTATGGACGACGATGTAGGAGACAAACAGGAACCAGCGCCTATAGGGCACCGGACAACCACCTCATCTCACAATGTATACATGGTGGACACACCTAAAAGAAACGACGACGAGGAACAAAGGGACGCAACAAGGGTTCGTTCCCTTGAAAAGCAGTCAAAGCGGATGCGTAAGCGCCACCCCAAACCCCACCTCGACAGAGACAACAGCCATACAGACCCAGCCACAGAGCAGGGCGAACCGGCGGACGACGAACATGCCATCAAGCAACCGTCCGAACAGGGCAACTTGGATAAACAAACCGAACAACCCGTCCTCGACGAAGATAATAAATCGGACGACCACGCCGGACAAGTTGTCGGAGCAGAAGAACCTCCACAAAAGGCTCGCCGCCATCACAGTAGCTCTAAAAAAGCGAAGCGGAAGCTCAAAACAGCGGAAGATGCACTCAGAATTAGATGGAGCAAAGTACTCAACACCGCAGACAACACGGCGATGCCACACAAAGAGCTATCCGAAGCGAAAATTACTGCCAGAATTTTATGAGGAGGCCTTAGAGCCCCCGCAATCAAAAAATAAGGAAGCAACCCGGTCGGATAAACAACCCCATGGCCAACATAGAGCGGCAAACGGCGCCGCACCCAAGCCAGCACGCGATCCACCCAAGGATTCACATCACTAAGATGGCCCAGCCAGATCTACCTACGGGCCAAGAAAGCAAGCTCTAGAAAGCAATGCAACACAACAAATATCCGAACAACACGGCACACCCAAGTACAGGGGTGCCACACACCCCCTATGTTTCACCGATAAGGTGCTAGACCATGAATTTCCAGCGGGATTCAAGCCTGTAAACATAGAGGCATACGACGGAACAACAGACCCTGGAGTCTGGATTGAGGATTATATCCTCCACATACACATGGGTAGAGGAGACGACCTCCACGCCATAAAATACTTACCCCTCAAGCTCAAAGGGCCAGCCTGGCATTGGCTTAAAAGCCTTCCCGAAAACACCATTGGAAGTTGGGAAGAGCTCGAGGATGCTTTTCGGGCAAATTTTCAAGGGACCTATGTCCGACCTCCGGATGCAGACGATTTAAGTCATATAACTCAACAACTCGGAGAGTCAGCCCGGAAACTCTAGAACATATTTCTTACTAAAAAGAACCAGATAGTCGACTGTCCGGACGCCAAAGCCTTAGCAGCTTTCAAACACAGCGTTCGAGACGAATGGCTCGCCAGACACCTCGGCCAAGAAAAGCCAAGAACAATGGCCGCATTAACAAGCCTCATGACCCGCTTTTGCGCAGGAGAGGATAGCTGGTTGGCAAGATGCAGTACCAGCGACCCAAGTACATCCGAAGTTAGGGATGGAAACGGGAAAACGCAACGCAGCAAGGACCAGCACCGGACCAAGGGAAACAGCCCGACGAGCACGGCAGCCAACGCCGGATTCAAAAGCCCTCGGCAGAATCAGAAAAAGCTGACCCTCAAGGATAACAGGGACGAGCTATCTAACCTAAACAAAATCTTGGACAAGACATGCCAAATCCACAGTACTCCCGGGAAGCCTGCAAACCATACCCACAGAGATTGTTGGGTCTTCAAGCAATCCGGCAAACTCAACGCCGAACATAAGGGGCTCGACACACCAAGCGAGGACGATGACAAACCCCACAAGCAGAAAGCAATCGAAAACAAAAGAATTTCCCACAAGAAGTCAAAACAGTAAACTCACTTCACGTGACAAAAGGGAAAAATAGAGTGGTGCCTATAGAGATACGCGCCATACGGCCTATCCTGCATTTGAGTCCCGCCAATCGGGTTGTTAAAACCAATTACCTTCGACCATCGTAATTACTCTAGAAGTATCCGAACGCAGGCTGGACTGCCTTGATATTAGATCCGATAATTGATGGACTCCACTTTACACAAGTCCTAATGGACGGGCGGCGATGGTCTAAACCTGCTATATCGTAACACAATCCGCAAACCGGGATAAACCCAACAAAAATTCGCCATAGCAACACTTCCTTTCAAGGGTAACGCCAGCCCAGATGCCCATTGTACGGGTTCTCTCCTGCTAGAAGTTATGTTCGGCTCCCCGACAACTTCCGCCATGTAAAAGCTAACCTTCCACATCGCCCCATTTACAAGTAGCTATCAAGCACTACTAGGACGCTAAGCTTTCGCCCGCTTTAACGCAATACCGCATTATGCATCTCTTACCCTTAAAATGCCCGGTCATGAGGCATCATCTCATTAAAGGGAAATATCGAGTGTTCCTCGAGCGGAAGACTGTGCGGCTGCCTTGACAGCCACACACTAAACCGCTTCACTAATCAAAGCACCTAAACAGGTCGTTCAGACCCCGGACATGGCTAGACGAGTCCGGTGTAAACATACAAGGGCTTACTAGCCGCATACCCCCGTACAAGGGGCTCCGCGCATGTACAACAAGAGACAATAAAGCTCAATCTTACCCATTTTTTGAATTATATTTTGTTTATTTAATATAACATACATTTTCGCATGATGTTTTTCAACTAAGTTCCTCTCTTTTACAGATGAACACCGTGCTACACCCGTCCAGGATACGGCACAACGGAGACACAGGCGCAGACGCAGCAAAGACGGACCTGCTCCAGGATTCTTTTAGATTAAGACCTGCGTAAACCTTTTTCACTGTCTCTTGTTGATACACATCCCCGGTTTCTTGGTATAACCGAGGAGGAGGCTGGCGTCTTGGCATGTGGCCATGTCGAAATTTTATGCGCTGCACTGGACACCAGGGGCTTATTACCAAGGGCGTTGTTCGGCCCGTTTTCATGAAGACCGAATACCTTAGGGAGTGTTCGACGTCGCGAGTTTGGCCTTATATGCATCAGCTCCGAATCATGTCTTTGGTCAAATGTTGGGTTTGCCCGGCTCTGTATTTTGCTGCCTTTACGTTCCGCTCTATCGCCAAAGCGGCACCAGGAAAACCATCGCGATTGTGCCCGGTTCGCCAAAGTAGCGACTTCGATGGAGAAAGCCGAAATCGACTGTCATGATATAGCGTGAGACTGGTCAACCACTGATGACCCGCCGGAATCTTTAGGATTCCTCCAAGATTAACGAAGAGCTGCTTTCGGCCAGCACACACGCGCCCAATTCCGGTGAGCTGGTGCCCCTAGGGGCTATATAGTAGCCCCACTGTTAAACTCCTATGGCTAAGTGAAAGTGATAAAGCATTATAGTCCGGTTGCCTAGTTCGCTGCTCTATCACCTCCTTAATAGGACCAAGACGTTGGATCAAGTGTGAAAATGCGCTTTTTGCGAAAACCCCCGCATTATATGCATGGGGGCTGAAGTCAAGACCGCCATCTTTCAAAGTTATATACACATATACATTAACGGCCGCACAGAGGTATTTTAATTCTTGAAGGCACAAGTATAAAAGCTTTTATATTCCTCAAAACATTGTTTTACAATAATACATGTTATTCGAACATAATATCCTTCGAAAGCTGCGTCTCTATTAAACGAGCGCCTGCAGAACTTCACGAAAATAGTGCTCGGCGTGTACTGGCTCCGTCGGAATCTTGGGATGCAACAGCGATGGCCTTCATCTCCGCCCAGTATGTCTTGACATGGGCAAGAGCCATCCGCGCACCCTCTATGCACGTCGACCTCTTCATTGCATTGATATGCAGCACCGCACCAAGGAACTGCTGCACCAAGCTAAAATAACTCTTCGGCTCGGGCCTTTCCGGCCACAGATGACTCACGACATACTTCATGGCGAGTCCAGATAACCTATTCAGCTCCACCCATGCGGCCAACCGATCGGTTAATGGAAGTGGGCGCTCTGGGTTGTGGAACTGCGACCAAAAAAGCTTTTCCACTTCGTGATCCTTTTGATCTCGGAAGTGTTCGGCCGCGTCTGCGGCACTTGCCGCCAAGTCCAGGTAAGTGTCCGCCACACTCCACAGCCGGTCCAGCGGAGCATATTTAGGATCCCTGAACTTCATCCGCAGCATAAAGGGCTTTCCAGCCGCGATATCTCCGGCCTGACGTAGCTCCTCCTTCATAGCTCTCATCACAGAGCGAGTATCCTTGGCCTTGGTAGTGGCCTTCTCCAGGTCCTTCTGTTCCGTCCGATCTTCTTCTTTAAGAAGCTTGCGTGATCGGCAAGATTCTTCAACTTCACAGCCATCTCGGCCATTTCCTTCTTGCTTCGGCAGTGAGCAGCCTGTTCGGCTTTCAGCTCTTCCGCCGCCTTTAAGGCAGCCGCATCGCTTTTCCTGGCCAACTCCTTGGCTCGGGCAAGTTCCGCCCAAAGGTTCTCCATGGCAGCGGCACCATCTGCGTCAAGCACACATGTTGTAGGATACGGGCATCAAGCTCCTCTTACCAGGTGTCTTCGGAGAAATTACATACCTTGTGCCTCGTCAAGCCGCTTGTTGACAAGCGTGATGTCGGCATCTGCCACGTCAAGTTGCCGCTTTAGCTCGGCAAATCCATCAGTCTGGCTAGCCATCGGACACTTCGCCACCTACATAGGAAGGGCGACATATTATACCTGGGATTATGATCCTCCGCTACCGTCATTTTTGACAACGCCACGAGTCTCGTGGGCTACTATCTACACAGGCGCATCTTATATATGCGGAAATGTCAAAAGGTACATCATGTCGCAGACCTCAAAACCTCACAAGAACTCCTGACGGCCTCGTACAACCCGCTCTCCGCGGATAAAATCCTTTCAATCACCGTACCCATCAACGCACGGTGTTCTTCTGAGATAGACGCTCGCCCGAGCAGATCCTTCAGCTCTTCTGACCGTGCACCGGACGGTGCCGGACTCGTCCGATGGCCTTTTTCGAAGACCGGACAAGGAGGGCTTTGGGGGGCCATACGGCTGCCCTCCGGCCCTGCCAGATTCGGAGAAACCCTCTGTGATGACACCTCAGGGTCGCCCGCCTCGCAAGGAGGTACGGCAGGAGGAGGCGTTCCGCTCTCCATCATCTCCTGACGAAGATCCCCTGAAGATGAGCTCTGCAGAGAAGGGCTGAGATCCGAACTACAAGGTAAATTTTCGGTTATCTTCCTCAGAAATAGAACAGGGATGTCTCTCATTTTAAAACGCCCCTCTCTACTTACGACTCAGTGGAGGGCTGATCCCCTTGGGGGCACAGTGCAGCCGAGGCATCACCCGGCGCAGGACCCTCTGACGAAGATTTCTTCCCCCGCTTTGAGACCATGGTCTCCGGGTCTTCAAAGGCGGTCCTCTTCTTCCCCTGGATAGAGGAATTCTCGATTCCTCCTTTCGTGACATCCTCCTTCGGGGAGGCGGTAGCTTCCTTGTTCCCCCCTTCGCCTTCTTCCAAAGGCGTAACCTCCAGCATCCTGGTTAACACGAGATCCGGCGTGGTCTCAGGGAGGGGGGCCTGACACCTGATTAGCTTTGATTTCGCTATCCACTCTTGTTTAAGGGACAGCTCTTTTAAGGGCAGTTTTATGATAAATATACGGATAGCGTGTCCAGGTACAGGGCTACTTACTTGAGTATCCGGTCGATTGCAGCTCAGACCTG
Organism: Aegilops bicornis; assembly: GCA_021605145.1. NCBI lineage: Eukaryota > Viridiplantae > Streptophyta > Magnoliopsida > Poales > Poaceae > Aegilops > Aegilops bicornis. Next base: position 672,005,599 of record CM038670.1, read on the forward strand.
CGTCATCGGTCGAGTCCGGACACATTGCTTGTGATCCGAAGAACAATTTGTACATCTCCATGGGCGTCGCGCCCGTAAATGTTGGAGGGCTCGTGGTCCCTCCGGACTAAACTCCCACAGGCGAAGGGGGCGACGTTTGCAGGGCAGGGTGCGGCAAATCAACATGACCTACGTCACTACGACCAGATTGATGTCTCTTTCTAGGAGATCTCGAATGCGGCCCTGCAACAAGGGCACGTCCTTGGACGGCCCCCAGTTAAACCCTTTATTGACCCATGACGCTAGCTGTTGTGGGCGACCCGAGCGAAAGGCAGGTGGCGCCACCCACTTGGTGCCCCTGGGAGCTATGATATAAAACCACTCTCGTTGCCATAAGCTGAACTCCTCTTGAAAAGAGCCCTCGGGCCATGGAGCGTCAGCATTCTTGCTTATAACAGCACCTCCGCACTCCGCGTGCTGCCCCTCGATCATCTTCGGCTCTACTTTGAAGGTCTTAAGCCACAATCCGAAGTGAGGAGTAATACGGAGGAAGGCTTCGCACACGACAATGAACGATGAGATGTGGAGGATGGACTCTGGAGCCAAGTCGTGAAATTCTAGCCCATAATAAAACAGGAGCCCCTCACGGAGGGGTCCGTCGGAAAGCCTATCCCCCGAAGGAAATGAGACGCGAACACCACGCTCTCGCCAGGCTTGGGAGTGGGAATAACCTGCCCTTGAGCAGGCAGCCTATGCGGGATTTCGCCGGTTAGATACCTGGCATCTCTTAGCTTTAGCACGTCTTCTTCCATAACGGAGGAAGGCATCCACCGGCCTTGAAGGTTGGAGCCGGACATCATCGAAGGTCCAAAGCGCCTGAATCTGGAGCTTTGGGTGTTGGAACTCGAGGTGAGAGGCGGATTTGATTGAGATTGAAAGAAAGGAGTAGAGCCTTGGTCTCTTTATAAAGAGGTTGAACACAAAGAGCCCTCCCTGCGTGACTGCTTGGGACTCTCGCCGATTGCGGAGACATACCAACGGGCACGATTGGGTTACCCACGCCCGTATTGATGAGAATCCCAGAATAAGGGGACACGATCTCTGCTTCGACAAGACGTGCCAAGGAAACCGTCTCGCTAAGTGCTACCGAGGTGGGACAAGAAAAACGATTGAATAAAGGCTTGGCCGTGGTGTGATGTCATCATGCGGAATACGCCAAAGAGTTGGATTTGTGTAAATATTATTCTCTACGGTGGTATGTGGAACTTATTTTGCAGAGCCGGACACTATCCTTGTGTTCAAAATCTTCTATGAAGTATTCGGAGGAGGAACCCGCCTTTGCAATGCCGAAGACAATCTGCGGCCGGACTAAATCGTCATTGAAGCCTAGTTCGAGGGGCTACTCTTGAGGGAGTCCTCGATTAGGGGTGTCCGGATGGCGAACTATAACCTTTGGCCGGACTCTGGACTATGAAGATACAAGATTGAAGACTTCGTCCCGTGTCCGGATGGGACTTTCCTTGGCGTGGAAAGCAAGCTAGGTGATACTGATATGTAGATCTCATCCAATTGGAAACGACTGTGAGTTACACTAGCCGTCTCCGGTGTCTATATAAACCGGACGGTTTTAGTCCGTGGGGCTAACAACAATCATACCATAGGCTAGCTTCTAGGGTTTAGCCTCTACGATCTCGTGGTAGATCTACTCTTGTACTACCCATATCATCAATATTAATCAAGCAGTGAGTAGGGTTTTACCTCCATCGAGAGGGCCCGAACCTGGGTAAAAACATCGTGTCCCTTGTCTCCTGTTACCATCCACCTAGACGCACAGTTCGGGACCCCCTACCCGAGATCCGCCGGTTTTGACACCGACAACGACCTTCAGAGGAATCATCCCTAGTCGGGAGGCACGATGTGCTGGCAAAATCACAATATATGTGGTATTCGGCACGCCGGAGAATTATAGGTCCAAATAAATCACATTCCAAGTGGCCCCATTCAATAGCGGATACCATGCCCTTCTAGGGCGGGAGGCATTCACGATCTTCCAAGCTATACCCCATTACGGGTACATGAAGCTCAAAATGCCCGGGCCCAATGGAATCATCACTCTAGCTAGTGATCCGGACATAGCACTCTGCGCCAAAAATAAAACAGCCGCACTGGCCCTCGAGGCGTTATCCGAAGCCCTCGCGACCGAGGAACTAACCACGATGCGCTCCACAGTGGACAGGGACGATGTGATACTCGACAAAAGATCAAAGTCCACCTCTTTTAAACCAGCGGATGAAATAGTCAAATTCCAAGTACATCCAACGGACCCTACAAAAACAGCATCTATCGGGCATACGCTTAAACCCCACAAGAGACGCCAGACCACGTGAGTTCTTGCTCGAAAATTGGGACATCTTCGCCTGGCATCCTTCAGACATGCCAGGAATCCCACGCAGGCTGGCCGACCATAGCCTTAACATTCTAAAGGGGTTTAAGCCGGTCAAGAAGACTCTTCGGCGTTTCTCTGAACCTAAGCTACAAGCCATGGGAGAAGAGCTAGCCAAGTTACTGGAGGCCGGATTCATCCGAGAAATAAAACATCTGGACTGGCTAGCAAACCTGGTGATGGTACCAAAGAAGGACAAATCCTGGCGCCTATGTGTCGATTTCAAGGACCATAACAGGGCTTGCCCCAAGGATCCCTTCCCCCTCCCTCGAATCGATCAAATTATTGACGCTACCGCAGGACACGACTCATTGTGTTTCATCGACGCATACTCCGGATACCATCAAATTAAGATGGCGGAGTCCGATCAAGCTGCAACGGCATTTATCACTCCATACGGCCCCTTCTGTTTCAACACCATGCCTTTCGGGCTCAAAAACGCCGGTGCAACCTATCAACGCATGATTCAGACATGCTTGGAGACACAGATCGGAAAAACAGTCGAGGCATACGTAGACGATGTGGTCATTAAAACCAGACACATCGAATCCTTAATAGACGACTTGAGGCTCACGTTCGACAATCTCCGAACATATGACATTAAGCTCAACCCGAAAAAATGCGTCTTCGGCGTGCCAGCTACCTCTTGAGCTTGCGTTGGATTTCCCCGAAGAGGAGAGGATAATGCAGCAGAGTAGCGTAAGTATTTCCCTCAGTTTTTGAGAACCAAGGTATCAATCCAGTAGGAGGCCATGCGCAAGTCCCTCGTACCTACACAAAACAAATAGCTCAATGCAACCAACGCGATTAGGGGTTGTCAATCCCTTCACGGTCACTTACGAGAGTGAGATCTGGTAGAGATGATAGATAATATTTTTGGTATTTTTGGTATAAAGATGTAAAGTATAATAAAAAGCAAAGTAAAAAGCAAAGAAATAATAAAGTGATGGAAGATTGATATGATAGAGAATAGATCCGGCGGCCATAGATTTCACTAGTGACTTCTCTCAAGAGCATAAGTATTTTACGGTGGGTGAGCGAATTACTGTCGAGCAATTGATGTAAATTGAGCATAGTTATGAGAGTATCTAGGTATGATCATGTATATAGGCATCACGTCCGAGACAAGTAGACCGACTCCTGCTGCATCTACTACTATTACTCCACTCATCGACCGCTATCCAAAGCATGCATCTAGAGTATTAAGTTAATGAAAACAGAGTAACGCCTTAAGCAAGATGACATGATGTAGAGGGATAAATTCATGCAATATGATAAAACCCCATCTTGTTATCCTCGATGGCAACAATACAATCACGTGCCTTGCTGTCCCTTACATCCTTTGGGAAAGGACACCGCAAGATTGAACCCAAAGCTAAGCACTTCTCCCATTGCAAGAACTACCAATCTAGTTGGCCAAACCAAACGGATAATTCAAGAGACTTGCAAAGATAACCAATCATACATAAAAGAATTCAGAGAAGATTCAAATATTTCTCATAGATAATCTTGATCATAAACCCACAATTCATCGATCTCAACAAACACACCGCAAAAAGAAGATTACATTGAATAGATCTCCACGAGAGGGGGAGAACATTGTATTGAGATCCAAAAGAGAGAAGAAGCCATCTAGCTACTAACCATGGACCCGAAGGTCTCGAGGTAAACTACTCACACTTCATCGGAGAGGCTATGATGATGTAGAAGCCCTCCGTGGTGGATTCCTTCCATGAGCTCAAACAGGCCCCAAGATGGGATCTCGTGGATACAGAAAGTTGTGGCGGTGGAATTAGGTTTTTGACTCCGTATCTGATCGTTAGGGGGTACATAGGTATATATAGGAGGAAGAAGTACGTCGGTGGGGCAACAGGGGACCCACGAGGGTGGAGGGCACGCCTGGGGGGGGGGGGGAGGGCGCGCCCCCCTACCTCGTGCCTTCCCTGTTGGTTGCTTGACGTAGGGTCCAAGTCTCCTGGATCATGTTCGGTGAGAAAATCACGTTCTCGAAGGTTTCATTCCGTTTGGACTCCGTTTGATATTCCGTTTCTTCGAAACTCTGAAATAGGCAAAAAACAGCAATTCTGGGCTAGGCCTCCGGTTAATAGGTTAGTCCCAAAAATAATATAAAGGTGAATAATAAAGCCCAATATGGTCCAAAACAGTAGATAATATAGCATGGAGCAATCAAAAATTGTAGATACGTTGGAGAAGTATCAGTGCGCGTCGGAAAGCTCTTAGGCTTCATCGTCTCCAACAGAGGAATCGAAGCAAATCCGGCTAAAATCTGAGCTCTATCATAGTTGGCCATCCTAACAGACCTCAAGAAAATCCAGAAACTAACTGGATGCGTGGCTGCCTTAAGCCGCTTCATCTCACGATTAGGAGAAAATGCACTGCCTCTTTATCGCCTTCTCCGAGGCACCGAACACATCAAGTGGACGGATGCGGCCACGGCCGGACAAGAGGAAATAAAAGACGTTTTGGCCACAAACCCAATCTTGGCCGCGCCAAATGTAGGCGAACCAATGCTGTTATATATAGCGGCAACACACCAAGTTGTAAGCGCAGTGCTCGTAGTCGAACGAGAGACGGACGGACATAAGTTCCCGCTCCAAAAGCCGGTATACTATGTATCCACTGTCCTCACTCCATGCAAATCATGGTACCCACATTATCAAAAGATAGCATACGCGGTCTTCATGGCATCCCGGAAACCGCGACACTACTTTCAAGAGTGTTCAATTACGGTGCCCTCTGAAGTACCACTCAACGACATAATAAACAACCGCGAAGCCACGGGCCGGAGTGCTAAATGGGCTATTGAGCTCCTCCCGTTCGACATAATATACAAACCACGGCGAGCCATTAAGTCACAAGTACTGGCCGATTTTGTCACCGAATGGATAGAAGCCGAACTCCCTAAAGAGTATGGCGCATACTCCAATTGGATCGTGCACTTTGACGGCTCTAAAATGCTGGTGGGTCTGGGGGCTGGTGTCGTCCTGGCATCCCCCACCGGAGATATAGTCCAGTACGTACTCCAAATATTATACACAGACTCTAACAACGCAGCAGAATACGAGGCCCTGTTACACGGCCTCTGGATGGCAGTCTCCATGGGCATTCAACGCCTAGAGGTGCGGGGGGATTCGAACCTTGCAATATCTCAAATAAACGGAGACTTCGACGCCAAGGACCCAAAAATGGCGGCTTATCGCAACGCCATCCTCAAAATGTCAGCTCGGTTCGAGGGGCTTGAATCCCACCATGTGGTCCGGGAAAACAATCAGGCGGCAGATATCCTTGCCCGCATCGGCGCTAAGCACAACCCGGTCCCACCTAATATCTTTTTGCAAAGGCTGTTTTAGCCATCTATGGTATTGGAAGGAGAGACTGGAAATAATAGCCCGGACCCGGACACAACACCAGATACCGAACACCCTGACGTAATCGGAGGCTCTACCACCGAAATAACACCTTCCGCCCACGTGATTATGGTCGTCATTGCCCAGTGGAGAGAACCATTCCTGGCCTACCTAACTAGGCAGGAACTACCCGAGGACCCAAACAAGGCGGGCTGCATTGTGCGGCGGTCTAAAGCTTACAAGGTCCACGAGGGAGAGCTTTATAAGAAAAGCGCTACCGGAGTCCTTCAAAGGTGCATCACCGAAGAGGAAGGGCGGCAACTTTTGGCAGAAATCCATGCTGGACTTGGCGGCCACCACGCCGCAGCTCGGGCCCTTGTAAGCAAGGCCTTCCGTACAGGTTTCTACTGGCCGACGGCCCGAGCAGACGCACAGGACCTCGTTCAACGATGCGTCGGTTGCCAGCTTTTCGCAAACCAAAGCCATATGCCGCCTACCGCTCTACAAACAATCCCCATTACTTGACCCTTTGCGGTCTGGGGGCTTGATATAGTCGGACCCCTCAAAGGGGGAAGCCATAAGAAAAAATACTTATTAGTCATGGTGGATAAATTCACCAAATGGATAGAAGCCAAACCAGTTAAAACGGCCGAATCCGGACCAATGATAGACTTCATATCCGGGGTCGTACACCGTTACGGCGTCCCCCACAACATTATCACCGATAACAGCTCTAACTTTACAGCCGACGAGGTAAAAATTTGGTGCAGAAACATGGGCATTAAGCTCGATTATGCTTCTATCTATCACCCGCAAACTAACGGTCAAGTCAAGCGAGCAAATGGTCTTATCATGAGCGGCATTAAACCCAGATAAGTGCGATCCTTAAAGGAATCAAATACGCACTGGGTAGAGGAGCTCGACCCCGTACTATGGGGGCTGCGGACCACGCCGAATCACACTACCGGATACACGCCGTTTGTATGGTGTACGGCGCAGAGGCGGTACTGCCCTGCGACATAATTCATGACTCGCCTCGAGTGTGCATGTATGAAGATAAAGAGGCCGAGCTTGATCGGCAGGACAGTTTGGACGCCCTGGAGGAGGAGCGTGACGTGGCAAAAGCCCGTTCCGCATTCTATCAGCAACAGGCTCGAAGGTATCAAAGCAGAGAAGTACGGGCCAAAACTTATAACGTTGGCGAACTCGTTCTACGCCTACCGGAGAAGAAAAAGAACAAGCTCAAGCCCAAATGGGAAGGTCCCTTCATTATCGACCAAGTTCTAACTGGTGGAGCGTACCGTCTGTGGGATGCATCAAACAATCGACTCGAGCCAAACCCATGGAACGCAGCCAGACTCCGAAGGTTCTACACCTAGTGCCGGACTCCATGTTCGTCTCCTTACCTCCGTCAATTTTTTTATATCCTTCATCTGTCTTTTATCTCTTTCTTTCTTCCCTTTTTCTTCAAGACCTTAAAATGCTAAAATGTGTCTTGATTACACAATCTTGACGCGCTAGCCGCGCTCATTATACCTAGGGGCTTCTTATATAGAAGCTTAATATAACTATTTTCCGGGCTCTATGCCCCACACATGTGTTATTCTTCCACATGTACCTTTTTTCGCCATTATATGCATCAATATGACTTAAGTTTTGGCCAAGTTGGGTTGCCTGGCTCTTGTATTTATGCCCTACGTTCTCGTTAATTCGGCTAGGGCATAAGGGGAGCACCTCTGCGATTGTTACTACCGGGTCAGCCGGATGTGTACCTCAGACTGGGTGAAGCCGAAAGCTAGCGTTCTTAAGGGAATACTCGGTCGATGAAAAAAAAGATGATACTTATTTATTGTAATACATGCCCCCAGATGTTTTTATCCCGCGTCTCTTTTCGTAGCACAGACATGCACATTAGGGCATGCGTACCCAGGGAAAGGAACCCTTAACGAAACTATTCTCCCTGGAAGATGTTTCTTACTATCCATGTAATATAACATAACTAGTTTGGTACTTGTCTGTTCAAGCACTTATGACCCCTACGCCTTGTTTCCACGCGTACCCCAATTTTTTCATAACCGAGCGGGTATTCAGATACACTCCAGACTGTCGGGTCCAGAGGTTGAAGCGAAAAGGTCCGCCATGACAAATGATTTACAATCCAGCTAGGAACAATACATGTCACTTGAAGTACACAGTCACATAGATTGACTATATTTTTCTTCTATACCATCCAACAGGCTGTCTTGCCTACAATCCTATTGGGAATACTTTGCGGCTAATTCTACTTGGTCATACACCAAATTGATGGGGATCTCTTTCCCATCAGGCCCCACAGGCCCGACCTCGGCCATGTGGTTCGGGTCAGCCTTGGTATATCGCGTCTTCACCATGGCCCAGGCTTCCCTCGCACCTTGTCGGCAGGCTGATATCTTCCATAATCGGAAGCGCCGCCGCGCTCCCTTGAGCTTCTCTGTAAGCTCCCCCGGGTCTCCTGGCGGGGAGGCAGATGGCCACAAGGCTTGGACAATGCCCTGCATCACCTGCCGAACTTGTTTGTGCAGTTGTGAGAGCTCTGGCAGAAGATCACCTGCAGACTCGGGCATTCCTCTGCGGGATGACCCATCAGCATACATACAGACATAACTCTATTAGTCGGTTTCTTCGCCGAACTGGATAAAAATTTCGTTCGAGCACTTACTAAAAATGCCGCGTCGAAGCCTCTTATTCTCCTTTACGGAGTCAGCAAGTCGGGCCCGAACATCTTTCAGTTCAACATTCAGTCGGATATTGGCATCTTGGAGATCGTTTTTCTCCTGCCTAACCTTCTTCAAAGACGCGCCGCCAGCCTTTAACGTCGTTGAGCATGTTGCTCATCCCTTGCACTACATCCGGATTAACCCCGGGATCATCTGCAGAATCTATTGTTAGATTTGCATGCATGCCGCATACTAAACGGCACATGTCATCCTTTTTGATAGAGACAAGTGTTACCAGAGGGGGCCTTCTCGGACTACTTCATTGCGGCAACTGCGGTCCATAGCTGGGCTTTGCATTCTTCCAGCTCTTGAGACAATTGGATATTCTTCTCCGTAAGAACCTGCACAAATAACGATCCTTAAATCAGTTGTGTCAACTGTTTCAAGTCTCAGGGGCTACTAATATACATAATTATTAGACTTCCTTACCCGTATATCCTTTACATACTGGTCCGTGGCTCTGGCAAGACCATTTTGAGCAGCTCGAATGTACGCGTCTCCTGAGTTGAAGGCATCGAACGCCTCTTGGGAGAAACAAGCATCACGAAGTACAGCCCGGCGACGCCTGTGATTCATAGCGCTCTCCACTTCGGAATTTGTAGCAGATAGCCTATCCGCATCCTCTGTAGGAGGAACCTCTGGCGTTGGCCCCATGTTAGCATCCGCCTTTATGTCTGGCTCTGGAGCCCGACTGGTGGTGGCGTGACCGGCAACTTCTCCGGATATAGTCCGGCGAGCGTTTTTCCTACTAAGAAACATGGATGTCATTATATTTTAAAAGACGACAACCACGGAGCGGGGTTCTGTTTTATACCTCTGTGACGGCGTCTCAGTCCTGACCGCCTCCCTTTTAAGCCTACCCGGCTTCGGTGCCCCTTGTAGGTGAGTCACCGCGGATTCGGCATGGCATCCCGAGGGCCTTCCCTGTAAGACACCATATGTGTGCGGTAGGTGAAGTGTAGAAAAAGGGATCCTTTTCGGAAGTTGGGACTCTGGTTTTACTTACATGCGATGCAGGGAGTAGTCTAGGATAATCGGCTATAATGGCCACCATGGCATCATCACAGCTCAATTGATAGAACATCCAGTCAATCAGCTCCACAAATATGTCTGGATCCTCTTCGAGTCCGGGGTCGAGGGCCCGGTCAGGGTCCTCTGGTTGTGGAGGCGGGATGTGGACCTCCCTCACAGCTTTTCGCAGCTCCTGCTATGAGATAGCAAGGTAAGTATTTATGATAAAGAATGCGGGAAGGTCCGGAGTAAAAAGCAGCAGCTCACCCAGCTTGGGGTTGTACATGGAGAATCCATCCCGTGGTTTGATGCGGATGAACTCCTCTTCCTCTCCTTTGTACAGATCGGACAGAATTTTTGCTAGAGCAGCAACTGAGTCCGGTCCCTTACGACCGGAGTGGGTGGCATCGTCTTCTCCGTTGAGGTGCCACATGGGGTGCCCCCGATATTGAAGTGGCTGCACCCCCCCCCCCCCCGCATTATAAATATTGACATAACTTCGATTACTGTCAATCCTGATTGGGCCAGCATCTGTATCCGACCGATCAGGTAAAGGACCACCCCGTTATCTTCCTCCTGAGGGCTCCGAGGGCGCCAGCTGCGGCATTTCTTCAGGGGAGCGTTATCGAACTCAGGAAGGCCCATCCGAATAGGGTCCGGAAGGGGGACGTCCTCCATATAAAACCACTTCGAAGGCCAGTCTTCGGATGTCTTCTTCGGAGTACCGGACAGGTATCCGGTCCCGGTGATGTGCCATATTTCGGCTCTGCCCACTTGGTATATTGACCCCTCTTGTGTACGGGGTACGAGGTAGAATAGCCTCTTCCATAGCTCGAAATGAGCTTCGCAGCCCAGAAATAGCTCGCAAAGGGCGACATAGCCAGCGATGTGTAATACGGAGGCAGGAGTAAAATTATGCAGATGGAGGCTGTAGAACTCCAGGAGCCCACTGAGGAACGAATGAATTGGAAATCCAAGCCCTCTTAATAAGTAAGGGACAAGGCATACCCGCTCCCCCCTGGATGGGTTGGGAAAGCTCTCTGCTTGCTCCCCGCCATTGTAGGTGGTGAACTGGCTCGAACGGGGACCATATACGCTGGGGGGAGAAATCCCTGGGTCCGTAACTCTACTAATTGGCTGTGGGGGATGGAACACTTCTTCCAATTTCTGGGCTTAGGGCTACGGGAGCGAGAGGAGGAGCTGCGATGGCCGGCCATGTTGGAATGGATTTTCCGGGTACGATCCGATGGATACTCGCTGTGGGAGGATGGTGTGATCTGGATCTAAGAATCCCCGTCTCTTTAATAGGCGATTTATTCGCACGGCTAGGGAGGCAAATGTAAAAATGCTCTGGTTTCTCGCATTCTCTCGACGCGTGGAAGATAGCCATTATTAGGCGCGGAAGCCAAGGTGTGCAACATTTGTGGGAAGCCGGACACTACTCGACAGGTACTCAGAATTTGGAGAAGAACCCGCCTTGCAGTGCCGAAGACAATCTGCACGCCGGACTCATCGTCATTGAAGCCTGGTTTAGGGGCTACTGAGGGAGTCCTAGATTAGGGGGTCCTCGGACAGCCGGACTATATCCTTTAGCCGGACTGTTGGACTATGAAGATACAAGATTGAAGACTTCGTCCCATGTCCGGAAGGGACTCTCCTTGGCGTGGAAGGCAAGCTTGGCAGTACGGATATGTAGATCTCATCCCTTGTAACCGACTCTGTGTAACACTAGCCCCCTCCGGTGTCTATATAAACCGGAGGGTTTAGTCCGTATGACAACAACAATCATACCATAGACTAGCTTCTAGGGTTTAGCCTCTACGATCTCGTGGTAGATCAAGTCTTGTAATACTCATATCATCAAGATCAATCAAGCAGGAAGTAGGGTATTACCTCCATCGAGAGGGCCCGAACCTGGGTAAACATCGTGTCCCCCGCCTCCTGTTACCATCCGCCTTAGACGCACAGTTCGGGACCCCCTACCCGAGATCCGCCGGTTTTGACACCGACACGCTCCGACCTCCGGCGTGCCGTCTTCATCATCCTTGGCTTCCTCGCCTTCCCCTTCGTCGCTGGAATCGATGACCTCTGCCGAGTCTTCACCATCATCCGGGTTCAGTCCGAACCACTCCGGCGGCACCTCAGCGTCGTTCTCGTTAAGCTCAGGGACGAAGATACCGGTGTTGGTGTACTCGGCGATTGCCGACGCGCGAATTTGAAGGTCACGCTCCACCGCCACTGACTCAGCACCGGCTTCTTGCCGAAACATGGTCAACTGGGCTAGATCCAACCCAGGATACCACGCCTTGGCGAACTCCAAGGCCCACTTTGCTCCCGCTCGCGCCGCGGAGCCCTTCCACGCCTCAACACGGCCGACAGCTACTTCCAACCAATCGGCAGTCCGACTGGGGGTGCGTGGGGCTTGTCTGTCTGGCCAGAGGGCGAAGATCGCCTGAGCCCCAGCACGCTGCAGCCGGCGGAGCATCCGGTGGGCAGGCTGGAGACAAGCCTGAATGCTAAGGAGCTGCTCACCAAGGGTACGAGGGGCATCGGCGGCAATCTGCGCACCTCCCGCCCTTCGTTCCTCGCAGCGAGCCTCAGTGGCCTGGTTGGCGATGTCGGAGTTGCCAGTGAAGAAGTCTGCACAGGCAAAGCAATCAAGTCAGGAACCAGAAGCTAGAAGTCGCCTCACTTAACAGCCGCCAGCTGAGGAAAAGAGAAGAAAGCTCACCATCGACTATGTCTTCAATCTTGCCATAGCCGGCAGTCAGCGCCACCTCTGTTTCAGCCCAACCCGAGCGCTCGGTCTCAAACTCAGCCAGGAGCTTGGCCTTGTTGTCTTCCGCCTGCTTCAGGGCCGTCTTGTGAAGTTCCGCCTGGTCCTTCAGCTCCTTTTTAGGCGGTCGCACTCCTGGACCGCCTTGTCACACTCAATTTCCTTAGCACGCAGCATGGTGTTTGCTTCGCCCAGCTGCTGCTGCAAGGCGGCGTTGGCTTCTGCAAAGACAAGAGAGAAAAGATATCAGAAATCAAAGAAAAACAATTACCAGAAGATCCGACCCGGCTACTCTTGATCGGCTCGCATCTCGGTACTACATTACCTGGTGGCTGACGCTTCGCAGAGAGAAAAGATGAAGTGCTTACTCCGGCTTTCTACCAAGTTGGCGGTCTGTTGGTCCAGCTCCCGGATATTGGCGTTGAAAGTGGCCGCGTGGATGTTGTGATAATCCTACAACTAAGCAATAGAAAAAGAAGTGAGCCAGAACTCAGAACCCACTATGAAGTTCCAGTCACGCCAAAGCAGCCGCCCAAAGACTCGTGGACTACACCCAGCAGGCCGGGCGCGCCCCATCGAAGATTACAGAAATCAAAAGCAAGAAGCAAGTTACGTACCCGGACGGTGGCCCGTGTCTTCACGAACGCCTTCATGCACTACGAAAGGGCGGCGGCTTCGGCTCTGAAATCGGCCTGCACTTCTTGTGCCGCCTTGATCAAGGCGCTCGTCCCACCCCCGTGTACCACTCTGCCGGCGCGACGCTGGTGGCTTCAGCTTTAGGGGCCGACGAGCTGGTGCTCCCGACCTCCATCGGCCTCGGCGCCAATGCCGCTTTCTCCCTGCGGCGGCGCATTGGAGTGCGGGCCGTGGGAGCCGAGCCCACTACCAGCTCGCCTCCGGCTGGCGTCACCAATGGGGCGGCCGGCTGGCTGCCCTGCTGTGACAGCCTGATTTTTGGCCCTTTCTTTTTCTTTTGTTTTTCCGAGGTTTTTGCCTGAGTTTTCTTTTTCCGTGGCTTTGTGGTCTGGAAACTGAAGAAGATGTCCTCTTCCTTGCTTCTAGAGTGGCTTGTCATTCCCAAATCTTTCCCTAGACCCTGTCATTTCCATCCTAGCCCAAATCCCAATAATCTTTTTATTGGGAATATTCCCTTTCTATTAAAGGAATAATTCAAATTACCCTAGGTTGTGAAGCAACCTATATTTCCCTCACTCCTAAAATTCCCAAATAATTCTCATAAATTTTTTGGGTCATATCTTGATCGAATATGGCAACTTTTCATTGCCATGTTCAAAAATTATTCCCCAATATTCATTTCCTATTCTGCCCTGAATGGCACTTTGTGAAGGAAGTGTCATTTATATTTCTCCTATTGACTCCCAACCTTTTTGGGCATGTTTATATGTCCAAATAATTGCCCCATGCACAAGTTCAAATTTATTTGCCTAGCCAATCTTCCTCAGTGAATTTTCAAAGTTTCTGTCAAACAGAAGGCTTTGTGAAGGAAGTACTAGCTAGGAGTACCCAAATGAGTTGAAATTTTTCAAACTCCTTAATGTGCTCATATTAACCCCCTCCATACATTTGCAGCCCCATCCAATTATCTATGTGAGCACAGGAGCAAATCTTTGTTTCTGGCAATATTTTCAGGTTGTGGAGCAAGTATATTTTATATTGCTTCAAAAATCCTGATAAATTACTAGATCATTCTTATACCCATAAAACATCTCTCCACCCATTTTGGCATCATTTCAATGCGCCATTTGATCACCATAATTATTCCAAGTTTCTGGACAGAAATGATGTTTGTGAAACAAGTGCTCTTTTGGCTTGTCCATTTAGCATGATCTTTTTACAGCATCTTTATATGTCCATATCATGAGGATTTGCCAAGTTTCATCCTATTCCATAACTCCATGTGAGTGCACCATCATGATCTTCATTTCTGGACAAAGTATGTAGTTGTGAAGCAACTGTAGTAAATCTTGATCCTTTTACCCTCAAAACCTCCAGGATGAAAGTCCTTCGATAGATAAACCTCCCAGACAAGCTAGTTACTGATTTACCTATCTGGTTTAACCACAGCAAGTTACAAACACCTTCTTACTTATTTACTTTTGCCCCTGGACCGATTTATTTCTTTAGTTGGACTAAGGGCACAAAGGTCCATCCACTGGGCATTGTTGGCCACGCCAAAGGGCGCCGCTTGCGCCAGTGTGCGTGGTGATCACGCTTGCGTCATGGCCGCACGCGTGCTCTGGCTTGTTCCGGCCACTATGCTCGTCTCCTCCCTCCTCGTCTCGACCTCCAACCATGTCTAGCAGCTGCCTCGTGAGCCTCTGCATCGCCATGCGTCGATGGTTCATCGTGGTTCGCCATAAATGAGTCGCAAACGCCATGCCCGTGCCACAAACCGGCTCTGTCCTCCATTGTTTGCAAGTTGGAGGTCGCCCGTGAGCTCGAGAAGCCTCCCCTCGGCTATATAAGCACGACCCGAGCCCTCCTCCGCAGCTCCCAAGCCCCTCCTCGTCCCTCCTAGCCCACCGAAGCCCTCGGCCCTCCTCCTCTTCGCCGGAGTCCGCCTCGCCATCGCCGGGTTTTCTCGTTTACAGCGGGCCTAGTCCTCCTCCCCACCTCTTGATGCCTCGACCGTGTTCCCTCCTCCCAGAGCCTCCCCACCACACTCGCTCGACCCCGAGTCCTCCGCCGCGCCTCCCGAAGCTTGGTCGTCAGCCGTTGCTCTCGGCCACCACCTCGACCAAGCCCATCCGAGCTCCTTCCTCTCTCCGACTCCACCACCGCCTCCCCACGTCCCGACGAACCTCCCCACGCCTCGGCCTCGCCGGAGTTTCCCTCGTCCGAATCCACCTCCGTCGAGCCGCCTCTGTCACCTCCTGCCCGCCGCCTTCCTTCGCTCGTTCCTAGCCTCTGCCTCCCCTCTGGTCGGGGATGGAAGCGCCACGCCGGCCGCGCCCTCGGTGGCTTTGCTGGCCGGAGATGGCCGGAGCCGGGCCCCTCGCCGCTTCCTCCCGCCTCCGCCCTCCTCTGCAGACGGTCGTGCCAGGCAAGGAAGAAGACGTCGATGCCAGCCTGGCCCTGCCAGTGGGTCCCGCGCCCCTCTCGGCCCCACCTGTCGGCCTCCGGCCGTTAACCAGCCCAGCCCACGTGGATAAGTGACGGGCCCCACCCATGGGACCGCACGCGTCGGCCCCGCCACTGTTCCCACGGATAAGGTGAAAACGTATTTCCCCGAATGCGCTTTCACTTTTTCTGTTCAGGCCCCTGGTTGAAAATATTTTCATTACAGATGGGTCCCTGGCAGTCAAACCTCCATAACTTTGTATCTGTAACTCCAAATGAGGTGAAACAAACGCTCACTTCTTTGTTTCGTCGATCCCTCTTTGTTGGTGTCACTTGCACTATGGTTTGGCACTATGAAAATGACCTTTATGCCCTTTCCCTTATTCAGCCCCTCTGAGAAAGTACGTTTTCCGGCGATTCGTTCCGCGAGTTTCTGACACTTCTCCCTGGTGCTTTCTTCCACCCCAGGCAAGCCACAATACCCACTTGCATGACAGTCATGCAGTAGCCATGGTTTTCAACTTGAATCTTTATTGAATGTTTGCTTGTTGAAAAGTTGGTTATCGTTGTTCTGGTAATGTTCAGATTTGCATGTTCACTTTTGTGCTATGTTGTCTTGTGCTCTGTTATCATGTTATACCTGCTAGTATTTCCTTTCATATGTTTATGCTTGTTAGTAGTACATGTTGATGTTGGAGATGGTCATGCTAGTCAGTATGCGATGCTCCGTGGATATGGTTTATTGTTGATATGGTGGAAAGTTATGAGATACTCTCAAGATGATGTTGATATCATGTTCATGTATTTTATCATGGCTCAGCATATTTGCATTCAATTTAACCGGATTAAATTGAACTTGAACAACTGTTGGCTAAGTCATGGTGCCGCTGAATCGATGCTTACCAGTGCAACCACGCTTACCGGTATGGGACGGTCCTAACTGGGTCTATTGTCGTGCCTCTCGCCGGTGCCTCCAATGAGGGAAGGTTATGGGCGTCTTGCACTGCCCCAGAGGCAAGCGTAACCTTGTGTGCCCGTAGTTGTTATAGCCGGCGGATCCCCGTGTGGGATCGTTTATGTGTTGGGCCACGACGGTGGTCGTTGTGTCTGGAGGTAGGCACGGGGCCACCCATGACTTAGCTCGGTGAGGAGTGAGTCGGAGTGGCCAGGACAGTGTCATGGCAATAGAACGGTTTTGTCGGAACGCTGTTGGTCCACCCGAATGGGAGTGAGAGGCCATGGGTTCTGTAGTGTGGGTACAGTGTACTAACCTCTGCAGAGTGTATATTAAATCTATCGATAGCCGCGCCCGCGGATAAGGGCCCAGGTCGACAGAAGGTCACATCATGGGTCAACACTTAATAAATATGCACACTAAATTGCACTAAGGATGGCAGTGAGGTCATCATGTTGAGTTGGCCATCAGATGGTCGGGTTGTGATCGCCGTGAGGATCATGAGCCATTTAGTGGTCGGGCTGTGATCGCCGTAAGGATCATGGTTTGAGACTTTGGTCGTGGTTGTGATCGCCGTAAGGATCACGATGGTATCGAGGATACCGAGTTGTTGTATATTCGTGATGTTGTACGAGAATCGTGGGTAAAGGTCAAGCTCCTTGTGGTCATTTACTAATTAATACGGTATTGTTTATACCAAGCTTTATTTGATCCTGAGATGATAGTGTGATGTCCGAGGTTGGTAAGTGATGCATGTGTTGGTTACGACGTAACCCGAGCAGAATAAGTGGTGCATGATAGTGTCATCACGTTGCATGCTAGTATTGTCAGATTAATATATTCATGTTGTATTAGCTGTATCATGTTTATATTGGTCATGCCATGTTATTCTGATGATATCATGATAATTCCTATTTAACCTGTAATTGCCATGATGTTGTCTGTCTTGAATGCTTCTGGTTTGTTGTGAGCTCGCAAGTACATTCGACGTACAAACCTGGCATGTCATGCCAGCTTTCAGGTCATGCCGGATTTGATTGCTTGTTTGTCGTGGAGTCCTTGTTTGCGAGCTAGGATGAGCGTTCCAGCTAGAGTCCCTGCGGAGTGGAGTTCACCACCTTCGTCGTTGTTCCACTGCTAGAGCTATTCTGCTGCTTCGAGTTGTTCTGCTGCTTGCATAGAGCAACTGAGGATGGCGTAGTGTCGCCGTACCGATGTTATTCACTGTAACATCGGAGACCTTGTATTCATATTCGTGTAATAATAGAAGGCTGGTTTGTTCTATGCTAAGCAAAGGTCGTATTCCAAGACTTCTCCTCGATCTACGGCTGGAATACGGGCGTTCCGGATTTCTTCGAGCCGGGTGCCACAAAGATTTGGTATCAGAGCAGGTCTGGCTGTAGGACGCCCTAGACCGCGCGAACGTTAGAAATCGGTAGTATAGACCCCAGTTGGTTTGTTGCAATTGATTGCTGCATTTGGTTTGTCACATAGCATGCATATAGATTATTATTTAGTCGCTAACGGTTTATCTGGTGAGTGTAGCTGGCATCGGTTCGGATCCACTACAACTCAACCTTTGCATTTCTCCAGTTCCTTTTTCCTTCGGTGCTTGGTGTCATTTCTGTCCCAGCGAAGTGATGCCAAGTGGTCCCGACACTGTTTGCAAAAATGGTGCTCAGGTATCGTGTCGAAGTCTTTCCATCAGTCCCGCCTATCATTTCGGTGATGGACATGCGTCTATCCCGGATCGTTCTTTTATTTTGTCGTGTTGACAACCTTAATGATCTTAGTTATCAAGAAAGGGCAATGTCAGCAGCCTTAGTTTTTCCCCGCAATCCTATTTCTTGGACGAGTACGGATCTTTTTCCGTCCGCTTGATAATAATGTGGTTGCGACCTTCGTGTCCCACTGCAGGATTACCGAGTACGTCCTTACCTCCGAGCTAGTTCAGGTTGCCACCTGGCTAAGCTAGCACTTGGTGTAGCGCTGTTTACACCAATTCTTCCACACATTTATTCGTCCTCGTGCACATCGTCACAGCATATTAGACCGCAATACCGGAGTTTCGCGAGATTTGTGTGCTTAGGTGTGCATGCATATTATTGTGTGAGTAGCAGTAATATGTGGTGATTGCTTGATTAATTATCTTAGTAGAATGCTAGTGTGCTTTTGTTTTAGTCGTTTCTGTTGTTCTTTTCTTTGGGCCTTCGGTGTTACAAAAAAAAATTCCCCTATTAAAGTTGCTCGTCAACCGACACCGGACCCGAAGAGTCAGCAAGAAATGCATATATTTGGAAGCTCAGCTAAACAGAATGGAATTATCAGCTGACTGCAGTGAAATTGGGAATATCTTGTCTGGATGCAAAAGAAATCCTGGATGGACCGTCAGTATCAAGTTTGCATTAGCATCACAACAAAATGATTAAATCAGCAAGAAGATAAATTGTGTGCAAGGTTGATAGAAGATTATCAAAGGTATGGCTCAGATACAAGTTTAATTTTTCGTTGAGGATGATTTTGGAACTCGATGTACCTGGAAGCAAGCAAAAATATGGCATATACTCGGAAAGTAGAATAGTCCTGCAAAACCCCGTTTCATGCAAGAAATCAACATCAGATGGTATGTATATGTGGAAATCGGTCCGCATATCACAATAAGAAGTTTCTGGTGTAAGCAACCCAATCTTCCCTCGCAAAATACTAGAAAAGCTTCCAAGGCAAGATTCATCAATCTTCCTCAGTAAGACATTGGTACAAGGTAGTACGTTGTGTTGACAGCATATAGCAGTGAATCCCAATAATCAGATCCGCAACATTTTGGTCAAAATCAAGAATCAGTCAGAATACACGTCTGTCTCGGAATCAGGTCCTCATATATATGCAATGAGCATACCATCAAGATCTTACAAGTCACTCGGATGAAGATCTGATAACCTCGTGAGGCTGATTAATAGAAGAAAGCCAGTATACACTGCAGTGTGATAAAGGAGTATGAGGATAAACTACAATTGCCGAAAAATCGCACCGACAATACCTATGGTCATACGAAGAAGCAATATGGCCCAGCTCTTTTAGCCAAAGATCTAGACCAAGAAAACAATAATGAAGGAGCAAGATCAGTAATGCAGGTATGAAAATTGTACACGACCCCCATGGTGCAAATCCCCCGGACAGTCTAAGTCAGTATTGATCCACATGGATATGCCTACAGCATGAGTAATCGGCATGAGGAATAATACCGAAGCCCGAGTCCTCACTTATATGAATCATCATGGATAGCCTGTCATGAACAAAAATTTTCCGTCAGAACCACCGTCAGCCAAGTCTGCAGATATTATCATACAGGTCAAACCCTTTATGCTGGCCGCGACATGAGACAATCAAATATTTGCTACGGATCCGATACTCACGACAATGGAACCAATTAAGATGATTCAGAAACTTCTGCGATGAGTCAGAATCGGTCAGGAAACAGATATGTTTTAACTCACTGTTTGGAACCCAAAGGACCTGCATTTAGTGGAGAAACTCAATGCAATGAATCAGAGCTTGAGTTTTCATCAGAAAAATCTGATTATCATTACATGAAAGGTTGTCCGTGCCAGGTGGCACACCCAGCGGAAATCACTTTTGGATTTGTGAGACGGACATATATTTCAGTCATGATAATTAAGTCACACTCAGCTAGTCAGCCGATCTAAAAGGAAATTGGAGCCTATATAAGCATGAACAAGCAAGGTAAGATCTATCAGAAGGAGGATACAGTGAATCAAACTACCCCAGGGCCAGTCAGATAAAAATTTAATGGGAACAACAATAAAGGAAAAAAGGATACCCGAGTTGGAAACGGTTTCCTTAAGTGAAAATATTCATACTAGTTCCCTGAGCAACCAAATATCGAGGACGAGATTTGTTTAAGGGGATAAGGTTTGTGACAGCCTGATTTTTGGCTCTTTCTTTTTCTTTTGTTTTTCCGAGGTTTTTGCCTGAGTTTTCTTTTTCTGTGGCTTTGTGGTCTGGAAACTGAAGAAGATGTCCTCTTCCTTGCTTCCAGAGTGGCTTGTCATTACCAAATCTTTCCCTATACCCTGTCATTTCTATCCTAGTCCAAATCCCAATATTCTTTTTATTGGGAATATTCCTTTTCTATTAAAGGAATAATTCAAATTGCCCAAGGTTGTGAAGCAGCCTATATTTCCCTCACTCCTAAAATTCCAAAATAATTCTCATAAATTGTTTGGGTCATATCTTGATCAAATATGGAAAAACTTTTCATTACCATGATCAAAAATTATTCCCCAATATTCATTTCCTATTCTGCCCTAAATGATACTTTGTGAAGGAACTGTCATTTATATCTCTCCTATTGACTCCAACCTTTTTGGGCATGTTTATATGTCCAAATAATTGCCCCATGCACAAGTTAAAATTTATTTGCCTAGCCAATCTTCCTCAGTGAATTTTCAAAGTTTCTGTCAAACAGAAGGCTTTGTGAAAGAAGTACTAGCTAGGAGTACCCAAATGATATAAACTTTTTCAAACTCCTTAATGTGTTCATATTAACCCCCTCCATCCATTTACAGCCCCATCCAATTATCTATGTGAGCACAGGAGCAAATCTTTGTTCCTGGCAATATTTTCAGGTTGTGAAGCAAGTATATTTTATATTGATTCACAAATCCTGATAAATTACCAGATCATTCTTATACCCATTAAACATCTCTCCAACCATTTTGGCGTCATTTCAATGAGCCATTTGATCAGCATAATTATTCCAAGTATCTGGACAGAAATGATGTTTGTGAAACAAGTGCTATTTTGGCTTGTCCATTTAGCATGATCTTTTTACAGCACCTTTATATGTCCATATCACGATGATTTGCCAAGTTTCATCCCATTCCGTAACTCCATGTCAGTGCACCATCATGATCTTCATTTCTGGACAAAGTATGTAGTTGTGAAGCAATTGTAGTAAATCTTGATCCTTTTACCCTCAAAACCTCCAGGATAAAAGCCCTTCGATAGATAAACCTCCCAGACAAGCGAGTTACTGATTTACCTAGCTGTTTTAACCACAGCAAGTTACAAACACCTTCTTACTTATTTACTTTTGGAGCTAAGTGCAAATCTCTTATTTGCCCCTGGACCGATTTATTTCTATAGTTGGACTAAGGACACCAAGGTCCATCCACTGGGCATTGTTGGCCACGCCAAAGGGCGCCGCTTGCGCCAGTGCGCGTGGTGATTACGCTTGCGTCATGGCCGCAGGCGTGCTCTGGCTTGTTCCGGCCACTATGCTTGTCTCCTCCCTCCTCGTATCGACCTCCAACCATGTCTAGTAGCTGCCCCGTGAGCCTCGTCATCGCCCTGCGTCGATGGTTAGTCGTGGTTCGCCATAAATGAGTCGCAAACGCCATGCCCGTGCCACAAACCGGCTCTGTCCTCCATTGTTTGCAAGTTGGAGCTCGCTCATGAGCTCGAGAAGCCTCCCCTCGGCTATATAAGCACGACCCGAGCCCTCCTCCGCAGCTCCCAAGCCCCTCCTCGTCCCTCCTAGCCCACCGAAGCCCTCGGCCCCCTCCTCTTTTCGCCGGAGTCTGCCTCGGCCATCGCCGGTTTTCTCGTTTCTGGCGGGCCTAGTCCTCCTCCCCACCTCTTGATGCCTCGACCGTGTTCCCCTCCTCCCAGAGAGCCTCCCCACCACACTCGTTCGACCCCGGAGTCCCTCTGGCCGCGCCTCCCGAAGCTTGGTCGTCGCCGTTGCTCTCGGCCACCACCTCGACCAAGCCCATCTGGAGCTCCTTCCTCTCTCCCGACTCCACCACCGCCTCCCCCACGTCCCGACGAACCTCCCCACGCCCTCAGCCTCGCCGGAGTTTCCCTCGTCGCCGGAATCCACCTCCGCCGAGCTGCCTCTGTCACCTCCTGCCGCTGCCTCCCTTCGGTATTCCTAGCCTCCCCGCGCCTCCCTCTGGTCGGGATGGAAGCGCCGCGCCGGGACGCGCCCGCCGGTGGCTTCGCCCTAGCCGGAGATGGCCGGAGCTGGCCAGCCCCCTCGCCGCTCCTCCCCTGCCTCTGCCCCTCCTCTGCTTCGGTCGGGCCAGGGAGAGGAAGAAGACGACGACGCCAGCCTGGCCCCTGCCAGTGGGTCCCGCGCCCCTCTCGGCCCCACCTGTCGGCCTCCGGCCGTTAACCAGCCCAGCCCACGTGGATAAGTGACGGGCCCCACCAGTGGAACCCGCATGCGTCTGCCCCGCTACTGTTCCTACGGATAAGGTGAAAACATATTTCCCCGAATGCGCTTTCACTTTTTCTGTTCAGGCCCCTGGTTGGAAATATTTTCATTACAGATGGGTCCCTGGCAGTCAAACCTCCATAACTTTTTATCCGTAACTCCAAATGAGGTGAAACCAACGCTCACTTCTTTGTTTTGTCGAGCCCTCTCTATTGGTGTCACTTTCACTATGGTTTGACACTGTGAAAATGACCTTTATGCCGTTGCCCTTATTCAGCCCCTTCGAGAGAGTATGTTTTCCGGCGATTCGTTCCGCGAGTTTCTGACACTTCTCCCTGGTGCTTTCTTCCACCCCATGCAAGACACAATACCCTTGCATGATAGTCATGCAGTAGCCATGGTTTTCAACTTGCATCTTTATTAAATGTTTGCTTGTTGAAAAGATGGTTATCGTCGTTCTGTTAATGTTCAGATTTGCATGTTCACTTTTGTGCTATGTTGTCTTGTGCTCTATTATCATGTTATACCTGCTAGTATTTCCTTTCATATGTTTATGCTTGTTAGTAGTACATGTTGATGTTGGAGATGGTCATGCTAGTCAGTATGCGATGCTTAGTGGATATGATTTATTGTTGATATGGTGGAAAGTTATGTGATACTCTCAAGATGATGTTGATATCGTGTTCATGTATTTTATCATGGCTCAGAATTTTTGCATTCAAGTTAACCGGATTAAATTGAACTTGAACAACTGTTGGCTGAGTCATGGTGCCGCTGAATCAATGCTGACCAGTGCAACCATGCTTTCCGGTATGGGACGGTCCTAACTGGGTCTATTATCGTGCCTCTCGCCGGTGCCTCCAATGAGGGAAGGTTATGGGCGTCTTTGTACCATCGCCCGGTAGGCAAGCGTAACCTTGTGTGCCCGTGAGTTGTTATAGCCCATGGATCCCCGTGTGGGATCGCTTTATGTGTTGGGCCACGACGGTGGTCGTTGTGTCCGGAGGTAGGCACGGGCCACCCATGACTTAGCTCGGTGAGGAGTGAGTCGGAGTGGCCGTGATGTTGTCATGGCAATAGAACGGTTTTGTCTGGAACGCTGTTGGTCCACCCGAATGGGAGTGAGAGGCCATGGGTTACAGAGTGTGGAGTACAGTGTACTAACCTCTCGCAGAGTGTATATTAAATCTATCGATAGTCAGCGCCTACCCGATAAGGGCCCAGGTCGAGAGAAGGTCACACCATGGGTCAACACTTAATAAATATGCACACTAAATTGCACTGAGGATGGCAGTGAGGCCATCGTGTTGAGTTGGCCATGAGATGGTCGGGTTGTGATCGCCGTGAGGATCACGGGCCATTTTGTGGTCGGGTTGTGATCGTCGTAAGGATCACGATGGTATCGAGGATACCGAGTTGTTGTATATTCGTGATGTTGTACGAGAATCGTGTGTAAAGGTCAAGCTCCTTGTGGTCATTTACTAATTACTACGGTATTGTTTATACCATGCTTGATTTGATCCTGAGATGATCGTGTGATGCCCGAGGTTGGTAAGTGATGCATGTGTTGGTTACGAGGTAACCCTAGCAGAATAAGTGGTGCATGATAGTGTCATCATGTTGCATGCTAGTATTGTCGGATTAATATGTTCATGTTGAATTAGCTGTATCATGTTTATATAGGTCATGCCATGTTATTCTGATGATATCATGATAATTCTTGTTTAACCTGTAATTGCCATGATGTTGTCTGTCTTGAATGCTTCTGGTTTGTTGTGAGCTTGCAAGTACACTCAACGTACTGACCTGGCGTGTCATGCTAGCTTGCAGGTCATGCCG
Source organism: Aegilops bicornis (assembly GCA_021605145.1). Lineage (NCBI taxonomy): Eukaryota > Viridiplantae > Streptophyta > Magnoliopsida > Poales > Poaceae > Aegilops > Aegilops bicornis. The sequence goes on from CM038670.1 coordinate 672,030,045, forward strand.
GATTTGATTGCTTGTTTGTCGTGGAGTCCTTGTTTGCGAGCTAGGATAAGCGTTCCAGCTAGAGTCCCTGCGGAGTGGAGTTCACCACCGTCGTCGTTGTTCCGCTGCTAGAGTTATTCCGTTGCTTCGAGTTGTTCTGCTGCTTGCATAGAGCAACTGAGGATGGCGTAGTGTCGCCGTACCGATGTTATTCCTTGTAATATCGGAGACCTTGTATTCATATTCGTGTAATAATAGAAGGCTGGTTTGTTCTCGTTAAGCAAAGGTCGTATTCCGTAAGAATTCTCCTCGATCTCCGGGCCGGAATACGGGCGTTCCGTTTTCCTCGAGCCGGGTGCCACACATGCGCTGTCATAGCCGGGCGGTTGCGGAGGCACCCCATCTTCGCAAGACGGCATCTCCGCCTTCCTCTCCATGACCGGGTTGCTCATCACCGGCTCCCCACCGGTGCCAAGAACTCAAGGCTGGTGGCGCGGAGCTCGGGGTGATGAGTTGCGGATCTCGCCGGCTGATGTCCTCCGCCTGCTTCTTCGCCACAAGGCCGGCTTGAGCCCGAGCCGCGGTGTTCAAGGCCCACTGCGCCGCCAAGCAAGCCGGGCGATGTCCTCCGCCTGCTTCGCCAAGGCCGGGCTTGAGCCCGAGCCGGTGTTCAAGTCACCACTGCCGCCTTTGCTGCGGCCGCCTTGTCGGCCTCCGCCTGCTTGGCGGCGGCTTCTTTTTCCTCACGCACCTCCCGTGCGTTCTGCTCCTGCGCCTCCTAGAGATCGGCGGCCGGGTCTATGCGGCGGTTGTTGGTGGAGCCCTCCGCCGCCCTGATGACGGAGGCGGAGGTTAACCGCTCAAGAGATAGCGGAGCCCTGCTCAAAAGAAAAAAGTAGAAAGAAGATTCAGAAGGAGTTGTCAAGACAAAAAGGATGAAAAAAGACACAAGAGAAGTTCAAGACTTACGCCAACACCATCGGAGGCTGCTTGGGTGCCTTCTGGAACTTGGTCGCCTTCGCGGCGGCCTCATGTCGCTTGGTCGCGGCGGCCGTGCTTTTGGCCACGGCGGCCGGGTGCTTGGGTTTCTTGGGATGGCTGCTAAATAGCAGCACGCCTCGGCGCTTCGACCCACCGCCTGGTGTGGTTGGAGTGGCAAAGGAACTTGCGCCCGCCCTGTCAGAAGGCGGAGGGCGGCACGGCGCCTCCTCCTCCTCTTCCTCCTCCTCATCGTCATCCGACCATTCTTCCACGCATCCTCCTCCTGAGCCGCCTGCTCCACCACCACCACCTGTGGCGTCGTCTTCCAGGGCAGCCACCCCCAAGTCGGGGTCCGCTACGTCGTTCGCGTCCTGGTCCAGCAGGATGTCGACGTTGGCCTCCAGCTGGAGGGGGAGGACCTGCATCATGGTCGAGCTGGTCAGCCGGCAAGAGAGAAGCCGACAAGAAAGAAGCTGGCAAGAGAGAAACCGGCAAGAGAGAGCCCGACAAGAGGAAAAAGAAAAGAATCAAGAGCTTACCATAGGCGACGGATCTGCGCGGGAGTACGGCCACTTGCCGAACCGCCGCCCCTCGGGCTCGAGCTTGAGGTTGACAATCTCGCTCACCAGATAGGCCACCTCGGTAGTCGGCATCTCCTTGGTGCACATCCAGCATGGGTCGCGATGCCCGCTCATCTGGCTTATGATGTGGGGCCGGCCTTGGAGCGGGAGGACTCGGCGCACCACGAAGGCAAGCAGCAAGTCGGCCGCCTTGAGGCCCTCCGACTCCTTCATCACCTTGAGGCGGGCAATGGCGGCAGAGGCGTCGGGCGACAGTGGCTTCGGCTTGAATCCCCAGTTGGTGTGGGGCTCGGTAGGCGGGCCAGCCACGTATTCCGGCAAGTTGATGAAGTCGATCGCCGGGTTGACGTTCTTCACATAGAAGTACGACTTCTGCCACAGCTTCACCGATCAGATCAACTTGATGGCCGGAAGGCATTTCGGCACTGTGACACCAAGACGGCGATGAAAGCGCCACACTGAGCCACCTCCTCCCTCGCGGAGGTGCCGAGCTTGGTGTAGAAGAATGGTCCCCAAATCTCGAGGGTAGGGAGGATGTCGAGGTACCCCTCGCAGAGGGTGACGAAGGCCGACAGCAACACCACCGTGTTCGGTGTGAGATGGTGCGGCTGCAGTCGGTAGAAGGTGAGGAACGAACGGAGGAAGCCGCTTGCCGGCAGGCAGAAGCCACGGAAGAAGTGCGAGCAGAAGATTATGCGCTCGCCTTCCTCCGGCGCCGGCGAGATCTCGTCGCCGGGCGGCACGCGCGTCTTGATGTAGCCCGTGCCGGGCAGCCGCCGCGTGTCACGGAGGAAGGTGAGACGATCCTCATGGACTTTGGAGCTGTCCAAGTCGCCGGAGCGCTCCATGACGGCCCAAGCCCGACGAAGAGGCCAACGGCAGTGACAAGCGTACGAGCCCGCGGCGAAGCGGAGAGAGGGCTTGGAAAGGAGAAGCTCGGAGGCAACGGCGAGCCGCGGCGGCACTTCGATGGAGCTCGAATGCGGCGGCGGCGAAGAAGAGGAAGAAGCAATAGGAGGCAAGGAAGGGGAGAGCGTGCATGCCTTGGCCACTCCCCTCCTCCCCCAATTTATAGCCCCTGGCTGCGAAGCCAAGGGGGCAGGGCGTGGGGGCGTGGGATTAACTGCGCCCACGTCCCACGGCCCAGCATTTACCGCGCGGTAAAAGCATGTAGTGATGGCGCGTGGGATCCCAACCGCTTCGCCGCCGCAGCGGATCCGCTGCGCGCGAGGCTTGGTAGTGGCGGGCCCGGTCTGCGCAAAGACGCCCCACACGCCAGGCTGGTAGGACGGCTCGGCCGGCCGGCGCCGCGTGGCGAGCGACTGGCGGGCGGCAGGCCTAGGGGCCTAGCTAGCGCACCACCTGGCTCCCACCCCGACGATTCAAAATACACCAGGCGGCCATCCACCTCACCCGCTTCCTAGCAGTCGGCTTACCAGAAGACGGGCAAGATAAACAAACGGGACTACTCAGAGTAGGAAGCTGCTGGGGCACCCCGCCTGGTCGACCGCGGCGACCAACCAGCTTCAGGGACTACTGTCGGAGTTATTAGCCATGGGTAGCCTCATCTGCTCCCCATGGCATTTCAAGACATCGGGGCCGACTACAGCCCTCAGAGTCTCAAAGCTTGGTCACCGCCTTCTTGTGACTGGCTGCCAGAAGATGGAGGACCCTAGAAGACGGCCACGAAGCGGGCCGCCTCTTAGCAGAAGGCCTCTAGAGAGGCCGGCTCCTAGCAGGCGGCCCCAGGTGCCCTCAAAGTCTACACACACTTAAGCACAATGAGACGGGGCGTGGTAACAGTGAAGCCTACCACCCCCAAATCCAGGGCGAGTCGTGGTTACAGTGCGCCGTACAAGCCGGAGATCTCCTGCACGGCGCGGCACTATAGCCCCTCCGCCTGTGACATCACCCAAGCCAGAAGGACCATGCTCCCACGACGGGTTGTTGGTACGCCCTGAAGGCGGCGGGCCCTACTTGCCAGTGAGAAGCCAGAAGGCGGCCGACCTGACCAGTGGGCCTGGGGGGAGAAGTCGGCACCCAGCAGGCGGCCCTCCCCCTTCCTAGGAGTTTGTGCGCCATTAATCAGAAGAGATGGGGAATGGCTACAGTGATCGCCCGCCAGGCGGCGGGACTGTAGCCATGCCCTCCCCGACAAAGCAAGCGTCATCAGAAGCACGGCCATGATGATGAGCAGGGCAAGACCATGAAAGGCGCGCTGTCGGCCAAGTAAAGGACAGCCTGGGCCCACTGGCGGGCCCAAGAGTGGCTGGAGAAGCCGGCCACAATAGACACTGACGGCCTGGGCCTACACCCGGCCAGTTTACCATTGTACCCCTGGGGGGTAGGCCTATATAAACCCCCAGGGCACCCATGCAAAGGGTTCAGATCCTTAAGACTACACAACCACATACATAGAGAGAGGAGGGAGCTAGCCTTGCCCTTCTTCCTCCTCTAGCAAATAGCTCAAGGAGCAACTTGTAGCTACTTGTTGAGATAGTGATCATGTGGAGACCCCGCAGAGAAGGCTAGGGGTGTTATCTCCTAGGAGAGCCCCGAACCTGGGTAAAGTTCGCCGGCGTACGTGTCTACGCCTCACCCCGCTTCCTGGCACCGGCGACGTCTTATTAGCCCCCACCATGATAAGCCATCCCTTGGCATATGTCGCACCAAAACCCCGACAATCCACCAGGTATGAATGTAAGGACAGCGATAGGACAATAGGTACTCACAAGAGCAAAGCAGCGACCAGCATAGTTGCGATATCCTAGGTTTTGTGGCGCTAATTCTATCGCCAATATACATCGGATGCTATGTGATTTCTCCGGTAGCACCACCTTTTTCAAGGACTTTGCTTGTAGTCCTTCAGGTTCTGCAATCACCCTCTTCCTTTTGGATGTCTAAAACACAAGAACAACATTTGAATGGAAAAACAAGGTATGACGACAAATGGAATAGGTGTTGACAATGGATGGGCATGGCATCTTCACATATATCATGAGTAAACTAAGCAGATGGCGGTGCAACGAAGCAAAAGAAATGCAAGGCACCTTATGCAAGATATGTGCAACCAATAAAACCTTGCCAAATTAGAACAGACACCTTATTGGGTGAACAGGATAGGCCATCTGCCTTTGACTCCTTAAGCTCAGAATAGTCATTAGGATCATATTCTGAATATGAATCTATAGGTCGGGAGCATGTGGGTTTCATTGCATCCACAATGGACCTCAATCCCTTGATGCCAAGTTTGTTACCCATTGAACTGCTCCGCAATATTCTTCCGATGTGCGCATTCTTATATTCATTGTGATTACATACAATATCTCAGAAGCATGAAAACACAAAGAGTAGTGAGATTATCTTTGTAATGCAGAGGATATTGTAATATAATAGAGGCTCCTCAGAACCCTTGTGTGCTATCACCGGATTCTCGATGAGAGAGCCCATGTGTGCTGTAACATGGTGAGTAGATTAATATAATCTGGCACAACTACACAAAAATAGGCTCCCTGTTGGGGGCCCCAGATGTAAGGATAGTTGGCAGATGATAGGTTCATAATATACCGTATAGAAAGTTTATTGCCAAACCATGATAATGAGAGTGCAGAGCCAGTAGGCCGAACATAGTGTAGATAATAGGGGTACACCATAACCACCATAAATAAATCGGGAAAGCGGAACTGGCTGGAAAACATAGGGTTTTGCCGCTACTAATATGCAGCCTATCGATCACCTACAGGTCAGCTCTATTCATCTGAAGGCGCACAGTTGTTACTATCAGTTTAGTCCATCAAAGACCGCGCGGCTGCCACCATTTCCGGGGTATTATGGAAGAACAACTCGAAGTGCGAAATCATTTAGCAGAACCGGCCCAATAGAGGTGTCGACTGCAGATGTCCTCGCCCCATTCCCCGACAAGGAACATATCAGGCTTCCCATACCGAACACCGCCCGGCCCGCCGACCGAACCACCGGCCCCCACCGCCTGTGTTCCTCCGCCACCACCACCCCCCAGCCCCGCCCCCATCCATGTCGAGTTTTCTTTGTTCGGTGAGGCCCCACCACCGCCCCCCACAACCACCGTCCCCACCCGAGCCCCTTCCTTCAAGACCGCTAACTCGCAAGCTCTAAAAAATCGATCGACCCAATTTTGAAATTTAGTCTCATCGTCATTTAACTAGTGTGGAATATAAAAGGGGAAAACCATAAGCATTGCAGTATAGTGTTGAGCGTGCCATGGTGGATCCAAGGTGCAAACCGGATAAAGGCAACTTCAAGAACCACTGTTTGCTTTCAACTAACAAGTAAGTGATGGACAAGAAATCAGAGTAAAGCAGTGGCATCTATTTTCTTGCTGCGATAAATACGTTGAGCAGATACGAAAGAGTACCACCTATGGTGCAGCGCCGTGTATGAATCTACTGAGAATTTGACGGTGCTGCGGTAGCAGATCTAGGAGGGTAGACGGTGGCGGCAGGGCGCGGTGGACGAGACGGTCGTGGGAGCGGCGCCGGGAAGGTGGACGACGGCAGGGATGAAGCGAGAGGACGGGATGCAAGGATACCTGTCCGAAGCCGTGGATGAGAGAGGTCGATCTCTTGTAATGACGACGTGGCGCGGGTATCGGCTCCGGCATGGTGGAGGAGGACATGTGGATGGGGTGGAGGCTGGGGTGGAGAGGGTGTTTTGGCGCCCACGGAGTACGAATGGGGAAATGGAGGGAGATCGGAAGGGGGGAACCATGTCTTCAGGGCGCGCTTGTCTCAAATGCAAGGAAATTTACAAACTTAGCCCCCGTTTCTAATTTCCTACATCACAGCAATATTAGTCGGTTGGGGATAGGACGGTAATCTCAAGATACAATCGAATATTTGCCGACGAGAGTTTGTTTTTGGCGCCCACCGTGTATGAATCGGAGAGGGAGTCGATTTCGGCCGAGGAGACACTGTGTTTTGGCGCCCACCGTGTATGATTCCGGATGAGAGGCGGTTATGTCACATTTGAGTGAAATTACAAACCTACCCCTATCGAAACCTATAAAAATCAAGCCGATAGGCTTTGCGTGGCAGGGATAGGCAGTAATTTCCATCTCGCAGATTTTGGTTTCAGGCGGTTACTGCGACTTTCCCTGCTTCGTTCTAATTTTTGCAGAGCAAGAGTGCATGTTTACCGTGCCAACTCAATTCAAATCCAGTTTGTATTGTATTTTTGTTCGGGCATGATCTATTTTCGATTGGAATAAAATTCTACATACATCAGTTTATATATATATACTTTCAAAAGCACAACAAAGAATTCTGCTCCTTTATAAGGTTGAATTCAAAAAATTTAAACCAAATTATGTTTTACTAAAAATGTATGGATCAGTAATATCTACATATTAAATAACATAGATGCGCGTGAATTCATATGAATATGCATGTTTGATAGATCAATTTTGGTTCGAGTATGAATTACATGTATCATCATCTCGAATTCAAATATTTGAATCCCTTTTATGTTGAATCCTTTCACGCCCATCTCTCTCGCATGCATGCTCCTTCATGTAGCTATCACTCTCTTTTCTCCAGCTCACCCGCACGCTCACTTCATGTTTCTCCTATCTTTGCAAACATGGTCCGCCACCCTTGAGAAGTGTCACACTCTCCCTATCATTATACATTACACGGTTTTCATTATCTCTCACGTCTCTACCGTTCTCTGGTATCACTAGGTACCTAAGCTTTCTTTTTGACCGCCACACACACAGTCTCACTCGTATTTCACTTTGTCTTTCTCTCTATGGGGTTCTCTCACACACCCTATATGTCTCTAGATATGACTCATACCACTAAAATTATTCTCTCCTGCAGACACAACATTTGTTGCGGTCTCCTTTCCGTCTCCATCCCAGTTATAAAACTGACATTATTCATTTGTTTACCGATCATACAAACCCCCCCCCCATCTCTCTCTCTCTCTCACACACACAACTCCTGGTTCCACTCCCCTTCCCGACTACCGTCTCTCTCTCACACACACAAAACTCTCGCTTTCGCACCCCGACTCATATTTATCTCACAAACATTTATCGACTAGCCTCTAGATAGGTTTATACACTGGCATACTCGTGCTTCCACCATCGCATACATGTCTCTCTCGCGCTCCTTGTATCTATGTAGATTTTTATTCCCTTCTTGAGACACGCCTTCTCGATCGTGCACACACACTATCGCCACATTTTAAGCTGATACCTCTCGCACACACACTCTTTGTGTCTTTCACACATTCACTCCGTCCTCCTCCTCTCTCCCTCTCTCTCTCACACACATGGGCTTTTTGCAACAACTAGCAAGATGCCCATGCTGCAATCAACATCAAGATGCATTTGTATGAGTAGTTTATCTTGTGGGAGAAAAGGATGAACGAGGGAAGGCCTTATTTGCAAATGTGGAGAGGGGTGTGGGTATCTTTTTGCAAAATTGCCATAGTTTCCTTCCTATCCGCCAGATATAAATCGGACGGCCTATATTGCAGGATAGCAGGCACGCCATCATCACGAACTTTGTTTTTATCTCTACTCTTATAAAAAGCATAGTCGGTGATGATGGTGTGCCTGCCATCCTGCAATATAGGCCGTCCGATCTATATCTAATGGATAGGAAGGAAACTATGGCAATTTTCACGCACTCCTCTCCACATTTGAAGATAAGGCCTTCCCTCGTTCATCCTTTTCTCCTACAAGATCTTGATGTTCCGTGCAACGCACGGGCATCTTGCTAGTAAGAGTAGAAATTAGACACATACCACTTCTCGAATCCTGAAAGCAACAACATTCCTCCCTTATCTCATCAAAACCGCCAAAGGAATATATTTTGAGTGAAACATAACATATTTTTAGTGATATACGTATTTCAAAACTAGACTCTTTTTTCTATCAAATCGGTGAATATGTATTAATCAACTCCGATTGTGTGGTATCAAGATCGTTTCATTAATGTAGTACCTATAGATTTTTTAAGAAGTCAAACTTTGCAAACTTTGACCAAGTTTGTAGAAAAAATATTTATATCTACAATAGCAAAAATATATAATGTAAAACTACATCATATGATGAATCTAGTGATATATGTTTCACACTCTAGATGTAAATATTTTTCTCCACAAACTTGGTCAAAGTTTGTGAGGTTTGACTTTTCAAAAAATCTATAGGCACTACATTATGGAACGGAAGGAGTAGTTATTACCACTGTATAATTTTTTGGACACCAGACAAACGGTGGAGTACATATACGAAGAGAAGAGGTGCACGCACGCAGTCGGTCTCTTGATGTCTCGCACACATGAGAGTTACGTAAAGGCACCATTAACAAATAAACCCTAAAACCCTAGGTGCCCGATTGTTGCATGCGCGGGTACCAGCTACGTGGTGGAGCGCACCTTTGTAGGAATAGTCAGCTCCCGTGATAATTTGATCCGTAGAAGTTGATGGTCGGGGCCACAGGTGAATGACTGAAGGCGGTGGCTCGCCAGTTGCCACAGATCGAGTAGCCACATTTAGAATATCATTTTTTTAGCGGGGTAAGAGTTCCGATATTCAATGGCGCGTTAAGTACTAAGTAGTTTTTTGAATGACTGGAATGGAGCGAAAATGGAATTCATAACTACTACCTCCTTGGCGTATGGTTGTATGGGTTTATGTTGCGAGATGTTGAACCTGGTAGTTCTAGGGCAAATACTATGGTTTAGATGTTGGTTTTCAGTAATGAAAATCAGAAGGGGGAAACTCTTCTTTGATAAAAAAACTACTACCTCCGTTCCAGTTTACTAGTCCGCATCGTAGTTTGGGTCAAAGTTTGTCCACGAATTTTACTTGTAAAATGTGAATGGAAAATGAAATTTTGTTATACCCAAACAAAAAAGGACTGGAGGGAGTGATTGCTCTGACACGGACGCGACCTCTCGTAGCGCAGGCATTGAACCGGCCCGCCGGCCAAGAGGGCCCCACTCGCTGCAGGCCCGGCTAAACAAGCCTCCTCGCCGCATGCAACCGGCTTCAGACTGCCCCGCCTGCCTCCATTGAATCAAGATGTGACAAAGCCGCAACACGCCCTTCCATGAGCCGGCCAAGCATTTTAGAAAACAAAAAATGACCAAAATATAATTAATTACGCATGGTCTTGACTTGTTGTGCTTGCAGTGGTAGCAGGAACTAGAGGTTTTTCTTTACTTATAACTCTCCTCACATTTTTTTGGCTTTGAAGTGAATCATGGTTGTGGACATTATCTATGAATGTGCAGATATCTGTGAACATGAGTTTGATGTGGAAGTTGAATTTGGAATGTCGGGCTTGTGCATGAACTATACCATGTCCAATGCTTCGTCTGTTATTGTTTGGAAAGTAATTGTTGTTATTACATGACCCAAAAAAAATTATTTTGTGCCACATCAGTAGATGCACGGACATCACAACAGTGCATGCTAACTGGATAAACATTTGAACCTAGCTATTATGAAGGAAATTTTTATTGACAACAGTTTTAGATAGCAGGAGACGCTGAGCCCGCTTCTGCCTCGCTAGCTTATTTCGCTTCTTCCATCTCGTCTTTTGCTTGGGTGAAGAAAGCATCCGATTGCTCTTTTGCTTCTTCAGAACTCAGCTACATTCTCAAGGGTTGCTGCGCCTTCTTTCAAATTTCTTTACTAGAGCCACGAGGACACGAACAACTAAAGACTCCACCGCTTGTGTGTAATCCAAAGATCATCTGGGAATTTGCACCTTGTGTCTAATCCAAAGATCATTAGGGAACTGGCACCTTGTGTGTAATCCAGCCTCATTTTGGAAACATCATCTTGAGGTTGACCATACTTCCCTCCTCGCAGGAACTGCATCCTGACATGAAGTTACTTCTTTTTTAGATCAATACTCAGAGCAACCCAGGTCGATTTAGTAGAAGCCAGATAAACAGGACTCGCAGAAGTGAATTCAAAAGGAAAATAAAAATAAAAACAGACTACAAGGTGAGAACACCCACTTCCTAGATCAAGCTAAAAATGAAAGCATTAGGACGATTAAGGCTCTTCTTATTACACATTGAAGAACACGAGGCTAAGAGAAACAGAAACTACAACATATACACATCGAAGAACACGAGGCTAAACGAAAGTAATTGAAAGGGTGTTACTTACCAAAGCTCGCTTTTACGTGTTCTCAGGTAACTCCTCTTTAACTTGCCACGCTCCTCGAAGATCTCCCCAATATCCCGTGTTTGGTCTTCATTGCTCCTCTGCATGTTTGCGCTCGTGGTTTTAAAATCTCAACATGGCAAGAAAAATATACTACTAGTAATACTCACGCATCTTGTGGGCAACATTAAAGCACTCATCTGCAATGTTAGAGCATCTCCAATGAAGCGTTAACGCTACGACACTTTAAAAAAGCGCCATAAAGGCCGAGATCAAGAAATAGAGATAGAGAGTACACACTAGAGAGTAGAGGATAGTTCTCAAAGATAGATATAGCATGATAGATAAAAATAGATAGTTCAACTACTCCTCGTCAGTCCGACTCCTCCTCGGTGATGTCCTCCTCCGACGCCTCAATGTAGGCGTGAAGATACCGATCGTCGCCGGATTCCTGTATGACGCTGCTCCTAGCCTCATGTTGAATTGAGCATCCGCTTTTCGCATACGCTTGTCCTCGCGATAGGCGGCTCACTCCGCCCTCCTCTTCTACCTCTCCGCCCTCCTTTGCGCGTAGAACTCACGCTCGTTGATGATGTCCTGCGGGAAGCGTTGACGCCACAGCGCCATGGCTTCCTCATCCATCTAGGCGATGCCGAGACGGTGCTCCCACCTCCGGTTGTTGCGACGATCCTCGTCGGTGATAAGCCGTGGCAGAGGCGCGAGCTACTGCGCGCGCTCCCGCGTCGGCATGTTGGGGAAGTTCAATGTTCTATGAGGCCACCGGAGGCGCCACGCCGCCGCGTCCTATGCGCGGGCGGCCTCGTTGGCGGCGTCGAAATTCTCGAGGCCGAGGCGCATCCCGCAGAACAGGTTCTCGGCGGAGAAGCCGCTAGAGGGGCGCGCGCGGACGCCACGGTATCCCCAAGTTTCCCGACGACGCGGCGGCATGGTGGCACGGCGGCGGCGAGGCGAGAAAGAGCGGGGAGAGAGCGATGGCAAGGCACCGAGCTGGGAGAGAGCGGTGGCAAGGCACAGAGCAGGGAGAGAGCGGTGGCAAGGCACAGAGCGGTGGCAAGGCACAGAGCGATGGGAGGGCGTTGGATTTTATAAAGCGCGTCGGACGCCGCGTGCCAAAACTAGCGCGCGCCCGGTCGATTTTTCCCGCGTGCCCGCGATCCTTTCCCAACGTCCCTGCTATCTCTACTCTGTTCTCTACCGTTATATTTATTTTATATTTAATATTTATCTCTACTTCTCTACTCTCTACTCTTTTTTTCTTTAAAAAAATAGAGTTGGTGATGATTGTGTGCCTGCCATCCTGCAATATAGGCCGTCCGATTTATATTCGACGGATAGGAAGGAAACTATGGCAATTTTGTAGAATGATACCCACACCCCTCTCTAGATTTGCAAATAAGGCCTTCCCTCGTTAATCCATTTCTCCCACAAGATAAACTACTCATACAAATGCATCTTGATGTGTGCAACGCATGGGCATCTTGCTAGTTCTAATTTTTTTTCATCATTTGCCACACCATCAAGTTGCGTATGAAGAACCTACCCAAGCACAAATAGCGATACATGAGCGACGCACAATTACAAGCTGATATTCTGTTGGACAATGGAGGCTATAACCAATTACTTTTACTGGAACAATAGCAACCAGGAAATTTGAAGGGTAGGTATGAACAAAATTGGAACATTGCTGGATTCAATCGAGGAGGAGAACGATGGTCGCAGCAGCCTCTATGCATCATGGTCGGCAACGGGAGTTAGTTCATTGTCCACGACGGTGGTGCTTCTGCGCTTGGCTTCCGCTTCCGGGAAGCAGATCCGAGACCATGGAAGACGGTGCCGGGGAAGAGGCTCCATGTACGACGACGATGGTGGACCGGCTCTAGTGCGGTGTACGAGGTCGTCGATGAGGCAGATGCGTGCTACCTCTTGAGCACTGCGTTGGATTTCCTTGAAGAGGAAAGGATGATGCGGCAAAGTAGCGTAAGTATTTCCCTCAGTTTTTGAGAACCAAGGTATCAATCCAGCAGGAGGCTACGCCATGAGTCCCTCGTACCTACACATTAAAGCAAACAACTCCTCGCAACCAACGCGAATAGGGGTTGTCAATCCCTTCACTGTCAATTACTAGAGTGAGATCTTATATATATTTTTGATTATTTTTTTTGTATTTTTGTTATAAAGATTCAAAGTAAAATAAAAGGCAAAGTAAAAAAGCAAAGCAATATTAAAGTGTTGGAAGATTAATATGATGAAGATAGACCCGGGGGCCATAGATTTCACTAGTGGCTTCTCTCAAGAGCATAAGTATTCTACGGTGGGTGAACGACTTTCATCGTTGAGCAATTGATGTAATTGAGCATAGTTATGAGAATATCTAGGTATGATCATGTATATAGGCATCACATCCGAGACAAGTAGACCGACTTCGCCAAAGATCTACTACTATTACTCCACTCATCGACCGCTATCCAAAGATGCATCTAGAGTATTAAGTTCAAGAAAACAGAGTAACGCCTCTTAAGCAAGATGACATCATGTAGAGGGATAAATTCATGCAATATGATAAAACCCCATCTTGTTATCCTCGATGGCAAAAATACACACGTGCCTTGCTGCCCCTCATCACACCGGGAAAGGACACCGCAAGATTGAACCCAAAGCTAAGAACTTCTCCCATTGCAAGAAAAACCAATCTAGTAGGCCAAACCAAACTGATAATTCGAAGAGACTTGAAAAGACAACCAATCATACATAAAAGAATTCAGAGAAGATTCAAATATTGTTCATAGATAATCTTGATCATAAACCCACAATTCATCGGTCTCAACAAACACACCGCAAAAAGAAGATTACATCAAATAGATCTCCAGGAGCGAAGGGGAGAACATTGTATTGAGATCCAAAAAGAGAGAAGAAGCCATCTAGCTACTAACTATGGACCCAAGGTCCGAGGTAAACTACTCACACTTCATCGGAGGGGCTATGGTGATGATGTAGAAGCCCTCCATGGTGGATTCCACTTCCCATGAGCTCTAACAGTGCCCCAAGATGGGATCTCATGGGTATGTAAGGTTGCGGCGGTGGAATTAGGTTTTTGGCTCCAGATTCGATCGTTTGGGGGTACATAGGTATATATAGGAGGAAGAAGTACGTCGGTGGAGCTTCATGGGCCCCACAAGGGTGGGGGCGCGCCTGGGGGGGGGGGGAGGGCGCGCCCCCCTACCTCGTGCCCACCTCGAAGCTTCCTTGGCATAGGGTCCAAGTCTCCTGGGTCATATTCGGTGAGAAAATCACGTTCCTGAAGGTTTCATTCCGATTGGACTCCGTTTGATATTCCATTTCTTCGAAACTTTTAAATAGGCAAAAAACAGCAATTCTGGGCTGGGCCTCCGGTTAATAGGTTAGTGCCAAAAATAATATAGAAGTGGAAAATAAAGCCCAATATGGTCCAAAACAGTAGATCATATAGCATGGAGCAATCAAAAATTATAGATACGTTGGAGACGTATCAGGAATCCCCAAGCTTAATTCCTGCTCGTCCTCGAGTAGGTAAATGATAAAAAAGAATTTTTGATGCGGAGTGATACTTTGCATAATTTCAATGTAATTCTTCTTAATTGTGGTATGAATATTCAGATCCGAAAGATTCAAGATAAAAGTTCATATTGACATAAAAATAATAATACTTCAAGCATACTAACTAAGCAATTATGTCTTCTCAAAATAACATGGCCAAAGAAAGTTCATCCCTACAAAATCATATAGTTTAGTCTTGATCCATTTTGGTCACACAAGAATGCTCTCATCATGCACAACCCTGATGACAAGCCAAACAATTGTCTCATACTTTAGTAATCTCAAACTTTGCAAACCTTCACGCAATACATGAGCGTGAGCCATGGATATAGCACTATGGGTGGAATAGAATATGATGATGGGGGTTATGTGGAGAAGACAAAAAAAGAAAGTCCACATCAACGAGGCTAATCAATGGGCTATGCAGATGCCCATCGATTGATGTTAATGCAAGGAGTAGGGATTGCCATGCAACGGATGCACTAGAGCTAGAAATGTATGAAAACTCAACAAAAGAAACTAAGTGGGTGTGCATCCACTTGCTTGCTCACGAAGACCTAGGGCACTTGAGGAGGCCCATTGTTGGAATATACAAGCCAAGTTCTATAATGAAAAATTCCCACTAGTATATGAAAGTGCCAAATCAAGAGACTCTCTATCATGAAGATTATGGTGCTACTTTGAAGCACAAGTGAGGAAAAAACGATAGCAGCATTGCCCCTTTTTATTTCTTTTTTTTGGGCCTTGTTTTCTTTTCTTTGGCCTTTCTTCTTTTTTTTGGGACAATGCTCTATTAAATGATGATCATCACACTTCTATTTATTTACAACTCAATGATTACAACTCGATACTAGAACAAAGTATGACTCTATATGAATGCCTCCGTGTGTAATCGGATATGCAATGAACCAAAAGTGACATGTATGAATGTAGCGACCAGACCTCAAACGATCGATCTACGTGCTCGGTGTTATCCTCGGATCAAGAATGCCGACACCACACAAAGACTCGGAGGATTTATAACAGAGTAGCAATCACACACTTATTACAATCGAATGTTTCAAAGAGAACTTAATAAAATAAATATGGCTTAAGGCCATCTAATACGATAACAGCAGAAGGCTTGGAAGAATAAGCGAGTCCATCAACTTCAACGACATCACTGAGTATAAAACCACGACCTAAGCACCTTACTCGTCGTCTGAAAAGTCTGCAACATGAAACGTTGCAGCCCGAAAACGGGTCAGCGCATGGAATATGCTGGCAATGTAACACATAGAGAATAATAATGGAGTAACTATACTACATGCATATTTGGCTGGTGGAAAGCTCTATGGTTACGGTTTTGCATAAAGCCAATTTTTCCCTACTGCAAAGGAATAAATTTATTTAACTATCATGGTGGTTGTTAAACATTGAGAATGGTTGACAGCATTCTCAATCCCAATTAAAAGTACTCATTAACAAACCCAACAATATTAATTTAGAAGTAACATGTTGAGATTCACATGATATCCAAGTACTAGATTCTCAAGATGTCCATAACCGGGGACACGCCTAATCATGATTAGTTTATACACTCTGCAGAGGTTTGCGCACTTTTCCCCACAAGACTCGATCGCCTCCGTTAGATTTCTCAAGACCGCATGATGTTTGAGAAACGGATGACCGAGACATAGTCTTTCAGAAGCGCTAGCACCTTACATGTGGGTAGACCGGTACACCTACTTTCCCCTACATCTGCTAGTCTACCCGTAAGAGTTCACACGACTTATTCAACTATGCCAGAGCCCATAATGGCTTGTGGCTGCACACGTAAGTTTCTAGCATTAATAATCTTATGATCCCTTAGAGCCTGGGTGGCGGTCCGAAGAAATACAGGCAAGTCCTGATAGAAACCAGGTGCCTGAATCCACCCAGATGTGTGTTTAAGTTGCCACCTTAAATAAACCATTAATTAACAATCTCACATCTGTCATCACCCAATCCACGTCCACTAGCATAGCATGGCAATATAAGCAAACGTAGAAGTAACTCCCAAGGGTTTGATAATAAACAGGTAATAGGTACTACCTCAACTACTTCCCAACCCACAATTTAATTAGATCCTAATCATGCAATGTTTGAGGATTGATCTAATGCAATAAAAACTAGGTAGGAAAGGGGTATGATCAAAGTGTTACTTGCCTTGCCGATGATCCGCGAAACCTAGAGACTCGAAGTAACAGGCGGCGCCACTCCGGGTGTTCTATCGCAGACAAACAAACAAACATACAATAAGTACTCATCTAATGCACAGGTAAAACTCAAACGAAAGATCTAACCAGATAGTTCAACTTAAGAACTCTGGTTTGCAAAAAGAAGCAAAGCAAACAAAGCAACGGGGAACAAACGGCGAAAGAAAACAGCTCTGTTCTACAAATCTGGATCTAGATCAAATTTTACTGTAGCAAAAACTTGTACAAGTTGGTTATTCAGAAAGAGGGTTTTGAGACGAAACTCCAGGCGCTTGAATCGCCCGATTCCGATAAACGAGCGAAAAGTTGTACTAAAACGAAAATCGGATCAGAAATCGCGATCAGAAAAATCGCGAGTTAAATCCGAGAAAAAGGAAAACGATGAACGTGTTAACGAACGAACGTTCGTTAACTAAACTAATCTGACGAACACATTCGTTAAAATGAACTAACTGGCGAACGTCCGCTAAATAACCTAAACCGGAAAAAAACTGAAAACTAAAAAAACCGAAAACTAAACAGGAATAAAACCGCTCGGTTTTCTAAAAAAACCGGCACGGAAAACGAGGCGGCGATTTAACCTCGGCGGCGGGCGGCGAACTCGGCGGCGGTAAGGCCGGCGGCGCAATAAGCGGGCGGCGGCGGTGGCGGCTAGGGTTAGGGTTAGGGTTCGCGCGAGCGGGCCGGGCGGGCGGATCGGGCCGGGGCGCCGGGGTGGTCGCTATTTATATAGCGCCCCCCGAGCGGTGTCCCGCTCGGGCACGGCCCAAGGTCGGTTCACTTTTTTTTTAATAATTACGCTCGGGAAAAAAAACAAAAAGAGAACTAAACGGACTCCAAAAATCCCGAAATAAATTTTCCCCGGCTTCTAAAATCAAGCCGGACTAGATGAACATTATTTGGGGCCTAAATGCAATTTTGAAAAACGCGCATTTTTCCTAAATTAAAATAAAAAGGCGAAAAACTCCAAAATAAAATCTTATTTGATTTTTTTATTAAATCTTCCTTATTTCTTTATTTTGGGAAAGTCATTTTATTCCCTCTCTCATATTTTGGCAGTAGAAATAATTGAAGATAAAATAAATAAAATCAAATGATCCCCTTTTCAAAATTTGAGAAAACTCAAATATGAAAATAACGAAATCCCCAACTCTCTTCGTGGGTCCTTGAGTTGCGTAGGATTCCTAGGATCGAGCCAACAATGCAATGAAAATATGATATGCATGATGATCTATATATAACATTCCAAATTAAAAATTTGGGATGTTACAAACCTACCCCCCTTAAGATGAATCTCGCCCTCGAGATTCGGGTTGGCTAGCAAATAGGTAAGGGTGGGCCTTGAGCTGATCTTCCTCTCGCTCCCAGGTGGCTTCTTCCTCAGTGTGGTGGCTCCACTGAACTTTGTAAAACTTGATAACCTTGCTGGGAGTGACTCGATTGGCATATTCGAGAATCTTAACAGGTTTCTCCTCGTAGGTCAAATCATCATTCAACTGAATTGCTTCCAGTGGCACTGTATCTCTCAGTGGTATATCTGCCATCTCTGTGTGACACTTCTTCAACTGAGAAACATGGAACACATCATGAACTCCTGACAATCCCTCAGGTAATTCCAACTTGTAGGCCACCTCTCCCATACGTTCCAGAACACGATATGGTCCTACAAATCAGGGTGCTAACTTTCCCTTGACTCCAAAGCACTTTACTCCTCGAAGCGGGGATACTCGAAGATAAACTTTGTCTCCGACTTCGTATTCTGTGTCCTTGCATTTTGAATCCGCATAGCTCTTCTGCCTTGACTGAGCTACCTTGAGCCTATCGCGAATCAACTTTACTTTCTGTTCAGGCTCCTTAATCAAATCCGGTCCAAACAACTGGCGGTCTCCAACTTCATCCCACAACAACGGGGTCATGCACCTCCTTCCGTACAAGGCTTCGAAAGGGGCCATCTTCAAACTAGACTGATAACTGTTGTTGTAAGAAAACTCCGCATATGGCAAATTATCGTCCCAATTTGGATCCATAATCCAAGGCACAAGCTCTAAGCATATCCTCCAAAATCTGGTTGACTCTCTCGGTGCGTCCGTCATGCGTGGATGAAAAGCTGTGCTAAACTCCAGCCTGGTTCCCAAAGTTTCGTGCAAGCTGCTTCGAACTTTGAGGTGAATTGGGTTCCTCTATCGATACGATACTCCTCGGAACTCCATGCAAGCATACAATCCTGGTCATGTATATCTTAGCCAATTTGGCACTGCTGTAGGTAGTCTTTACTGGAATGAAATGAGCTACCTTCGTCAACCGATTGACTACAACCCAAATCGAGTCATAGCCTGAACGAGTCCTGGGCAATCCCATGATAAAATCCATGCCTAGTTTATCCCACTTCCATTCGCATCAGACCGTAACAATCCTGCTGGCTTCTGATGTTCTGCCTTCACCCTCTGACATACATCACAAACTGCTACATATTCTGCAATATCCTTCTTCATTCCGGTCCACCAGAAAGTATTCTTCAAATCCAAATACATCTTGGTATTTCCTGGGTGAATCGAATATGGTGAATCATGTGCCTCTTGCAGAATCAACTTCCTGATCTCCGGGTCATTGGGCACATAAACACGGTCTTCAAACCATAGGGTATCGTGCTCATCCTCACGAAATCCCTTAGCTTTTCCTTCGCTCATTTTCTCCCTTATAGAGGCAATTTCCTTGTCAGTCTTCTGAGCTTCCCTGATTCTATCCATCAAAGTTGACTGAACCTCCAATGCTGCTACATAGCCTCTCGGAACTATTTCCAAACATAGCTCTCGTAAGTCCTCGGCTAATTCTTTTGGTAAACCTTCGGTCATTAGTGTGTTGACATGACTCTTATGGCTCAACGCGTCTGCTACAACGTTAGCCTTTCCGGGATAATAATGCAATCTCATATCGTAATCTTTAATAAGCTCCAACCATCTCCTCTGTCTGAGATTTAACTCCTTCTGCATGAAGATGTACTTCAAACTCTTGTGATCAGTATACACTTCACAATGGTTCCCAATAAGAAAATGTCTCCATGTTTTCAATGCATGCACTACGGCTGCTAACTCCAAGTCATGAGTGGCATAATTTTGCTCATGAGGCTTAAGCTGTCGTGAAGCATACGAAACAACTCTTCCCTCCTGCATAAGCACTGCTCCAAGTCCTCGACGTGAAGCGTCGCAATACACCTCATAATCCTTGGTCTGATCTGGCAGAATTAACACTGGTGAGGTAACCAAACGCTTCTTCAATTCTTGGAAACTAGCCTCACACTCCTCAGTCCATATGAACTTGGTATCCTTCTTCAACAATTCTGTCATAGGCTTCGCAATCCTCGAGAAATTCTCAATGAATCTCCGGTAGTATCCTGCGAGTCCAAGGAAACTCCGGATCTCTCCAACTGTAGTTGGTGCTTCCCAGTTTGTCACAGTGGCAACTTTAGTAGGGTCCACTGCTATACCTTCTCCGGATATAACATGTCCGAGAAATCCAACTTCCTTCAACCAAAACTCACACTTGCTGAACTTGGCATATAACTGGTGTTCTCTGAGCTTCTCCAGTACCAACCACAAATGTTCCTTATGTTCCTCTTCATTCTTCGAGTAAACCAAAATATCGTCAATGAACACCACGACGAACTTATCCAAAAACTCCATAAACACTTTGTTCATCATGTTCATAAAATAGGCAGGTGCGTTAGTCAGACCAAATGACATAACGGTATACTCATACAGCCTGCATCGGTGGTAAAAGCCGTCTTAGGTATATCCTGCTCTCGAATCTTCAACTGATGGTACCCTGATCGCAAATCGATCTTGGAAAACACCTTAGCTCCTTGCAATTGATCAAATAAGTCATTGATCATCGGTAGCGGATACTTGTTCTTGATGGTCACTTCATTCAATCCGCGATAATCAACAACCATCCTTAATGATCCATCCTTCTTCTCCACTAGAAGTACAGGCGATCCCCAAGGCGAAGAACTTGGGTGAATAAAGCCTTTATCCAATAACTCCTTGATCTGCTTCTTGATTTCCTCCAAATCCTGGGCTGGCATCCTATACGGTCTCTTGGATATAGGCCCAGTGCCTGACAGTAGTTCAATCAGAAACTCAATGTCTCTGTCCGGTGGCATGCCTGGCAACTCTTCTGGAAATACATCGGGGAAATCCCTTACCACTGGTACTTCCTCCTGCACAACTCCTGATAAACAATTTACATGTGCTCTCCTCGGCTCATGCCATGATACATACTTGATCCTCCTTCCTTCTGGTGTTGTAAGCAAAATTGTCTTACTGGCGCAATCGACGTTTCCTCCATACATCGACAGCCAATCCATACCAAGAATTACATCCAATCCTTGGGATTCCAATATAATTAAATCCGTTGGGAAAACATGCCTCCCTATACTTAATGGCATTTGAAAACATCCTTGACTGGCCATATACTCCGCTCCTGGTGAGCTTACTAGCATGGGTGTCTTAAGAGTCTTAGTGGGAAGACTAAACTTATCCACGAATCCCCTTGATATGTATGAATGCGATGCACCAGTATCAAAAAGAACAACTGCAGTAAATGACTTAACCAAAAACTTACCTATTGCTGCATCTGGCTGAGCTTCAACCTCCTCCACGGCAACGCGGTTCACTTGTCCCCTGTTGAAAGGGTTCGGCTTCTTTCCTGAGCTTCCATTGCCATTTCCATTCTGGGCTTCAGGACATTCATTTGCATAATGCCCAGTCTTGCGGCACTTAAAACAAGTGATGTGGCTCAGGTCTACCTTAGATGGTGTTGACGGGGTGGTGCGGTTTTGTCCATTGCTTCCTCCATTCCCGTTTCCATTCTTTGTGGCATTATGATTGTGCGAGTTACCTCCTCCATGGGTATGATGAAATTGCCCTCGTGTCTTTGGAGTAAAGCGTAACTTCTGCTGAGCTCCAGAATTATACTTCCCCTGTCCATACTTCCTCTTACGATTGTCAATCTGCTGCTGCTTCCCTTCAATCATAAGAGCACGATCTACTAACTCCTGGTAGTTATTAAAAGTGGCTAGCATCAACTGCATGCTCAGCTCATCATTCAGTCCTTCTAGAAACTTCTCCTACTTAGCTGCATCCGTAGCAACGTCATCTGGGGGCATAACGTGCTAACTTACTGAAACCATCCACATACTGGCCAACTGTCCGTCCTCCTTGGCGTAAGTTGCGAATCTCACGCTTCTTCATGGCCATAGCTCCTGCTGAAACATGGGCAGTACGGAAAGCTTGTCAAATCGATCCCATGTGACAAAGGTGTCTGTGGTAAGTGGCTGTAAAAATCTCCCACCATGCTGCGGGTCCTTCGAGCTGATGTGCGGCAAACTTCACCTTTTCTCGCATCAGTACATCCCGCGGTGGTCAACTCCCTCCTATCTTACGGAGCCAATCATACGCTACTATCGGCTCGGTGCTCCGGAAAACACCGCGGATTCAGCCTCAAGAAACGAGTCAGATGGTCAACAGGTGGTGGTGGTGGTGGGTTGTTGTTGTTGTTGTTGTTGTTGTTGTTGTTGTTGTTGTTTTTGTTGTTGTTGTTGTTGCCCTGCACCAATGTCTGAATCAAGGCATTCTGCTGCTGAATCAACTGAGTGATCTCTGGCGGGAAAACAAACTCGGGGTCACGTCTCGGAGGCATCTGAGGGGTTTAAGGAAAAGGCGAGAGTTAAGAATAAAATGAGGTCTAGTGAGAAAACACTACCCATATGCACATGAGACAAAAGCACACAATATCACTGCAATCAATTCAACACAGATACAACGGTCTAACTATCGTTACAAGTGCTGGACTAAAACTAATATAAAATGGGGGAAATACTACTACTATTATGGTGGTCAACTAGAAAAACTGCTCCGATGAAGATTCCATAATATCGGCTCCAGCTTCATCAACAAAATCATCATCGCTGTCGTCGGGATCCGAGTCGGTGTCGTCGATGATGATATAATTATACGGGCAAGTGGATGTGCCCCTTTCTCCTTTGGGTGCTGAACCTCCCATGAATACTCCAAGTTTCTCCTTTAGGTCGCCGTTCTGTCTCACTAGAGCGACGATCTCTTCCATGTAGTCTTCACGTGTAGCCTTGAGTTCTTCTTCTAGCTCCTTGATCTTGGTTCTAGCCTTCTGCAGATCCTCCATATCTCACAAGACATCCGATTCTCCTGGTGCCGGATGTGTTGGTTTAACTCCTGGATATAAGCTGCGATTGATCTGTCCCTCCGGGTGCTGATCATCTCCCATTGTTCATCTCGGCGCCCACAAATCTGGTAGATAGTATTCTTGAGATCCTCTTGGTAAACTTCTCCAATTTGCCCCATGGTGATGTGAGCTGCCATGCTCTTTCCTAGGCTCCATGTTGGTGCATCAAAGGAAAACTCTATGGGCTCAGTCACTGGTGTAAATGTCCTTCCTGGAATGTGGAATTGAATCATCCAGCGCTCTTCTTCGGGTAAAGTGGCGTTGAAGGTCCCGGTGAAGCTTGGTACTCCTATGTTCAAGTATCTAGTGACTTCCTTCAAGTGATATCCAAACGGTGAGTCTTCATCCGGTTGTGTGAACTTGTTCCTTGCATCCTCCATCCTAAAGAATAGAAAAGATGAGGAGTCAGAAAAGAGAAGAAGAGTAGTGATCTAGGGCTTAAGCTTAGTGGCCGTGTCCTACAGTCAGCGTGTGCTCTGATACCATCTTTGTAGCAACCAGACCTCAAACAGTCTGATCTCTGTGCTCAGTGTCATCCTGGATCAAGAATGTCGACACCACACGATTACTCGGAGGATTTATAACAGAGTAGCAATCACACACTTATTACAATCGAATGTCTCAAAGAGAACTTAATAAAATAAATATGGCTTAAGGCCATCTAATACGATAACAATGAAGGCTTGAAAGAATAAGCGAGTCCATCAACTCCAACGGCATCATCGAGTATAGAACCACGACCTAAGCACCTTACTCGTCAAATGCGAAAAGTCTGCAACATGAAACGTTGCAGCCCGAAACGGGTCAAAGACATGGAATATGCTGGCAATGTAACACATAGAGAATAATAATGGAGTAACTATACTACATGCATATTTGGCTGGTGAAAAGCTCTATGGTTACGGTTTTGCATAAAGCCAAATTTTCCCTACTGCAAAAGAATAAATTTATTTAACTATCATGGTGGTTGTTAAACATTGAGAATGGTTGACAGCATTCTCAATCCCAATTAAAAGTACTCATTAACAAACCCAACAATATTAATTTAGAAGTAACATGTTGAGATTCACATGATATCCAAGTACTAGATTCTCAAGATGTCCATAACCGGGGACACGGCTAATCATGATTAGTTTATACACTCTGGAGAGGTTTGCGCACTTTTGCCCACAAGACTCGATCGCCTCCGTTAGATTTCTCGCACTGCATGATGTTTGAGAAACGGATGACCGAGACATAGTCTTTTAGAAGCGCTAGCACCTTACATGTGGGTAGACCGGTACACCTACTTTCCCCTACATCTGCTAGTCTACCCGTAAGAGTTGGCACGACTTATTCAACTATGCCAGAGCCCATAATGGCTTGTGGCTGCACACGTAAGTTTCTAGCATGAATAATCTTATGATCCCTCAGAGCCTGGGTGGCGGTCCGAAGAAATACAGGCAAGTCCTGATAGAAACCAGGTGCCTGAATCCACCCAGATGTGTGTTTAAGTTGCCATCTTAAATAAACCATTAATTAACAATCTCACATCTGTCATCACCCAATCCACGTCCACTAGCATAGCATGGCAATATAAGCAAACGTAGAAGTAACTCCCAAGGGTTTGATAATAAACAGGTAATAAGTACTACCTCAACTACTTCCCAACCCACAATTTAATTAGATCCTAATCATGCAATGTTTGAGGATTGATCTAATGCAATAAAAACTGGGTAAGAAAGGGGTATGATCAAAGTGTTACTTGCCTTGCTGATGATCCGCGAAACCTAGAGACTCGAAGTAACAGGCGGCGCACTCCGGGTGTTCTATCGCAGACAAACAAACAAGCATACAATAAGTACTCATCTAATGCACTGGTAAAACTCAAATGAAAGATCTAACCAGATAGTTCAACTTAAGAACTCCGGTTTGCAAAAAGAAGCAAAGCAAACAAAGCAACGGGGAACAAACGGCGAAAGAAAACAGCTCCGTTCTACAAAACTGGATCTAGATCAAATTTTACTGTAGCAAAAACTTGTTCAAGTTGGTTATTCGGAAAGAGGGTTTCGAGACGAAACTCCAGGCACTTGAATCGCCTGATTCCGATAAACGAGCGAAAAGTTGTACTAAAACGAAAATCGGATCAGAAATCGCGATCAGAAAACTAAAAAAATCGAAAACTAAAAAAACCGAAAACTAAAAAAACGAAAACTAAATCGGAATAAAACCGCTCGGTTTTCTAAAAAAACCGGCACGGAAAACGAGGCGGCGAGGAACCTCGGCGGCGGCGGCGGCGAACTCCGGCGGAACTCCGGCGGGGTCCGCGACGGCGGGCGGCAGATCAAGGGCGGCGGCGGGCGACGGTGGCGGCTAGGGTTAGGTTAGGGTTCGCGCGTAGTGGGTCGGGCGCGGGCGACGGGTCAAGGCGGGCGGCCGACGTTAAGGCGCTGGGGTGGCGGCTATTTATATAGCGGCCCCCGAGCAGTGTCCCGCTCGGGCACGGCCCAAGGTCGGTTCACTTTTTTTTAAATAATTACGCTCGAAAAAAAACAAAAAGAGAACTAAACGGACTCCAAAAATCCTGAAATAATTTTTTCCCGGCTCCTAAAATCAAGCCGGACTAGATGAACATTATTTGGGGCCTAAATGCAATTTTGAAAAACGCGCATTTTTCCCAAATTCAAATAAAAAGGCGAAAAACTCCAAAATAAAATTTTATTTGATTTTTTATTAAATCTTCATTATTTCTTTATTTTGGGAAAGTCATTTTATTCCCTCTCTCATATTTTGGCAGTAGAAATAATTGAAGATAAAATAAATAAAATCAAATGATCCCCTTTTCAAAATTTGAGAAAACTCAAATATGAAAATAACGAAATCCCCAACTCTCTCCGTGGGTCCTTGAGTTGCGTAGGATTCCTAGGATCGAGCCAACAATGCAATAAAAATATGATATGCCTGATGATCTATATATAACATTCCAAATTAAAAATTTGGGATGTTACAATGAAAGAATTATGAACGGTGGCTTTGCCACAAATACAATGTCAACTACATGATCATGCTAAGCAATATGACAATGATGAATGTGTCATGATAAACGGTATGGTGGAAAGTTGCATGGCAATATATCTCGGAATGGCTATGGAAATGCCATAATAGGTAGGTATGGTGGCTGTTTTGAGGAAGATATAAGGAGGTTTATGTGTGAAAGAGCGTATCATATCACGAGGTTTGGATGCACCGGCGAGGTTTGCACCAACTCTCAATGTGAGAAAGGGCAATGCACGGTACCGAAGAGGCTAGCAATGATGGAAGGGTGAGAGTGCGTATAATCCATGGACTCAACATTAGTCATAAAGAACTCACATACTTATTGCAAAAATCTACAAGCCATCAAAAATCAAGCACTATGCGCATGCTCCTAGGGGATAGATTGGTAGGAAAAGACCATCACTCGTCCCTGACCGCCACTCATAAGGAGGACAATCAAAGAACACCTCATGTTTCAAATTTGTTACATAACGTTTACCATACGTGCATGCTATGGGACTTGCAAACTTAAACACAAGCATTTCTCAAATTCACAACTACTCAACTAGCACGACTTTGATATTATTACCTCCATATCTCAAAACAATCATCAAGCATCAAACTTTTCTTAGTATTCAACGCACTCAAAAGAAAGTTTTACAAATCTTGAATACCAAGCATATTAAAATTATTAAGAAAATTACCATGCTATTTCAGATTCTCAAAATAATCTAAGTGAAGCATGACAGATCAATAGTTTCTATAAAACAAATCCACCACCGTGCTCTAAAAGATAGAAGTGAAGTACTAGAGCAAAACTATATAGCTCAAAAGATATAAGTGAAGCACATGAAGTATTCTAACAAATTCCAATTCATGTATGGCTCTCTCAAAAGGTGTGTACAGCAAGGATGATTGTGGTAAACTAAAAATCAAAGACTCAAATAGACGCTCCAAGCAAAACACATATCATGTGGTGAATAAAAATATATCTCCAAGTAAAGTTACCGATGGAAGTAGACGAAAGAGGGGATGCCTTCTGGGGCATCCCCAAGCTTTGACTTTTTGGTGTCCTTAGATTATCTTGGGGGTTCCATGGTCATCCCCAAGCTTAGGCTCTTGCCACTCCTTGTTCCATAATCCATCAAAAGATTTCACCCAAAACTTGAAAACTTCACAACACAAAACTCAACAGAAATCTCGTGAGCTCCGTTAGCGAAAGAAAACAAAAGACCACTTCAAGGTACTGTAATGAACTCATTCTTTATTTATATTTGTGTTAAACCTACTGTATTCCAACTTCTCTATCGTTTATAAACTATTTTACTAGCCATAGATTCATCAAAATAAGCAAACAACACACGAAAAACAGAATCTTTCAAAAACAGAACAGTCTGTATTAATCTGTAACTAACGCAAACTTATCGAACTCCAAAAATTTACCCAAAATAGGAAGACCTAGGAAATTTGTTTATTGATCAGAATCAATTGGAATCACTATTTTATCACGTTCTGGTGATTTTTAACAATTATTTTCGTGAACAGAAAGTTTCTGGAAATTACAGCAAGATCAAATAACTATCATCCAAGAAGATCCTATTGGTTTAACTTGGCACACATAAAAACACATCTAACCAGAGGCTAGATCTAGGATTTATTTCCTAAACAGTAGCAAAAGCAAAAAAAAAACTAAAAATAAAATTGGGTTGCCTCCCAACAAGCGCTATCGTTGAACGCCCCTAGCTAGGCATAAAAGCAAGGATAGATCTAGGTATTGCCATATTTGGTAGGCAATCCATAAGTGGCTCTCATGATAGATTCATATGGTAATTTTATTTTCTTCGTAGGAAAGTGTTCCATGCCTTTCTTTAATGGAAATTGGAATCTAATATTCTCTTCCTTCATATCAATAATTGCACCAATCGTTCTAAGGAAAGGTCTACGAAAAATAATAGGACAAGAAGGATTACAATCTATATCAAGAATGATAAAATCTACGGGCACTTAATTCCTATTTGCAACAATAAGAACATCATTAATTCTTCCCATAGGTTTCTTAATAGTGGAATCCGCAAGGCGCAAGTTTAGAGAGCAATCATCAAAATCGCAGAAATCTAGCAAATCACACAATGTTCTGGGAATAGTGGAAACACTAGCACCCAAACCACATAAGGCATAAAATTCATGATCATTAATCTTAATTTTAATAGTTGGTTCCCACTCATCATAAAGTTTTCTAGGGATAGAAACTTCCAACTCAAGTTTTTCTTCATAAGATTGCATCAAGGCATCAACGATATGTTTGGTAAAGACTTTATTTTGACTATAAGCATGAGGAGAATTTAGCACGGATTGCAACAAGGAAATACAATCAATTAAAGAGAAACTTTCATAATTAAATTCCTTGAAATCCAAAATAGTGGGTTTAGCAACATCTAGGGTTTTGCTTTCTTCAATCCCACTTTTATCAATTTTATCATCAAGATCTAAAAACCCCGAATTCTTGGAACGCCTTCTAGGTAAAGGTAGATCATATTCAGTCCCATCATTATCAATATTCATATTAAAAAACAAAATTTAATAGGGGACACATCAATAACTTTTAGATCTTCAGCTTTATTTTCATGGAAATTGGAAGAACACGCTTTAATAAAGGCATCTTTCGTAGCATGCATCCTAGCAGTTCTTTCCTTGCACTCATAAATGGAAATTCTCATGGATTTGAGAGACTCATTGATATCATGCTTAGGAGGAATAGATCTAAGTTTTAGAGAATCAACAACAAGAGAAATTCTATCAACGTTCCTAGCCAATTCGTCAACCTTAAGCAATTTCTCTTCAAGCAAAGCATTAAAATTCTTGTGAATTCATAAACTCTTTAACACTAGTCTCAAATTCAGAGGGCATCTTATTAAAATTTCCATAAATAGGAGTTTCCATAATTATTAGAAGGATTACTAGGATAAGGCCTAGGATTAAAGTTCCCTCTATACGCGTTGTTACCAAAATTATTCCTACCAACAAAATTCACATCCATAGATTCATTATTATTCTCAATCAAAGTAGACAAAGGCATATCATTAGGATCAGAAGAAACACTCTTAGTAGCAAATAATTTCATAAGTTCATCCATCTTTCCACTCAAAACATTAATTTCTTCTATCGCATGCACTTTTTTATTAGTAGGTCTTTCCGTGTGCCATTGAGAATAATTGACCATAATATTATCTATGAGTTTAGTAGCATCTCCTAAAGTGATTTCCATACAAGTGCCTCCCGGGGCCGAATCTAAAAGATTTCTAGAAGCAAAATTTAATCCGGCATAAATTTTTTGTATAATCATCCACAAGTTCAAACCATGAGTAGGGCAATTACGTATCATTAGTTTCATTCTCTCCCAAGCTTGTGCAACATGTTCATGATCAAGTTGCTTAAAATTCATAATATCGTTTCTAAGAGAGATGATCTTAGCGGGAGGAAAATACTTAGAGATAAAAGCATCTTTGCACTTGTTCCAAGAATCAATACTATTTTTAGGCAAAGACAAAAACCAAGCTTAACACGATCTCTAAGCGAAAAAGGAAATAGCTTCAATTTATCAATATCATTATCAACATCTTTCTTCTTTTGCATATCACACAAATCCATGAAGCTATTTAGATGAGTAGCGGCATCTTCACTAGGAAGGTCGGCGAATTGATCTTTCATAACAAGATTCAACAAAGCAGTATTGATTTCACAAGATTCAGGGTTGGTAAGAGGAGCAATCGGAGTGCTAAGGAAATCATTATTGCTGGTATTGGTAAAGTCAAACAATTTGGTATTATCTTGAGCCATCGTGACAAACAAGCAATCCAACACACGAGCAAACAAAAAGGCAAGCGATAAAAAGGCAAACGGAAAAGAGAGGGCGAATAAAACGACAAGGGTGAAGTGGGGGAGAGGAAAACGAGAGGCAAATGGCAAATAATATAATGCGAGAGATAAGGGATTGTGATGGGTACTTGGTATGTTGACTTTTGCGTAGACTCCCCGGCAACGGCGCTAGAAATTCTTCTTGCTACCTCTTGAGCACTGCGTTGGATTTCCTTGAAGAGGAAAGGATGATGCAGCAAAGTAGTGTAAGTATTTCCCTCAGTTTTTGAGAACCAAGGTATCAATCCAAAGAGGAGGCTACGCGCGAGTCCCTCGTACCTACACAAAGAAAATAACTCCTCGCAACCAACGCGAATAGGGGTTGTCAATCCCTTCACGGTCACTTACGAGAGTGAGATCTGATAGACATGATAGATAATATTTTTGGTATTTTTGGTATAAAGATGCAAAGTAAAATAAAAGGCAAAGTAAAAAAGCAAAGCAATATTAAAGTGATGGAAGATTAATATGATGAAGATAGACCCCGGGGCCATAGATTTCACTAGTGGCTTCTCTCAAGAGCATAAGTATTCTACGGTGGGTGAACGAATTACTGTTGAGCAAATGACAGAATTGAGCATAATTATGAGAATATCTAGGTATGATCATGTATATAGGCATCACGTCCGAGACAAGTAGACCGACTCCTGCGAGCATCTACTACTATTACTCCACTCATCGACCGCTATCCAGCATGCATCTAGAGTATTAAGTTCAAGAAAACAGAGTAACGCCTTAAGCAAGATGACATGATGTAGAGGGATAAATTCATGCAATATGATAAAAAAACCATCTTGTTATCCTCGATGGCAACAATACAATACGTGCCTTGCTTCACCTACTGTCACTGGGAAAGGACACCGCAAGGTTGAATCCAAAGCTAAGCACTTCTCCCATTGCAAGAAAAACCAATCTAGTAGGCCAAACCAAACTGATAATTCGAAGAGACTTGAAAATATAACCAATCATACATAAAAGAATTCAGAGAAGATTCAAATATTGTTCATAGATAATCTTCATCATAAACCCACAATTCATCGGTCTCAACAAACACACCGCAAAAACAAGATTACATCGAATAGATCTCCATGAGAGGGGGAGAACATTGTATTGAGATCCAAAAAGAGAGAAGAAGCCATCTAGCTACTAACTATGGACCCGAAGGTCTGAGGTAAACTACTCACACTTCATCGGAGGGGCTATGGTGATGATGTAGAAGCCCTCCTTGGTGGATTCCCCTTCCGGCGGAGCTCCGGAACAGGCCCCAAGATGGGATCTCGTGGGTACAGAAGTTTGCGGCGGTGGAATTAGGTTTTTGGCTCCGTATCTATCTGATCGTTTGGGGGTACGTAGGTATATATAGGAGGAAGAAGTACGTCGGTGGAGCTTCGTGGGGCCCACGAGGGTGGGGGGCGCTGGGGGAGGCGCGCCTGGGTGGGGAGGCGCGCCCCTACCTCGTGCCCACCTCAAGCTTCCTTGGCGAGGGTCCAAGTCTCCTGGTCGATTCGTGAGAAAATCACGTTCCCAAGGTTTCATTCCGTTTGGACTCCGTTTGATATTCCGCTTCTTTGAAACTCTGAAATAGGCAAAAACAGCAATTAATTTGGGCCTCCGGTTAATAGGTTAGTCCCAAAAATAATATAAAAGTGGAAAATAAAGCCCAATATGGTCCAAAACAATAGATAATATAGCATGGAGCAATCAAAAAATTATAGATACGTTGGAGACGTATCAATGCGTTGCGGTGGACGAGTGCACCTATGTAGAAGGGGAGGAGCACGAAGGCTGCGGTGCCATGGAGAAATCTATTTCGCGGTGGGTACAGAAAATGTGGAGTATTCCGGTGTACTACTCTGGGTGCCGGAGTAGGGTTGGCTGGGTAGGGTGAACCTGAAGTTACGAAAATAGCCCCCGACAAAGCGTCATCCGTAGGCCTGTTCCGAAGGCTATGATGGTAACTTCAAGACTTTGCCGAATCAGGGTCGCGGAGATTTTCCCGCAGACCTCAAAATTTTGTGACACCGAACTCTCCGTGTGGCGTCTTTGGGTGATTGGGCTAAGCAACTAGCGAGTAGTACTAGTAACTACTAGTACTCCCTTCGTTTTTATTAACTTTGCATATTAGGTTTGACCGAAGTTAAACTTCCTAAAGTTTGACCAAGTTTATAGAAAAATATAAACATTTACCATAACAAATATGTATGCTGTGAAAGTAAATTCAATAATGAATCTAATGGTATTTATTTGTTACTATATTGTATATGTTAATATTTTTGTTATAAACTTTCTGAGAGTTTATAAAACTTGACTTTGAGCAATGCTAATACGCGGACTTAAATAAAAACGGAGGGAGTACACATTTGTTTTCTTAGTTTGTACTGAATTAATCATTTGTTGTAATTGTGAAATAAATATATAGGCTACTGACTTGAATGTAATGGTCTATACAATTCAAAAGTTACAATCATTGTTGAACCCCAAGATGTATACGAGGTCTATAGTACTTCACAATATGCTCAAACTCACATAATCCCAATCAAATGAGAATCTAAATGCATTTCATAGTTATTACTTTGTAGGATGCAACAAAACCAACCATAACTCTACATCATCCATTATAAAAGCAACATTTTGAACACATCCCAATGTGTGAATGAAACGTGTAGAGAGAGCTTGCAAAGATGGAGCAGATAGGGCGGGAAAGATTGTATGTATGTGGACAAGAGAGTAGGAGACAAACCTAACGATACAGAGAGAGATAGAGAGACAAAGAGAGAGGAAGAAGTTAGGTCTGTGAGAAAGATGGAGACATGTAATATACGTGCGATGCGTTTGCATCGGGATTCTGTACACGTGGAAGGAGAAGAGACAACAGGTTTGATGAGAGAGCTGGAAAAACATGGACGAGAGGGGAAGGATCTCGTGGGTTGAGAGATTGATAATTTTGTGCGGGGTAGAGAGGGATTGGTAATTTTGTGCGGGAGAGGGGGGGGGGAGGAGTGAGTCAGCCGTCATCACATCATCCTGCTTCCAAATAGCCCTGCATTCTCTAGTGATGTGTGGTCACCGTCTATCTCCTCGATGCCCTCTTTGAAGATTGAGGTGTTGTGCATGCTGGGGTGCAGAGAAGCACAAGCGAGAGTGGTCGCCATATAATCTTGGATGGGGATGAATTGTGTGCTCGGGGGAGGGGGTATGTGTGTGCGGTGTGTGTGTGTGTGTGTGTGTGTGTGTGTGTGTGTGTGTGTGTCAGATGTAGAGAGAAATCAAACCTATGGAGAGAAATGTGTGTGTATGTGACGGAAAGATACATGCTAAATAGGGTTTTCACGAAGAGATTGTGCGTGCGAGAGAGCGATGTGCAGGCCTTGAGGTGGGCAGGGGCCGGGTGAGGGTGTCAAAATGTGTGCATTGATGCATGTGTTACATGTGATCATGCGAGGGACGGACGAATCGAGAGAGATGGTTGTTGTGTCACGGATGCTCCTCTCTCTCTCTCTCTTTCTCTCTCTCTCTCTCTCTCACACACACAAAAGTAAAATAGAAGACCGTTCTCTCATGTATACACAACGTATCGTCATCTGTCTATGTCTCACTCATGCATGATCATTTGCACATTCACACCTCTATATCTCTATCACACGCACACCGTCTTCACATTGCCCTTTCGCCACAACACACATACGGACACATACACACGTTCTCTCTCAGTCACACACACAAAATCAGTATTAAAAAAACTAGGGCGCACGTAAAACGTCCAAATCCAAATAAATACGAACTGGGGCTAAATTCAAATATATGGAAATATTGTAGCGTCAAGAACTTTTCCAGGAAAAAAAGTTGAGTAGTATTCAGGGATTGTTTTCACACACACAAAAAGGTTCGGTGGATGTCCTTCGAGCGCGACACGGTGACGCACCGTTCAATCGACTGCGCGGCCGCGGTTCACATGCTTGCACAGGATTCCGTATCGTGGCTGTGGTAACTAATATAAGCGCTACCTCAGTCTAATGTTTACGTGTACTAGTACGGTTTTCTTTTAAGTTTGACCAACCCTATATAAAACTAAACTAAGCTCCCATACGCGCACTCATCAATATGCCTCCGCCATTGCGCATGACAGCGCCCGCCTGCTCCGGCCAACAATTTCTCGCCCATCACTGCCGTGTCACCGCCATCCCTGTGCCATGAGGCCGAAGGCTCGCCCGCTCACGTCGTCTGCAGTCCCTCATCGTGATGCCGCCGCGCCGCCAAGCACGTGAGCAGCTGGTGGAGCCGTGTCCATGCACGCGGCGTATGAAGAGGAGGACGAGCGTGTGCTCCAGCATGCCGACGAGGAGGAACTAGCGTGTCATTGTCGTCTCCGCCCGCGCGGAGGAGGCGCGCATGGTGGCTATCAGCGGAAGCCGGTCGCGCCCGCGTCTTGCCCGCAAACCAGGTGTGGACGCGGAGTCTACCTTCGAGACCTTGAATGCCACGTGAATCCTGCAATCTGAAGGAGCAATTTGGGTTAGTTGACTCTTGTGAGCCGTTGGATGCAGCATGGATGGCTAGAAGGGCTTCTTCAACCTCTGAAATTGATGCACTGTTCATCTTCTCAGCCCGCCACACACCTAGCTGCCTGCCGCCGCCGCCCCGCCCTCCCCAGAACCACCTTCCACCGCCATGCTCCCCCACCCCCGCCATCCGTTTAACACCGGGCATGATCCATTTTTTTGGCGAACTGCATTCCACACCCAACACTCGTAAGATAGATCATGGGCACCCGGCGACCCTAATATAGATACTGGGGTAGCTTCTCTTCCGTCTTCTTCCTTCGCTCCGTCGAACTTCTTTCACAAATTGACTGACCCAAATTATACTACTAGTACAAACGTATTAAGTACAGTAGGAACACGAAGATACGTGCAGTAGTACCAACTGCAAGAAGAATAGTAGTAAGACATAGTACTAGTACTACTGTACGTACTAAAGAGTTCAAATAACGAGAAAGAACATAAAGTTCAAATAACGAGAAAGAACATAAACATAGTTCTGCTGGGGGCTCAGCACAACACACCACTGAAATAAAACTAAGCAACTAGTCTGCTTGACACTGTAGTATAACCAAAGCATGAGCGATTTACATCGCCACCTTACTCGGAGTCCAAGTCCGAGTCCACGTCCTCGACTTCTTCCTCGTCCCTCTTCCTCTTCCTCTTCACCGACGCTTCTTTGCTTGAACTAGACACTGGGCTCTGCTTCTTCATCCAACCCTTGTAGATATTTAAACAAAGGTACGCATCCACTGCTGCATATAGGATGTGATCTTCATCTAATGTCTTCGACTCCCATTCATGATGAAACTCGTGGTG
This sequence comes from Aegilops bicornis, assembly GCA_021605145.1. Lineage (NCBI taxonomy): Eukaryota > Viridiplantae > Streptophyta > Magnoliopsida > Poales > Poaceae > Aegilops > Aegilops bicornis. The sequence goes on from CM038670.1 coordinate 672,065,131, forward strand.
AGGTTTCTTCAGTTTAGCGTACGAAGGATCAATCATGGCTGCTGCCAGGGTCAGCATTGAAGGCTGAGAGGAGGACACCAGGCTTGCCTTCTAGAGATCGAAGGGCTGGCCTACAACGAGGCCTATCCGACCTAGGACATCCCTATAATTCCTAAAGTCTACAGTAATGAATTTCACTCTTTCATCCTTGAGGAAGTTATTGAAATCATGGCACTCAACATTGGCATGGCATATGTGGTAGACCAAGCACACGTTATGTACGCAAACTTGGATCACGGCGGGCTTCTTCTTCTCTGCCTCCTTTAGAATCTTCTCTCTTTCCAGGTCAGTGGTGTACTCAACATCTAGCCCAGCGACCCACTCATCCTTTCAACTGTTGAATATGCGTAGGAAGCGAACAAGGCATGCTTTCACCATCGCAGATCCAGGTGTGTAGATGACGATGAACTCATTGCCGGTGATGGCTCTAACCTGGTACTCAGCGGCGACCATGGAGATTTGGGAGGCCATGGATTTTGGAGGAGGGTTAGGAGAAGTTGAACTGGTGTAATGTGAAAGGACGAGACGACTGGGAGCGAACTGTTGTAAGGTAGTAGTAGAAGACGGGGACGAGTAGGACGTGCGAACGGCGTGGGGTTGTTGGTTTGCCCGGTGGATAAACGGCTGCAAGCCCCCAAAGAGTTCTCGAGTACTATGCGGGGCCCACTGGATGTCATGTCTACTAGACCCATATCATAGGCCTGACAGTATAGCTTCTGCATGTTCGCACGCCATGCCGGCGCATGGATGTAACTTCACTTAATTCCATCAACCGTCGCGCCTCCCACGACCTTGGCCTCCCAAGCGCGGTTGAACCCTTTGAGACTTTGACCGGCTATAAATGAGCAATTTTTTTGCCTAGTCTGCATGCATGATACTCCCTCTAGTCATTTTTACTTCCGTCAACCGTTTGCAAAGTGTTTGACCAAATTTATACTAAAAATATCAATATCTACAATACTGATTATAATGAGTATAAGAACAACGTTTCATAATGAGTATAAAAATATTGATTTGACATGGTGAATGTTGATACATTTTTCTATAAGTTTGGTCAAAGTACAGGTACATTGACTTCAGACAAAACTTAAATGCACAATGCAGACTAGTTCCTCCGTCCAGGTGCGTGCCATGTCCTATCTAGTCATCACAACAAGGTTAGCTATTAGACTACTGCTACCTCCCTTCTAGTTTAAAGGGCTCGATTCAAAATTTGCACCTACTCTTACCAAGATAGAGGCAGTGGAATAGTTTTTGTAGTATGCAAAAGCACTCAACTAATGATGTCGTTCTTCACAAAAAAATGTGTTTACCAATGCATTATCGCATTGCATGCATGCATGAACACTAGTTACTCTAACCCCCCTCTCTTCTTTAATTCTTTGCCAGATCAGCATGTTTGCTATTCCCCTGTGCATGGTACCAGCTAAGATACCACCATTATGGCCAGCCTTAATCATCGCATGCAATAATTTAGTGGACCTTGAAATATGAACATGTGTGAGGCGTGTATGTTTTTAATGACTTGAGACTATACCTAGCCCGGCATGCAAGATGACTTATTATGCACCGTTCCCCATACCTGCAGGAAGCCCGTTCGTCTCCAAATCTTTTCCTCTCCATGTGTGAAAACAATATGCCTGCTTAACTCTCCTTCTCCCTCCGGTGGCCCCACCACTCCACCCCGTGTGGAAAAAATCTGCTTGCATGACTCTCCTCCCCCCGCGCTCGTCCAATCCGTTGTGACCAGCAATATTTCCACCCCTTCCCTCCCCGGTAATTTACTCCAAGAAATATGCCCACATAGCTGTTACGTTAATCACGCAACATATCTTACGGGACGCTGCTTCAGTTACTTAACTGCAGGTGCATTGGGTCACTGACATATGGGCCCAACAGGGTCCGCCCACATGTCGCTGACGCAATCCGGACCCGCAGCTTAAGCCGCTGCAGCTCAATCCATATCTTGCGTAGGGTGTGCCATTGCTCGCTATAAATATCGCGCCCCATGGCATTCGGAAGAACACTCACGCTCATCGCTATCTCCTCCCTCCCTCTCACGCCGACCACCATGGCATCGCCTCCCAAGCCCTAGGCACCCCTTGCCGCACCAAGACGGACGGTCACGCCGTCGCCTGCCTCGCCGCCACTAGTTGAGGAGGACGCGCCGGTGTTCCGGCTCGCCGCGACAAGGCCGAGGTGGACGCCGTCGGCGTTCCCAATCTCGCCAACATGCGCCGGAGGACGCCGGCTCCCCTCGCCACGAGGAGAACGCCACCGCTCACGAGCTCCCCAGCCTTGAGGAGCTTTGGAAAGAAATGGATGTCGCCTTGTGGGAGGCTTTGCCTCCGGCAGAGCGCGTCAAAATAGGCAAAGAAGAAAGCCGAGGAAGAGAAGCGTGCTGCGGGACAACCTGCCTGGTAGGCCTATGTCACGTCCGAGAGAGTCAGGCAATTGGTTCTTTGGCAGAAGGCTCGTGCGAGGGCCGTGAGGGCGGTGTAGGATGCCCGTGCCAAAGCCCTGAGTGCAGTTGGGCCCAAGCGCCTCATCTACACTTGGCGGTACGTGAACCGGGTGCACACTTCCAGCGAGGAGGACTACCTGTTGGCGCCGGATCACCACACCAGTGAGATCGCGCTCGCCCGCCGGAAAGCCACCAATCAGCACCTCGCGACTTGCGAGGCTGAGGAAGAGGCGTGTTTGCCATTGGGAAACGGCCGCGCACCAGGGCACTCGTGGCGCGCCGCAAGCGCTCCTGCAAGCGTCGTGGCTTTTAGTACAAGTATAATTTAGTTTCGTAAGGCGATCTCATTAGTTTTGGGACGCAAATGATAAATCCCGAACGTTCAGGAATTATTAGCATCCTTAATTAAGTATGTAAAAGGGAAAGTTTGGAAACCTTGTGTATCCGTACGCATTTTGTAAGTACGTGCATATAGCTACTCCCTTCGTCCTGGTGAATAAGTCATCTTTGGTTGTGCACCGTGACCAAGAAGGAGGGAAGACTTATACACCTAGACGGAGGGAGTTCTAATATTACTTATGTACGTGCAAATGCATGTTTTAACATTATGATGGGTTTTTGTAAAAGTAGAAAAACAACACTAGTCAAGCTTGTGAAACGATTCAATGCAAAACAAATGCAAAATGCTCATTTGATTGTTTACTTTTAGCTTCCTTCTCTGTGGTTATTTATGTGTCATACTTTGTACGGAGTATCTCACTGGTCGGAAAGGCATGCAAATTCCCAAACCGCTTCCTACACCCTGTATCGAACTTTTGCCTAACAAGTTGTGTCGTGCAATTGGAATTCCAACTTGAGTACTACTAGTAGTAGGAGTACCAGGGGCCAGTTATTTTAGGCTTCTAGATTAGTAATCCCATAACTACTGCCTCCGTCCTGGTTTATTGGTCCCCATTGTAATCTATGTTAAACTTTGATCATAAATTTAACTGATGAAATGTTAGTGCATGTCACATGCACTAACATTTTATCAGTTAAATCTTTGGTCAAAATTTAGCACAAATTACAACGGTGACGAATAAACCAGGACAGAGGTACTAGTAGTAGTTTAGAGGCCCTAATAAATGAGTGAGACGGGGAAGCCGGGGAAGAGACGACTTATTTTTTAAGCCGCCAAAAGAACTAGCCCTAGGAGTAGTAGCTAGGGATACTAGGAGTAGTAGCTAGGGATCGAGTCTGCGAGATGAACCGGAGAAAGTAAATGCAGAGAGATGAAATGCAAAAAAGACGGAGGGATGTGATGGTTGCTTGTCCGTTTATTTTACCAGGAAACTTATTACTAGGAGTGGTTGGGTTTTGTGATATGACGGCTTTACTGCCGCGCCACGAGCGGGGTGAGACTCCCGTGCATCATCGCCCTCTACACTAGTACTACATCGGTCGTGGTTTATCACCCATTGGATATGGCTAAAGATTTAACTGACAAAATGTTAGTGCATGTCAACAAAAACAATATCGTTGGATTCGTATTTGAACATAGTTTTCAATGATATAATTTTAGGTGACATGCATCGGCATTTATCGTACTATATATAATGTTAGTTCAATTTTTGGTCGTACTAATCTATAGTAAGGTGCCGTATGCTGTACGGAAGAGTGAAATGCATTGATCGGGGAGTTGTTTATTTTGACAAAGGGTGTGGGGGTCATCTCATGTGTAATGGGTATCGATAGGTTTCTTCGGATATTATTTCATCTCTAGAGCTCACAAAGATCCGGGTGAAATAGATAAAAAAGGTATCTTTTGCAAACAAAAGCGTTCAACTGTTCAACCTGCATCCAAAACTTGTGAAGAAATAACACTTATTGTGCTTTGCAAGAAATGATCTTCAAGAATTAGTTTTTGAGTATCCATTGTTATACATGTTCGCTACAGATGACAAGGCACTTTCTTATAGTCAATAGTTGGCTATACTATTTAAGTATTAACCATGCCCTTATACACCTAGATGGAGGGATTAAATCAGGATGACTTGGAAGGGGGCAGAGGAGATGTAAGAAATGGTTCATCATAAGTCTTCCACCAGTACTGTAGTAAACATTGATACATGGAAGATTGTAGACTAAACCATAAATGGGTGCACTTTTATTCATGCGCGATACTCCAATAGAGCAAGATCATGCATGGAAGTCTCCACATGCTTAGACAGCGGATTACATTGAGCGAAGACTAATGATCAACATTTAACTTGGTAATGCAGATGTCTAGGTGAACCTCCCTGGAGTCCCCGTGCACATTGTTGGGGGTCAAATCATACCATGTGTTTTCCATGTCCACATCGGCGGGAAGGTCCCGGCTCGGCAGAGTCCAAGTCAGCTTGACGTAGCCAGTGTCGCCGCCCAGTCCGACCACCAGTCACCACCACACCCCACTCCTCCTCACCTTATCTATCATCTTTCTCGAGATATCATTTTTTTTGATGAAATGGTCGACATACCATTTTCCGATAAAATTCTCAAGATATCATTAGTTTTTAAACATGGGATTACTCCTGCATGGGTCAATCACAACAGGTGTTTTGTAAAAAAAATGCATCTTGAAGTTCCGCGCAATGCACAGGAATCTTGCTAATTTTTTTGCATATAATTCCAAACACCACGTAGACACGGTCTTTGACCATTTTACAACTATGTTAGTATCATTGTTAGTGGTCAGTCGGTGCAAGTTATAGCCCCGGGTGTTTTAACCTTTTTTTAGTAATGATATCTGGCGATTGTTCGCCACGAGCTCAATCCTGGCGAATCCCACGTAACCTTCAGATTTCCATCTGACGGTGGCCTGTTTTTAAGTCATAGTATTTCACAAAACCGCCACCCTTACACACGCATCAGAATCTGCGTCATGGCGCTTGTAACTGCCATGTCTCCCAAATAATGTTTGCCGGGATTGGAGTTAGCACCGATGGCGGTTCGTAGTCGTTCCACGCTCGGGCATTGAACTTTGTAATTATTTTTAGATTAGAATATACTACTCCTCCAGTCCTACTCCACTACTACTCTACTCAAGCAAGTTAGGGCATAGTAGTAGGTACTGGAGGGAGTACCAGTACTGTGATCACTCAAGCAAGTTGTCTGGCATCGATATGACCCTACGCTGCTGGTATGTGTCTCATAAGTCAAGCGGCGTGCTGTAGTCATCATCACCTATCCACTTCCCGCAGCACATATTCGCTTCTCCATCTTTGTCCGCACATCATCTCGTCCAATCTTCCATCCCCGCTAAGGCAGCTCCCCCTCGTCCGAAACCCAAGCACTAACAATGGCAGAACCGAGCAGTGTCCGCTGAAAGAGTGGCTGGAATTCGCTCCCCACAGAGGTAATCAAGCTCATTGTTTCACGTGTGGACAATCGATTACCATGCCGCTTCGGCTGCTGCGTGCTCGTCGGGGATGTACCGTTTACTCAAAGCCCTCAAAGCCGGAGCTTTTAAGCCAGCTCCTTGCTTGCCGATGCTGCTCGATCTTCGTAAACGGCGCGGTCACGCAAAGATAACGATCGTAGGGTGGCGAGCATTAACCCCCTTGACTGCAATCCGATCCCCGTCACCCTCAACTACATTAACGGTATGTACTGGGTTGGCATGAAAATGTCTTGGATGGTGCTCATCGACGGTCGCGGCAGCTGGATGCTCATGGAGGTCTACACCCGGTGATTGATCCCCCTTCCTTTGATTAACATTGCACTACTTTGGCACCGCGGCCCAGAATACTCGGAATCTTACAGTAGCCAACATGATACCAAGTTTGATTTGCTCAAGGTTGTAATCTTCCAAGTGCCCACAAGATCTGCGAATTATAAAGACTTCGTGCTAATTGCGTTCTTCAACCGCGGTCTCGCCTATCTGACAGGTCACTGCGGTAAGTGGATAAATCTGCACGTCCATCGCAGGATCATACATCCTCCATGGTTGTCTGATGCCATTGAACACAAGGGCTTCATTTACGCTCTCAACTCCTTCTATGGCTAGACGTATTGCTGGCGTACTCCAGTCATCGCTACAAACGACTGCTATAGAAGTATGTTACTTTCCTATGATATCATGATGGCTTGCTTATATTACTGTCAACATTTACTGAAAAAAATATTCATGCTCATAACATGCTTTTCTTAAGATTGACTACATTAAGAGCACTTTTTTATTTGACTCCAACTTGATATGATGTTGTAGGGCGCCTGGTGTCCCTACCATTCCTAATCCCAGAACCTTTCAAAGAAAAGCGGCATGGCAGTTGCAGGTGATTCTTGGCTTGATCAGATGACGGTGAACGATTGATGATCGTTCGCACGCATCGGACGTGTTGTTTCACGGAATACAATCACGATCCTTTGCAAGGTCTTTGAGCAGGATCCCAGCTTCTCTGGGCCTTCAGGAATTTTTGACTGGAGGCTGGTAAGTAGCCTTGGTACACGCTCTCTGTTTCTCGGACTGAATTATCCGATCAACCAGGAGATAACCGACGGCAAGGATCATGATGGCAGCACAATTTCATTCATCAGGCAAAACTGTGTGTACACAGTGTACCATGCGTCTCTGCATGCACCATAACTTGATATGTGCCGCCACGCTCTGCAGCCCAAAGTAGGAGAGAGGGTCGCAAGTATTAGACTTTGACCTGCTGGCTGGAGTTTCCTGCGTCAGGCACCCATCTGGTTCAAGCCGTCAGCCAATCTCCACAGCTTAATAAATAGTAACGTCTAATCGAGCTGCTTAGTTAGATGCATACACTTGGTGTAGTAGGATCTTTATTTAGTTTGATGCATACACTTGTTATTTTTGGTAGACCTTTTGTAATGACGGCCGATGTTTGGTTTGGAAGAGAGAGCTGCGCCCTTACTCTTCCGCCCGCCATCGCTTCATTGCACCCTAGCCCTGGTTGTTGCTGCTGTTTTCAATGTACAATCAGTAGTATATTTCGTCTGTTGGTTGAATAAATGTGTTGTTAGAACGATAAACACAATGTCTTGGAAGTCGTTGCATGGTCCGATCCTTTAGTGCCCCGTACCGTACGTAGCGCATACTATTTTTGGTACAGAACACATTTTCCACTTGTTGATAACATGCAGCCCACTGATGAAGGCCCAATAGAGGAGCCCATAATTATCTGGAAGGGGGGCCCTCACATGAATTCGGCCCAGGTACATGCTCATGGTCCCCTAAACATAAATAAAATAAATAAAGCTAAATGCTCATGCACCAGTTCTTTAAATTCACGATTTAACAGGAGGATATTATTTGCTATGATAGTATCGTTACATTCAGTCGATATTATTCTTAGGCAAAGATAGCGACCAGTCTTCTTTCTCCCACCATTTTCTTCCTACAACCAGCGGACCCAAGCAAATTGTAGTCAACGTCGTAAATAGTTCCGGTCCATTTTTATTTTTTAATAAGAATGTCCAGCCCAGCCCAGCACATTGGCGACAACACTTTATCCTCCGCCTTGGTGCACTCGCCGCGGCGCCGCCGTCCGGCCCAGTCAACATAGTGCATCAGGAGAGGACTGTAGATGTGAGTATGACAGTCCGGACCCACCAGGTCCACTCCTAAACACAAGCAAGCGCCTCTTTTACTACTCAGATGCACCCCTCGTTTTTTTACTCTAATCCACCCTGCTGATATCTGGGACCCACACATTTTCAACGTATAGTCAACTAACGACAGAATTGCACAACTTTTTTTGAGTAGTAATTTGGAGGAGCGGGCTATAAACTGGGTTGTGCGGTCTCCGCGGCCCGTCTAACGACATGACTAGCCGAGCAGTTTTTTCTTTGGTAAAATAGGTAGTCCAGTATTTCTTTTTGAAGAATACCCAAGCTAGGCCTATTTGTTTTCTCCGACTTACTGGGCTGCAAATCTTTCAAGACGAGGAGGGATGCATTCCGGCCTGGCCAAAGAGTATGTTCAAGGTCTCATTAAAGGTAATATCAAAGGGGTTGAAAATTCCAAAAAAATTATAGCAAATGGGAAATTAGTTTCTTTTTTTGTTTTTGTTCTTCACTGATATTTTATATTTCATTGGATTTAACATGACATAGTACTAATTTATTTTTAAATTTGTTTTAGTATGGCTACTAATTTTTGGATTAAGGATATTTTGTTCCCCAGCAAAAATTTGTGAATTTTCAAAATTTCGCACATATTTAGTTCGATTTTTAAACCTTGGTACTAACCAAAAAATGGGCAGCAATTCTAAAAATGGAAAATGGGCTGCAATAAATTCCATATGAATTAGAAAATGAGTAAAAATTACAAAAATAATAGCAAATGGGCTGTACATGCCATGATTTCGAGGTCGACTTGTTTACGCAAGGCTTTGTCACCAACACATGATTCTAGCAAGAAAGGATCGTTGGATGTCCATCCAACGGCCGACGTGCTTCTTCAATCTTTGATCTTCTGCTCCGACCACCTAAACTAGCGCCATGGACAACCTGCTCCCACATCTTGTGGCTCACAGATGTCACAAGATGCTTCATCGGCCCACCCTACTCCCTCCGCAGTTCGGCCGCATGCAATCAACTGCCTCCTTATTACGCCAAAAATGGTTCCTCCCATCGACATCCGGGCGCACCGGTTGGGAGGCTGACCAGGCCTACTAAGTTGACGCGTATGCAGGGCTTGTCAACTTAGTCAACAAACGATTCTAGCAGCAGTGACCGTTGGATTTGAATCGAACGGTCCTGTTGCTTCTTCAATCGCTGCTCTTCTTGCACCAGCCACCCAAACCAGCACCGGCGAGACCGCCTGCTCCTGCCTCCCGTGGCCGGCTGTGCTTCCGCGGAAGCCTCACCGCCCCCTACTACTCCCACCGCTGGCCAGGCCCTGCGGCGCAGCCTCACATCGCAGTTGAACCAGTGAACCCTCGTACTCCTCTCCGCGTGGGCATCCATCGTCGTTTTCCCGGCCTCCTCGTCCCCTTCCTAGGCCTCGCCGTCGTCCACCGCCTGCTCTCAGTGCGGCGTGGTCAACATGGTAAAGGAACGACTTCCATCGGAAGAGTACTGTACGTGGAGAGGCTGACAGATGGGTCCACGGCCGCAGCAAGGAAGTGCCTTCTTATTACGTGGAAAATAATGACTCCTCCACCTGACATCAGGGACCCACCGGACATGCCACCGTATTTCGCGAAAAAAAGTTCCCCCCCTGACTGCTGGGACCCACCAGCTACATCTTCGCACGCAAGGAAGTGCGTCCATATTACGGGCAAAAAAATAATGATTCACCCCCTGACTGCTGGGACCCACCAGCTACATCTTCGCACGCAAGGAAGTGCCTGACAGTTGGGACCCACCTGGTCGAAGCTTACGTAGCGTTGTCATTCTGGTCGCGAATGTGTACGTACATACTAGTCGATCGGTCTGTCTGTAGGCTACAGCGATGAAGCGTGGCCGTGCAAGGAAGGGCATGTGTCATAGTAGAGGTGCGCATGTAGCATGTACACGTACGTACAGCATCCAGGGTGCAAGAAAGTAAATACGGCCATGTACGTACATACGGGCGGGGTCTCGAACGCCTACTCGCGCATACGTATGGCCAGGGCTCGTGTATACGGCTGGGTCGGAACGGAAAAACTGCGTCGTCGTCGTGTTCATGGGGAGCCAACCGGCTGGCTTGGAACGGAATGCGTCGTCGTGTTCATCGGGAGCCAACCGGCTTTAACAGAACAACCGATGGAGACGAGGCATGCCGTACCGCAGAACGGAGGAAACGGCCTTGTGTTCGACCGGCCACAGTCGAAATGGGATCTTGTTCATCGGGAGGGGTCTGGCATATCGCAAAATGAAGGAAACCTACTTCTGTTGGACCTCCTACGGTCGAAACGGGGTCCTGTTGACCGGGAGGGGTGTGGCGTACCGCAAAACAGAGTAAACGGACTTGTGTTGGAGCGCTACTGTCGAAACAGGGGTCCTGTTCATCGGGAGGGGTGTGGCGTACTGCAAAAAGGGACTCCACGGGATACTGTTCATCTCCACCGTCGACCTCCTCCAGCCTCCACGGGCTACTGTTCGTCCACCGTCGACCTCCTCCAGCCTCCACATGCGACTGTTCATCCACGGGCTCCTGTTCATCCAGCCTCCACCGCGCGCTCCACCACCGGCTACTGTTCAACCAGCCCTCTTCATGGGGGTCCTGTTCAACCACCCTCCATGGTCTACTGTTCATCCATCCCTCGACCGGCTACTGTTCAACCATCCCTCCACGGGGTCCTGTTCATCCAGCCCTCCACGGGGTCCTGTTCATCCAGCCCTCCACGGGGTCCTGTTCATCCACCTGCTCGATCGATCGTGGTATTGTTCATCCAGTGGCAACGGCCTCTACTACCACGGGTTCCTGTTCATCCAACCCCCACCGGGAACTGTTCATCCAAACCCCCCAACAACACTCACTGTTCATCCAGAGGCAGCATCGATCGGCTTCAGTTAGCAAGAAGAATGAAGGAGTCGCCGATCGGGTTCAGCTAACAACCATCGATCGATCGCCGGGTTCAAGAACGTAACCTGCAAAGGTAATCGCTCGGGTTCAGTTATAGCCCAACGCCTCGCTCGGGTTCAGTTAGAGCGCAACACCTCGCACACACGCACGTACGTATGAGAGAAACGCGCATCGCTCGGCCCCCGACTAGCCACCGTAACCGGGAACTCCCCGATATTTTCCTCACCCTCGCTTCTAACATGATTTTTTCCGTCATGGACGGCCCAAAGAATGTTATGCAGCAGCGTCTCCGGCCCGCCCAGGACGAAAAGCCCATTTTCTGTCATGATTTTTTGTCATAGAAGTAGGACCCCACCACATCTATGATGATACCGGGTTTTGTCACAATTATTGTCATAGAAGTGTCATAAGTATGACAGAAAAAATTTCGTTCGGCCCAAAATGTCATGGATGTGTCTTTCTTTTGTAGTGTACGGTGTCGTCTCAACGGATTTAAAGGGTGCCCTATTTAAAGTGAATGCAGCTGTCTCTAATGCATAACCCCAAAACGATAGTGGTAAATCAGTAAGAGACATCATAGATCGCACCATATCTAATAAAGTACGATTACGACATTCGGACACACCATTACGCTGTGGTGTTCCAGGTGGCGTGAGTTGTGAAACTATACCACATTGTTTTAAATGAAAGCCAAACTCGTAACTCAAATATCCGCCTCTGCGATCAGCTCGTAGAAACTTTATTTTCTTGTTATGATGATTCTCTGCTTCACTCTGAAATTCGTTGAACTTTTCAAATGTTTCAGACTTGTGTTTCATTAATTAGATATACCCATATCTGCTCAAATCATCTGTGAAGGTCAGAAAATAATGATACCCGCCGCGAGCCTCAACACTCATTGGACCGCATACATCGGTATGTGTTATTTCCAATAAGTCAGTAGCTCACTCCATTGTTCCGGAGAACGGAGTTTTAGTCATCTTGCCCATGAGGCATGGTTCAGAAGCATCAAATGATTCATAATCAAGTGATTCCAAAAGTCCAACCGCATGGAGTTTCTTCATGCGCTTTACACCAATATGACCTAAACAGCAGTGCTACAAATATGTTGCACTATCATTATCAACTTTCATCTTTTGGCATCAATATGATGAATATGTGTATCACCACGATCGCATTCAACAAAAATAGACCACTCCTCAAGGGAGCATGACCATAAAAGATATTACTCATAGAAATAAAACAACCATTATTCTCTGTTTTAAATGAATAACCGTCTCGCATTAAACAAGATCCAGATATAATGTTCATGCTCAACGCTGGCACCAAATAACAATTATTCAGGTCTAAAACTTATCCCGAAGGTAGATGTAGAGGTAGCGTGCCGACGGCGATCACATCGACCTTGGAACCATTCCCGACGCGCATCGTCACCTCGTCCTTAGCCAATCTTCGTTTAATCCGTAGCCCTGTTTCGAGTTACAAATATGAGCTACCGAACCGGTATCAAATACCCAGGCACTACTACGAGTATTAGTAAGGGACACATCAATAACATGTATATCAAATATATCTTTGTTCACTTTGCCATCCTTCTAATCCGCCAAATACTTGGGGCAGTTCCGCTTCCAGTGAGCAATCCCTTTGTAGTAGAAGCACTCAGTTTCAGGCTTAGGTCTAGACTCGGGCTCCTTCCCGGGAGTGGGAACTTGCTTGCCATTCTTCTTGAATTTCCCCTTCTTTCCTTTGCCCTTTTCTTGAAACTAATGGTCTTGTTAACCATCAACACTTGATGCTCCTTCTTGATTTCTACCTCCGCAGCTTTGAGCATTGCGAAGAGCTCGGGAATAGTCTTCTCCATCCCTTGCATATTATAGTTCATAATGAAGCCTTTATAGCTTGGTGGCAGTGATTGAAGAACTCTGTCAATAACACTATCATCCGGAAGATTAACTCCCAGCTGAATCAAGTGGTTATGATACCCAGACATTCAGGGTATGTGTTCATTGACAGAACTATTTTCCTCCATCTTGCAGCTATAGAACTTGTTGGAGACTTCATATCTCTCAAACTCGGGCATTTTCTTGAAATATTAACTTCATCTCCTGGAACATCTCATATGGTCCCTGACGTTCAAAATGTCTTTGAACTCCCGATTCTAAGCCGTAAAGCATGGCACACTGAACTATCGAGTAGTCATCAGATCAAGCTCGCCAGACGTTCATAACATCAGCATCTACTCCTGCACCAGGCCTTTCACCTAGCGGTGCATCAAGGACATAATTCTTCTGTGCAGCAATGAGGATAGTCCTCAAGTTACGGACCCAGTCCGTGTAGTTGTTACCATCATCTTTCAACTTAGCTTTCTCTAGGAATGCATTAAAATTCAAGGGAACTGTAGCACGGGCCATTGATCTACAACATAGATATGCAAAAACTATCTGGACTAAGTTTATGATAAATTAAGTTCAATTAATCATATTACTTAAGAACTCCCACTTAGATAGACATCCCTTGAGTCATCTAAATGATCACGTGATCCAATTCAACTAATCCATGTCCGATCATCAGGTGAGATGGAGTAGTGTTCAATGGTGAACATCTCTATGTTGATCATATCTACTATATGATTCACGCTCGACCTTTCGGTCTTCAGTGTTCCGAGGCCATGTCTATACATGCTAGGCTCGTCAAGTTTAACCCGACTATTCCGCATTTGCAAAACTGTCTTGCACCCGTTGTATGTGAACGTAGAGCTTATCACACCCGATTATCATGTGGTGTATCGGCACGACGAATTGTCACAAGGTGCATACTCAGGGAGAACACTTAAACCTTGAAATTTTAGTAAAATATCATCTTTTAATGCTGCCACCGTACTAAGCAAAATAAGATGCATAAAAGATAAACATCACATGCAACAAAAATATGTGACATGATATGGCCATCATCATCTTGTGCCTTTGATCTCCATCTCCACAGCACCGTCATGATTTCCATCGTCACCGGCTTGACACCTTGATCTGCATCATAGCGTCATTGTCATCTGATACGTCTCCAACGTATCTACTTTTCCTAACACTTTTCCTCTTGTTTTGGACTCTACTTTGCATGATTTGAATGAAACTAACCCCGGACTGACACTGTTTTCACCAGAACTACCATGGTGTTGTTTTTGTGCAAAAATAAAAGTTCTTGGAATGAAGGAAAATTTGTGAGGATTTTTTATATCAATAATAAGAATTTCTGGAGCCAAGACCCACCGGAGGGGGCACCTGGGTGGGCACAACCCACCAGGCCGCGCCCCCCTCCTGGCACACCCAGGTGGGTTGTCACCACCTGGTGACCCCGCAGACCATGAAACCGACGCTATAAAATCCTATTTTTCCAGAAAAAACAGGGACAAAGAATTATCACGATCCACGAGACGGAGCCGCCGTCACCTCATGTTCTTCATCGGGATGCCAGATCTGGAGTCCGTTTAGGGCTCCGGAGAGGGGGATCTTCGATCTTCGTCATCACCAACCCTTCTCCATCGCCAATTCCATGATGCTCTCCACCGGGAGTGAGTAATTCCTTCGTAGGCTCGCTGGTCGGTGAGGAGTTGGATGAGATTCATCATGTAATCGAGTTAGTTTTATTAGGGCTTGATCCCTTAGTTTCCACTATGTTCTGAGATCGATGTTGCTATGACTTTGCCATGCTTAATGCTTGTCACTTTGGGCCCGGGTGCCATGATTTCAGATCTGAACCATTTATGTTATCACCATTATATCCATGTTCTAGATCCGATCTTGCAAGTTACAGTCACCTACTACGTGTTATGATCCGGCAACCCCGGAGTGACAATAGTCGGGACCACTCCCGGTGATGACCGTAGTTTGAGGAGTTCATGTATTCATATAATGCTTTGTTTCGATTCTCTATTAAAAGGAGGCCATATCTCTTAGTTTCCAATATGGACCCCGCTGCCACGGGAGGGTAGGACAAAAGATGTCATGCAAGTTATTTCCATAAGCACATATGACTATTTACGAAATACATGCCTACATTATATTTATGAACTCGAGCTAGTGCCGTATCGCCCTAGGTTGACTGTCACATGATGAATATCATCCAACATTTTACCGATCCAATGCCTACGAATTTATCTTATATTGTTTCTGCTAAGTTACTACTGCTATCATCATCAACATAATTGCTACAAAACCATCGCTATCATCATATCACATTATTGTCATTGTCACTACTATCAAAACTATCATATTACTGTGCTACTGATCATTTTGCTGCAGATAATTAATCTCTAGGTGTGGTTGACTTGACAACTCAGCTGCTAATACTAGCAAATATTCTTTGGCTCCCCTTGTGTCGAATCTATAAATTTGGGTTGAATACTCTACCCTAAAAAATGTTGCGATCCCCTATACATGTGGGTTATCATCATCTCACCAACTATTGCTTCTACAACTATCGCTAACGCATAGTGATAAAGTAAAGCAATTACTTGGCGTTTGCATTTCATACCATAAAGCGACAACCATAAGGCTCCTGCCAGTTGACGATAACTTTTACAAAACATGATCATCTCATACAATAACGTATATCACATCATGTCTTGACCATATCACATCACAACATGCCCTGCAAAAATAAGTTAGGCACCCTCTACTTTGTTGTTGCAAGTTTTACGTGGCTGCTACGGGCTTCTAGCAAGAACCACTCTTCCCTACGCATCAAAACCACAATGGTGTTCCGTCAAGTTTGTTGTTTTAACCTTCAACAAGGACCAGCCATAGTCAAATTTGATTCAACTAAAGTTGGAGAAACAGACACCCGCCAACCACCTTTATGCAAAACTAGTTGCATGTCTGTCGGTGGAACCGGTCTCATGAACGTGGTCATGTAAGGCTGGTCCGGGCCGCTTCATCCAACAATACCGCCGAATCAAAATAAGACATTGGTGGTAAGCAGTATGACTATCACCGCCCACAACTCTTTGTGTTCTACTCGTGCATATAATCTACGCATAGACCTGGTTCGGATGCCACTGTTGGGGAACGTAGCATGCAATTGCAAAAAAAATCCTACGCTCATGCAAGATCTATGTAGGAGATGCATAGCAACCAGAGGGGGAGAGTGTCCACGTACCCTCGTAGACGAAAAGCGGAAGCGTTTGTTAACGCGGTTGATGTATTCGAACTTCTTATCGTTTCGACCGATCAAGCACCGAACGTATCACACCTCCGAGTTCTGCACACGTTCAGCTCGATGACGTCCCTCAAACTCTTGATCCAGCGAAGTGTCGAGGGAGAGTTCCGTCAGCACGACGGCGTGGTGACGATGATGGTGAAGTGATCCGCGGAAGGCTTCGCCTAAGCACTACGTGAATATGACCGGAGGCGTAAATTGTGGAGGGGGACGCCGCACACGGCTAACAATGTTTGATGTGTCTTCTAGGAGGGAGGGGGAGAGAGGCAGCCCTAGGCACGCCCAAGTAGGAGGAATCCTACTTGGGCTCCTAGTCCAATTCGGCCTCCCCCTTTCCTTTTACCGGAAGGGGGAGAAGGGAAGAGAGGGGGGAGACGGAAAGAGGGGGGCGCCGCCCCCTCCTCCTAGACCAATTCGGCCTCCTTCCTTGGGGGGCACCCCTATGTGGGCTGGTGTGCTCCCTCCTAAGGCCCATATGGCCCATATCTTCCCTGGGGGGTTCCGATAACCCCCCCCCCCCCCCCGTACTCCGATATGTACCCGATACATTCCGGAACACTTCTGGTGTCCGAATACTATCATCCAATATATCAATCTTTACCTCTCGACCATTTAGAGACTCCTCGTCATGTCCGAGATCTCATCCGGGACTCCGAACAACACTCGGTCACCAAATCACATAACTCATATAAAACTAATCATCATCGACGTTTAGCGTGCGGACCCTATGGGTTCGAGAACTATGTAGACATGACCGAGACTCCTCTCCGGTCAATAACCAATAACGGAACCTAGATGCTCATATTGGCTCCCACATATTCTACGAAGATCTTTATCGGTCGAACCGTTATGACAACATATGTTATTCCCTTTGTCATCGGTATGTTACTTGCCCGAGATTCAATCGTTGGTATCTCCATACCTAGTTCAATCTCACTACCGGCAAGTCTCTTTACTCGTTCCGTAATGCATCCGCAACTAACTCATTAGTCACATTGCTTGCAAGGCTTATTATGATGTGCATTATCGAGAGGGCCCAGAGATACCTCTCTGATACTCGGAGTGACAAATCCTAATCTCGATCTATGCCAACCCAACAAAACACCTTCGGAGATACCTGTAGAGCATCTTTATAATTACCCAGTTACGTTGTGACATTTCATAGCACACAAGGCATTCCTCCGGTATCCGGGAGTTGCATAATCTCATAGTCAAAGGAATATGTATAAGTCATGAAGAAAGCAATAGCAATAAAACTTAACGATCATTATGCTAAGCTAACGGATGGGTCTTGTCCATCACATCATTTTCCTAATGATGTGATCCCGTTCATCAAATGACAACACATGTCTATGGTTAGGAAACTTAACCATCTTAGATTAACGAGCTAGTCTAGTAGAGGCTTACTAGGGACACTGTGTTTTGTCTATGTATTCACACATGTATCGAGTTTCCGGTTAATACAATTCTAGCATGAATAATAAAAATTTATCATGATATAAGGAAATATAAATAACAACTTTATTATTTCCTCTAGGGAATAGTTCCTTCAGTTCCGTAATACATCACCTCGTGACTAATTCCTTAGTCGTTTGCTTGCAAGCTTATGACGTGTATTACCAGGAGGGCCCAGAGATACCTCTCCGATACTCGGAGTGACAAATCCTAATCTCGATCTATGCCAAATCAACAAACACCTTCGGAGATACCTGTAGAGCATCTTTATAATCACCCAGTTATGTTGTGACTTTTGATAGCACACAAGGCATTCCTCTGGTATCCAGGAGTTGCATAATCTCATAGTCTAAGGAATATGTATTTGACATGAAGAAAGGAATAGCAATAAAATGAACGATCATTATGCTAAGCTAACGGATGGGTCTTGTCCATCACATCATTCTCCTAATGATGTGATCCCGTGATCAAATGACAACACATGTCTATGGTTAACGAGCTAGTCTAGTAGAGGCATAGTAGGGACACGGTACTTGTTTATGTATTCACACATGTATTTAAGTTTCCAACCTATACAATTCTAGCATGAATAATAAACCTTTATCACGAATAAGGAAATATAAAATAACAACTTTATTATTGCCTCTGGGGCATATTTCCTTCACGCGTATCCGTGCGCGTTTGGGCTCCTTTGAACGAGCGCGAGGAGGCGCATCTGGTGGTGTGGGCGGTTCGTCCAAGGGTGGCCGGAGATGTTGCCGGCGTCAAGCCGTGGCGGGGACCGGAACAGGAGCTCGTCGGGAGTGGTGTTTGGGCATGTATGCGAGCGATCTAAAGGTGCTGGCGGCATCCCGGAGATGCGCTGAGCGAGTTGTCGTGCTTTCCCGGCCATGAAACAAGCGACATCAACGACGACGAGCACCGTGGCAGCGCGGCGTATCGGCAACGGCGGGGATGACGCGGGGAGCGAGCTACGGGGCGGCATAGGAGAGAGGGAAGAGGGAGGTGCTCACAGGGCACCTGTGGTTGAGCAAAGTGAGCGCGGGTAGGGGTTGCCAGAGTCGCATTCGACGACGAGGTCGCCAACGTCCGAGGAGGAAGAAGACGGTAGAGAGGGCGATCCAGGGGCGGCGAGCTCGAGGCCGGGGTCGGGGAAGACAGAGCGGAGCACGGCGGAGCTCGTGGACGTGTCGGAGGGGCTCGGCGAAGGCAGTGGCCATGGTTAGCATGACAACACGGCCATGGGCGTGCTCGGGCGTTGCAGATCTGGAGGGGTGATACGGCTCGTCGTATCTATAATTTTTGATTGTTTCATGCCAATATTGTACAACTTTTATAAACTTTTGGCAACATTTTATATGATTTATATGGACTAACATATTGACCCAGTGCCCAGTGCTAGTTCCTATTTGTTGCATGTTGTGGGGGCCCACAGTGCCCACAACCCACTAGGGCACGCCCAGGTGTCTTATGCTCACCTCGTAGGTCGGTTGGGTCTCGACTTCGGGTGCAAGGAAGCTTATATCCAGGAAAAAAATTGTGTTAAAATTTCAGCGCAATCAGAGTTACGGATCTCCCGCAATATAAGAAATGGTTTTCGGCCAAATCGGGTGAACGTGAAACAGAAGAGAATAGAGAGGGAGATCCAATCTCGGAGGGGCTCCTGCCCCTCCGCTGCCATGGAGGCCATGGAACAGAGGGGGAACTCTCCTCCCATCTAGGGGGAGGCCACGAAATAAGAACATGAAGAAGGAGGGGAACTCTCTCCCGCTCTCTCCCAGTGGCGCCGGAATGCCGCCGAGGGAAGGATCGTGACGGTGATCTACATCAACAATCTTGCTACCGTCAACACCAACTTTCTCCCCCTCTATGCAGCGGTGTAACACCTCTTCTCCCTGCTGTAATCTCTACTTAAACATGGTGCTCAACTCCATATATTATTTCCCAATGATCTATGGTTATCCTATGATGTTTGAGTAGATCCACTTTGTCCTGTGGGTTAATCATGATCTTGGTTGGTATGATTGTTTATTTTATTTATGGTGTTGTCCTACGGTGCCCTCCATCTCGCGCAAACATGAGAGGTCCTCGCTATAGGGTATTGCAATATGTTCATGATTCGCTTATGGTGGGTTGCGAGAGTGACATAAACTTAAACCCGAGTAGGTTGGTTGTTGCGTATGGGATAAAGAGGACTTGATACTTAATGATATGGTTGGGTTTCATGACCTTAATGATCTTTAGTAGTTACGGATGCTTGCTAGGGGTCCAATCATAAGTGCATATGATCCAAGAAGAGAAAGTATGTTAGCTCATGCCTCTCCCTCACATAAAATTGCAAGAATGATTACCGTTATTTGTTATCGATTGCCTAGGAGGAAATGACTTTCTTGTTGACAAAAGCTATCCACTTTTGTTACCTTGCAATTTATTTGTAGTTTTATTCTTGCAAAGTACTCATAGTTTTACTCTTGCAAAATAGTTTCATACTTGTTTTAGGTAAAGCAAACGTCAAGTGTGCTTAGAGTTGTATCAATGGTCGATAGAACTTGAGGGGATATTTGTTCTACCTTTAGCTCCTCGTTGGGTTTGACACTCTTATTTATCGAAGAAGGCTACAAATGATCCCCTATACTTGTGGGTTATTAAGACCTTTTTCTGGCGCCGTTGCCAGGGAGCAATAGCATCGGGTGAATATTCTTGTGTGTGCTTGTTTGCTTTATCACTAAGTAGTTTTTATTTTATGTTCTTAGTTGTTCTCTATCTTTTATTATGGGTAGGAAACACAAAATACCAAAAGAATTAGTTGTACCTACTAAACCGATGGTTGAAGAACCACCCAAAATCTATCATACCACCGAAGCTTTCTATTTGGATCATCTTCTCGTGTGTGCTCGTGCTAAAAACCCAACTAGCTTAGTTGAGGGAAAATCATTAAATGAGCATGCTTATTTTGTGCGACACCGCTTGTCTCAAAAAGGGAAACTTTTGTGGCATCATATTAATAGTTTGTATTGCTATGCTTTGAATTTATGTGAAATACATGATTTTACTTGTTGTTCCGAAGACCCTTAGAAACACCTTCTCTTACAGTGTGAGTTCAAGGATAATGGAATCTTATCTTCTTATGCCAAGGGTGTTTATAATTACTTTGATATTGAACAAATTGAAGAATTTGTTGCTTTTAAGGGTGTCTACGAAGTTGCTTCTTTGATTGAAAAGTATGATGCTACTCTTTACAAATCTGAAAATTTTGCCATACTTAAATATTGCTATGAAAATTATTCTTCTAATGCTTATATTAAACCATATATTGAGGACTTCTGCGCTGTCCAAGAAGAGACTAACATTTTGCAGGAGTCTATGGAAGAAGAAATTGAGGAAACTGTGAGCTCATTGGATGAAAAAGATGAGGAGGAGAGCGAAGAACAAAAGGGGAAGAGCGGATTGATCACCCGTGCCCACCTTCTTATGAGAGTAACTCTTCAACCCATACATTATTTAATATCCCTTCGTTCATACCAAAGGATGAATGCTATGATAATTGCTATGATCCCGTTGATTCTTTTGAAATATCCCTTTTTGATGAACTTGATGCTTGCTATGCATGTGGCCATGACACCAATCTTAACTATGCATATGGAGATGAACTTGCTATAGTTCCTTATATTAAGAATGAAATTATTGCTATTGCACCCACACATGATAGTCCTATTATGTTTTTGAATTCTCCCAACTACATTATATCGGAGAAGTTTGCACTTATTAAGGATTACATTGATGGGTTGCCTTTTACCATTGCACATGATAATTTTTATGAATGTAATATGCATGTTGCTGCTCCTACATGCAATTATTATGAGAGAGGAACTATATCTCAACCTCTCTATGTTTCCAACACGAAAAAATCGCAAGAAACTTCTTATGCTATGTATTGGCCTTTACTTGATGTGCATGAATTGTTTATTATGACATGCCGATGCATAGGAAGAGAGTTAGACTTCGTCATTGCATGATATATGTTGCACTGTGCTCACTACTAAATGCCAAATCATTGTTAATTAAAATTGGCTTTGATATACCTTGGGATCCGGGTGGATTCATTATTTGAGCACTTTATGCCTAGCTTAATGGCTTTAAAGAAAGCGCTGCCAGGGAGACAACCCGGAAGTTCTAGAGAGTCATTTATTTCTCTTGAGTGCTTTTATATAGTTCAAAAACAAAAAATATATAGAGGCGAACCTAAAATTTTTTCAAAAAGGAAAGTGAAAGTGATAGAGACGAGCATTGTTGAAGTGAGGGAGCTCCTTGAACTTTGTCAT
Organism: Aegilops bicornis; assembly: GCA_021605145.1. NCBI lineage: Eukaryota > Viridiplantae > Streptophyta > Magnoliopsida > Poales > Poaceae > Aegilops > Aegilops bicornis. The sequence goes on from CM038670.1 coordinate 672,087,116, forward strand.
GCCCATGGAAACTTTGTGAATCTTAATTAGAGAAACTTTTCAACAAAAGTAATTATCCCTTGTACAAATCCATTGTATTATATCATGTGCCAAAATTTGCCTTTAGGATGATTAGATTGCTTGTTGGTATGTGCGGTGCAGAAACAGAAACCTTGGCTGTAGCGCGTGAATTTTCATTTTTTTACTGGAATGTCAAAAGCTTCTGAAACTTTTTGCACAGTATTTATATAAAAATGTTTATTTTGTACTAATTTTTCAGAATTTTTAAATTTACATAAGTATGGTTAATGTTCAGATTGCAACAAAATGTCCCGTTTTTGACAGATTCTATTTTTTATGCATTGTTTTGCTTGTTTTGATGAAACTATCGATTCTATCGGTGGTATGAGCCATGGAAAAGTTATATTACAGTAGCTACAATGAAAAAAAATATGAATTGGTTTGCAACAGTACTTAGAGTAGTGATTTGCTTTATTATACTAACGGATCTGACGAGGTTTCTGTTGAGTTTTTTTGTGGATGAGGTGATCAAAGATCGAGGAGGTCTTGATATGAGAAGGAGGAGTGGAAAGAGCTCAAGCTTGGGGATGCCCAAGGCACCCAAAATAAATATCCAAGGATACTCAAGCATCTGAGTGTTCACACATGAACACGTAACCGTGTACCTCCAACGCCAAGGGTGATGCACCGCAGCTCACGTCGAAGGAGACCCATCCGGAAGCGCGGTACGCAAGCAATCCGGCGGGCTCTTTTGTAGACCCGAAACACCACATGCCCGAGAGGGACCCTGTCTGGGCGCACGGCGGCTATGGGATGCCCTAGGTCGGCCTGACCGCCCCTTAGAGCCTCGAGATTCGCCGCCCTGCAACAAGAAGAACGAACGAAGAACGAGGAAGAAGAAGAACAAGGGAGAAGGTAAAGGTAAAAGATTAAAAGTGGAAGATGATTTGTTTAATTGTGTGTTGTTCAATCGGCCGTCACCCCTTAGGTATATAAGTGGTGGCTGGACTTCCCGTTCAAGGAAAAGGCTTGGATTCACACCCAAAACCCTAGTCAAATTCGCATTGGTTTTGTCCAAACTTTCCAAAACGGTTAGGTTTAAACTGGCTGCACCTTAAGGGTCTTTTTTGTGGCAGTAAACAACCTCAGATGAAGCCCAAACGTATATTTACTCGTTTCGACGAGATGAACAACTTTTATGTTGAACGTTTTTCAATTCAAGGCCATCTTCAACGCCGAATTACTCGCACAAAACGGACTGTCACTCGCGCTACCCATCAGACACCATGTCTGCTGGGGCGAGCCAGTTTTGCCACGTGACAGAGCCATATTCAAATGGCTCTAACTTTTGCATACAATCTTGGATTGAGACGATTTTCATATCAAAATCATCCGTTTGGACGAGACGAAGACAGTTCGTGTGGAAAGCTTTCTCATAGGAGGCCATCTTGGGGGTGCAATCAGCCGAATAGTGTTCTGGATACAAAATCTTAGTACTTCGAACACAACTTCGGCCTTAGAGATGAGACCGGATGGCTATGGCCCGAATATCAAAGTTTCTCCTTTTGACGATACAGAACATTCTAACTTTGAGCACTTTTCCATTTGAGGCCTTCTTAATTATGTTTTCGACCATGCCAAAATCTGGTGTCAACACATGCCCCCCTAACTTTTTGGCAAAACTTGTGTGCCGAAAAATAACTTGCACAATGCTCTTTCTAAGGACGATGTCAACACTTCATCGGCCATTAGTACGTGCTTAGGACGATAAGTATATATCGGCCATTAGGATTAGCAACAAAAGTGAAGCTAATCAAACATATGATGATTTGGTAATACTCTTTCATGATGTACGAAATTATATTGCATCCATGGATTAAAATAAGCCCATTGAGGGTAACCAATCATACATGATGAAGAATTCCATGGAATTGGCATCAACGACATTGTTGAAGAAAATTGATAATGTGTGGACCGAAGATGTTGAAACCTTTGGCTTGGTCCTTCATAGTTTTCACTATTTTCCTTCTTCACCTTTGCCGCACTCCTTGTAAAGGAAGCTCGCACATAATTCTTATTTTGAATACTTCCCTTGGGAACCCATGCCATGTTTATCTTTTCAAGTTCTTGTGCACTAAGCTTTTGCAACTTCTTCTTTTGCCAATACGATAAGCCGAGTGGGCACCCCGGCTGCGATTTTGTTTGAAGTAATGACAATTCTTGTTTTACCTTGTGCACTCTCAACTTCTTCCCTTCAGATTTGGCACTTGATTGACTTACCTCATTGCCTTTTGTAGCCAATGTCAACACTTTAATTGGCTCTTTTTCATTTGAGATCATATCTGAAGTGGCACTCTTACGACCATCTCTTTTGACGCGGTAGACTTGCTCAACCACCTCCTCATTCTTCCTTGTACTCTGGACCGATTCTTTTTTATTGAAACGGTCTTGAACATATGACTGCTCATTGAACGTTGGTCTTCTTGGAGCTGCATAATATTGGCGAGATGGTTTATAATAATATGGAGAATGTGCCCTTGTAACATACTTGTCCGATGATGGATATGGATTTACGTGAGCATAGGGAGGCATCCACGACATTGGCATTGGCGGCCCAAAATAAGGATATGAACAAGTTGCATTCAAATTCTCTTCTTGCCAATATCGATCCTTGGATTTGCGCCTAGGGGGTGATCTTGATGCTTTTGCATTAGTTGGCCGATAAGCACTGTTCTCCTCACTTATCTTCTGATATTTTTCCAATAGTTGCGCGAAAGTGACTTTCGGCTTTTTACCTTTGTGCTTACGTCGGCCTTTGTTTTCTTCGGTTGTGCTTGCACCGATCTTTGGATTTTCTTGTTGCCCCCCAGTACTTTGCATCTCCATTGTAGCTTCGATGGAATTCTCGCCCTCAAGATTATGTTCATTATACTCTTCGACAACTTCTTTACTTGAAATCTTGATCCCATCACTTGCAGTTTTTACCTTCTCTTTAAATGGACCGGCTTGAAGCAGCCGATGCAAAAACCTTTTACCATCAAGACCAATTGGAATAGACTCATCATGTCTTGGTGTCTCGACAAATTTCAATCGTCCTTTATCAATGGCCGTTTTAACTATTTGACGAAACATGTTGCAATCCTCAATATTATGCTTGAATGAATCATGCAACTTGCAATAAATTCGTCCTTGGATAGATGGATTGACATGGTGATTAAAAATTTTAATGTAATTATTTTTCAACAACAAATCAAAGATTTGATCACACATGTTTGAATCAAAGGTATATGCTTTGTTTTCTAGACGATCTTGGTGTGCGACCGGCTTTGGAGGTAAGCAAATGAATGGTTCAGATTTAGAATCTCCCCATTTGGCTATGCATTGTGTTTTGCACTCTTTCTCCGATGTCTTTGGATAAGATATAATATTAGCATCGAATTTCTCAAAAGAATTTAACCTTGGCTTTATATTTCTGAAACAAAAATAGTTAGAACACACATGTCTCAATTGAGACCATGCGTAAGCCAAGTATGAAGCAAGCGAAGCTACCCAATTAGATATGAACTTTAAATAAGCAGTGGGAGAAGCTTTGGCTGCAATAATAAGTCACTATCGGTCTCTTTGAATGGTACAATGTATTGACCGATATGCTTTGTAACAATTTTATTGCTATCAGTCTCTTTGAATGGTACAATGTATTGACCGATATGCTGTGTAACAATTTTATTGCTAACAAGTAGATTACCCTTCATCATTGGTCTTTCAAAATTACTTACGAGATTTTTCCTCATAGATGCATCAACAATAAAGTTGTGAACAAATCTGAAAATAGGAAAATCACTTGCTAGACATACCTCTTCATACACACTGGGAGAGCATGATGATTGTGTTACTTGAATAATACTTTGCTCCACTTTTAAATGACTCTCCAATGCCTTGGCGTCCTCTTTTTCTTCAATAAATTTGGTACACATATTATTTGATTGGGCTTTTTTAACAACCGAATTAACTTTGTTATCCGAATCACCACTCTTTCTTCTTTGATTCGCAAGGTTGCTTGTTCTTGTCTAAATTCAGCAAACATTGCAGCTAGGCTATCTTTAAGCTTTTTTCGGCCAATTTCAGCCCAATCTTCATCGGATTGCCCCCAATACTTTGAGACGCTTTCGGCAATCGTGTGTTGCTGAAATTATGTAATTGTGCAGGGGCAACATGATATGCTACGTTAATAGGTAAAGACACATGCGCTTTGGTTGAATTCTCACTTATTCGGCCATGAGCATGAAGGTGCGGAGCCGAATTATGAACATCTACAATTGTGTAGGGTGCCGAAAAATTAGTAGCATGAGGTGTAGTATACGATGTTTGAGGGTAATTGGTCGAATAACTAGTAGTAGCATGGCCAATTCCCCTATCCACCAGCATGTTTGGATTAACATGTTAAAAATTAGTTGCCGATGAATAAAAAGATGAAACACTATGTTGCATGCCAAAGTTCCTACATGGGGTGTTTCAACTTGATTAACCGAACTCATCATGTTGTTCATCGGCATATAGATTTGTGGGGTTGCCGATGCATGGGAGTTGGGGATACATATGATGCAGCAAAGTAGTGTAAGTATTTCCCTCAGTTTTTGAGAACCAAGGTATCAATCCATTAGGAGGCTACGCATGAGTCCCTCGTACCTACACAAAGAAAATAACTCCTCGCAACCAACGCGAATAGGGGTTGTCAATCCCTTCACGGTCACTTACAAGAGTGAGATCTGATAGATATGATAGATAATATTTTTGGTATTTTTGGTATAAAGATGCAAAGTAAAATAAAAGGCAAAGTAAAAAAGCAAAGCAATATTAAAGTGATGGAAGATTAATATGATGAAGATAGACCCGGGGGCCACAGATTTCACTAGTGGCTTCTCTCAAGAGCATAAGTACTCTACGGCGGGTGAACGAATTACTGTTGAGCAATTGACAGAATTGAGCATAGTTATGAGAATATCTAGGTATGATCATGTATATAGGCATCACGTCCGAGACAAGTAGACCGACTCACCTTTGCATCTACTACTATTACTCCACTCATCGACCGCTATCCAACATGCATCTAGAATATTAAGTTCAAGAAAACAGAGTAACGCCTTAAGCAAGGTGACATGATGTAGAGGGATAAATTCATGCAATATGATAAAAAACCCCATCTTGTTATCCTCGATGGCAACAATACAATACGTGCCTTGCTGCCCCTCATCGTCACAGGAAAAGGACACCGCAAGATTGAACCCAAAGCTAAGCACTTCTCCCATTGCATGAAAAACCAATCTAGTAGGCCAAACCAAACTGATAATTCAAAGAGACTTGAAAAGATAACCAATCATACATAAAAGAATTCAGAGAAGATTCAAATATTGTTCATAGATAATCTTGATCATAAACCCACAATTCATCGGTCTCAACAAACACACCACAAAAAGAAGATTACATCGAATAGATCTCCATGAGAGAGGGGGAGAACATTGTATTGAGATCCAAAAAGAAAGAAGAAGCCATCTAGCTACTAACTATGGACCCGAAGGTCTGAGGTAAACTACTCACACTTCACCGAAGGGGCTATGGTGATGATGTAGAAGCCCTCCGTGGTGGATTCCCCTTCCGACGGAGCTCCGGCACAGGCCCCAAGATGGTATCTCGTGGGTACAGAAGGTTGCGGTGGTGGAATTAGGTTTTTGGCTCCGTATCTGATCGTTTGGGGGTACGTAGGTATATATAGGAGGAAGAAGTACGTCGGTGGAGCTTCATGGGCCCCACGAGGGTGGGGTTGTGCCTGGGGGGGAGGCACTGCTACGTCTTGAGCTTGCGTTGGTTTTCCCCGAAGAGGAGAGGATGATGCAGCAGAGTAGCGTAAGTATTTCCGTCAGTTTTTGAGAACCAAGGTATCAATCCAGTAGGAGGCCACGCACAAGTCCCTCGTACCTACACAAAACAAATAGCTCCTCGCAACCAACGCGAATAGGGGTTGTCAATCCCTTCACGGTCACTTACGAGAGTGAGATCTGATAGAGATGATAGATAATATTTTTGGTATTTTTGGTATAAAGATGCAAAGTAAAATAAGAAGGCAAAGTAAAGAGCAAAGGAATAATAAAGCGTAGAAAGATTAATATGATGAAAATAGACCCGGGGGCCATAGATTTCACTAGTGGCTTCTCTCAAGAGCATAAGTATTTTACGGTGGGTGAACGAATTACTGTTGAGCAATTGACATAATTGAGCATAGTTATTAGAGTATCTAGGTATGATCATGTATATAGGCATCACGTCCGAGACAAGTAGACCGACTCCTGCCTGCATCTACTACTATTACTCCACTCATCGACCGCTATCCAGCATGCATCTAGAGTGTTAAGTTAATCAAAACAGAGTAACGCCTTAAGCAAGATGACATGATGTAGAGGAATAAATTCATGCAATATGATAAATACCCCATCTTGTTATCCTCGATGGCAACAATACAATACGTGCCTTGCTGCCCCATCACATCCTTTGGGAAAGGACACCGCCAGATTGAACCCAAAGCTAAGCACTTCTCCCATTGCAAGAACTACCAATCTAGTTGGCCAAACCAAACGGATAATTCGAAGAGACTTGCAAAGATAACTCAATCACACATAAAAGAATTCAGATAAGATTCAAATATTGATCATAGATAATCTTGATCATAAACCCACAATTCATCGGTCTCAACAAACACACCGCAAAAAGAAGATTACATCAAATAGATCTCCACGAGAGGGGAGAACATTGTATTGAAATCCAAAAGAGAGAAGAAGCCATCTAGCTACTAACTATGGACCCGAAGGTCTGAGGTAAACTACTCACACTTCATCGGAGAGGCTATGATGTTGATGTAAAAGCCCTCACAGGGAATCCCGTTCCGGAGACTCGAACAGGCCCCAAGATGGGATCTCGTGGATACAGAAAGTTGCGGCGGTGGAATTAGGTTTTTGGCTCCGTGATCTCGATCTTGGGGTACGTAGGTATATATAGGAGGAAGAAGTACGTCAGTGGAGCTCCGAGGAGCCCACGAGGCAGGGGGCGCGCCCTAGGGGGGCACCCTCCACCCTCGTGACAGCCTCATGGCTTTCTTGACGGAGGGTCCAAGTCTCCTGGGTCTTATCTGATGAGAAAATCACGTTCCCGAAGATTTCATTCCGTTTGGACTCCGTTTGATATTCCATTTCTTCGAAACACTGAAATAGGCAAAAAAAAACAACAATTCTGGGCTGGGCCTCCGGTTAATAGGTTAGTCCCAAAAGTAATATAAAAGCGGAAAATAAAGTCCAATATAGTCCAAAACAATAGATAATATAGCATGGAGCAATCAAAAATTATAGATACGTTGGAGACGTATCAGGCATCCCCAAGCTTAATTCCTGCATTCCTCGAGTAGGTAAATGATAAAAAGATTATTTTTGATGCGGAGTGCTACTTGGCATAATTTCAATGTAACTCTTCTTAATTGTGGTATGAATATTCAGATCCGAAAGATTCAAGACAAAAGTTCATATTGACATAAAAATAATAATACTTCAAGCATACTAACTAAGCAATTATGTCCTCTCAAAATAACATGGCCTAAGAAAGTTCATCCCTACAAAATCATATAGTTTAGTGATGCTCCATTTTCGTCACACAAGAATGCTCTCATCATGCACAACCCCGATGACAAGCCAAGCAATTGTTTCATACTTTAGTAATCTCAAACCTATAAACTTTCACGCAATATATGAGCGCGAACCATGGACATAGCACTATGGGTGGAATAGAATAATAATGAGGGTTATGTGGAGAAAATAAAAGGAGAAGGTCTCACATCAACGAGGCTAATCAACGGGCTATGGAGATGCCCATTAATTGATGTTAATGCAAGGAGTAGGGATTGCCATGCAACGGATGCACTAGAGCTATAAATGTATGAAAGCTCAACAAAAGAAACTAAGTGGGTGTGCATACAACTTGCTTGCTCACGAAGACCTAGGGCATTTGAGGAAGCCCATCGTTGGTATATACAAGTCAAGTTCTATAATGAAAAATTCCCACTAGTATATGAAAGTGACAACATATGGAACTCTCTATATGAAAAACATGGTGCTACTTTGAAGCACAATATATGAGACTCGCTATATGAAGAACATGGTGCTACTTTGAAGCACAAGTGTGGAAAAAGATATAGTAACATTGCCCCTTTTTATTTCTTTTTTTGGGCCTTCCTTTTTTTTCTTTGTCCTTTTTTTTGGGACAATGCTCTATAAAATGATGATCATCACACTTCTATTTATTTACAACTCAATGGTTACAACTCGATACTAGAACAAAGTATGACTCTATATGAATGCCTCCGGCGGTGTACCGGGATATGCAATGAACCAAGAGTGACATGTATGAAAGAATTATGAACGGTGGCTTTGCCACAAATACTATGTCAACTATATGATCATGCTAAGCAATATGACAATGATGTATGTGTCATGAAGAACGGTATGGTGGAAAGTTGCATGGCAATATATCTCAGAATGGCTATGGAAATGCCATAGTAGGTAGGTATGGTGGCTGTTTTGAGGAAGATATAAGGAGGTTTGTGTGTTGAAGAGCGTATCATATCACGGGGTTTGGGTGCACCGTGAAGTTTGCACCAACTCTCAATGTGAGAAAGTTCAATGCACTGCATCAAGAGGCTAGCAGTGATGGAAGGGTAAGAGTGCGTATAATCCATGGACTCAACATTAGTCATAAAGAACTCACATACTTATTGCAAAAATCTACAAGCCATCAAAACCCAAAGCACTACGCGCATGCTCCTAGGGTGATAGATTGGTAGGAAAAGACCATCGCTCGTCCCCAACCGCCACTCATAAGGAGGACAATCAAATAACTCCTCATGTTTCAAATTTGTTACATAACGTTTACCATACGTGCATGCTACGGGACTTGCAAACTTCAACACAAGCATTTCTCAAATTCACAACTACTCAACTAGTACGACTTTGATATTATCACCTCCATATCTCAAAACAATTATCAAGCATCAAACTTTTCTTAGTATTCAAAGCACTCAAAAGAAAGTTTTACAAATCTTGAATACCAAGCATATTATTATTAAGCAAATTACCATGCTATTTAAGACTCTCAAAATAATCTAAGTGAAGCATGAGAGATCAATAGTTTCTTTAAAACAAATCCACCACCGTGCTCTAAAAGAGGAGAGGATGATGCAGCAGAGTAGTGTAAGTATTTACCTCAGTTTTTGAGAACCAAGGTATCAATCCAGTAGGAGGCCACGCACAAGTCCCTCGTACCTACACAAAACAAATAGCTCCTCGCAACCAACGCGAATAGGGGTTGTCAATCCCTTCACGGTCACTTACGAGAGTGAGATCTGATAGAGATGATAGATAATATTTTTGGAATTTTTGGTATAAATATGCAAAGTAAAATAAAAAGGCAAAGTAAAGAGCAAAGGAATAATAAAGCATAGAAAGATTAATATGATGAAAATAGACCCGGGGGCCATAGATTTCAATAGTGGCTTCTCTCAAGAGCATAAGTATTTTACGGTGGGTGAACGAATTACTGTTGAGCAATTGACAGAATTGAGCATAGTTATGAGAGTATCTAGGTATGATCATGTATATATGCATCACGTCCGAGACAAGTAGACCGACTCCTACCTGCATCTACTACTACTACTCCACTCGTCGACCGCTATCTAGCATGCATCTAGATTATTAAGTTAATCAAAACAGAGTAACGCCTTAAGCAAGATGACATGATGTAGAGGAATAAATTCATGCAATATAATAAATACCTATCTTGTTATCCTCGATGGCAACAATACAATACGTGCCTTGCTGCCCCTACTATCACTGGGAAAGGACACCGCAAGATTGAACCCAAAGCTAAGCACTTCTCCCATTGCAAGAACTACCAATCTAGTTGGCCAAACCAGACGGATAATTCGAAGAGACTTGCAAAGATAACTCAATCATACATAAAAGAATTCAGAGAAGATTCAAATATTGCTCATAGATAATCTTGATCATAAACCCACAATTCATCGGTCTCAACAAACACACCGCAATAAGAAGATTACATCGGATAGATCTCCACGAGAGAGGGGTAGAACATTGTATTGAGATCCAAAAAGAGAGAAGAAGCCATCTAGCTACTAACTATGGACCCGAAGGTCTGAGGTAAACTACTCACACTTCATCGGAGAGGCTATGATGTTGATGTAGAAGCCCTCCGTGGTGGAATCCTTCCCATGGAGCTCAAACAAGCCCCAAGATGGGATCTTGTGGATACAGAAAGTTGCGGTGGTGGAATTAGGTTTTTGGCTCCGTATCTGATCTGTTGGGGGTATGTAGATATATATAGGAGGAACAAGTACGTCGGTGGAGCTCCGAGGGGCCCACGAGGCAGGGTGGCGCGCCCTAGGGGGGCGCCCTCCACCCTCGTGACCGCCTCGTGGCTTTCTTGATGGAGGGTCCAAGTCTCCTGGGTCTTATCTGATGAGAAAATCATGTTCCCGAAGATGTCATTCCGTTTGGACTCCGTTTGATATTCGGTTTCTTCGAAACACTGAAATAGGCAAAAAACAGCAATTCTGGGCTGGGCCTCCGGTTAATAGGTTAGTCCCAAAAGTAATATAAAAGTGGAAAATAAAGCCCAATATAGTCCAAAATAATAGATAATATAGCATGGAGCAATCAAAAATATAGATACGTTGGAAACGTATCAGGCGCGCCCTGTACCTCGTGCCCACCTTGAAGCTTCCTTGGCGTAGGGTCCAAGTCTCCTGGGTCATATTCGGTGAGAAAATCACATTCCCGAAGGTTTCATTCCGTTTGGACTCCATTTGATATTCCGTTTCTTCGAAACTCTAAAATAGGCAAATAACAGCAATTCTGGGCTGGGCCTCCGGTTAATAGGTTAGTCCCAAAAATAATATAAAAGTGGAAAATAAAGCCCAATATGGTCCAAAACAGTAGATAATATAGCATGGAGCAATCAAAAATTATAGATACGTTGGAGACGTATCAGGCATCCCCAAGCTTAATTCATGCTCGTCCTCGAGTAGGTAAATGATAAAAAGGAATTCTTGACGTGGAGTGCTACTTGGCATATTTTCAATGTAATTCTTCTTAATTGTGGTATGAATATTCAGATCCGAAAGATTCAAGATAAAAGTTCATATTGAAATAAAAATAATAATACTTCAAGCATACTAACTGAGCAATTATGTCTTCTCAAAATAACATGGCCAAAGAAAGTTCATCCATACAAAATCATATAGTTTAGTCATGCTCCATTTTCGTCACACGAGAATGCTCTCATCATGCACAACCCCGATGACAAGCCAAGCAATTGTTTCATACTTTAGTAATCTCAAACATTGTAAACCTTCACGCAATACATGAGCGTGAGCCATGGACATAGCACTATGGGTGGAATAGAATATGATGATGGGGGTTATGTGGAGAAGAAAAAAAAAGGAGAAAGCCTCACATCAACGAGGCTAATCAATGGGCTATGGAGATGCCCATCGATTGATGTTAATGCAAGGAGTAGGGATTGCCATGCAACGGATGCACTAGAGCTATAAATGTATGAAAGCTCAACAAAAGAAACTAAGTGGGTGTGCATCCAACTTGGTTGCTCACGAAGACCTAGGGCACTTGAGGAGGCCCATTGTTGGAATATACAAGCTAAGTTCTATAATGAAAAATTCCCACTAGTATATGAAAGTGACAAAACAAGAAACTCTCTATCATCTAGATTATGGTGCTACTTTGAAGCACAAGTGTGGAAAAATGGATAGTAGCATTGCCCCTTTTTATTTCTTTTTTTTGGTCCTTCTTTTTTTCTTTGGCCTTTCTTTTTTTTGGGACAATGCTCTATTAAATGATGATCATCACACTTCTATTTATTTACAACTCAATGATTACAACTCGATACTAGAACAAAGTATGACTCTATATGAATGCCTCATGGTGTACCGGGATATGCAATGAATCAAAAGTGACATGTATGAATGAATTATGAACGGTGGCTTTGCCACAAATACAATGTCAACTACATGATCATGCTAAGCAATATGACAATGATGAATGTGTCATGGTAAACGGTATGGTGGAAAGTTGCATGGCAATATATCTCGGAATGGCTATGGAAATGCCATGATAGGTAGGTATGGTGGCTGTTTTGAGGAAGATATAAGGAGGTTTATGTGTGAAAGAGCATATCATATCATGGGGTTTGGATGCACCGGCGAGGTTTGCACCAACTCTCAATGTGAGAAAGGGCAATGCACGGTACCGAAGAGGCTAGCAATGATGGAAGGGTGAGTGTGCGTATAATCCATGGACTCAACATTAGTCATAAAGAACTCACATACTTATTGCAAAAATCTACAAGCCATCAATAATCAAGCACTACGCGCATGCTCCTAGGGGGATAGATTGGTAGGAAAAGACCATCGCTCGTCCCCGACCGCCACTCATAAGGAGGACAATCAAAGAACACTTCATGTTTCAAAATTGTTACATAACGTTTACCGTAAGTGCATGCTACGGGACTTGCAAACTTCAACACAAGCATTTCTCAAATTCACAACTACTCAACTAGCACGACTTTGATATTATTACCTCCATATCTCAAAACAATCATCAAGCATCAAACTTTTCTTAGTATTCAACGCACTCAAAAGAAAGTTTTACAAATCTTGAATACCAAGCCTATTAAAATTATTAAGAAAATTGCCATGCTATTTAAGACTCTCAAAATAATCTAAGTGAAGCATGAGAGATCAATAGTTTCTTTAAAACAAATCCACCACCGTGCTCTAAAAGATATAAGTGAAGTACTAGAGCAAAACTATATAGCTCAAAAGATATAAGTGAAGCACATAGAGTATTCTAACAAATTCCAATTCATGTATGGCTCTCTCAAAAGGTGTGTACAGCAAGGATGATTGTGGTAAACTAAAAATCAAAGACTCAAATCATACAAGACGCTCCAAGCAAAACACATATCATGTGGGGAATAAAAATATAGCTCCAAGTAAACTTACCGATGGAAGTAGACGAAAGAGGGGATGCCTTCCGGGGCATCCCCAAGCTTTGAATTTTTGGTTTCCTTATATTATATTGGGGGTGCCATGGGCATCCCCAAGCTTAGGCTCTTGCCACTCCTTGTTCCATAATCCATCAAAATATTTCACCCAAAACTTGAAAACTTCACAATACAAAACTCAACAGAAATCTCGTGAGCTCCGTTAGCGAAGGAAAACAAAAGACCACTTCAAGGTACTGTAATGAACTCATTATTTATTTATATTGGTGTTAAAACTACTGTATTCCAACTTTTCTATGGTTTATAAACTATTTTACTAGCCATAGATTCATCAAAATAAGCAAACAATACACGAAAAACAGAATCTGTCAAAAAAGAACAGTCTGTAGTACTCTGTAACTAACGCAAACTTCTGGAACTCCAAAAATTCAGAAAAAAATAGGAAGACCTAGTAAATTTGTTTATTGATCATCAGCAATTGGAATCACTATTTTATCACGTTCTGGTTATTTTTAACAATTGTTTTCGTGAACAGAAAGTTTCTGGAAATTACAGCAAGATCAAATAACTATCATCCAAGAAGATCCTATAGGTTTAACTTGGCACAAACATTAATTAAAACATAAAATTACATCTAACCAGAGGCTAGATCTAAGATTTATTCCTAAACATAAGCAAAAGCAAAAAAAACTAAAAATAAAATTGGGTTGCCTCCCAACAAGCGCTATCGTTTAACGCCCCTAGCTAGGCATAAAAGCAAGGATAGATCTAGGTATTGCCATCTTTGGTAGGCAATCCATAAGTGTCTCTCATGATAGATTCATATGGTAATTTTATTTTCTTCCTAGGAAAGTGTTCCATGCCTTTCTTTAATGGAAATTGGAATCTAATATTCCCTTCCTTCATATCAATAATTGCACCAATCGTTCTAAGGAAAGGTCTACCAAGAATAATAGGACAAGAAGGATTGCAATCTATATCAAGAACGATAAAATCTACGGGCACATAACTCCTGTTTGCAACAATAAGAACATCATTAATTCTTCCCATAGGTTTCTTAATAGTGGAATCCGCAAGGTGCAAGTTTAGAGAGCGATCATCAAAATCGCGGAAATCTAGCAAATCACACAAAGTTTTGGGAATAGTGGAAACACTAGCACCCAAATCACATAAGGCATAAAATTCATGATCCTTAATCTTAATTTTAATAGTTGGTTCCCACTCATCATAAAGGCTTTATTTTGACTATAAGCATGAGGAGAATTTATCACGGATTGCAACAAGGAAATACAATCAATTAAAGAGCAACTTTCATAATTAAATTCCTTGAAATCCAAAATAGTGGGTTTAGCAACATCTAGGGTTTCTCTTTCTTCAATCCCACTTTTATCAATTTTATCATCAAGATCTAAAAACTCCGAATTCTTGGAACGCCTTCTAGGTAAAGGTAGATCATATTCAGTCCCATCATTATCAAGATTCATATTACAAAACAAAGATTTAATAGGGGACACATCAATAACTTTTAGATCTTCATCTTTATTTCATGGAAATTGGAAGAACACGCTTTAATAAAGGCATCTTTCATAGCACGCATCATAGCTGTTCTTTCCTTGCACTCATCAATGGAAATTCTCATGGCTTTGAAAGACTCATTGATATCATGCTTAGGAGGAATATATCTAAGTTTTAGAGAATCAACATCAAGAGAAATTCTATCAACGTTCCTAGCCAATTCATCAACCTTAAGCAATTTTTCTTCAAGCAAAGCATTAAAATTCTTTTGTGAATTCATAAACTCTTTAACACTAGTATCAAATTCAGAGGGCATCTTATTAAAGTTTCCATAAGAGTTGTTGTAGGAATTTCCATAATTATTAGAAGGATTACTAGGATAAGGCCTAGCATTAAAGTTCCCTCTATACACGTTGTTACCAAAATTATTCCTACCAACAAAAATTCACATCCATAGATTCATTATTATTCTCAATCAAAGTAGACAGAGGCATATCATTAGGATCAGAAAAAACACTCTTAGTAGCAAATAATTTCGTAAGTTCATCCATATTTCCACTCAAAACATTAATTTCTTCTATCGCATGCACTTTTTTATTAGTAGATCTTTCAGTGTGCCATTGAGAATAATTAACCATAATATTATCTAGGAGTTTCGTAGCATCTCCTAAAGTGCCTCCCGCGGCCGAATCTAAAATGTTTCTAGAAGCAAAATTCAATCCGGCATAATTTTTTTGTATAATCATCCACAAGTTCAAACCATGAGTAGGGC
Organism: Aegilops bicornis; assembly: GCA_021605145.1. Taxonomy (NCBI): domain Eukaryota; kingdom Viridiplantae; phylum Streptophyta; class Magnoliopsida; order Poales; family Poaceae; genus Aegilops; species Aegilops bicornis. The sequence goes on from CM038670.1 coordinate 672,102,534, forward strand.
AATTACGTATCATTAATTTCATTCTCTCCCAAGCTTGTGCAACATGTTCATGATCAAGTTGCTTAAAATTCATAATATCATTTCTAAGAGAGATGATCTTAGCAGGAGGAAAATGCTTAGAGGTAAAAGCATCTTCGCGCTTGTTCCAAGAATCAATACTAATTTTAGGCAAAGACGAAACCAAGCTTTAGCACGATCTCTAAGCGAAAAAGGAAATAGCTTCAATTTAACAATATCATTATCAACATCTTTCTTCTTTTGCATATCACACAAATCCACGAAGCTATTTAGATGAGTAGCGGCATCTTCACTAGGAAGGCCGTAATTGATATTTCATAACAAGATTCAACAAAGCAGTATTGATTTCACAAGATTCGGTGTTGGTAAGAGGAGCAAGCGGAGTGCTAAGGAAATCATTATTGTTGGTATTGGTAAAGTTACACAATTTGGTATTATCTTGAGCCATCGTGACAAACAAGCAATCCAACACACGAGCAAACAAAAAGGCAAGCGACAAAAAGGCAAACTGAAAAGAGAGGGCGAATAAAACGGCAAGGGTGAAGTGGGGGAGAGGAAAACTAGAGGCAAAAGGCAAATAATGTAATGCGAGAGATAAGGGATTGTGATGGGTACTTGGTATGTTGACTTTTGCGTAGACTCCCGCAACAGCGGCAAGAAATTCTTCTTGCTACCTCTTGAGCACTGCGTGGGATTTCCTTGAAGAGGAAAGGATGATGCAGCAAAGTAGAGTAAGTATTTCCCTCAGTTTTTGAGAACCAAGGTATCAATCCAGTAGGAGGCTACACGCGAGTCCCTCGTACCTACACAAAGCAAATAACTCCTCGCAACCAACGCGAATAGGGGTTGTCAATCCCTTCACGGTCACTTACGAGAGTGAGATCTGATAGATATGATAGATAATATTTTTGGTATAAAGATGCAAAGTAAAATAAATGGCAAAGTAAAAAAGCAAAGCAATATTAAAGTGATGGAAGATTAATATGATGAAGATAGACCCGGGGGCCATAGATTTCACTAGTGGCTTCTCTCAAGAGCATAAGTATTCTACGATTGGGTGAACGAATTCTTGTTGAGCAATTGATGAATTGAGCATAGTTATGAGAATATCTAGGTATGATCATGTATATAGGCATCACGCCCGAGACAAGTAGACCGACTCCTGCCTGCATCTACTACTATTACTCCACTCATCGACCGCTATCCAACATGCATCTAGAATATTAAGTTCAAGAAAACAGAGTAACGCCTTAAGCAAGATGACATGATGTAGAGGGATAAATTCATGCAATATGATAAAAACCCCATCTTGTTATCCTCGATGGCAACAATACAATACGTGCCTTGCTGCCCCTACTGTCACAGGAAAAGGACACCGCAAGATTGAACCCAAAGCTAAGCACTTCTCCCATTGCATGAAAAACCAATCTAGTAGGCCAAACCAAACTGATAATTCGAAGAGACTTGCAAAGATAACCAATCATACATAAAAGAATTCAGAGAAGATTCAAATATTTTTCATAGATAATCTTGATCATAAACCCACAATTCATCGGTCTCAACAAATACATCGCAAAAAGAAGATTACATCGAATAGATCTCCACGAGAGAGGGGGAGAACATTGTATTGAGATCCAAAAATAGAGAAGAAGCCATCTAGCTACTAACTATGGACCCAAGGTCCGAGGTAAACTACTCACACTTCATCGGAGGGGCTATGGTGATGATGTAGAAGCCCTCCATGGTGGATTCCCCTTAGGTGGAGCTCGAACAGGCCCCAAGATGGGATCTCGTGGATACAGAAAGTTGCGGCGGTGGAATTAGGTTTTTGGCTCCGTATCTGATCGTTTGGGGGTACGTAGGTATATATAGGAGGAAGAAGTACGTCGGTGGAGCTTCGTGGGCCCCATGAGGGTGGGGGCGTGCATGGGGGGAGGGCACGCCCCCTACCTCGTGCCCACCTCGAAGCTTCCTTGGCGTAGGGTCCAAGTCTTCTGGGTCATATTCGGTGAGAAAATCACGTTCCCGAAGGTTTCATTCCGTTTGGACTCCGTTTGATATTCCGCTTTCTTGAAAATCTGAAATAGGCAAAAACAGCAATTAAAAATTTGGGCCTCCGGTTAATTGGTTAGTCCCAAAATTAATATAAAAGTGGAAAATAAAGCCCAATATGGTCCAAAACAGTAGATAATATAGCATGGAGCAATCAAAAATTATAGATACGTTGGAGATGTATCACACACGAACACGTGAGCCTGTACCTCCAACACCGAGGGTGATGCACCGCAGCTCACGTCGAAGGAGACCCGTCCGGAAGTGCGGTACGCAAGCAATCCGGCGAGCACTTTTGTAGACCCGAAACCCCACACGCCCGGGAGGGACCTCGTCAGGGTGAGCGGCGGCTATGGGCTACCCTAGGTCGGCCTGACCGCCCCTAGAGCCTCGAGGTTTGCTGCCCTGCAACAAGAAGAACGAACGAAGAACGAGGAAGAAGAAGAACAAGGGAGAAGATAAAGGTAAAAGATAAAAAGTGGTAGATGATTTGTTCGATTGGGTGTTGTTCAATTGGTCGTCACCCCTTAGGTATATAAGAGGCGGCTGTACTTCTCGTGCAAGGAAAAGGTTTGGATTCACGCCCAGAACCCTAGTCAAATTCGGATTGGTTTTGTCTGAACTTTCCATAACTGTTTGGTTTAAACTGGCTGCACCTTGCAGGTATTCTTTTGTGGCAGTAAACAACCTCGGATAAAAATATTCCCAAAAGTATATTTACTCGTTTTGACGAGTCAAACAAATTTCATGATGAACGTTTTTCGATTAGAAGTCATCTTCGAGGCCAAATCACTCGTTCAAAATGGACTGTCACTCGCACTACCCATCACACACCATGTCTGATGGGGCGAGCCAGTTTTGCCTCGTGACAGAGCCGTATTCAAAAGGCTCTAACTTTTGCATACGATATCAGATTGAGACAACTTTTATATAAAAATCATCCGTTTGGACGAGACGTAGACAATTCGTGTAGAAAGTTTTCTCATATGTGGCCATCTTAGGGGTGTAATCAGCCGAATAGTGTTGTGGATACAAAATCTCAGTACTTCGAACACAACTTCGGCCTTAGAGATGAGACCGGATGACTATGGCCCAAATATCAACGATACGGAACATTCTCACTTTGAGCACTTTTCCATTTGAGGACTTCTTAATTATGTTTTCGACCATGCCAAAATCTGGTGTCAACACTAAGCATGGGGATGCCCCGGAAGGCATCCCATCTTTCTGCAACAAGTATCGGTATGTTTTCGTCTTCGTTTCGTTCATGTGATATGTGCAAATCTTGGAGCATCTTTTTCGTTTAGTTTTCACTTTTCTTTTATCCACCATGCTGGTATGAAATAGTCCATGGTCGATTTATAGAATGCTCATTGCACTTCATTTATATCTTTTGAGTATGGTTTTATAGAATGCTTCATGTGCTTCACTTATATCATTTGAAGTTTGGATTGCCTGTTTCTCTTCACATGGAAAAACGTTATTTGTCGAATGCTCTTTTGCTTCACCTATAATTATTAGATTATGGTCTTTGAAAGAATTAAACTCTCATGCTTCACTTATATCTATTTAGAGAGTCAACGGGAATTGGTCATTTGCATGGTTTGTCATAAAATCCTACATAAAACTTATGGATCAGTGGATATGATATGTTTGATTCCTTGCAATAGTTTTGCGATATAGAGATGGTAATATGTGATAGGTACTAGTAAACAATTTTGGTTAGTAAGAATATTGGTGTTAAGGTTTGTGATTACCGAAGCATGCACGTATAGTCTCTCGTTATGCTATGAAGTTGGAGCATGATTTATTATTGATTGTCTTCCTTATGAGTGGCGGTCGGGGACCCCCTAGGGGCATGCATAGTAGTACTTCGCTTCGAGGGCTAATAAACTTTTGCAATAAGTATATGAGTTCTTTATGACTAATGTGAGTCCATGGATTATACGCACGCATACCTTTCCGCAATTTGCTAGCCTCTACGGTACCGTGTATTGCCCTTTCTCACCTCGAGAGTCGATGCAAACTTCACCGGTGCATCCATCCTCGTGATATGATACGCTCTATCACACATAAGCCTTATTATATCTTCCTCAAAACAGCCACCATACCTACCTATCATGGCCCTTCCATAGCCATCCTGAGATATATTGCCATGCAACTTCAATCACTTTTGTTTTGATGACTTGAGCTTTCATTGTCATATTGCTTTGCATGATCGTAAGATAGTTAGCATGATATTTCCATGGCTTGTCCGTTTTTTGATATCGTTGTTATGCTAGATCATTGCACATCCTGGTACACTGCGAGAGGCATTCATATAGAGTCATACTTTGTTATACGTATCGAGTTGTAAATTTTATTTATTTTGAGTTATAAGTAAATAGAAGTGTGATGATCATCAATTTTCATTATTAGAGCATTGCCCCAGTGAGGAAAGGATGATGGAGACTATGATTCCCCCACAAGTCGGGATGAGACTCTGGAGAATGAGAGAGAAAAATATAAAAAAGAAGAAAAAATAAAAGAAAAAGAAAAAAAGAAAAAAAGAAATAAAGAGAGAAGGGGCATGCTAGTTCCACACTTGTGCTTCAAAGTAGCACCATGTTTTTCATATGGAGAGTCTCCTATGTTGTCACTTTCATATACTAGTGGGAATTTTTCATTATAGAATTAGATGCACACCCACTAAGTTTCATATTGAGCTTTCATACACTTATAGCTCTTAGTGCATTCGTTGCATGCCAATCCCTACTCCTCGCATTCATATCAATTGATGAGCATCTCCATAGCCTGTTGGTTAGCCGCATCGATGTGAGCCTTTCTTAATTTTTTGTCTTCTCTATATTTACCCCTATCAGCAGATTCTATTCCACCCGTAGTGCTATATCCATGGCTTGTGCTCATGTATTGCGCGAGGGTTGAAAAAGCTGAAGCGCGTTAAAAATTATAAACCAATTGCTCGGCTTGTCATCGGGGTTGTGCATGATAAATACTTTGTGTTAAGAAGACAGAGCATGACAAGACTATATGATTTTGTAGGGATAGCTTTCTTTAGCGTTCATATTTTGAAAGACATGATTGTTTGTTGGGATGAATGAGTATTGATGTCTTTATGTCAAATTATAGATTATTTCTTTGAATCACTTATGTCTTAATATTCATGCAATGATTAGATATATGATCAAGTCTATGCTAGGTAGCATTCCACATTAAAAATTATCTTTTTTATCATTTACCTAATCGAGGATGAGCAGGAATTAAGCTTGGGGATGCTGATACGTCTCCATCGTATCTATAATTTTGATTGTTTCATGCCAATATTATACAACTTTTATAAACTTTTGGCAAGATATTATATGGTTTATTTGGACTAACATATTGATCCAGTGCCCAGTGCCATTTCCTGTTTGTTGCATGTTTTTTGTTTCGCAGAAAATCCATATCAAACAAAGTCCAAACACTATAAAAATTTACAGAGAATTATTTTGGAATATATGTGGTTTTGGGGAGGTGGAATCAACGCAAACGGGGGCCCACGATGCCCACAACCCACTAGGGCGTGCCCTAGGCCCCAGGCGCACCCAAGTGTCTTATGCTCACCTCATAGGTTGGTTGGGTCTCTACTTCAGGCGCAAGGAAGCTTATATCCGGGAAAAAATCGTGTTAAAATTTCAGCGCAATCGGAGTTGAGGATCTCCCGGAATATAAGGAACGGTTTTTGGCCACATCTGGGGAACGCAAAACAAAAGAAGAAGAAGAAGAAGAGAAGAAGAAGAAGAAGAAGAAGAAGAAGAAGAAGAAGAAGAAGAAGAAGAAGAAGAAGAAGAAGAAGAAGAAGAAGAAGAAGAAGAAGAAGAAGAAGAAGAAGAAGAAGAAGAAGAAGAAGAAGAAGAAGAAGAAGAAGAAGAAGAAGAAGAAGAAGAAGAAGAAGAAGAAGAAGAAGAAGAAGAAGAAGAAGAAGAAGAAGAAGAAGAAGAAGAAGAAGAAGAAGAAGAAGAAGAAGAAGAAGAAGAAGAAGAAGAAGAAGAAGAAGAAGAAGAAGAAGAAGAAGAAGAAGAAGAAGAAGAAGAAGAAGAAGAAGAAGAAGAAGAAGAAGAAGAAGAAGAAGAAGAAGAAGAAGAAGAAGAAGAAGAAGAAGAAGGAGCAGAAGAAGGAGCAGAAGAAGGAGGAGGAGGAGGAGGAGGAGGAGGAGGAGGAGGAGGAGGGGGGCTCTCTCCCCCTGTCTCCAGGTGGCGCCGGAACGCCGCCGGGGCAAGGATCATGACGACGATCTACATCAACAATCTTGCTACCGTCAACACCAACTTTCTCCCCCTCTATGCAGCGGTGTAACACCTCTTCTCCCAGCTGTAATCTCTACTTAAACATGGTGCTCAACTCCATATATTATTTCCCAATGATCCATGGTTATCCTATGATGTTTGAGTAGATCCGTTTTGTCCTGTGGGTTAATCATGATCTTGGTTGGTATGATTGCCTATTTTATTTATGGTGCTGTCCTACGGTGCCCTCCGTCTCCCGCAAACGTGAGGGGTCCTCGCTATAGGGTGTTGCAATATGTTCATGATTCGCTTATGTGGGTTGCCTTAAATCTGAGTAGGTGGGTTGTTGCGTATGGGATAAAGAGGACTTGATACTTAATGCTATGGTTGGGTTTCACGACCTTAATGATATTTAGTAGATGTGGATGCTTGCTAGGGGTCCAATCATAAGTGCAGATGATCCAAGTAGAGAAAGTATGTTCGCTCATGCCTCTCCCTCATATAAAATTGCAAGAATAATTACCGGTACTTGTTATCGATTGCCTAGGGACAAATGACGTTCTTTTTGACAAAAGATATCCACTTTTATTACCTTGCAATTTATTCATAGTTTTATTCTCGCAAAGTACTCATAGTTTTACTCTTGCAAAATAGTTTCATACTTGTTTTAGGTAAAGCAAACGTCAAGTGTGCGTAGAGTTGTATTGGTGGTCGATAGAACTTGAGGGGATATTTGTTCTACCTTTAGCTCCTCGTTGGGTTCGACACTCTTATTTATCAAAGAAGGCTACAAACGATCCCCTATACTTGTAGGTTATCAAGGGGGGAGAGTGAGTGGGAGTGCGAGGGCCAAGTGGACGAGGTGAGTGGAGCATAGGGGAGAGGACCAAGGCGTCCTGGGGACTTATCCCCTATCGACGCCGGCGAGCTGGTGCGGTGGGGCGCGCTCGGCCATGACCCCGTCAGTTGTACAAGGGAGGGAGAAAGCGACCGGGGGAAGGCAGGTTGGCTCGTGTGGGGTATGTGGGCCGGCTAGGCCGGCCCAGGTGGGTTAGGTCCAGTGGGCAGGGGGCCTCTCTCTCATTTCCAGTTTTTCTTTTTCTTTTGCCCTTTTTTATACAGAAATGATTTGCAATATTTGAGGTGCCAAAAGGATTCTGTAAAACGTGGGACTTGGCCACATAATTACATTGCAATAGTTGGCATTGCCACAAAAACATTGTGAGGCTTTTGAAATAGTTTGCAACTTTTATAATTAAAAAAATGCATTTAATGTATTGTTTTAGCCACTGTTTTAAATAGTTTAGTGCACTTTGCAAAAATGTTGGTTCACTACCAATATTAGTTATGGATTATTTGGCACATGATGAACAGTTTAGTTTTGACATCTGAAAACTTTTGAGTTTGACTTGATTTTGAATTTGAACCAGTTTCGAAACAACGTGAGTTTAACAACAGTAATCGTGGTAACGTGGCATCATTAGCAGAGGATTGATGTAGCCTAATTATCCAGGCGTCACATCCGCTTCACACGTAGATCCCACCACGACGCTCTGCTTGGAACTGCACCAACTGATAGCTCCACCATTCAATACAAATATGTATCCGGTTTGTGACTCATCTGAATCAGTGTCAAAGCTAGCATCGACCTAACCATTTACGACGAGTTCTTTGTCACCTCCATAAACGAGAAACACATCCTTGGTCCTTTTCAGGTACTTCGGGATGTTCTTGACCGATGTCCAGTGATCCACTCCTGGATTACATTGGCACCTCCCTGCCAGACCTATGGCAAGGCACACATCAAGACTGGTACACATCATAGCATACATGATAGAACCTATGGCTAATGCATATGGAATGACTTTCATTTTCTCTCTATCTTCTGCAGTGGTCGGGCTTTGAGTCTAACTCAACTTCACACATTGTAACACAGGCAAGAACCCTTTCTTTGACTGATCCATTTTGTATTTCTTCAAAACATTGTCAAGGTATGTGCTTTGTGAAAATCCTATTAAGATTCTCGATCTATCTCTATAGATCTTGATGCCGAATATATAAGCAGCTCCACCGAGGTCTTTCATTGAAAAAACTCTTATTCAAGTATCCTTTTATGCTATCCAGAAATTCTATATCATTTCCAATCAACAATATATAGAAATGCTACAAAGCTCCCACTCACTTTCTTGTAGATACAGGCTTCACCGAAAGTCTGTATAAAACCATATGCTTTGATCACCTCATCACAGCGTATATTCCAACTCCGAGATGCTTGCACCAGTCCATAGATCGATCGCTGGAGCTTGCACACTTTGTTAGCACCTTTAGGATCGACAAAACCTTCTGGTTGCATCATATACAACTCTTCTTTAAGAAATCCATTAAGGAATGTAGTTTTGACGTCCATTTGCCAGATTTCATAATCATAAAATGCGTCAATTGCTAACATGATTCGGACGGACTTAAGCATCGCTACGGGTGAGAAAGTATCATCATAGTCAACCCCTTGAGCTTGTCAAAAACCTTTTGCGACAAGTCGAGCTTTGTAGACAGTAACATTACTATTAGCGTCAGTCTTCTTCTTGAAGATCCATTTATTCTCTATGGCTTGCCGATCATCGGGCAAGTCCACCGAAGTCCACACTTTGTTCTCATACATGGATCATATCTCAGATTTCATGGCCTCAAGCCATCTGTCGGAATATGGTCTCAACATAGCTTCTTCATAGTTCATAGGTTCGCCTTGGTCTAATAACATGACTTCCAGAGCTGGATTACCGTACCACTCTGCTGCGGATCATGCCATGGTTGACCTACGAGGTTCAGTAGCAACTTGATCTAAAGTTTCATGATCATTATCATTTGCTTCCTCTCTAGTTGGTGTAGGCATCACGGGAATGGATTTCTCTGATGTGCTACTTTCCAATTCGAGAGAAGGTACGATTAACTCATCAAGTTCTACTTTCCTCCCACTCACTTCTTTTGAGAGAAACTCCTTCTCTAGAAAGGTTCCATTCTTGGCAACAAAGATCTTGCCTTCGGATCTGTGGTACAAGGTGTACCCAATTGTTTCCTTAGGGTATCCTATGAAGACGCACTCTCCAATTTGGATTCGAGCTTATCAGGCTGAAGCCTTTTGACATAAGTGTCGCAACCCCAAACTTTAAAAAATGACAACTTAGGTTTCTTTCCAAACCACATTCATACGGTGTCGTCTCAACGGATTTAGACGGTGCCCTATTTAACGTGAATGCAGCTGTCTCTGATGTATAACCCCAAAACGATAGAGGTAAATCGATAAGAGACATCATAGATCGCACCATATCTAAAAAAGTACGGTTACAAAGTTCGGAAACACCATTACGCTTTGGTGTTCTAGGTGGCGTGAGTTGTGAAACTATTCCACATTATTTTAAATGAAGGCCAAACTCGTAACTCAAATATTCGCCTCCGCGATCAGATCGTATAAACTTTATTTTCTTGTTACGATGATTCTCCACTTCACTATGAAATTCTTTGAACTTTTCAAATGTTTCAGACTTGTGTTTCATTAAGTAGATATACCCATATCTACTCAAATCATCTGTGAAGGTCAGAAAATAACGATACCCGCCGCGTGCCTCAACACTCATCGGACCACATACATCGGTATGTATTATTTCCAATAAGCCATTGGCTCGCTCCATTGTTCCGGAGAACGGAGTTTCAGTCATCTTGCCCATGAGGCATGGTTCACAAGTATCAAATGATTCATAATCAAGTGATTCCAAAATCCCATCTGCATGGAGTTTCTTCATGCGCTTTTCACCAATATGACCTAAACGGCAGTGCCACAAATATAGTGCACTATCATTATCAACTTTGCATCTTTTAGCATCAGTATTATGAATATGTGTATCACTACAGTCGAGATTCAACAAAAATAGACCACTCTTCAAGGGTGCATGACCATAAAAGATATTACTCATATAAATGGAACAACCATTATTCTCTGATTTAAATGAATAACCGTATCGCACTAAACAAGATCCAGATATAATGTTCATGCTCAACCCTGGCACCAAATAACCATTATTCAGGTCTAAAACTAATCCTGAAGGTAGATGTAGAGGTAGCATGCCAACGGCGATCACATCGACCTTGGAACCATTCCCGATGCGCATCGTTACCTCGTCCTTAGCCAATCTTCATTTAATCTGTAGCTCTTGTTTCGAGTTACAAATATGAGCAACCGAACCAGTATCAAATACACAGGCGCTACTACGAGCATTAGTAAGGTACACATCAATAACATTTATATCAAATATACCTTTGCTCACTTTGCCATCCTTATTATCTGCCAAATACTTGGGGCAATTCCGCTTCTGGTGACTAGTCCCTTTGCAGTAGAAGCACTCAATTTCAGTCTTGGGTCCAGCTTTGGGCTTCTTCCCGGGAGTGGCAACTTGATTGCCATTCTTCTTGAAGTTCCCTTTCTTTCCTTTGCCCTTTTTCTTGAAACTAGTGGTCTTGTTAACTATCAACACTTGATGCTCCTTCTTGATTTCTACCTCTGTGGCATTAAGCATTGCGAAGCGCTCGGGAATTGTTTTGTTCATCCCTTGCATACTGTAGTTCATCACGAAGCCTTTGTAGCTTGGTGGCACTGATTGAAGAACTCTATAAATGACACAATCAACTCGAAGATCAACTCCCAGCTGAGTCAAGTGATTATAATACCCAGACATTTTGAGTATGTGTTCACTGACAGAATTGTTCTCCTCCATATTGCAGCTATAGAACTTGTTCGAGACTTCATATCTCTCAACCCGGGCATTTGCTTGAAATATTAACTTCAACTCTTGGAACATCTCATATGCTCCATGGCGTTCAAGACGTCTTTGAAGTCCTGGTTCTAAGCCGTAAAGCATGGCACACTAAACTATTGAGTAGTCATCAGATCGAGCTTGCCAGACATTCAAAACATCAAGATGTCTGCTCTCTGATGGGCCTTTCACCTAACAGTGCATCAAGGACATAATTCTTTTGTGCAGCAATGAGGATTCAAGTTACGGACCCAGTCTGTGTAGTTGCTATCATCATCTTTCAACTTAGCTTTCTCTAGGAACGCATTAAAATTCAGGGGAACGGTAGCACGGGCCATTGATCTACAACATAGATATGCAAATACTATCAGGACTATGTTCATGATAAATTAAGTTCAATTAATCAAATTACTTAATAACTCCCACTTAAATAGACATCCCTCAAGTCATCTAAGTGATACGTGATCCAAATCTAACCCATGTCCAGTTCAATTAATCAAATTACTTAATAACTCCCACTTAAATAGACATCTCTCAAGTCATCTAAGTGATACGTGATCCAAATCAACTAACCCATGTCCGATCATCACATGAGATGGGGTAGTCATTAATGGTGAACATGTCTATGTTGATCATATCTACTATATGATTCATGTTCGACTTTTCCGAGGCCATGTCTGTACATGCTAGGATCGTCAAGTTTAACCTAAGTATTCCGCATGTGCAAAACTGTCTTGCACCCGTTGTATGAGAACGTAGAGTCTATCACACCCGATCATCACGTGGTGTCTCAACACGATGAACTGTAGCAATGGTGCATAATCGGGGAGAACACTTTTACCTTGAAATTTAGTTAAGGTATCATCTTATAATGCTACCTCCGTACTAAGCAAAATAAGATGCATAAAAGATAAACATCACATGCAATCAAAAATATGTGACATGATATGGCCATCATCATCTTGTGCTTTTTATCTCCATCTCCAAAGCATTGTTATGATCTCCATCGTCACCGGCTCGACACCTTGATCTCCATTGTTGCATCATGGTCGTCTCGCCAACTATTGCTTCTACAACTATCGCTAACACATAGTGATAAAGTAAAGAAATTACATGGCGTTTGCATTTCATACAATAAAGAGACAACCATAAGGCTCCTGCCGGTTGCTGATAACTTACCAAACATGATCATCTCATACAATAACGTATATCACATCATGTCTTGACCATATCACATCATAATATACCCTGCAAAAACAAGTTAGACGTCCTCTAATTTGTTGTTGCAAGTTTTACGTGGCTGCTATGGGTTTCTAGCAAGAACGGTTCTTACCTACGGCAAAACCACAACGGTAATTCATCAAGTTTGCTGTTTTAACCTTCTTAAAGCACCGGCCATAGTCAAATTTGGTTCAACATAAAGTAGGAGAAACAGACACCCGCCAGCCACCATTATGCAAAACTAGTTGCATGTCAGTCAGTGGAACCGGTCTCATGTGCTTGGACATGTAAGGTTGGTCCAGGCCGCTTCATCCCACAATACCGCCGAATAAAAAATAAGACGTTGGTGGTAAGCAGCATGACTAACACCGCCCACAACTCTTTGTGTTCTACTCGTGCATATCATCTACGCATAGACCTGGCTCATGATACCACTGTTGGGAATTATTGCACGGAAAACAAATCAAAATTCTACGCACATGCAATGACTTATCCATGGAGTTCCGGAAGCGTTTCAAAATGCGGTTGATGTAGTCGAACTTCTTCGTGCTTCAACCGATCAAGTACCGAACGCACGACACCTCCGCATTCTGCACACATTTAAATCGGTAACATTCCTCGCCTTCTTGATCCTGCAAGATGTCGAGGTAGTAGATGAGTTCTGTGAGCACGACGGCGTGGTGACGGTGATGGTGAAGTGATCTCCCCAGGGCATCGCCAAAGGGCATGTTTGGTTTCAAATAAGTCACCAACTTATAAGTCGAAAAGTGAAAAAAGTGACTTATTTTGCCAAACAGACCCGACTTATAAGTCACCCCAACTTATAAGTCATAAGTTGCTCCACCCCAACTTAAAACTTATAAGTCACCCCTTTGCGTGGGTCCCACCACCTGCATGATGTTGATTGGTGTGGGAAGGTGTGTCAGGTGACTTATAAGTCAGGTGACAACCAAACAGGCGTGACTTATAAGTCACTGGTTTTAAGTCACCTGACTTATAAATCAGGTGACTTATTGGAACCAAACAGGCCCTAAGCACTACGAAAATATGACCAGGGGTGTAAACGATGGAGGGGGTCGCTGCACACGGCTAGCAATTGATCTGGTGTGTGCTAGGTGCCCCCCTCCCACATATATATATATATATATATATATATAGGTGGGAGGGGAGGGGAGAGGCCAGGGCGCGCCCTAGGGCTGGCCGTCGGACCCCTAGGGGCCCTGCCTTGCCCTGCGACCCCTTCCATGTTTCCCCAAGGGAGAAGGAAAGAGGGGGGAGAGGTAAGGAAGTGGGAATCCTAATCCACACTTTCCTTTCCCTTCTCCCCTTTCCTTCTCCTCCTTAGACCGGCCCATATGGGGGGCACACAAGCCCCCTATGGCTGGTACGTTTCCCCGCTTGGCCCATAAGGCCCTGATACGTCTCCAACGCATCTATAATTTTTATTGTTCCATGCTATTGTATTATCTATCTTGGATGTTTTATATGCATTTATATGCTATTTTATATGATTTTTGGGACTAACCTATTAACCTAGAGCCCAATGCCAGTTTTTGTTTTTTCCTTGTTTTTTAGTTTCGCAGAAAAGGAATATCAAATGGAGTCCAATTGACCTGAAAATTTATGGAGAGTATTTTTGGAAAATATAAAAAATACTGGAACGAAAAGATATCGGAGAAGAGTCTTGAGGCCACCACAAGGGTGGAGGGTGCGCCCCCCCCCCCCCCCCCGTCCTTGTCGTCACCTGTGGACCCCCTTGACTTGTCCCCGAAGCCAACACCCCCTATAAATCCCAATACCTCCAGAAAATAAGCCTAGATCGGGTGTTCTGCCGCCGCAAGCCTCTGTAGCCACGAAAAAACAATCGGAAGCCCGTTCTGGCACCTTGCCGGAGAGGAAAACCATCACCAGTGGCCATCTTCATCATCCTGGCGCTCTCCATGACGAGGAGGGAGTAGTTCACCCTCGGGGCTCAGGGTATGTATGTAACGCCCCGGATTCGATGCGCCAGGTGTCCGCCAGTTATTCGCCGTCGTTGCCATGCCATGTGCTTGCGTGTCGCTCTTTGCCATGTCATCATCTGCATTTTATATCATGTCGTCATGTGCATCGCATTTGCATACGTGTTCGTCTCATGCATCCGAGCATTTTCCCCGTTGTCCGCTTTGCAATCCGGCACTCCTATGCCCTCCGACGTTCCCCTTTTGCCTCTTTTCATGTGCGGGTGTTAAACTTTCTCGGAATGGCCCGAGGTTTGTCAAGCGGCCTTGGTATAGCACCGGTAGACCGCCTGTCAAGTTTGGTGCCATTTGGAGGTCGTTTGATACTCCAACGGTTAACCGGGTAACCGTAAAAGCCTCTTTCGTTTGCAGCCCAACACCCCTTCCAAAGTGGCCAAAAACCCCCCAAACTCCCCTCCATGCTCTCCGCCGTTCGATCACGACCGCGTGGCCGAAAACCGCTCCTCATTTGGACTCTCCTAGCTCCCTCTACCTATAAATATGTCTTCCTCCCCCGAAATTCGCGGATGAAATCCACCCCTAACCCTATCAAACCTCCCTCCGCGTCGCTGGACGTGTCCGTCCCGAGCCGGACACCCCGCGCCGTCGCCCTCCAGCCTCTCCCGAGCCGCCACGTGGCACTCCGCCACCGCCCGCCGCTGCGGCCTGCCGAACCCGCCCGGCCCGCAGCCCGCAGCGCCGTCACGCCTCCCAGCCTTCGCGCGCCGCGCCGCCGCCGCTTCACCCGGCACCTCCTCGTCCGGCACGCCGCGACCCGCGCCCCTCCGCGGACGCGCCTCACCGGGCCGCCGCCCGGAGCTCCTTGCCGTCGCCCGGATCCGGCGAGGCCTCGGCCGAAACGCGCCGCCCGCCTCCTCCGGCGACCCCGGCGCCTGCCCTCTCCGGCCTCCTCCCTCGTCGCCGGCGCCGTCCATCTCCGGCGAACCTCGGACCCGGTGCAGCCCAGATCCAGATCCGGTCAAACCCGAGGTTGACCCGTTTTTTTCCACCAAGTCCCAGATATTTCAGCATCATGTACCCGAGGTTGACCCGTCATATCGGTATTATGTTCCCGGATTTTGCGTCCCTAACGCGGTTGGGTGGTTTATGGGACCCCCTTGACAGTTCGCTTTGAATAAAACTCCTCCAGCAAGGCCCAACCTTGGTTTTACCATTTGCCTCACCTAGCCCTTTTTCCCTTGGGTTTCCGGAGCCCGAGGGTCATCTTTATTTTAGCCCCCCACCCCCCCCGGGCCAGTGCTCCTTCGAGTGTTGGCCCGAATCGAGCTGCCTGCGGGGCCCCCTCGGAGAAAATCGAGGTCTGGTTTTACTCGTAGCTAGTCTCATCCGGTGTTGCCCTGAGAACGAGATATGTGCAGCTCCTATCGGGATTTGTCGGCACATCGGGCGGCTTTGCTGGTCTTGTTTTATTCTTTGTCGAAATGTCTTGTAGCCGGATTCCGAGACTGATCGGGTCTTCCGGGAGAAGGAATATCTTCGTTGATCGCGAGAGCTTATCATGGGCTAAGTTGGGACACCCCTGCAGGGTTTGAACTTTCGGAAGTCGTGCCCGCGGTTATGTGGCAGATGGGAATTTGTTAATATCCGGTTGTAGTAAACTTGAAGCAAACTCTTCTAAAATACACCAAGCGTGTGCGTAACCGCGAGTGTCTCTTTTCGGGGTTGATCGAGAGGAGAACACGGTTTCTGGGTTATGTCTGATGTAAGTAGGAGTTCAGGATCACTTCTTGATCATTACTAGTTGACGACTGTTCCTTTGTTTCTCTTCTCGCTCTCATTTGCGTATGTTACCCACCATATATGCTTAGTCGCTGCTGCAACCTCACCACTTTACCCCTTCCTTTCCCATTTAGCTTTGCTAGTCTTGATACCCATGGTAATGGGATTGCTGAGTCCTCGTGGCTCACAGATTACTACAACAACAGTTGCATGTGCAGGTTCATGCGATGATCTTGACACGAGAGCGATGTTTGTTTGTTTGGAGTTCTTCTTCTGCTTCTTCTTCGATCAGGGGATAGGTGCCAGGTCGGCAGCCTGGGCTAGCAGGGTGGATGTCGTTTGAGTTTATGTTTATGTTTCATCCGTAGTCGGATGTTGATCTTGTATATGATGTATTGTTGTATTCTTGTGGCATTTGTGCCTTATGTATGTATCCCCACTATTATGTAATGTTGATGTAATGATATCCACCTTGCAAAAGCGTTTCAATATGCAGGTCTATCCTTGGTGGGACCTTGAGTTCCTTTTGGATAGGGTCGCATATTGGGCGTGACAAGTTGGTATCAGAGCCTCGAACGACCCTAGGAGCCCCCTTGATTGATCGTGTAGTTTGGCCGTTGTTGAGTCTAGAAGAAAACTATTTTCGGAGTTTAGTTATATCGGAGAGTAGGAATTTTTTTTACTCCTCAGCCCCTTCGTCGCTCTGGTGAGAAATCTTGACGTAGGTGTTTTGAATTACTCCTCTTCCCCTTCAAATTTTTCTTTAGGATCACGTGGTTAGTTTTTCGATCGTTGTTCCTCAGCTCTTTGCATCCGGTGCATTTCTCGTCATGGCGATTCGACCCTCTTTGTTTTGCAAGTTCAGTCCTCAGTTGTCTTATTTTCCCACCCGCCCACCCTTCTTCTTCTCGGAACCCGAGTCCGTAATCGAGTATCCATCCTACTTGTGCGAAGTCTTTGCTTTCTTTCCTTAATGATTTCAATCGGTGTTTTTTCTCTTCAAGATATTCGTCGTTTCCCCTTCCAAGTTGCCTTTGTTTTTCCCGCCCTCCCGCCCTCTTCTTCCCGGAGTCTGAACCTTTATTCAAGTAAATCAATTTCATTCGTACGGAGCCTCTTCAGGTTTTCCCTCAATTATTTCAACCGGTGAATTCTCGTCTCGTTCGTCATTCTTCATCTCTTTCTTTTCCGGTGCACTCAATTCAAGTTTTTCGGGTTGATCACATTCTGTTCCTTGGATCAAGTGTTTTCCCTGCTCGTTCGCCTCTACTTGCTTTATCCTTCCGGAGTGCTCAAGAAATCTCAGGAGATCCGTCTATGTTCCAATTAATTCGAGGTTGTCACCTCATTCAAATATTTCAATTGTTCTGGTGCATCATCATCTATCGGTTTAACTATCCCTTTCCAACGGTGTTCTATTTTAGTGGGCCCTAACCCACAGGTCTTTTCCCAGGATCTTACCTGACTCTTCTAATTCCCCCGGAGTTATTCTCTAATTCTTTTCAAAGTGTGATGTAAGAATGGATCCCATCAGTCACTTGCCTTCTCCAAGATCTCTTTCAAATCATTTCATTGTTGCCTCAACCTCTTCGCTTTTCGTTTCCCCGGAGTGCCTTAACAATTTTGGTGGTGTTTCTCGTCGTCATTTGAAGACCGAAGAAAAGTTCCTTCTAAATCTTGTCCATTCTCCCGGAGATTCATGGTGCTAGCTCGATGTTATCCTATCTAATTGTTTCCAGTCATGCAATTCTTTTCATCCATCCGGAGTATGTCAGGAGTTGTTTTTCCATTTCTTTTCATCCGGAGGCCATCTTTTCAGAATATTGCTTCGTCCCAAGTTTTCTGATTCATTCCCCAATTATTCTATATTCGTGCCCCTTCGTTCATCTCAATATTCTTCTGGTGCCTTTGTTCAAGTATCCTCTAATCAGTTCATGATCTCTTCATTCTCTTGTATCTAAATTCCCTCAAGTATCTTTGGGCTTTTCTATTTTTTCACGGCGATTCATTCTCTTTCGTCAGTCATTTCCGAATGCTAACGGTGCTTCTTTCAAGATTCTTTTTCTTTGATTATCATATTAATTCATTCGTTCCTTCCAATCCTACCGGTGATTCATGAAGACTTTCTCAAGTTTTGCGCTATACCCCCCCCCCTCCTTAATCCTTTTCAAGAAGAATAAGTAGTATGCAAAATCCATTACTTGTCTTCAATTTAATTTGATGAAGGATAAGCATACGATAAATCTTATTCTTATTTCATCCAAGCGAGTAACCCCTTCCTTTAGAGGTTGTTCTTGAGGAATAAATTCTAATTCCAAGTGTTTTCATCTTTTCTTTTCCGGAGTTCAATTATTTCCTCGGCCATCTTGTTGGAACATCCATCTAAATCACCGCAAGGCCCATCTTATTCTTTCTTCCTTCATTCTATCTCATCATCCTTTTGTCACCGGAGTTCTTCATGGTGGTTCTTCATGATTTAATTCCTTCTTCAAGAGTTCATCAAGTATCGTTCCATCCTCTCTAGCTCGTGTGCTATTCCTCCATGTTTCAGCCGGAGTGCTGCCTAAATCGTTTCAGTCTTATTTGTTTCTTATCTCGTTCTAACCGGAGTTGTTTCATAGTCTATCTGATTCCGTGAGCTTTCGATTCTTGTCATTCTCGTCGTTCCTCTCTTTTCTCAAGTGCTCTTGATTCTTTGTTTCCTCTCTTGAGTTCTTGTTTCACCTCATTCTTTTCCCTTCCGTCTCGGTCCTAAGATCTCGGGACGAGATCTCTTGTTAGTGGAGGAGTGTTGTAACGCCCCGGATTCGATGCGCCAGGTGTCCGCCAGTTATTCGCCGTCGTTGCCATGTCATGTGCTTGCGTGTCGCTCTTTGCCATGTCATCATCTGCATTTTATATCCTGTCGTCATGTGCATCGCATTTGCATACGTGTTCGTCTCATGCATCCGAGCATTTTCCCCATTGTCCGTTTTACAATCCGGCACTCCTATGCCCTCCGACGTTCCCCTTTTGCCTCTTTTCATGTGCGGGTGTTAAACTTTCTCGGAATGGCCCGAGGTTTGTCAAGCGGCCTTGGTATAGCACCGGTAAACCGCCTGTCAAGTTTCGTGCCATTTGGAGGTCGTTTGATACTCAGCAGTTAACCGGTAATCTGTAAAAGCCTCTTTCGTTTGCAGCCCAACACCCCTTCCAAAGTGGCCAAAAACCCAGCAAACTCCCCTCCATGCTCTCCGCCGTTTGATCACGATCGCGTGGCCGAAAACCGCTCCTCATTTGGACTCTCCTAGCTCCCTCTACCTATAAATATGTCTTCCTCCCCCGAAATTCGCTGATGAAATCCACCCCTAACCCTAGCAAACCTCCCTCCGCGTCGCCGGACGTGTCCGTCCCGAGCCGGACACCCCGCGCCGCCGCCCTCCAGCCGCTCCCGAGCCGCCACGTGGCACTCCGCCACCGCCCGCCGCGCCCGCCAGCCGCCCGGCCCCGCCGCCCGCCAGCCGCCCGGCCCGCCGCCCGCCGCGCGCCCGTGCCTCCCGCCTTTCGCGCGCCGCGTCCGCCCGCCAGCCGCCGCCGCTTTCGCCCAGCGCCTCCTCGTCGGCGCCGCCCAGCGACCCGCCTTCGCCGCGGACGCCACCCCACCGCCTCACCGTCGGACGCCGCCGGGCTCCGTCCTCGCCCGGATCCGTGAGGCCTCACTGAGCTGCCGCCCGCCTCCTCCGGCGACCCCCGGCGCCCCGGCCCTCTCCGGCCTCCTCCCTCGTCGCCGGCGCCGTCCATCTCCGGCGAACCTCGGACCCGGTGCTGCCCAAATCCAGATCCGGCCAAACCCGAGGTTGACCCTTTTTTTCCACCAAGTCCCAGATATTTCAGCATCATGTACCCATGTTCATCGCATCATAACTCTGCATCCGTAGCTCCGTTTCGTGCGTGCAATATGTCAAATTGTTCGCCTCGACTCGTACTTCAGTCCATTCCATTGCATAGTTTTCATTGGACCTCATCTTGATGCCTGAAGCATCGTTGCAAGTGTGCTATGTGATGTTAATCTGCTGGAACTGTTATAACTTGATGATTTGTCATTTTTGTTGCATTTGATGTGTGCTTCCTATGAGCATGATATCTACATGTGTTTTGTGCTATGTCATGCCATATTCACAGTGGTTGCATACATATATTTTTGTGAGTCTTGTACTGAGTGCGTCAAGCTTGTTAAGTAGGGTACTTGCTGTTGCTGTTTTGCATGTCTGAATCTGCTATATCATGATGCTATGTAAACCTTCTGCTACAAGTCATTTTATGCATAATATGGAGATGTTCACTAAGGATGTTTTGTAATAAATGTCATGGTCTATCCATCCATGCCCCTTGTTACATTTATAGCTTACTGTAACTTGTTGTAATCTTGCTCCAAACTTGCTAAATAATGTTGCTGTCAGCCTGTTAACATTAAGTTCAATGTTGCGGTGATTGTTGTTAGTGATCCATGCACCCTATGAACTTTTTCTTGCCATGTTTAGCTTCTTAAACATGTCTTCCTACTGTTGGTTGCCTTACCATGCCATGTATTACTCTGTGGTGAGTGGATCAAGCTCACCAACATGCCTACTTATTGTTGTTCCTGCCATGTATGAATCTGTCATATAACTTGCTATGTTTACATGGGAGCCATCATATCTTCTAATCCTTTTTGGCTTATGGTCAGTAAAGGACTTTTGATAAATGAAATTAGTAGATTCATGCCATGCCTTTGTTTGCCATGATAAGTTCCTGTAGCATGTTATTTGATAGCTCTAAAAATTGCAACCTGATGTTATTTCCTGATAAGTCTGAAACTGTTATTATTTGCAATCTTGTCATGTCATTTTGAGCATGTTCTAGTGATTTCTGGAGATAGCTCAGTGTTCATGTTTTGTCATGCTTCACCTATAAATCATGCCCATGCCTTTTGTTTTCACGTTGAGATGCTGTAGCATAGTGTTTTGATGCTTTCAATATGCCTAGTTGCTGTTTTGGACAGATTGTTGTTATAGCTTGTATAGAGTGTATGTGTTGAACCGTTGCTCCGTTTTGAGTGTGCTCTATATGAAACTTGCTTAGAATTGCATGTAGTTTCATATTATCATGTTGCATCCTTGTTTTGAGGTGTTTGTTTGATGTTTGAATTGCATTTTTGCATCAATGCCATGTTCAACTTGTTTTGCTCATATCTTCTAGACCGTAGCTCCGAATTAAATGATCTTTATATGTAACTTGACTAGAATCTCGTGTAGATCATCTTGGAGCATATTAACTTGCTGTTTAACAACTTGAACGTAAGGTTTATTCAGATCTGGACCAATTTCGAAATTTGCATATGAGGACTTACCGGATTTGTTATATGTTGTTTCCGGCCTCATTTAAACTTGCTTTGATGTGTTGCTCTTGTTTGCATCATCTCTTGCCATGAGTAGCTTCATGTAGCCTTTGTCATACATCATGCTTGGTTGAGCATCATGTCTTGTCTATGTGTGGTGTGTTTACCTTGTTGTGTGCTTCTTCTTGTTAGTTCCTGTTTCGTTGCGATCGTGAGGATTCGTTCGTCTACGCTTGGTCCGTCTTCGTGGCTTCATCTTCTTCATGGACTCGTTCTTCTTCCTTGCGGAATTTCAGGCAAGATGACCGCTACCCTGGATCTCACTACTATCATTGCTATGCTAGTTGCTTCGTTCTATCGCTTGCTGCGCTACCTATCATTTGCTCTTCAAGCCTTCCCAATTTGCCATGTCAGCATCTAACTTTTTTCCCCTTCCTAGCAAACCGTTGTTTGGCTATGTTACCGCTTTGCTCAGCCCCTCTTATAGTGTTGCTAGCTGCAGGTGAAGTTGAAGATTGCTCCATGGTGAACAGGATTATGTTGGCATATCACAATATCTCTTATTAAATTAATGCATCTATATACTTGGTAAGGGTGGAAGACTCGGCCTTATGCCTGGTGTTTTGTTCCACTCTTGCCACCCTAGTTTCCGTCATATCGGTATTATGTTCCCGGATTTTGTGTCCCTAACGCGGTTGGGTGGTTTATGGGACCCCCTTGACAGTTCGTTTTGAATAAAACTCCTCCAGCAAGGCCCAACCTTGGTTTTACCATTTGCCTCACCTAGCCCTTTTTCCCTTGGGTTTCCGGAGCCCGAGGGTCATCTTTATTTTAGCCCCCCCCCCCCGGGCCAGTGCTCCTTCGAGTGTTGGCCCGAACCGAGCTGCCTGCGGGGCCCCCTCGGAGAAACTCGAGGTATGGTTTTACTCGTAGCTAGTCTCATCCGGTGTTGCCCTGAGAACGAGATATGTGCAGCTCCTATCGGGATTTGTCGGCACATCGAGCGGCTTTGCTGGTCTTGTTTTGTTACTGATCGGGTCTTCTCGGGGAGAAGGAATATCCTTCGTTGATCGCAAGAGCTTATCATGGGTTAAGTTGGGACACCCCTGCAGGGTTTGAACTTTCGAAAGCCGTGCCCGCGGTTATGTGGCAGATGGGAATTTGTTAATATCCGGTTGTAGTAAACTTGAAGCAAACTCTTCTAAAATACACCAACCGTGTGCGTAACCATGAGTGTCTCTTTTCGGTTGATCGAGAGGAGAACACGGTTTCGGGTTATGTCGGCGTAAGTAGGAGTTCAGGATCACTTCTTGATCATTACTAGTTGACGACCGTTCCTTTGTTTCTCTTCTCGCTCTCATTTGCGTATGTTAGCCACCATATATGCTTAGTCGCTGCTGCAACCTCACCACTTTACCCCTTCCTTTCCCATTTAGCGTTGCTAGTCTTGATACCCATGGTAATGGGATTGCTGAGTCCTCGTGGCTCACAGATTACTACAACAACAGTTGCAGGTGCAGGTTCATGCGATGATCTTGACACGAGAGCGATGTTTGCTTGTTTGGAGTTCTTCTTCTGCTTCTTCTTCGATCAGAGGATAGGTTCCAGGTCGGCAGCCTGGGCTAGCAGGGTGGATGTCGTTTGAGTTTCTGTTTATGTTTCATCCGTAGTCGGATGTTGATCTTGTATATGATGTATTGTTGTATTCTTGTGGCATTTGTGCCTTATGTATGTATCCCCACTATTATGTAATGTTGATGTAATGATATCCACCTTGCAAAAGCGTTTCAATATGCGGGTCTATCCTTGGTGGGACCTTCGAGTTCCTTTTGGATAGGGTCGCATATTGGGCATGACAATGTACCAGTAGCTATGTGTTTGAACTCTCTCTCTCTCTCTCATGTTCTTGATTTGGCACGATCTTGATGTACCGCGAGATTTCCTATTATAGTTGGATCTTATGATGTTTCTCCCCCTCTACCTTCTTGTAATGGATTGAGTTTTCTCTTTGAAGCTATCTTATTGGATTGAGTCTTTAAGGATTTAAGAACACTTGATGTATGTCTTGCATGTGCTTATCTGTAGTGACAATGGGATATTCACGTGATCTACTTGATGTATGTTTTGGTGATCATCTTGCGGGTTCTGTGACCTTGTGAACTTATGCATAGGGGTTGGCACACGTTTTTTTCTTGACTCTCCGGTAGAAACTTTGGGGCACTCTTTGAAGTTCTTTGTGTTGGTTTGAATAGATGAATCGCAGATTGTGGGATGCATATCATATAATCGCAACTGCGGATACTTGTGGTGACATTGGAGTATCTGGGTGACATTAGGGTTTTGGTTGATGTGTCCCTTAAGGTGTTATTTTAGTACGAACTCTAGGGCTGTTTGTGACACTTATAGGAATCGCCCGATAGATCGATCAGAAAGAATAACTTTGAGGTGGTTTCATACCCTACAATAATCTCTTCATTTATTCTCCGCTATTAGTGACTTTGGACTGACTCTTTGTTGTATGTTGAGGTATTGTTATATGATCTAGTTATGTTATCATTGTTGAGAGAACTTGCACTAGTGAAGGTATGAACCCTAGGCCTTGTTTCTAAGCATTGGAATACAGTTTTTGCTCACTTTTACCACTTGTTACCTTGCATTTTTTATATTTTGTATTACAAAAACCTATATCTACTATCCATATTGTACTTGTATCACCATCTCTTCGCCGAACTAGTGCACCTATACAATATACCATTGTATTGGGTGTGTTGGGGACACAAGAGACTCTTCATTATTTGGTTGCAGGGTTGTTTGAGAGAGACCATCTTCATCCTACGCCTCCCACGGATTGATAAACCTTAGGTCATCCACTTGAGGGAAATTTGCTATTGTCCTACAAAACTCTGCACTTGGAGCCTAACAACGTCTACCAGGATGAAATTGCGTAGTAGACATCAAGCTCTTTTCTAGCGCCGTTGCCGAGGAGGCTAGGTAAGAGGCACTCACATCCCGTCAACGAAGCTCTTTTCTGGTGCCGTTGCCGGGGAAGTCAGTGCTTGAAGGTATATCTAGATCTTGTAATTGAATCTTTTAGTTTCTTGTTTTATCACTAGTTTAGTCTATAAAAGAAAAATACAAAAAATGGAATTAAGGTTGCCTCATATGCTTCATCTTTTTAATGTCTTTCGGGAAAATAAGGATTCCGATAATTGTGCAAAAGTGTTAGAATAAGAATGCATTGAAATGTTTGGCACTAAATCTTTGAATGATGAGCATGATTGCAATGTTGTTAGTATGAATTCTTTGAATATCCATGATGCTAATGATATGCAAAGCCATAAGCTTGGGGATGCTATGTTTGATGAATATGATATTTTTAGTCCCCCAAGTTCTGATGAGAATATTTATTATGATGAAAGCATGCCTCCTATTTATCATGATTATATTGATGAAAGTGGGTTTGGAAGAGTGTCAACTTTAGGAAGTAATGATCCCACTATTTTGGAGGGTGTTGAATCTTATTGTGATAATTATGAAAGTGGATTTGGAGAGGTCATGACTTTATTTTGTGATGAATCCGCTATTTCGGAAGAGGTTTCAATTGACTATGAGAACAAAGTTGCTACCTATGATGATTATTGTGATGACATGTATGCTATAAAGAATAATGATAACCATGAAACTTGTCTTCATGATTTTAATTTTCAATTGGATTATGCCTCACATGATAGCTATTTTGTTGAGTTTGCTCCCACTACTATTGATGACAATAAATTTGCTTATGTGGAGAGTAGTGAAATTTCTATGCTTGTGCATCACGAAAATAATGCTTTATCTCATGGTTATATGGTTGAATTCATTCATGATGCTACTGAAAATTATTATGAGAGAGTAAGATATGCTTCTACATATTGCAATAATATCAAGTTTCCTCTCAATGTGTTGAAAATCTTGAAGTTGCACTTGTTTTGCCTTCCTATGCTAGATGATTGTTGTTCCCATAAATTGTTTGCTCACAAAATCCCTATGCATAGGAAGTGGGTTAGACTTAAATGTGCTAGTCATATGCTTCATGATGCTCCCATTATGTTTCAATTCTTATCTTTTATGTGAGCATCATTGAAATCATCATGCCTAGCTACAAAGGCATTAAAGAAAAATGCTTGTTGCGAGACAACCCAATATTCACCCCTACTATTTTTGCGTGTACACATGATTAGACTACTGATTTAGTCATGTTTTATAGCTTTTGTTTCAATAAAGTGCCAAGTAAGACCTTTGGGATGGTCTACGGTGATAGTTGATTTGATCTTGTTGAAAAACAGAAACTTGTGCGCCCACTAAAATAATTTTTGTTTTCTACATGAGCGTGATAAAATACTGATTATTTTTTAAGAAGATTGATATACAAATTGCTCGGGTTGTCCTAAATTTTCAGATTTTTTGAGTTACAGAAGTATTAGAGAGTTACAGATTACTACAGACTGTTCTGTTTTTGCCAGATTCTGTTTTTCATGTGTTGTTTGCTTATTTTGATGAATCTATGAGTAGTATCGGAGGGTATGAACCATGGAGAAGTTGCAATACAGTAGATATAACACCAATATAAATTTAGAATGAGTTCACAACAGTACAAAAGTGGTGATTTATTTTCTTATACTAACGGAGCTTATGAGATTTTCTGTTGAATTTTGTGTTGTGAAGTTTTCAAGTTTTGGGTGAAGTTTTGATGGACTATGGAATAAGGAGTGGCAAGAGCCTAAGCTTGGGGATGCCCAAGGCACCCCAAGGTAATATTCAAGGACAATCAAGCATCTAAGCTTGGGGATGCCCCGGATGGCATCCCCTTTTTCGTCTTCGTCTATCGGTAAATTTACTTAAGGCTATATTTTATTCACCACATGATATGTGTTTTGCTTGGAGTGTCATTTTATTTTATTAGGATTTGCTTGTTGTTTGAATAAAATATCCCAACATCTGAAATTCTTAAATGCACATAGTTACATAATTCGACTACTCATTGATCTTCACTTATATCTTTTGGAGTAGTTTGTCATTTGCTCTAGTGCTTCACTTATATCTTTTTAGAGCATGGCGGTAGTTTTATTTTGAAGAAATTGTTGAACTCTCATGCTTCACTTATATTATTTTGAGAGTCTTAAATAGCTAGGTAATTTGCTTTGGTTATGAATTTAGTCCTAATATGATGGGCATCCAAGAGGGATATAATAAAAACTTTCATATAAAGTGCATTGAATACTATGAGAAGTTTGATTCCTTATGATTGTTTTGAGATATCAAGATGGTGATATTAGAGTCATGCTAGTGAGTAATTATGGATTGTAGAAATACTTGTGTTAAAGTTTGTGATTCCCGTAGCATGCACGTATGGTGAACCGTTATGTAACGGAGTCGGAGTATGATTTATTTATTGATTGCCTTCCTTATGAGTGGCGGTCGGGGACGAGCGATGGTCTTTTCCTACCAATCTATCCCCCTAGGCTCATGCGTGTAGTACTTTGTTTCGATAGATAATAGACTTTTGCAATAAGTATGTGAGTTCTTCATGACTAATGTTGAGTCCATGGGTTATACGCACTCTCACCTTTCCACCATTGCTAGCCTCCCTAGTACCACGCAACTTTTGCCGGTACCATACACCCATCATATACCTTCCTCAAAAAATCCACCATACCTACCTATTATGGCATTTCCATAGCCATTCCGAGATATATTGCCATGCAACTTTCCACCGTTCCGTTTATTATGACACGCTTCATCATGTCATATTGCTTTGCATGATCATGTAGTTGACATCGTATTTGTGGCAAAGCCACCGTTCATAATTCTTTCATACATGTCACTCTTGATTCATTGCACATTTTGGTACACCGCCAGAGGCATTCATATAGAGTCATATTTTGTTCTAATTCTTGAGTTGTAAGTAAACAAAAGTGTGATGATCTTCATTATTAGAGCATTGTCCCATGTGAGGAAAGGATGATGGAGACTATGATTCCCCCACGAGTCGGGATGAGACTCTAGACGAAAAAAAAGAGAGGCCAAAAAAGAGAAGGCCCAAAAAACAAAAAAATGAGAGAAAATATAGAAGGGGCAATGGTACTATCCTTTTACCACACTTGTGCTTCAAAGTAGCACCATGATCTTCATGATAGAGAGTCTCCTATGTTGTCAATTTCATTTACTAGTGGAAATTTTTCATTATAGAACTTGGCTTGTATATTAAAATGATGGGCTTCCTCAAATTGCCCTAGGTCGTCGTGAGCAAGCAAGTTGGATGGACACCCACTTAGTTTTCTTTTAAGCTTTCATAAACTTATAGCTCTAGTGCATCCGTTGCATGGCAATCCCTACTCACTCACATTGATGTCTATTGAAGGGCATCTCCATAGCCCGTTGATACGCCTAGTTGATGTGAGATTATCTCCTTTTTTGTCTTCTCCACAACCACCATATTCTATTCCACCTATAGTGCTATTTCCATGGCTCGCGCTCATGTATTGCGTGAAAGTTGAAAAAGTTTGAGAACGTCAAAAGTATGAAACAATTGCTTGGCTTATCATCGGGGTTGTGCATGATTTGAATACTTTATGTGATGAAGATGGAGGATAGCCAGACTATATGATTTTGTAGGGATAGCTTTCTTTGGCCATGTTATTTTGAGAAGACATAATTGCTTTATTAGTATGCTTGAAGTATTATCGTTTTTATGTCAATATTAAACTTATGTTTTGAATCTTACGGATCTGAACATTCATGCCACAATAGAGAAATTACATGGATAAATATGTTAGGTAGCATTCCACATTAAAAATTCGGTTTTTATCATTTACCTACTTGAGGATGAGTTGGAATTAAGCTTGGAGATGTTTGATACGTCTTCAACGTATCTATAATTTTTTATTGTTCCATGCTATTATATTATCTATCTTGGATGTTTTATATGCATTTATATGCTATTTTCTATGATTTTTGGGACTAACGTATTAACCTAGAGCCCAATGCTAGTTTCTATTTTTTTCCTTGCTTTTTAGTTTCGCAGAAAAGGAATATCAAACAGAGTCCAATTGACCTGAAAAAATTTACGGAGAATATTTTAGAAAAATATAGAAAATACTGGAGCGAAAAGATATCGGAGAAGAGTCCCGAGGCCACCACAAGGGTGGAGGGCGCGCCCCCGTCCTTGTCGTCACCTCGTGGGCCCCGTTGAATTGTCCCCGACGCCAACACCTCCTATAAATCCCAAAACCTCCAGTAATAAATCTAGATCGGGAGTTCCGCCGCCACAAGCCTCTGTAAACCCGAAAAACCAATCGGGAGCCCGTTCCGGCACCCTGTCGGAGGGGGAAACCATCGCCGGTGGCCATCTCCATCATCCGGCACTTTCCATGACGAGGAGGGAGTAGTTCACCCTCGGGGCTGACGATATGTACCAGTAGCTATGTGTTTGATCTCTCTCTCTCTCTCATGTTCTTGATTTGGTTTGATCTTGATGTACCGCGAGCTTTGCTATTATAGTTGGATGTTATGATGTTTCTCCCCTCTACCGTCTTGTAATGGATTGAGTTTTCCCTTTGAAGTTATCTTATCGGATTGAGTCTTTAAGGATTTGAGAACACTTGATGTATGTCTTGCAGGTGCTTATCTATGGTGACAATGGGATATTCACGTGATCTACTTGTTGTATGTTTTGGAGATCAACTTGCGGGTTATGTTGTCGGTGTTCTGGGAACGGGGGTCCCCAGACTTGCCTGCCAGGCCTACGGCATGGTTGCTGGGCCGTCAGACGCCCATCTTCATCGACAAGACACCCAAGACCCTCGCGAGGGTCCAAGCCTCGCGAGGCGGACGACGCAAGACCTCCTCTGGAGTGGCCTAGCTAGGCAGGCTCACGAGGAGCGGAGATATCAAGGCGGGGCGAACCTCACGAGGCACTCGTGACGTGAGCCATGACGAACGGTGCCAGGAGGGTGCCAGGCGGGCGCCGGTGCGCGCAGCGTCCTTGTTTCCTCTTTGTTGCTATGGAGGCCAGCGCAGGCGAAGAGTACCGAGGCATCAGGCAAAGGTTGCCATATTCGTGCAACGAGACCAAGACCAGGAGGACGGCAAGGCGGAGGTCATCGTGGAGCCCAAGACGGCGTCACCCCAGAGCTTTTCGGAGGCGAAGACCGCTTTTGTCAGGATAGCTTGTACTAGCTGTCCCCCTTCAAATTTGCCCGTCGTTGCTGCCTTCCTTCCCGCTCGATATTTGGGAAGAGGACCAGGGCCTCTATAAATAGGACTAGCCACCACAGTAGTAGGGGATGGAGCAGTTCATCGACTCCTCACACCACAAGTTCATACGCACAAGAACACCTCAACCTCAGGAGGCTATTCTTCCCTTGTACTGTTCATCATCATCCCAAGAGGCAATCCACCACCACACTGGAGTAGGGTATTATGCCACAATGGTGGCCCGAACTAGTATAAACCCCGTGTCTTTCTACGTTGTGAGTTCAACGAGTTCGTCCGCAAGATCTTTGCGAGCTAGAGCGTAGATCGGTAGGAGGGAAAGACTCCGTGCGCACCCCAGAGTTCGAACCTCAAGGGTTTGCCGGAACCCCACATCCGAGATTTGGCGCGCCAGGTAGGGGTGCGCCGTAGGTTCCCTTCCATTGATTCGTTGCTTCGTCACTCCGTCGCTTCCATGGCAGACGCTCGCCGTGCTCGAGCTGAGCATCGGGCTTCCCTCTCCGCCCGCATCGCTCAAACGGCTCCTGTAGGTGGGCCACCTCGTCGCTCTCCGTCCCCCTCCGCCAACGCTGCCACCGGCCCGGCGGGGAACGAGCAGCAGGCTTCCTCGCTGCATCCTTCGGTGCGGCAGGACGGCCGCACCGCTACTCCATCGCTCACCCCTGCTGGTTCTTCATCTCACGCGCACCGCGCTCCCATGGAGGCACGAGCCGCGCTCATCGCGGCGAACGAGCTCCTGCGTTACCGCCCCGTCGACGACCTCTATGAGGAGTGGCTCGACCGCGTCGCCGAGCTCGTCCGCGCCGCAGGGGGCTCTCTGGCTTCGTCCCGTTCTCTGCCTCCCCCTCAACCGGCCGCGGGCGACGGGGCTCATGCCATGCCTCCACCACCTCAACCCCAAGACGGTGCCTTGGCACCAAGGCGCGCGCCTCCGCGGTGTGATCCACCGCGCCCGGCGCTCGCGCGTGAAGAAAGAAGCTGCCAAGAAATCCCGCGGCCACGAGAGGCTGCACCGGCGCTCCCCGTGCCACCTCGTCAAGACCGCGCACCGCCCGCAGCGGCGCAGCGCGAACCTCGTCAAGACCAAGCTCCACCTCCGAAGCGGGCCCCAGCGACCACAGCCGGCTGCCGTGCCTTCACCCCCGAACTGCGTAGTGTCGCCTGGCCAGGCAAGTTCAAGCCAGACCTGCCTCCTCGCTACGATGGCACCGCCGACCCCGCAGAGTTCCTGCAGCTCTATGAGCTGAGCATCAAAGCGGCCAACGGCGACGAAAAAGTCATGGCGAACTGGTTTCGCATGGCTCTCAAGGATGGGGCCCACTCCTGGCTCTGAACTGCGCACGCAGCTCGATCTCCTCCTGGGACGAGATGCGCGACCGCTTCGTCGCCAACTTCCAGGGCACTCGCGACCGCCCACCGGCCGCGGGCGATCTACGCCGCATCAAGCGACAGCCAGGAGAAACCCTCCAGAAGTACATCCAGCGTTTCAACAACACCCGCCTCAAGATCCCCAAGGTCACGGACGAAGCCATCATCTCCGCGTTCTCAGACGGCGTCCGTGACGTCAAGATGAAGGAAGAGCTGGCTATCCACGAGGAGCTTTGCACATCTCAGGAGCTGTTCAACCTGGCGACCAAGTGCACAAGAGCTGAGGAGGGGCGCCTCTCTCTCCTTGAGCTGCCAGCTGCAGGAGTGGAGGAGAAGAAGACCAAGGCCAAGGACGTGAAGCGCAAAGAGGCAGTTGTGCTTGCAGCGGAGCCCGACACCAAGCGAGGCAGAGATCAGCCTGAGTCGTCCAAGAACGGCCGGCCGTTCTGCGCCTTCCACAACCTGAACACCCACAACACCAGCGACTGCCAAGAGCTCAGAGCCATACGAGAAGGACGCTATGGTCGACGCTCCGAGCGCAACGACCGGGGCTACGGCCGCGGAGGAGGACACGGAGGCGGACGCTGGGACAACCGTGGCCCGCGCTAGGAGTGGCGCGACCGGCCTCGTGAGGACCGCTGGCAGGACCAACCTCGCGAGGGAGCCTGGAGGGACCCACCTCGTGAGGATCGCCCCCAGGGCAACACCGGTCTTCCCCCATTGCCGCCACCAAGAAGGAACAACGACCACCACCAGGACGAGGGGGCTGGGGGCTTCCAGGAGCCGCGTGCGATCGCTTGCATCTTGGGCCGAGCTCAGGCCCCAGCCTCGCAGCGCATCTTCAAACAGTTCGCTCGCAGGTGATCGAGGTGCTCCCCAAGCTCGAGGCCACGCGCCCGATCAGGTGGTCCCAATGCGCCATCACCTTCAACTCGGCAGACCAGCTCAAGCGCGCGGCCACCGCTGGCGCACTCCCTATGATGTGCTCCCCAGTCATCAGCAATGTGCAAGTCACCAAGACCCTCATCGACGGCGGCGCAGGGCTCAACGTCCTGTCCGTCGACACGTTCGACAACCTCGAAGTGCCATATGAGCAGCTCCAGCCTACCAAGCCTTTCTCGGGAGTGACCGAGGGCTCCACCACACCAATAGGGCAAGTCCGCCTGCCTGTCACCTTCGGGGAGCGCAAGAACTACCGCACCGAGCTCATCGACTTCGACGTCGCGCACATCCGCCTGCCGTACAATGCCATCCTCGGGTATCCAGCCCTGGCCAAGTTCATGGCAGTCACTCACCACGGCTACAACGTTCTCAAGATGCCAGGAAGCGGGGGAATCATCACGGTCCCATGTGAAGAGAGGGATGTGGTGTGCTCCCTTGAGCGCACCTTCCAAGCCGCAGCAATCAACAACCCTGACAGCAGAAGTGAAGGCCTTCCGGAGACCATCCTCAAGAAGAAGCTGCCGCGCCGCACAGGACCCCAAGAAGATGGCGACGCGTCAGGAGCCTCGTCAGGATCAGCGCCCGTTCCAGGGGCGCCTCCCTCCACCGCATAGGGAAGCGCGCCCGGCGCCCTCCTCAGGCAAGACTCGGGGGCTCTCTCCTGGAGAGCCTCAGACCTTGCCAACCTCATGAGGGAGGCGCTTGGGCACCATTTGGAAGCGTGCTTCACAGCACACCTTCCTCAGGAGAGCACAGGGCAAGGAGTGCCCACCACCCAGGAGTTCATCAGCAAGACCACCCAGGAACTGCAAGAAGCAAGAGCCATGCGTGGCCACAGCCACTCACAAGGCGTAGCTCCCCATCCAGGCGTGGATGCCGGGCTGCGTGTCTACGTCGACGTCCCAGGGCTCAACAGGGTCGCATCTCAGGAGCGCTTCTGGCCATCATATGTGGACCGCTGTGAGGGCCCACCACAAAGCTACGTTCGCATGCCCTTCGGCTTGCCGAG
This sequence comes from Aegilops bicornis, assembly GCA_021605145.1. Taxonomy (NCBI): domain Eukaryota; kingdom Viridiplantae; phylum Streptophyta; class Magnoliopsida; order Poales; family Poaceae; genus Aegilops; species Aegilops bicornis. Next base: position 672,135,563 of record CM038670.1, read on the forward strand.
CGCGGCGTTGGCCTATCAGCGCAACGTGCGGCGAGTGCTGGCGGCTCAGGAGGCCAGGTTCCACTCCGTTCTGGAGGAGATGGAGACGGTCTTCAGGGAACCTCCTGAGCCCCCAGAGCCTCCCGAGGCTCAGGGTCCCGGTGGCTCATGAGGAGCCGTTCCTTCAATGCGTGGCTTCAGCTGCACCAACTCTACTTCGTCTACAGAACCAGGTGACATCTTCCAAGTTCGTTTAAGCTAGGAGCGCCCCTCGGGCTGCATTATTCCCAGGCCACACGGGTCCGTCCCTGTGGCATGTATCCCTTTTGCTTAAGTCTTTAGCTTACCTTGCTGGGGGCGCCCCTCGGGCCGCATCATCCCCATGCCGCTCGGGCCAGGCCCAGTGGCATGTATCTTCCTGCATTTATCCAAGTCGATCTGCTCTTCATGCTTAACCTGCCAACGGCAATCGCCTGCTCGATCGTCGCCTCCCCCGGGGCATTCACACAGGCACGGCGCTGGTGCATGGGCCCGTCCCTACCACGACCGACAAATCCGAGTGGTCGAGCTCTGGCTCGCGGCACGCACCGTGCATGCCACCTCACCAGGCCCTCGGCGCCTTCACCTCACCCAGAGCAACCAGCGGCAGGCTAACAGCTGTAACGGTTAACCATGCTTCTTCTTGTGCCTGTTCGCAGGGATCCCGAGGGAAGGATAGCAGACGGCACCGCGAGTCTCATGTTCCCTCATGCGATTCACTTGCGCGTTAAAAGGGGGGGTCCTGAGCATCGCGACTCAGGAGCTCTTACTGCCTCTCCAGCCCTCACCCCCTGGCCTTGACCACGGCATCGCGACCTGGCATACCAGCGGCGGCTGAGCTCGCTCGAGGGCCGGGACCTGAGGACGTAGAGCACTAAGGAAAGCATGAGGGGGGGGGGGGACTCGTATGGGCCGACCTGGCTATACCACACGAATCGGCGCACAGACCTAGCGCAACATCAAGAATCGCCACGAAGTCAGCAAGATAAGTTTCGCCCTAGGATCGGCTAAATATCTGAACCTAATGGTCACTTACTCCGTGCCGCAACCCCGTTGTGGTCAAGTCTTTTTCCTTTCTTGCCTTACCATGGCTGCTTGAGCGCTAAGGGGGACCTCCTGAGCATCGCGCCTCAGGGGCTCTTACTGGACCTCGGGCCGCACACCTCCTGGCCTTGACCACAGCACGCAACCTGGCATACCAGCGGCGGCTGTAGCTGCCTGGGGGCCGGGACCTGTCAGTGTAGAGCAACAAGCCATCGCGAGGAAAGAAAGGAGGGGCCGAGCCTTAATGGGACATGCACTCACCAAGTTTTCATAACAAGGAAGATAAGCACCAAAGACATTACAGACCCTTACATGCCCCCACGGGGTGGTTCATGATCCTTCGCAGGAAACAAAAGTTGATACTAAGGAGAATCCTATCTACATCCTCCCATGGCGGACACCATCATCAACAGTGGGCCACGGGAGACCGGCGCCGACCCCATCCAGATCAGCGACGGCGGCGGCCGGACGCCGCAGCCCTGCTCCGAGCGCGGCGAGAGCTCGGGGGGACGTAGATGTCGTCGCTCGTCTCCGGAGTCTCGTAAAGCTCGGGAGAGCTGCCGGACTCCCAAGAGCTGCTGCTGCTATTGGAGCAGCAGCGATCGGAGCGCACGACTGCCTGGCGCTCCCCTCCAGGGCAGCACTCCAGGCGGCGGCCCTCGGCGTAGAAAACCTTGAAGGAGAGCGTGGAGGCGCTGTCGTACTCGAAGTGGATCGCGAGGGCTCCCCTCGCACGACAGGCCCGCGCGACCTCGCCCCAGCCGCGAGTCATGAAGATCTTGCCGGTGGGGACCGCTTCGATCTCCGCTCCGGTCGCCGGAGCGCTGCAGTCAGCATGCTGCAGCCGGAGCTCGAGCGGCCCCCGCGGCGGCATCACGTCGGCGAAGAACCGCGGGAAGCGGATCCAGGAGCTTGGTGGCATCGGCGCCCACAGCACCAACTCGCGCGAGGAGTCACGACATGGACCCCAGGGGCAATTGCACGCGGCGCCATGGCGCGGCGACCTCGGACGCGGCGTTGGCGGCGCTGCTCGTCGCTCCTACCTCCCGAGCCCTCAGCTCGGGCGTACAAGGGTAGCGGGTACCCCGGTGGAGGCCGCTCGCACCAAGGCCTCGTCACCACTTGCATCGCCGCTTCGTCACGGCGATGGATCGACCTCTTCTTCGGCGGAAGTGGCCCCGGATCGTCACGGGGAGCTTTCCCTTTCTCTTCGGCAGAAAACCTTCTGATGGGCGCCATTGTTGTCAGCACTGCAAGCAATGGAGCAGAGAAGTGAGCAAGCGAGGAAGAGATGGGCAACGGGGGCTCTGCCCCCTCCCCATTTATAGCAAGAGAAGTCCAACCGGCGTCTCCCACTATCGCAGGTAATGATGGTTTTCCTTGCATGTCGCAGGGACTTGTCAAGTCGTGCAGTTGCCGAGGCAGCGTGGGGAAGCGGAGACGCCCATGTCCAATCAACCGCCACGCGTCGACTGAGGCCACATGCTTTTGGGGCCCGCGGTGCTCCGAACTTGACCCTTGGGCCCGGGGGCTACTGTCGGCGTTCTAGGAACGGGGGTCCCCAGACTTGCCTGCCTGCGGCCCACGGCATGGCCAAGCGGCAGGCCGTACGGCCCATCTTCATCGACAAGACACCCAAGACCCTCGCGAGGGTCCAAGCCTCGCGAGGCGGACGGTGCAAGACCTCCTCTGGAGTGGCCTAGCTAGGCAGGCTCACGAGGAGCGGAGATATCAAGGCGGGGCGAACCTCACGAGGCACTCGTGACGTGAGCCATGACGAACGGTGCCAGGAGGGTGCCAGCTGGGCACCGGTGCGTGCAGCGTCCTTGTTTCCTCTTTGGTGCTATGGAGGCCAGCGCAGGCGAAGAGTACCGAGGCATCAGGCAAAGGTTGTCATATTGGTGCAACGAGACCAAGACCAGGAGGACGGCAAGGCGGAGGTCATCGTGGAGCCCAAGACGGCATCACCCCAGAGCTTTTCGCAGGCGAAGACCGCTTTTGTCAGGATAGATTGTACTAGCTGCCCCCCTTCAAATTTGCCCGCCGTTGTTGGCTCCCTTCCTGCTCGATATTTGGTAAGAGGACCAGGGCCTCTATAAATAGGACTAGCCACCACAGTAGTAGGGGATGGAGCAGTTCATCGACTCCTTGATAACCCACAAGTATAGGGGATTGCAACTGTTTTCGAGGGTAGAGTATTCAACCCAAATTTATTGATTCGACACAAGGGGAGCCAAAGAATATTCTCAAGTATTAGCAGCTGAGTTGTCAATTCAGCCACACCTGGAAACTTAGTATCTGCAGCAAAGTGTTTAGTAGCGAAGTAATATGATAGTGGTGGTAACGGTAACAAAGTAAAGACAGCAAAAGTAATGTTTTTGGTTTTTTTGTAGTGATTGTAACAGTAGTGACGGAAAAGTAAATAAGCGTAAACCAGTATATGGAAAACTCGTAGGCACCGGATCAGTGATGGATAATTATGTCGGATGTGGTTCATCATGTAACAGTCATAACATAGGGTGACACAGAACTAGCTCCAGTTCATCAATGTAATGTAGGCATGTATTCCGAATATAGTCATACGTGCTTATGGAAAAGAACTTGGATGACATCTTTTGTCCTACCCTCCCGTGGCAGCGGGTCCTATTGGAAACTAAGGGATATTAAGGCCTCCTTTTAATAGAGAACCGGAACAAAGCATTAGCACATAGTGAATACATGAACTCCTCAAACTATGGTCATCACCGGAGTGGTCCCGATTATTGTCACTTCGGGTTGCGGATCATAACACATAGTAGGTGACTATAGACTTGCAAGATAGGATCAAGAACACACATACATTCATGAAAACATAATAGGTTCAGATCTGAAATCATGGCACTCGGGCCCAAGTGACAAGCATTAAGCATAGCAAAGTCATAGCAACATCAATCTCAGAACATAATGGATACTAGGGATCAAACCCTAACAAAACTAACTCGATTACATGATAAATCTCATCCAACCCATCACCGTCCAACAAGCCTACGATGCAATTACTCACACACGGCAGTGAGCATCATGAAATTGGTGATGGAGGATGGTTGATGATGACGACGGCGACGAATCCCCCTCTCCGGAGCCCCGAACGGACTCCAGATCAGCCCTCCCGAGAGAGATTAGGGCTTGGCGGCGGCTCCGTATCGTAAAACGCGATGAAACTTTTTCTTCCATTTTTTTCTCCCCGAAAGCCAATATATGGAGTTGGAGTTGGCGTCAGAGGGCCACCAGGGGGCCCATGAGGTAGGGTGGCGCGCCCAGGGGGAGGGGCGCGCCCCCCACCCTCGTGGACAGGGTGTGGGCCCCCTGGTCTTCATCTTTGGCGAGGATTTTTATTATTTATTCTAAGATATTCCATGGAGTTTCAGGTCATTCCGAGAACTTTTGTTTTCTGCACATAAAACAACACCATGGCAATTCTCGAAAACAGCTACCCTGTGTTAGTTCCATTCAAATCATACAAGTTAGAGTCCAAAACAAGGGCAAACGTGTTTGGAAAAGTAGATACGACGGAGACGTATCACTCCTCACACCACAATTTCATACGCACAAGAACACCTCAACCTCAGGAGGTTGTTCTTCCCTTGTACTGTTCATCATCAGCCCAAGAGGCAATCCACCACCACAATGGAGTAGGGTATTACACCACAATGGTGGCCCGAACCAGTATAATCCCCGTGTCTTTCTGCGTTGTGAGTTCGACGAGTTCGTCCGCAAGATCTTAGCGAGCTAGAGCGTAGATTGGTAGGAGGGAAAGACTTCGCGCGCACCCCAGAGTTCGAACCTCAAGGGTTCGCCGGAACCCCACATCCGACATATGTGACCTTTTGAACTTATGCATAGGGGTTGGCACACATTTTCGTCTAGACTCTCTGGTAGAAACTTTGGGGCACTCTTTGAAGTTCTTTGTGTTGGTTTGAATAAATGAATCTGAGATTGTGTGATGCATATCATATAATCAAACCCGCGGATACTTGTGGTGACATTGGAGTATCTACGTGACATTAGGGTTTTGGTTGATGTGTGTCTTAAGGTGTTATTTTAGTACGAACTCTAGGGTTGTTTGTGAAACTTATAGGAATAGCCCAATAGATCGATCAGAAAGAATAACTTTGATGTGGTTTCGTACCCTACAATAATCTCTTCATTTATTCTCCGCTATTAGCGACTTTGGAGTGACTCTTTGTTGCATGTTGAGGGATTATTATGTATGAACCCTAGGCCTTGTTTCTAAGCATTGCAATACCGTTTTTGCTCACTTTTACCACTTGTTACCTTGCTGTTTTTATATTTTCAGATTACAAAAACCTATATCTACTATCCATATTACACCTGTATCACCATCTCTTCACCGAACTAGTGCACCTATACAATATACCATTGTATTGGGTGTGTTGGGGACACAAGAGACTCTTCGTTATTTGGTTGCAGAGTTGTTTGAGAGAGACCATCTTCATCCTACGCCTCCCACAGATTGATAAACCTTAGGTCATCCACTTGAGGGAAATTTGATACTGTCCTACAAAACTGTGCACTTGTAGGCCAAACAACATCTACCAGGATAAAGTTGCGTAGTAGACATCAGGCCCATATTTTTTGTCGGGGGTGCCCGGAACCCCTTCCGGTGACCAGATAAGTACCCGGTACCCCCCGAAACACTTCCGGTGTCCGAGTACCATGGTCCTATATATATCAATTTTTACCTCTCAACCATTTCAAGACTCATCGTCATGTCCTTGATCTCATCCAGGACTCCGACCAACATTCGGTCACCAAATCACATAACTCATATAATATTATATCAACATCAAACGTTAAGCGTGCAGACCCTACCGGTACGAGAACTATGTAGACATGACCGAGACACCTCTCCGGTCAATAACAAATAGCGGAACCTAGATGCCCATATTGGCTCCTACATATTCTATAAAGATCTTTATTGGTCGAACCATTATGACAACATACATAATTCCCTTTGTCCATCGGTATGTTACTTGCCCGATATTCGATCGTCGGAATCTTCATACCTAGTTCAATCTCATTACCGGCAAGTCACTTTACTCGTTCCGTAATACATCACCTCGTGACTAACTCCTTAGTCGTTTGCTTACAAGCTTATGATGTGTATTACCAAGAGGGCCCATAGATACCTCCCCGATACTCGGAGTGACAAATCCTAATCTCGATCTATGCCAACTCAACAAACACCTTCGGAGATACCTGTAGAGCATCTTTATAATCACCTAGTTATGTTGTGACGTTTGATAGCACACAAGGCATTCCTCCGGTATCCGGGAGTTGCATAATCTCTGAAGGAAATATGCCCTAGAGGCAATAATAAAGTTGTTATTTATATTTCCTTATATCATGATAAATGTTTATTATTCATGCTAGAATTGTATTAACCGGAAACTTACTACATGTGTGAATACATAGACAAACAGAGTGTCACTAGTATGCCTCTAATTGACTAGCTCGTTGAATCAAAGATGGTTAAGTTTCCTAGCCATAGACATGAGTTGTCATTTGATTAACGGGATCACATCATTAGAGAATGATGTGATTGACTTGACCCATTCTGTTAGCTTAGCACTTGATCATTTAGTATGTTGCTATTGCTTTCTTCATGACTTATACATGTTCCTGTGACTATGAGATTATGCAACTCCCGAATATTGGTAGAACACTTTGTGTGCTACCAAACATCACAACGTAACTGGGTGATTATAAAGGTGCTCTACAGGTGTCTTCGATGGTACTTGTTGAGTTGGCATAGATCGAGATTAGGATTTGTCACTCCGATTGTCGGAGAGGTATCTCTGGGCCCTCTCGGTAATGCACATCACTATAAGCCATGCAAGCAATGTGACTAATGAGTTAGATGCGGGATGATGCATTACGGAACGAGTAAAGAGACTTGCCGGTAACGAGATTGAACTAGGTATTGAGATACCGACGATCGAATCTCGGACATACCGATGATAAAGGGAACAACATATGTTGTTATGCGGTTTGACCGATAAAGATCTTCGTAGAATATGTAGGAACCAATATGAGCATCCAGGTTCCGCTATTGGTTATTGACCGGAGATGAGTCTAGGTCATGTCTACATAGTTCTCGAACTCGTGAGGGTCCGCACGCTTAACGTTCGGTGATGATCGGTATTATGAGTTTATGTGTTTTGATGTACCGAAGTTAGTTCGGAGTCCCGGATATGATCACGGACATGACGAGGAGTCTCGGGATGACTATGTTTGGACACCGGAAAGGTTTCTAGAGAGTTTGGGCATATACCGGAGTACCGGGGGGTTACCGGAACCCCCCGGGGAGTATATGGGCCCTAATGGGCTTTAGTGGAGAGAGAGAGGGGCAGCCAGGGCAGGCCGCGCGCCCCCTCCCCCTCTGGTCCGAATTGGACTAGGAAGGGGGGGCGGCGCCCCCCTTCCCTTCCTTCCTCTCTCCCCCTTCCTTCTCTACTTGTCCAACTAAGGAAGGGGGGGAATCCTACTCCCGGTGGGAGTAGGACTCCTCCAGGGCATGCCATAGAGGGTCGGCCCTATCCCCTCCTCCAGTCTTTTATATACGGGGAGGGGGGCACCCCATAGACACACAAGTTGATCATTGATCTCTTAGCCATGTGCGGTGCCCCCCTCCACCATAATCCACCTCGGTCATATCGTTGCAGTGCTTAGGCGAAGCCCTGTCCCGGTAGCTTCATCATAACCGTCATCACGCCGTCGTGCTGACGAAGCTCTCCCTCGACACTCAGCTGGATCTAGAGTTCGTGGGACGTCACCGAGCCGAACGTGTGCAAATCACGGAGGTGCCGTACTTTTGGTACTAGGATCGGTTGGATCATGAAGACGTACGACTACATCAACCGCGTTGTCATAACGCTTGTGCTTACGGTCTATGAGGGTACGTGGACTACACTCTCCCCTCTCATTGCTATGCATCACCATGATCTTGCGTGTGCGTAGGAAATTTTTGAAATCACTGCGTTCCCCAACAATCTCATAGTCGAAGGAATATGTATTTGACATGAAGAAAGCAATAGCAATAAAACCGAACGATCATTATGCTAAGCTAACGGATGGGTCTTGTCCATCACATCATTCTCCTAATGATGTGATCCCGTCATCAAATGACAACTCATGTCCATGGTTAGGAAACCTTAACCATCTTTGATCAACGAGCTAGTCTAGCCGAGGCTCACTAGGGACATGGTGTTTGTTTATGTATTCACACATGTATTAAGGTTTTCGATCAACACAATTCTAGGATGAATAATAAACCTTTATCATGAATAAGGAGATATAAAATAACAACTTTATTATTGCCTCTAGGGCATATTTCCTTCACTTCAGACGCCGCGAACTACTTATCGGAGTCCAAGCTATCGTCAGGCAGGATCAGCTTGGGCCTGCATTGCTTCTTTGGGGCATGAGGGGGTTGTTCCTCCTCGGCGACATTCAACGCCGCCCTCTTACTCGAATGAGAGGATTCGCTCTCCTCATTGTCCTCCTCCTGCTCCCCCTCTTGTGCGGAGGGGCTCTGGGTGTCTCCGGATTTGCTGCCCGGATGCCTTCTTGGGCGGAGACCTTCCCTGGCCTCCGCCACCTCCTTCTTATTCACCCTCTTCTCTGGCGCCTTGTACGACGCCATGGTCAGCATCTCCTCCAGCTGAGACGACTGGGGGTCTTCGAGTAACGGGGCCAGACTGTCGATTTTCTTGGCCTTCTCGAGCCAGCCCTGTGGAACTAAGAAAGCGGGGATTAGATCTCATGTAAGAACAATATTCGGACATAGAACGAATAGAGCTCTGCTACATCCTTTGGGGGGGGTGCGGCGTCAACACCGTTGTCCTCCTTCTTGGCCGGCCACAGCACCTTCCACATCTTGTCGTGGTTGGTGTCGTAGAAGGACTGTATGGTGGCCTGATCCATGAGCTTCTAAGACAACATTGGGGTGGCCCTTTGTTGGCAGGGGAGGAGGCGGCGGGAGAGCATCACCTGAACCATGTTGGTCAGCTGGGCGCCCGCCTTTATCATATTGGAAATGCGCTTTTGCAGCGCCTCCACATCCGCAGTGGACCCCCAGTCAAGACTTTTCTTGGTCCACGAGGTTAGCCCCGTCGAGGGTCCGGATCTGAATTCGGGAGCCGTCGTCCAGGCCACATCCCGTGGTTCTATGATATAGAACCACTCCTTATGCCAAATTTTGACAGTATCAACAAACGTGCCCTTCGGCCACTCGACCCAGGCTAGCTTGCTGATCATCGCCCTGCTGCAGTCTGCCTGTTGGCCATCAACTATCTTCGGCTTGACGCTGAAGACCTTTAGCCTAGGCCAAAGTGTGGCTGGACTCGCAAGAAGGCCTCACAGATGAAGATGAAGGCCGAGATATAGAGGAAGGAATTCGGGGCCAGATCGTGGAAATCCAGCCCGTAGAAGAACATCAGCCCCCTGACGAAGGGGTGGAGCGGGAAGCCCAATACCTGGATGGAGTGGGGACGAACACCACCCTCTCGCCCGGTTGAGGCATGGGAACGGCCTGGCCCTCCTCTGGGGCCAGGTGAGTGATGTTGGCCGGGAGGTAACTGGCGCGCTTCAAATCCTTGATGTCGTCGTTGGTGATGGTGGAGACCTCCCACTTGCCTCCTGCGACGTATTCGGCCATGGCTAGATCCAGGGTACGACTGGAGAGAAGCGCTCGAGGGGAGAAGATTTGGGGGCGCTGGAGCTCTGCTGATGGGGAGAACAGTGGCGGGAGGAAGGAGAAGGCGTAACCAAATAAGTCGTGGCCTCTCCTCTTTTATAAACCGCTGTGAATCCAACAGTCCTTTAACTGCGCCACGGGCCTCGCCACTTCCCGATATTATCGCGGTGTTATGCGCGAATGGGGGAATTGAATCATTGATCATATCCCTTAAACATTGAGCGCGATCTCCACCTCGATGGGACGTGCCAATAGAGGTGTTGCCTTGAACCACGAATCAAGCTTTTATAACGGTTCAATGTATATGATCGGGTGTGACCCTTCGCCGAAAAGTTGTCAGGCAAAGGTACTGTTCACACTCGGGCAGTTGGCCTTCGAGGCTAAGTAATATCTGCAGTCCGGATTCCGAGCACTACCTGGTTGGCACATGGCCGAATTCTAGCTTAACAGCTCTAGGAACCTTGTTAAAAAAGGTGGTGTTGAACATGGAGAAGGAGAGGAACTCACCCCGCAAGCCGGATACATCGGGTATATCAAGATCTCAAGACATGATGAGGCGCCAGCGTTGGAGGCTGATACGTCTCCAACGTATCTATAATTTTTGATTGTTCCATGCTATTATATTATCCATCTTGGATGTTTTATATGCATTTATATGTTGTTTTATGTGATTTTTGGGACTAACCTATTAATCTAGAGCCAAGTGCTAGTTTCTATTTTTTCCTTGTTTTTGAGTTTTACAAAAAAGGAATATCAAACGGAGTCCAAATGACCTGAAAATTTACGGTGATTTTTTATGGACCAAAAGAAGCCCCCGAAGTAAAAGAGTTGGGCCAGAAGAGCCACGAGGCATCCACAAGGGTGAAGGGTGCGCCCCCCTATCTTGTTGTCGCCTCATGAACCCCCCCTGACTTGTTCCCGGCGCCAAAAATTCCTATAAATATGGAAACCCCCAGAAATAAACCTATATCGGGAGTTCCGCCGCCACAAGCCTCTGTAGCCACGAAAAAACAAACGGGAGCCTGCTCCAGCACCCTGCTGGAGGGGGAAACCATCACCGATGGCCATCTTCATCATCCTGACGCTCTCCGGGACGAGGAGGGAGTAGTTCACCCTCGAGGCTGAGGGTATGTACCAGTAGCTATGTGTTTGGTCTCTCTCTCTCTCTCTCTCTCTCTCTCTCTCTCTCTCTCTCTCTCTCTCTTGTTCTTGATTCGGCACGATCTTGATGTACCGCGAGCTTTGTTATTATAGTTGGATCATATGGTGTTTCTCCCCCTCTATATTCTTGTGATGATTTGAGTTTTACCTTTGAGGTTTCACTATTATCGGATTGAATACTATTATGGATTTGAAAACACTTTACGTATGTCTTGCATGGGATACCCGTGGTGACAATGGGTGTTCTATTGATTCACTTGATGTATGTTTTGATACTCAACTCGCGGATTCCCGTGGTGACATTGGGGTAATCTATGCATAGGGGTTGATGCACGTTTTCATCCTTGTTTCTCTGGTAGGAATCTTGGGGCACTCTTTGAGGTTCTTTCTGTTGGATTGAAAATTATGAATCTAAAGTTGTTTGATGCATATCGTATAATTGACCCAGAGATACTTGTGGTGACATTCGAATATCTAGGTGACATTAGGGTTGATTGATGTGTGTCGTATGGTGTTATTTTACTACGAACTCTAGGGCTATTTGTGACACTTATAGGAATAGCTCAATGGATTGACCGGAAAGAATAACTTTGAGGTGGTTTCGTACCCTACAAGCAATTTCATCTTATGTTCTCCGTGATAGGAACTTTGGAGTGGCTTTTGTCGCATGTTGAGGGATTGCCATATGATCTAATTATGTTATCATTGTTGAGAGAATTTGCACTAGTGAAAGTATGAACCCTAGGCCTTGTTTTCTAGCATTGCAATACCGTTTTCGCTCAGTTTTACCACTAGTTACCTTGCTGTTTTTATATTTTCAGATTACAAAAACCTATATCTACCATCCATATTACACATGTATCACCATCTCTTCGCCGAACTAGTGCACCTATACAATTTACCATTGTATTGGGTGTGTTGGGGACACAAGAGACTCTTCGTTATTTGGTTGCAGGGTTGTTTGAGAGAGACCATCTTCATCCTACGCCTCCCACGGATTGATAAACCTTAGGTCATCCACTTGAGGGAAATTTGCTACTTTCCTACAAAACTCTGCGCTTGGAGGCCCAACACGAGTCTACAAGAAGAAGGTTGCGTAGTAGAAATCAAGCTCTTTTTACGGCGCCGTTGCCGGGGAGGTTAGTGCTTGAAGGTATATCTTTAGATCTTGCAATCGAATCTTTTAGTTTCTTGTTTTATCACTAGTTTAGTCTATAAAATAAAACTACGAAAAAATGGAATTAAGGGTGCCTCATATGCTTCATCTTTTTAATGTCTTTCGTGAAAATGATGGGAAGGAAAATTGTGCACAAGTACTAGAAGAATAATTACATAGAATGCTTGGCATAAAATATGTGAATGATGAATATGATTGCAATGTTGTTAATGTGAATTCTTTGAATATCCATGATGCTAATGATATGCAAATCCACAAGCTTGGGGATGCTATGTTTGATAAAGATGATATGTTTAGTCCCCCAAGTTTTGATGAGCAAATTTATTATGATGAAAGCATGCCTCCTGTTTATGATGATTATTGTGATGACACGTATGCTATAAATAATAAAGATAACCATGAAAATTGTCATCATGATTTTAATTTTCAATTGGATTATGCTTCACATGATAGTTACTTTGTTGAGTTTGCTCCCACTACTATTCATGAGAACAAATTTTCTTTTGTGGAGAGTAATAAAATTTCTATGCTTGTAGATCATGAAAAGAATGCTTTATGTGATGGTTATATTGTTGAATTTTTTCATGATGCTACTGAAAATTATTATGAGGGAGGAATATATTCTTGTAGGAATTGCAATAATATCAAGTTTCCTCTCTATGTGCTTAAAATCTTGAAGTTATGCTAGTTTTGCCTTCCTATGCTAGTTGATTATTGTTCCCATAAGTTGTTTGCTCACAAAATCCCTATGCATAGGAAGTGGGTTAGACTTAAATATGCTAGTCATATTCTTCATGATGCTCTCTTTATGTTTCAATTCTTATCTTTTATGTGAGCATCATTGAAATCATCATGCCTAGCTAGGGGCGTTAAACGTTAGCGCTTGTTGGGAGGCAACCCAATTTTATTTTAGTTCTTTGCTTTTTGGGTCTTCTTAGGAATAAATAATCTATCTAGCCTTTGGTTAGATGTGGTTTTATGTTTTATTTAGTGTTTGTGCCAAGTAAGACCTATAGGACCTTCTTGGATGATAGTTATTTGATCTTGCTGAAAATTCCAGAAACTTTCTGTTCACGAAAACAATTGTTTAAAATCACCAGAACGTGATAAAATACTGATTCCAATTTCAGCAGATCAATAATCAAATTATGTAGGTCGTCCTATTTTGGTAGAATTTGTTTAGTTCCATAAGTTTGCGTTAGTTACAGATTACTATAGACTGTTCTATTTTTGACAGATTCTGTTTTTCGTGTGTTGTTTGCTTATTTTGATGAATCTATGGCTAGTAAAATAGTTTATAAGCCATAGAGAAGTTGGAATTCAGTAGATTTCACACCAATACAAATAAAGAATGAGTTCATTACAGTACCTTGAAGTGGTGTTTTGTTTTCTTTCGCTAACGGATCTCACGAGATCTTCTGTTAAGTTTTGTGTTGTGAAGTTTTCAAGTTTTGGGTAAAGTTTCGATGGACTATGAAATAAGGAGTGGCAAGAGCCTAAGCTTGGGGATGCCCAAGGCACCCCAAGGTAATATTCAAGGACAACTAAGAGCCTAAGCTTGGGGATGCCCCGGATGGCATCCCCTCTTTAAATCTTCGTTCATCGGTAACTTTACTTGGAGCTATATTTTTGTTCACCACATGATATGTGTTTTGCTTGGAGCGTCATTTTATTTTCTTTGTTCTGCTTGCTGTATGAATAAAATACCAAGATCTGGAATTCTTAAATGAGAGAGAGTCTTCATATAGCTACATAATTATTTAACTGCTCATTGATCTTCACTTATATCTTTCTGGAGTAGTTTGTCATTTACTCGTGTGCTTCACTTATATCCTATGAGTAAATGGTTGAATAATTTGAATGTCATAAATCTGAAATTATATATGTTTCCTATGCCTTTCCCATGGGGAGTAATGCCGTCACATATAAGAAGTAGAGGTGGTAAATTTTTTGAAGGTTAGCAAACATTGTATTGGTCACTTGAACAATTCATGAAAGAATATTGAAGGAAGAGAGATTTCACATATAAATATACTATCTTGGACATATTTTATGATTGTGAGCCCCATTAATTATTTTCAAACCCGAGAAAATTAGTTGAAGTTGGACAAGGAAGACAACATAATGAGTTATGCTTGGGTATATTTGTATAGAAGTTATATTGTTATGGATCCTCTAGCATGTGGTGCTTGCTATTTAGAATCCTTTGCTAGCCAAAATATCTGTACTAAGCGGCAATACTGCTTGTGCATCCAAATTCCTTGAACCAAGTTTCCTCCATGAATGTCCACCATATCTACCTATATGTGGTATTTACCTGCTGTTCCAAGTAAATTTGCATGTGCCAAACTCTAAACCTTCAAATAATAATATGTTTTGTATGCCCGAATCGCTCATGTAGCGACTAGGGGTTGTCAGTATCTTCCATGCTAGGTGGGTTATTCTCACGATGAGTGGACTCCGCTCATCATTCACGAGAAAATGGCTGGTAACTGGGATGCCCAGTCCTATGATCAAAAGATTAAAAACAAATTCACAAATAATTTAAGCAAAACTCCCCCAGGAATGTTGATAGTTGGACGGCACCCGTTGTTTCGGACAAGCTGTGGAGTGTGAATGTTGGTGCAGGGGGAGTAAAAACTTTACCTTTCTGCGTGGGAACCGCCTGTAATGTATCTAGTATGGAGGATATTGGGAACTCTTGGTTGTTATGTTGACAATGAAAGCATACCTCTCAAAATTATTTTCATCTCTGTTTTTGCTTCGAGCTCTGGCACCTATGCAAATCCCTGCTTCCCTCTGCGAAGGGCCTATCTTTTACTTTTATGCAAGAGTCAGTAGTATTCCTTCTCATTCCAACCTACTCTTTAGTTGGCAAGCATCATGTGATGGAAAGATCTAAGCATATATGGCCATTCAAATATATTTGATCATGAATTATTATTGTTGACAATTATCTATATGATAAATAAGTTGGGAGGCGAAACATTAAGCCCCTATCTTTCTCTGTGTTTGATGGATGCTATTTGTTCTAAAAATATGCTTTGAGTGGTAGCAATCATGGAAGACTAAATGATATTTGAGTATCTGAAGATTGCTTAATCAAAGCTCTGACATAGACTCTTCCTAAAAATAAGATGAATTGCAATTGTTTGATGACTGAGAACATAGTTTGTTAGTTTTCAAGAAAGTTTATGATCTATACTTTAACATGTGAATAGCTTGTTACTTGATCATGAAAAGTTCTATGAGTTGAGCTACTGTTATGACATATAATGATGCTAGAAAAGGTGATTGAAATTATCATTGATCAAACTTGTGCACCTGCTAGCATTCACACTTCATAAATTATTTATTTTATCATTTACCTACTCGAGGACGAGCAGGAATTAAGCTTGGGGATGCTGATAAGTCTCCAACGTATCTATAATTTATGAAGTATTCATGCTATTATATTATCCATCTTGGATGTTTAATGGGCTTTACTATGCACTTTTATATTATTTTTGGGACTAACCTATTAACCCAGAGCCCAGTGCCAGTTTCTGTTTTTTCCCTTGTTTCAGTGTTCCGCAGAAAAGGAATATCAAACGGAGTCCAAATGGAATGAAACCTTCGGGAGCGTGATTTTTGGAACGAACGTGATCCAGGAGACTTGGAGTTGAAGTCAGGGAAGCTTCGAGGTGGCCACCAGGCAGGGAGGCGCGCCTGCCCCCTGTGCGCGCCCACACCCTCATGGGCCCCTCGTGGCTCCCCTTACCGACTTCTTTCGCCTATATATATCCATATACCCTAAAACCATCGGGGAACAAAATAGATCGGGAGTTCCGCCGCCGCAAGCCTCTGTAGCCACCAAAAACCAATCGGGGCCCTGTTCCGGCACCCTGTTGGAGGGGGGATCCCTCACCAGTGGCCATCTTCATCATCTCGACACTCTCTATGACGAGGAGGGAGTAGTTCACCCTCGGGGCTGAGGGTATGTACCAGTAGCTATGTGTTTGATCCCTCTCTCTCTCGTGTTCTTGAGTTGGCACGATCTTGATGTATCGCGAGCTTTGATATTATAGTTGGATCTTATGATGTTTCTCCCCCTCTACTCTCTTGTAATGGATTGAGCTTTCCCTTTGAAGTTATCTTATCGCATTGAGTCTTTAAGGATTTGAGAACACTTGATGTATGTCATGCGTGGGATACCCATGGTGACAATGGGGTATTCTATTGATTCACTTGATGTATGTTTTGGTGATCAACTTGCGGGTTCCGTGACCTTGGGAATCTATGCATAGGGGTTGGCACACGTTTTCGTCTTGACTCTCCGGTAGAAACTTTGGGGCACTCTTTGAAGTTCTTTGTGTTGGTTGAATAGATGAATTTGAGATTGTGTGATGCATATTGTATAATCATACCCACGGATACTTGAGGTGACATTGGAGTATCTAGGTGACATTGGAGTATCTAGGTGACATTAGGGTTTTGGTTGATTTGTGCCTTAAGGTGTTATTCTAGCACGAACTCTATGATAGATTGAACAGAAAGAATAGCTTCGTGTTATTTTACTACAGACTCTTGAATAGATCGATTAGAAAGGATAACTTTGAGGTGGTTTCGTACCCTACAATAATCTCTTCGTTTGTTCTCCGCTATTAGTGACTTTGGAGTGACTCTTTGTTGCATGTTGAGGGATAGTTATATGATCCAATTATGTTATTATTGTTGAGAGAACTTGCACTAGTGAAAGTATGAACCCTAGGCCTTGTTTCCTAGCATTGCAATACCGTTTACGCTCACTTTTATCATTAGTTACCGTGCTGTTTTTATATTTTAAGATTACAAAAACCTTTATCTACCATCCATATTGCACTTGTATCACCATCTCTTCGCCGAACTATTGCACCTATACAATTTACCATTGTATTGGGTGTGTTGGGGACACAAGAGACTCATTGTTATTTGGTTGTAGGGTTGTTTGAGAGAGAACATCTTCATCCTATGCCTCCCACAGATTGATAAACCTTAGGTCATCGACTTGAGTGAAATTTACTACTGTCCTACAAACCTCTGCACTTGGAGGCCCAACAACGTCTACAAGAAGAAGGTTGCATAGTAGACATCACTGCAACACCTCCATGAGGAACGGCCAAGAGAGTGAATCGAATGCGCGCGCAATGTCCAGCTTCAAGAGGACCCAGGGTTGCTTGAGCTGGTGGAGTTGTCGTGCGGTTTGTTGGAGTAGAAGGAAGTTGTCATGGACGCTCCTTCCGACGATGAAGGCGCTCTGGTTGGAGGAGACTAGCTCGCTGAGTCGCGGAGCCAGCCTTAGAGAGAGAACCTTGGAAAAAATCTTGGCGATAAGGTGTATGAGGCTGATCGGGCGATAGTCGGAGAGGGAAGCGGCGTCCGAGCGCCTGGGTGATCTGTGCTTCGTTAAGGCGTTAAAAAGCCAGGCCGTTCAGGGAGTAAAGTTTACTGAAGACATCGGAGATGTCATCCTTGATGGTGGGCCAGCATGCTCGGAGGAATTCCACGGTGAAGCCGTCGGGGCCGGGCGCCTTGCCGGAGGGAAGGCATTTGATGGCCTCCCAGATCTCGTCAGACGTGAATGGCCGTTCGAGTACGGAGAGATCGAAAGAGCGATGGCCGATTGTAGTCAGGTCCATAGTGGCATGCCGCGGTGCCGGCGATCCCAAGACACTGGAGAAGTGGGAGAAGGGCGCACGAGCCATGCCAGACTCGTCGGAGATGCGCATGCCACCAACAAGCAGATCAAGCATGCGGTTCTAGTTGACTCTTTGGGAGGCACGGATCTTAGAGAAGGCGGACGCGTTGGCGCCCGATTGAGCGCTCCAGCGAAGTGAGCCCAAGATACTTGCGTTTTAGCAGGCGGCGCAACCAGACCTCAGCAGTAGAGAGACGTCGGAAGTCTTGGGCAGCATCGAGACGAGAAATGAGTTCACGAGTAACCACAAGTTGGGATGCAATGCTGGTAGTGGTCCGCGAGTTCCATCGCGGCAGACTGCGCGCCGTAGCCCTGAGACGCGCGAAGATGCACCGGAAGGGGTCCTGATCTGGCGGGACAGAGGCCCAGGCACTTTGGACAACATGGTGGAAGCCTTCATGGGTAGGCCAATGACGCTGAAAGGTGAATCGCCGGCCACCACCAGAGCGAGGAGTGCAGTCTAGGAGTAGGGGACAAGGGTCTGAAGCTGCGGAGGCGAGGCATCAAAGCACACAGTGGGTATTGGCCAGCTCCCAGGAGGGTGTGCACAAGACGCGATCGTTCCAGACGAGGGTGGGGTTATCCTGCTCGTTCGACCAAGTGTAGCAGCGCCCGTGGAGGTAGATGTCGTGCAGGCCATGATTAGAGATAAAGTGCCGTAATCGGTTCATCGTGCAACGGTTAATGCGGTCATTGTTCTTGTCACTAGCGGAGGAGATCAAATTGAAATCTCCGCCTAGCAACCACGGGCCAGAGATAGACTGACGAAGATCGTGGAGTTCGGCGAGGAAGGAGATCTTGGTGTCGTCGCCTTGAGGGCCATACACTCCAGTTAGCCACCAACGGTCGCCGCCAGAGACAGCGGTCACCGCCACGGACACGTGATGATCACCCACAATAGTGTTAGTGTCGTGGAATTGTCACAGCAGATGTCATTAGTGTCAGGACTTAGTCGTGAGGACAACGCATCTATGTGGTAGCTTGAGAGGGGTTGAGTGGGACAAGAGACGCAAGGAGATCGTCGAGGTGGGTTAACACACGAGACAAGATTTAGACAGCTTCGGGCCCCAAGAAACATCATCCGGTAATAACCCTACATGTTGTTTGTGGCTAGGTCTTACTTCGTATACTCATGAGGGAGACGCCGCATAAACCGGCTCTCCTCTAGTTCTGTATAGCCTTCGAGATTATTCTGCCTCCCCTCTTGGGGTGCCCTGCCCCTCCTTATATAAGTTGGAGGGGCGGGTTACATGTGGAGTCCTACCAGGATTAGGACTAGTCTATGTTCTAATACAAGCCGGATACAAGTCCGGGTCTTGATTCCTTGTAAGGGAAATATTCCTCACGCCTTTCCCGTTAAGTCGGGCCACCATCATATGAACCGGCCTACTGGGCCTTGGGCCTTGTCATCCATCTGACCCGCCCGCCGGGTCACCAGTAAGTCGCAATGTTCAGGCGGGTTGCCCGTAAACCGCCAGGTCCGTGCGGGTCGCCAGCGAGTCACCAAGCTCCGGCCGGGTCATACATCCGACGGGTTACACTGCGGGGTATATCCCTGACATTAGCCCCCATTTTAGCTTGGATTTATCCATGGTCAACTTAAGCTACAAAATAAACACAAGAACAAATTTGACAGGTTGTGCTCCGGGTTAAAAGTTTTCCTGAACCGGCACCTGATCATCCTTAAGTCCTTGTCATTTCCTCCTAGATGTGTGTTCATTATCTCATAGCAAATCTCATTTAGCAAATATGTTCTAACATTGCCAATGCAAAAAAATTGGGTACTTCTTCTGAAAAATCCGGGTCAATAGGCCAGCTTCATGATTAATTTGCTGACATTGGTTTTCCCTAGAAAAATATCATGACGAATAATTCATTTGATTCATCTCCCAGTGATAAAAGAAAATATTAGTCTTGAACTACTCATCTGATTTTCAGCCGGCTTGAATATGTAGAACTTGCCGGTTTATCATTGCCAAAATATCCGGTTTGTAAATATTGATAGCACCGGGTCATAATTGTTGCTACCATCAAGCTTGAAAGTGTACCTCCCTTGTATGCATATCACTTGTAGCCCCCAAGTCTTAAGAAGGGAGCGTAGTAACAGCTTAAGACTTGCTTCAATATAAATGTCACAACCTTGAAGAAATCTGGGTTGTTTATCTCGGTCACTAGTCAAAACTGAATATTCCACATATGTAGCCCCCAAGTTCCGGGTTGTCATGCTTGCAACAACCTGGGACTTGTAATTGCCTTATGCTCATAAAAACTTGAACCAGTGTAGCCCCCAAGGGTCAGGTCATTACGCAATAATGAGTAGGGACTTTGTAAATATGATCATGCAGACTTGAGCAGCATCGTGTAGCCCCCAAGGGCCGGCTCAGTAAGATAACACTGAGCTGGGACTTTATATATACTTAATTGAAAATAACATCATATGATGTAGCCTCCATCGTGGGGCTTGAACCCATGACCACAAGGTTAAGAGTCTTGTGCTCTACCAACTAAGCAATGGACCTTTCAATATAATGGATTAAGCCTTCTGTACTTTGAAGCAATTTAGTAGCCCCCAAGGGCCAGCTCATCACTATATGATGGGTCAGGTCTTCAATAAGGCGAGTTAAGAATGACCTTGCATTAGCCCCCAAGTGCCATGGTGCATGCTGGCAGTGACATGGGACTTGCATATTTGATGTGATCTCAACTTGAATAATGTAGCCCCCAAGTGCCGGGTCACAAGCCTGCAGCGACTCGGGACTATTACTTCCATTATAGAATAAATCATATCCATTGATAAAATAATAGCCATTGCACTGAAGCGACTTTGAAAACCTCAATCATAATACTGGTTATTGATAACCATAACAAAAATCCAACCATGGTGGATATTCAAGATTTGAATAATATAATCCGGTATGAAAACCGCAATCATTTAATATTATCATGACAATCCAGCCAAGTTTGGCTATTGAAGATTGGAATACCTTATCGGTTGACAAGTAAATCCGGAGTTTAAATACTCAGTGGCTCTTGGCCGATGGCGACTTAATGTGCATCCATTGTAATCTGGGATTTTTGTAACCCGGCGGCTTATAGCCTTTGTGAAAATCAATAATTGATAACCCTTTTGAAACACCAATTTCAATTTTTGATGATGGGCTTGAACTTAATCATTTATGTAAGTCATAGCTCTGCAAATCATGCATAGAGTTTAAACAACATATGCCCTGGCGACTTAATGTCAAAAGCCAATGCGGGTAGCAACCCAAACATAATATAGTCTTATGCAATTATGGAAAAGACCAGCATTAAGGCCGTTCAAGCCTAAACATACTGGCAACTTAAAGTTAAAAGCCAGGGCGGGTTATCAAACCTCACATATATAACCAGGAAAACATACCTGTAGGATTGATTAATACTGCTGGCTTACATTGCCATGCCCAGTGACAATCCAATGATTAATAAGCGCATGATTCCAATGGCACAATTCAAAATATACTGGCAACTTAACGTCCAAAGCCAGGGCGGTTTACCAAACCCAACATATTCATACCATTATTGAAAGACATACCTGTAGATTGATACCATGGTGATACCTTGATAATTATAATCCGGGGCCAGTATCAACCCGGAGTCATGAAATATCATCATTTTGACTGCTCAAGGCAAAATATCCTAGCGACTTAAAGTCTGCTATCAGGGCGGGTTATCAAACCCAAAGATGCTCAATGATGAGTCGTATAATCAAGGCTTACATGGCCTGTGAAATTGGTTCATACTGCCGGCTTACAACGCCATATGCAGTAAGGGTAACAGCCCAAAGATTTAGAGCACAGCACCCTGTGCAATTTATTCATACTGTCGGCTCACAACGCCATATGCAGCAAGGGTAACATCCCAAAGACTTAGAGCACGGAACTCCAAACGCATAATCAAAGCACACTGGAGACTTATCGTCCAAAGCCAGGCCGAGTTATCAAAACTCTGGATATACTCAAATATGAGTCATAAGGATTAAGGCTATATGGCCTGAATCAACTTTCAAACCAAGGTATGAATTAAAATATCATTCAAAAACAAATAACAAAAAATCAAGGCTTTCATAGGTGGCCAAGCCTCAATCATCAAGTGCTTTTCATGGGCTTGCACAGCCACTAAGTTAATCCTTTATTCAAACCTGTAAGCCGGGCCTCACATGACCAATCATCGTTTTAACTTTGACAAGTTCAGGGTCTTTATAAGATTGACAGTCAAGAGTACGGCGAGTCATTCCAGGATTACCTGGTCGGAGTGGCAAGCATACAAAGGCAGGATAACCCGGATTTTTGGTGAATACACCTAGCGTTCAATCCAATTATAAGGGTAAACAAAGCTCTGTTCATTAAATAGGAAGCCCCAAAATAATAATTCAATCCAGGCGTACAAGCCGGATCCGTAGGGTAGTCATAGCTATGCTCAATGAGCAGGAATCCCCCAAGTGACATATATCAAGCCATCAAGGTAGTATAACTATGTTTGAACTGCGAACCATAGCAAGTTCTCTTTGGTAACCTTTTAACTTGGGCAGAAAATCCTCAAGTCAGTTTCAACAAGGCGTATAGGCCGGATCAAAGTGTAGTCAAGGCTTCATGAGCAGGAAGCCCCCGTATAATTTGTCACAAGGCATGCAAGCCAGATCAAAAGGGTGTGAATAGCCATGCTCAATGATCAGGAAGCCCCCAGGTGACCAACAATGTGATGAGCCAATAAGGCAGGATACCCATTGAGGGAGTTCCGGACTAGGGGGTGTCCGGATAGCCGAACTATCATCATCGGCCGGACTTCAAGACTATGAAGATACAAGATTGAAGACTTCGTCCCGTGTCCGGATGGGACTTTCCTTGGCGTGGAAGGCAAGCTTGGCGATCTGGATATGTAGATCTCCTACCATTGTAACCGACTACGTGTAACCCTAACCTATACGTGTCTATATAAATCGGAGGGTTTTAGTCCATAGGACGAACAACAATCATACCATAGGCTAGCTTCTAGGGTTTAGCCTCTTTGATCTCGTGGTAGATCCACTCTTGTAACACACATCATCAATATTAATCAAGTAGGACGTAGGATTTTACCTCCATCAAGAGGGCCCGAACCTGGGTAAAACATCGTGTCCCTTGTCTCCTGTTACCATCCGCCTAGACGCACAGTTCGAGACCCCCTACCGAGATCCGCGGTTTTGACACCGACATTGGTGCTTTCATTGAGAGTTCCTCCGTGTCGTCACCGATAGGCCCGATGGCTCCTTCGATCATCAACAACGACGCAGCGGTCGGTGAGACTTTTCTCCCGGACAGATCTTCGTGTTCGGGCGGCTTTGCTGCGGGCCAATTCGCTTGGCCATCTGGAGCAGATCGAAGCTACGCCCGCCGTCAGTCAGATTTGGAAGTTTAAACTATACGGCCGATATCCGCGGAGACTCGATCTTCGACGGATTCGAGCCACGCCTGCCGCAGCGTCGCCTTTGTCTCGATGGGCATGATCTAGCTCTGCAGCCGAACAGTGCCCTGGAGGCCGCACCAGAATCCGCTCCGACCCTTAATCCGGAGCCGGATTCCCTGATCGAGGACGAGTGGTTGGACATCGCCTCGGGGGCTTCAATCTCTACGGCGATCTAGCCGAACTCTATCCCTGTCGCTGCGAAGACCTCGACTGTGGTGCCGGACTCCTCTCCGGACTCCGAACCCTCCGCGCCCTTGCCAATCGAATCCGATTGGGCGCCCGTTATGGAGTTCACGGTCACAGACATCTTTCAAAGACTTTTCGCCCTTTGGCGACATCCTGAATTCACTAAAGTACCTCTCGTTATCAGGAGAGCCCTGGCCGGACTGCGGTCAGGACGGTTGGGATGCGGACGACGAAGAAATTCAAAGCCCACCCACCACCCACTTGGTAGCCGCTGTCGACGATCTAACCCACATGCTAGACTACGACTCCGAAGACATCGACTGTATGGACAACGATGCCGGAGACGAACAAGACCCAGCGCCTACAGGGCACTGGAAGGCCACCTCATCATACGACATATATATGGTGGACATCCCAAAAGATGGGAACGGCGATGGAACAACGGAGGATGACCCCTCCAAAAAGCAGCCCAAGCGCCGGCGTCAGCGGCACCGCTCTAAATCCCGCCACAGCAAGAATAAAGATTCCGGCACCGGAGATAATAATACACCGGACAGTGCCAAAGACAATCCACTCCAGCAAGATCCAACGCAGGAGGATGGAGACGCCAGCCCTCACGAGAGAGCGGCAGAAGAAGAGGTAGAGGATTATATGCCTCCCTCCGGAGACGAAGCAAGCCTTGACGACGATGAATTCATCGTGCCTGAGGATCCCGTCGAACAAGAGCGTTTTAGACGCAGGCTTATGGCCACGGCAAACAGCCTCAAGAAAAGCGACAACGACTTAGAGCTGATCAGGATCTGCTAGCCGGCGGATGGACTGAAGTCCTCGCGGCGAAGAGCATGAGCTCGAACGCCCCTCCAAAGCTACCCTAAACGCAAGCTGCTCCCCGATTAGAGGAGGAGGCTTACGAACCCGCATCACCAGGGGAGACAATACGGTGACCGACCACCCCGTGGTCGCGACAGAGAGGCCTCTAGGCCCTTCACTAGAACTGCACTCAAGGCCGCTCAAAAGCACACACGGCCACAAGGGAACGCTCCGGACTGCGAGATATATTGGAGGACAAGGCAAGACAATCAAGATCGATCTATGGATCGCGTGGGCTTCGCACGGCACGTGGCGACAACCATCGCGCCGGACACAAGAAGTCCGGCCGGGCCGAACAAAATGCATAAAGCTCTTTTGAGCTCCGTCGTGATATCGCCCGATCTGCAGGCGCAGCACACCCACTATGCTTCATGCACGAAGTAATGGATCATCAACTCCCCGAAGGGTTTAAACCCGTCAATATTGAATCCTATGATGGCACAACAGACCCCGCGGTTTGGATCGAAGACTATCTCCTTCACATCCACATGGCCTGCGGTGACGATCTTCACGCCATCAAATACCTCCCCCTCAAGCTTAAAGGACCAGCCCGGCATTGGCTCAACAGCTTGCCGCCAGAGTCAATTAGAGCTGGGAGGACCCGGAAGCCGCATTCCTCGATAACTTCCGGTGGCACTTATGTGCGACCAGACGCCGATGACCTATGCCACATAATACAGCAGCCAGACGAATCGGCCAGACAATTCTGGACACGGTTCTTAACCAAGAAAAACCAAATCGTCGATTGTCCGGATGCGGAGGCCCTCGCGGCCTTCAAGCATAACATCCGCGACGAGTGGCTTGCTAGGCACCTAGGACAGGAAAAGCCAAAATCCATGGCAGCCCTCACATCACTCATGACCCGCTTCTGCGCGGGTGAGGACAGCTGGCTAGCACGCAGCAACAACCTCAGCAAAAATACTGGCAGTCCGGACTTCAAGGACCGAAATGGCAGGCCACGTCATAACAAAGACAAACGCCGCATTAACGGCGACAATATTTAGGATACGACAATCAATGCCGGATTCAGAGGCTCTAAACCCGTTCAGCGGAAAAAGCCATTCAAAAGAACTACTCCGGGTCCGTCCAATTTGGACCGAATACTCGACCGCTTGTGCCAGATACACGGCACCCCCGAAAAGCCAACCACACCAACAGGGACTGTTGGGTATTCACAGCGAGCAAGTTAATTGCCAAAAACAATGACAAGGGGCTGCATAGCGGTGACGAGGACGAGACCCAACCGCCGAACAATAAAGGACAGAAAGGTTTCCCCCCAAAGGTGCGGACGGTGAACATGATATACGCAACGCACATACCCAAAAGGGAGCGGAAGCGTGCACTAAGGGATGTCTACGCGATGGAGCCAGTTGCCCCGAAGTTCAATCCATGGTCCTCCTGCCCGATCACTTTTGACCAAGGGACCACCCATCAAAGATCCGCCACGGCGGATTCGCCAGACCGGTCTTAGACCCAATCGTCGATGGATTTCACCTAACCAGAGTCCCGATGGACGGCGGCAAGAGCCTGAACCTGCTTTACCAGGATACGGCGCAAAATGGGCATAGACCCTCAAGGATTAAACCTACCAAAACGACCTTTAAAGGCGTCATACCGTGTAGAAGCCAATTGTACAGGTGCTCAATTACATCGAAGTGGTCCTCGGATCCCCGGATAACTTCCGAAGC
This sequence comes from Aegilops bicornis, assembly GCA_021605145.1. Lineage (NCBI taxonomy): Eukaryota > Viridiplantae > Streptophyta > Magnoliopsida > Poales > Poaceae > Aegilops > Aegilops bicornis. Next base: position 672,161,662 of record CM038670.1, read on the forward strand.
GAGGAGTTAATCTTCGACATAGTCCCGTTCTGCAGCGGCTATCATGCCTTGCTCGGACGTACCACGTTTGCAAAGTTCAACGCGGTGCCGCACTACGCATACCTCAAGCTCAAGATGCCAGGCCCTCGAGGAGTCATCACGGTCAACGGAAACACTGAACATTCTCTCTGCACGGAGGAACATCTGGCCAGCTCTCACGGCAGAAGTGCAATGCAGCCTCTTAAGGCAATTCTCGAGTCCGCCGTTAAGCGGCGGACATGCCAAGCGCCCGGAGTAACTTACAACAAGACCACAGCACGTTCCGAGCACGCGTAGCAGTGCGGCCCCAACCCCAGCTCCTGCGAAACGTCAAAGCAGGTCCTTCGCGTACACCATTACGCTCTGAAGATACCATGGGCATGGGGAGAGGGGCACGACCACGACAAACCCAGACTGCGGCTCAACCACACCAGGGGCTCTCAAGTGTGTCGTTCCTTTTTCTTTTCTTTTTACCTTTTACTTTTTACCCACAGGACTCCGTTTGTCCGAAGCCCTGTCCGGCAGCAGACCTGCCGAACTCACGATGCAACAGCCAGGGAAGGATAAAGGATACAACGAATATACAGGTGGTCTCCATTACGAGCATTTTTATACACCAATCTGCAGCCTACCCCTGGAGGGGACATGTTTAATAGTCTCATACCTTGCTTATTGCACTATTTGTATCGTTCTGCATTCGTAGCAGCACTTATTGAATAAAACAATGCAACACCTTTTGTTTATAATTGCATTTCTTTTTCAAACATATGTTCATTCACGGCATGTTGCATCAAGACACTTTGGTACGGCTAATATACACCAGTGGGCTTATGTTTCCGCATTATTGTGTGATGAGTACGAACACTTTCACAAGTGCGGCACCCGAACTTATAGCACTATATGCATCGGCTCGAATCATGTCTTGGGTCAATAGTTGGGTTTGCCTGCTCCCATGTTTTGGTACCTTACGTTCCGTTATATCGGCTAAGGTAGCATCGAGAGAACCATCGCGATTCCGCCTGATTGAGCTGGGTTAAGGCCTCGATGGAGAAAGCTAAAACTGACCCGTCATGATGAGGCGAGAGCCGGTCGCTGTTCGAGAGGTTTTTAAGAGTCCTTAAAGACTTATGCCGCTTAGAGCGAGGAGCCGGATACTGTTCGCCAAGGCGTGGATAGCGCCCCAACTTCGACCTTCGAAGACTAGGGGCTTCACGAAATTTAAAATTATAGAATTCTATGGCTAAGTGAGAGTGTTCAAGCATTATAAGTCCGGTTGCCTTGTTCATTGTGTTGAGCGCCTCCTAGATGGACCCAAAAATGGGAACATGAGCGCTCAAGTTTATCCCGAACACCCCAAAGACTCGTGGCATGGGGGCTGAAGCCGACGACTTGCCATCTCTCAGATTTGATAAACAGCCGCACAGAAGGTAATATTTTAAATTAATAAGCGTTGCTTAGCGCATATGAACTACGTTTTTCAGCGCACAGGATAACAAAATGTGAGTCTACTCAAATATTACATCTTTGGAGCACTCACCCGCAATAGTGTGGGCGCCCTTCAGCACACTCTTATAATACATCTCGGGCGTGCGATGCTCCTTGCCCTCTGGTGGCGGGTCCGTCACAAGCTTCTGGGCATCCATCTTGCCCCAAAGTGCACCTTTGCGGGCAAGGCCCGACAGGCACCCTCAATACAAGCGGAATGCTTGATAACTTCAACCCACGGGCACGCATCCATCACCGCCAGACCAGCCGAAGTAGCTCCTGTGCATGGCCTCCTTAGGCCACACCGAACTATGAGGCCCTTCATGGCCTGCTCGGCCGCCTTTAGGAGCTCGACCAGCTGCCACCGGTCGCTAAGGCACCGGATGTCCGGCCTCAAGACATCCGAGACGAAGACCTTCTCCGTCGAGCTCCCTCCTCGCCCAAGAGAATGCGGTAGCATCGGACACGCTGAGGAAGATCTATGAACGCCTCTGAGAGCTCCGAATTCGGTAAGCAATGTAATTAACTCTCACATGCTTACTTTGCATGGAAAATGCCTTACCCGCTGCTATTTTCTTCACCGCCTCAATCTCTGGAGGGCCTTGTAGGCCTCGGCCTTAGCGGCTTTGGCACTCTCAAGAGCCGTTGCAAGCTCGCACTCTCGAAGTCTTGAGTCACGCCCAAGCTCTCATGTTTTTTCACGAGATCCTGGAGCTCTTGCTGTACCTCCGCCACCCGCACCTCCTGCTTCTCTCGCTCGGTGCGCTCCGCGGCCGCATTGCGTTCGGCCACGGCCACCGCCTCCTTCAGGGTTGCCACCTCGTTAGTGGCCCCTACAATACCCACGTTATCCTTGTCATTTTTCTTGCAACCAAATCCTTTTCTGTAAGGTACAATTTTCATAAGGTATTACTCACCTCCTTTTCCTCGAGCTGCTTCTTGGCATGGCCGAGCTCGTTCTCGGACCGCTCGAGGTTTTCCTTCAAAGTATTGACCTCCTTGATCGGTCTGGCGGAGGTCAGCAGCACAGCCTGCAATCCCATATTGACATATTTATATGACTCCTGCGTTTATCTTTCTAAAGATCCTCAGTCCCGCTTTTCTTTCCGAACACCGAACCGAGCATCAGGGGCTACTGTCTATGCGGTACCATTTTACATATATTGAAATTCTTACCTCAAAGCACGCTAGAAGGCTCTGCGAAGCTTCAGTCAGCCCGCTTTTGGCGAGCTGAACCTTCTGAATCACCGCACTCATAACAGTGTGGTGTTCCTCTTTGATGGAGGCGCCGTTGAGCGCCTCCAGCAAATTATCCGGCACCTCCGGTTGGACGGAGGCAGCCGGCGTCGCAGTCTTGCCCTTCTTACGAAGGGGTCGCCCGCCGGACTCCGGAGCCACTGTGGCCTCCGGGGCTGAATCCGGTGCACAGTCCGGGAGGGTGTCCTGTGACACCTCCAGGGCCTCCTCCTCCTGGTGGGTCCTTTTCTGGGATCTCACCTCGGCGTCGTCATGCACGGGGTGGAGGCAGTCGGAAGGGAATCCATATCCGACGCACTCCAAGGACCCGCCGATTTAAATGGGAAGATCATCCTTGGGCGGACTGCAGGGTTGTATGCGGCATTAGAAAGACATTATGTGGCGAAAATAAAAACCTTCAAGTTATTCGGGAGTCCGGATACTTACGATCTCGCCAGGCTTGGCCCTTGGATGCCGATCTTCGTCATAAATCCTTTGGCGTTGGCGGAAGCGATCGAGAGGAAGAGTTTTTCCCTTCTTGGACCCTTCGGCCTCCCTTGTTGGGGAGGCCTTCCTTTTCTTCCCTCCCCCCACTGGGGGAGAGGCTTTCTTCTTCTCCTCCTCGCCTTGGTGGGAGGAGTCGGACTTGGATTCATCATCCGATAGCACCTCAAAACGGGAACTCTTCCGAGTCCCCGTGGCCGTCTTTTTGGCCTTCTTCTCCGGCACCACGTGGGGTGCCAGAGCCAGCAGCCCCGTTAGGCGGGCGTCCGCTGGATCCTCTGGCAATGGGGCCGGACAGATAATCTGCTCGCCTTCGCCACCGTTCTGTCAAAGGTAAAGGGAGTTTAGATCCTGCATAGAGCCAAACTGTGGAAAACAAGTGGTGAAATCACTTACCTCGTCAGCTGGACGCTGCGAGAAGAATCTGCGATCTTCGGTAGCGGATGCGGGAGCTTCGGCGCCTTGAACAGCACCTTCCGGACATCTTCGCACGTAGTGTCAAAGAGCCCGCCAGGTGCAGTGCTGCGCGGATCAAACTCCCACATGTTGAAGCCCCGTCGGCCGCACGGGAGAATCCGGCGGATGAGCATGACTGGACTACGTTGACAAGCTTGAGCTTCTTGTCCACCAGCTTCTGGATACAGGCTTGGAGTCCGGTCAGCTCCTCCGAATCCCCCCAAGTCCGGCCACTCTCTTTCCAGGAGGTGAGCCGTGTAGGGATGCCGGATCTGAATTCGGGGGCCGCTGCCCAATCAGGGTCACGCGGCTCGGTGATGTAGAACCACCCCGATTGCCACCCCTTGATGGTTTCCACGAAAGTGCCCTCCAGCCACGTAACGTGGGACATCTTGCCCACCATGGCGCCTCCGCACTCCGCTTGGCTGCCCTTCACAACCTTCGCTTGACATCAAGGTCTTGAGCCACAAACCGAAGTGGGGCTGGATGCAGAGGAAGGCCTCGCACACGACGATAAACACCGAGATGTTGAGGACGAAATTCGGGGCCAGATCATGGAAATCTAGGCCGTAGTAGAACATGAGCCCCCGGACAAAGGGATGAAGTGGGAAGCCCAGTCCGTGGAGCAAATGGGGAAGAAATACTACCCTCCCATGGGGCCTGGGGTTGGGGACGAGCTCTCCCTCGTCGGGGAGCCGATGCGCGATGTTGTTGGACAAATATCCGGCATCGCGCAACTTCTGGATCTGCCCCTCCGTGACGGAGGAGGCCATCCACTTGCCTCCCGCTCCGGACATAGTTGGAGAAGGTTGAGGTGAGAAGTGTGGACTTGGGCGCTGGAGCTCGAGTTCGCGGAAATGGATAAGCCAAGGAGGAAGTAGGCACGGGTAAAAGGGTTGGATCTTTATCCCTTATATGGGCGCATGTAAACATGTGTCCCCACCGGCTTGGTAAAACTCGCTTATCTCCCAAGCGTCACAATCAATGGCGCGGTTGGGTTACCCACGTCCGTATTGATGGGAATCCCGGAATAAGGAGAACACGATCTCTGCTTCGACAAGACGTGCCAAGGAAACCGCTTCGCTAAACGCTACCGAGGTGGAACAATAAAAACAATTTGAGTAAAGGCTTGGAAGTGGTGCGACGTCACGCCACAAAATACGCCAAGAGATTGATCTTGTGTAATATTATTCTCTCAGACGGTGGTATGTGGAATTTATTTTTGTAGAGCGGACACTATCCCGGTGTTCACAATCTTCTATGAATTATTCGGAGGAAGAACCCGCCTTTGCAATGCCAAAGACAACATGCGCGCCGGACTCGTCGTCATTGAAGCCTGGTTCAGGGAGACTCGAGGAGTTCCGGACTAGGGGTGTCCGTATAGCCGAACTATCATCATCGGCGGACTCCAAGACTATGAAGATACAAGATTGAAGACTTCGCCCGTGTCCGGATGGGACTTTCCTTGGCGTGGAAGGCAAGCTTGGCGATACGGATATGTAGATCTCCTACCATTGTAACCGACTACGTGTAACCCTAACCTATCCGGTGTCTATATAAACCGGAGGGTTTTAGTCCATAGGACGAACAACAATCATACCATAGGCTAGCTTCTAGGGTTTAGCCTCTTTGATCTCGTGGTAGATCCACTCTTGTAACACACATCATCAATATTAATCAAGCAGGACGTAGGGTTTTACCTCCATCAAGAGGGCCCGAACCTGGGTAAAACATCGTGTCCCTTGTCTCCTGTTACCATCCGCCTAGACGCACAGTTCGGGACCCCCTACCCGAGATCCGTCGGTTTTGTCACCGACACCCATGTTTGAATCGCGCATCATGGCAGCAAGTTCTCTTTTGCAACCTTTAATCTTTCTGAGAACTCGAACTTGCGAGAGATGAATTCTTTTTGAACCGGAATTTCAAACTGGATATTGAGAGCTTCAAAGCTTTGTGAGAAACAGTTTTCCCTTGAGCCGGATTTTAAACCGGAATCCTTCATTTTAAGCTAGAAATTTTCTGACGGCCTTTAAATTGTCATCAATAGGGCACTAGCCTCCGGGGCCGGGTTACTTTCCCTCCAATGACCTGGAGTTCTTGAATTCACTGAAACAGGCGTATAGACTCGAGGAGTTGGCTTGAGATTCTTCATACTTAACCATGGCATAAACCGGCATATAATTGAACAGCGGAACGCTGAAATTTATGTGAACCGGAAGCTTGAAGCGAGTTGATAACCCAAGCAATATTTGCTATATATTCCTGGTATGCGTCACTCAGCCACTTAGTGCCATAAAGGTCTTTTTTGCAGTGGACAATTTGTCCTGCATTTAAAGAAGTTTGCAAACCAGAGTAATATAAAAACACTGGATGGATTTCACCTCATATGTTAGGACAGAAAATATCCACCGCGGAGTTGATGATCACCATGGTGAAGCTGAAATCAATCACGACCGAATCGGCCGCGGGAGCAGATAGATCAGCCGGCCGCGGCATTGTAAGCCAGCGCGGACGGGCAAGTTAATCACAGGCGCGGTAAGCCGCGCGGACGGGCAAGTCAACCGTGTCATGTTGATGTAAATTGGGCCGTAAAGCGGCGGTTTGCACATATATTCGTCGAGCATCATGGCACGGTCAGATGCTGGCGCATAATAATGGTGGCGCGAGCTATACACATGACACGGCCATCGCTCTTGCAGTGCACCTGATTTGTTCGGATGACAGATGATCCGTTCAACGCGACAGAGGTGGCTCAGGCAGACCGGCAACTCTATATAACCCCCGGCGGCTCAATACGGCAGAGGCGGCTCAACGAGGCCTCAGCAGCTCAATAAAGAATGGGGGTTTGACAGAGGTGAAGGAAACTTTCAGAAGTATGGCGGCTCACACGGCATAGCGAGCCGGAGACCTGCAGAAAAGACCCGGCGGGTCGGCAAAGGCGACTTGCAATAATGATGGGGGTTGTTCTTAGTTGGACTTCCAAGTCCAGTCTTTCAGATCATGGTCTCCTTTCTCTCCCTTCTCTTTTTTTGTATCAATTTTCCAAGGTAAATTTGATTTGGTCGCCTCCTCATGTAGCAGTTTTGGCTACGTAAAATATCTAGAGTTGTAGATCAACTTGGTCATCACGTGGCATCGTACTAATTGAAGTAGTACAATTGCTACTATTGGCCCATACGAACAGAGGTCTCGGTCTCGGCAATTTTTTCGGACAGCAGCAGCGGAGCAGACCGCAACCCTAGTTCTCTCTCGATCAAAATCTTGTACCTGACAGCTTCAAACTTTAATCATGATTCTGATCAAACCGATGGATTCGACAGCTCTTCCCAAGGTTATTCCATTCCGGGTTATCATGGGCGGTTGCTTCGCGTCAATTCTTCTTCATCCAACCAACTACGAGCTTCTCGATCCCTTGGAAAAAATCCCTCCAAGAACTCAACACCATCGTGCGCAAGCCCCACGGTGGGCGACAATTGTCGTGGAATTGTCACGGTAGATGTCCTTAGTGTCAGGATTTAGTCGTGAGGCCAACACATCAATGTGGTAGCTTGAGAGGGGTTGAGTGGGATGAGGGACGCGAGGAGATCGTCGAGGTGGGTTACACTACAAAAAAAAGACACATCCGTGACATTTTGGGCCGAACGAAAAAAAATCTGTCATACTTATGACACTTCTATGACGATAATTGTGACAAACCAGGTATTGTCATAGATGTGGTGGGCTCCTACTTCTATGACAAAAAATGGGCTTTTCCTCCTGGGCGGGCCGGAGACGCAGCTGCATGATATTCTTTGGGCCGTCCATGACGGAAAAAACCATGGTAGAAGCGAGGCGCGGAAAATATCGGGGAGTTCCCGGTTACGGTGGGTGGGCGGGGCCGAAGCGATGCATCGCTTTCTCAGACACGCGGCGCTGCAGTGCGAGGCGTTGGGCTCTAATCGAACCCGAGCGAGGCGTTCGCCATCGAACCCGGCGATATTGCTGATCTACGCGTTCACATCGAACCCGAGCGATCGATCCCTTGCTGTTAACTGAACCCAAGTGATTCCTTTGCTACTGCTGCTAACTGAAGTCGATCGATGCTGCCTCTGGATGAACAGTGAGCGTTGTTGGGGGGTTTGGATGAACAGTTCCCGGTGGGGGTTGGATGAACAGGACCCCGTGGTGGTAGAGGTCGTTGTCATTGGGTGAACAAAGACCCGATCGATCGAAATGATGGAGGGTGGATGAACAGGACCCGTGGAGGGCTGGATGAATAGGGCGACCCGTGGAGGGCTGGTTGAGCGATGGTGTAGAGGGCTGGACGAACAGTAGCCCGTGGAGGGGTGGTTGAACAGGATCCCCGTGGAGAGGGCTGGTTGAACAGTAGCCAGTGGAGGAGCCGTGGAGGCTGGATGAACAGGAGCCCGTGGATGAACAGCTACAGGTGGAGGCTGGAGGAGGTCGACGGTGGATGAACAGTAGCCCGTGAAGGCTGGAGGAGGTCGGCGGTGGAGATGAACAGTATCCCGTGGAGTCCCGTTTTGCAGTACGCCACACCCCTCCCGAGGAATAGGACCCCCGTTTCGACCGTAGTGCTCCAACACAAGTCCGTTTACTCCGTTTTGCAGTACACCACACCCCTCCCGGTTAACAGGACCCCGTTTCGACCATAGGAGGTCCAACAGAAGTCCGTTTCCTCCGTTTTGCGGTACGCTAGACCCCTCCTGATGAACAGTATCCCGTTTCGACCGTGGCCGGTCGAACACAAGGCCGTTTCCTCCGTTCCGCAGATGCGCCAGCCTCGCTTCCATCGGTTGTTACATCCAAGCCGATTGGCTCCCAATGAACAGCACGTGTTCCGTTGCCTCCCGATGAACACGACACATTCCGTTGCCTCCCCATGAACACAACGATGACGCAGTTTCTCCGTTTCGACCCAGCCATGTACATGAGCCCTGGCCGTACGTATGCGCGAGTAGGCGTTCGAGACCCCGCCCGTATGTACGTATGTGGCCGTATTTACTTTCTTGCACCCTGGCCGTTGTACGTACATGTACATGCTACGTGCGCGCCTCTACTACGACACGTGCCCTTCCTTGCATGGCCACGGTTCATCGCTGCAGCCTGCAGACAGACCGATCGACCAGTATGTACGTACACGTTCGTGACCAGAATGACAATGCTATGTACGCTTCGACCAGGTGGGTCCCGACTATCTGGCACTTCCTTGCGTGCGAAGATGTAGCTGCTGGGTCCCAGCAGTCAGGGGGTGAATCATTTTTTTTGCCCGTAATATGGACGCACTTCCTTGCGTGTAGCTGGTGGGTCCCAGCAGTCAGGGGGGAAACATTTTTTCACGAAATACGGTGGCCCGTCCAGTGGGTCCCCGATGTCAGGTGGAGGAATCATTATTTTCTGCGTAATAAGGAGGCACTTCCTTGCTGCGGCCATGGAACCAGCTGTCAGCCTCTCCACGTACAGTACTCTTCCGATGGAAGTTGTTCCTTGACCATGTGACCACGTCGCACCGAGAGCACCACGGCGGTGGACGATGGCGAGGCCTAGTAAGGGGACGACGCGGAGCCGGGGAAGACGCGGTAGTGGATGCCCACGCGAAGAGGAGTACGAGGATTCACCGGTTCGGCTGCGGTATGAGGCTGTCGTCGCCGTAGGGCCTGGCCAGCGGTGGAGTAGTAGGGGGCGGTGAGGCTTTCGCAGCAGCACAGCCAGCCACGAGAGGCAGGAGCAACGGTCTCGCCGGCGCTGGTTTGGGCGGCTGGTGCAAGAAGCGCAGCGATTGAAAAAGCAGCAGGACCGTTCAATTCAAATCCAACGGTCACTGCTTCTAGAATTGTTTGTTCATTAAGTTGACAAGCCCTGCGTACGCGTCAACTTAGTAGGCCCACAGGCCTTCGAAACGGTGCACCCCAGATGTCAGGGGGAGGAATCATTTTTTGGGCGGGTGAAGCTAGAATATCCGAGATTGAAGAAGAATCACGACATCCGTTGGATGGACATCCAACGGCCACTGTTGCTAGAACCATGTGTTGACTATAAGTTGATAAAGCCTTGCATACGCGTCAACTTATATTTTTAGGGGACGCGTCAACTTAGTAGGCCCACAAGTGTGTGGCAGAGAACTTATAGCCCATTTGAGATTTGTAAGAATGTACAGCCCATTTTTGAATTCTAATGGAATTTACTACAGCCCATTTACAGTTTGTTAAAAGTACAGCCCATTTTCTAGTAGGACAATGATTAATAATTTCAACCGAACGTTCAAAACAGAATTCAATAAAATTTCCCAGATTTTGATGGGATCCGAAATATTTCTATCCCAAAATTTCTAGTCAGATTAAATACAATTTCAATATAAATTTGTCTTACATAAAAATCCAACGAAACATTGCGCGTGCAACAATTAATGAAATTAAAATTTTCAAAATCCAAAAGTAATATTTGATAAACTAATTACGTGTTTGGTGCAATTTTTTATAGTTACAGCCCAGTTTTTATAATTACATCCCATTTATTATTTCTTAAAGCCCATTTTTTTGTTAAGCCTAATGCATCCCTCCTAGGAAAGATTTGTAGCCCAGCGGGCCAGAGAATAACAAGTTGACCTTGCCCAGGTATTCCTCAAAAAAAGTATAGCTGGGCTAGACATTTTCAGCTTGAAAAAAAATTAATATCTGGGCTGGATATCTGGCCGGCGCTAGACGGGCCACAGCCCGCCCAATTAATACCCTGCTCTCCTCTGAACAACAACGAAAACATCGCTCTTGTCTAAAAAACGAAAACATCGCTCAAGAAAAACTCTGTAGTGCTCACACCTCAAAAACACAAATACTGCTCGAGCTGCTTGGTCCCAGTTGTCGGCCGCTCCTTGCACAATTCTCTCGTTTATTGACTACATAGGTTGACAATGGTGTGGGACCGTGATGTCAGGAAACCAGGAGGAAGCCAAAAAAAATACAGTTGTAGTATATAATAAGGAGGCACTTGCGTACGTGCGGCTATGGCCCTGGTGGGTCCCCACTGTCATCCTCTCCAAGTAAAGTCATCTCCTCATTCCTCATGTCTATTGACCATGTTGACAACGCGAGACGGTGGTGCCACGGCGAGCGCAACAACTGGAAGGACGATGGAGAGGGCCTCATGGGCCCTATGGATGGTCTGATACAACGCCCGCTGCTCATTCGGGAAGCCAGGATCATAGGGCCACATGTTTGTGACGGCATTGTCGTTCGCTTGTTCACCGGTGCTCGTTGACGAGACGGAGGTTGCAGCACAGGTCCTCCTGCGCTGGTAGCTCTTCCGCCATTAGGGCGTCGAAGTGCGGCTGCACCTGCTCTATGGTGAACACGGCATGAACCGGCTTGGACAGTGCCGTCGACTCCTGGTCGGAAGCTACGTCCATCGTCTGATTGTCATCGCTCAGCTCGGCGAAGCTTCGCTCATAAGCCCGGCATGTCCGGCTGCTAGACCGACCCATCGCCAAGCACGAAGTCCGACCGCCTGGCCCACCTGACCGCCTCGCCTGCGCGCACTTTTCCGCCCAAACGGTTAACGCCGCCGCTTCGCTTCCGGCAGGTGCGATTGCTCCGCCTTCAAACGACACAAGTGTCTTTCGTCCATCCATCTGCCGCTCAAATTAATGATACGCGGTTACCGAGGCGGCTACTCCGGCGCCACACGTCCGTCCCTCCGCCGCCCACCATTGCTATATAAACTGTTGCGCCGGCCATAGCCGCAGTCATCCACCTCTGTTCCCTTTCTCCTGTCCACACCACTACTGCCCACCATGGCTTCCTCGTGCTCCAGCGCTCTTCAGGACGGGCGAACGACGGACCACAAGGAGATGGCAGCCATTGTTGCCGACTGCCTGGCTGGCAGGCAGCCAGAGGACAACGACGTCCCAATGGAGAACATGGTAGTCGACGATCCGGCACCAACCCCCTCCTCCGCGCCATCCTCACCGGTGCATTGCACCATGACCATCGTGGAGGCCCGTGCCTAATACATGGACACGGTGAGGCAGAAGCGTGAGGAGCAGTTCCGGGAGGCGCAGGCCGGCGCCGCCTACAACCACCATATCCTCCTGGAGCACCTACAGGCAGAGGAGCAGATCGCCTAGGAGCGTGCGGGGAAGGAGGCGCTGCTCAACTCGTACCGCTTCGCCCGCGAGGGCCGCCTCGAGCGCTGGCGGTACCACATGCGGGTGGCGGAGGCTGCGGCCGCTTACAAAGAGGGCGATGAAGCGGGTGAGGCGCTATTTGGCGAGACCGAGGACGAGGCAAAGGACAATGCTGGCTCCGACGAGTCCTCGCTCCGCTGGCGTTGACGAGGCCCTGCTCTGCCGATGCCCCGCGGCGCCAACAATGAGGCAGAGGACACCGCCAGTTCCGTCGAGGCCCCACCCACCAGCACCGAGGTGGAGGCCCTACTCCGCCGAGGCCCCACGGTGCCAACAATGAGGCAGAGGACACCGTCGGCTCCACCGAGGCCCCGCCCCGCCGGCACCGAGGCGGAGGCCCTACTCCGCCGAGGCCCCGCTCCGTCAACAACGAGGTAGAGGACATTGCCAGCTCAGCCGAGGCCCCACCCTGCCGGCAACGAGGGGGAGGATTTCCCCCGCTCCATCGAGGCATCGCCCCGCCGGCAATGAGACCGAGGACATCGCTGGCTCCGTCGAGGCCCCGCCCCGCTGCCAACGAGGCCGCGCCACACAAAAACGAGGAAGAGTAGAACACGGTAGGTCGCCGCCGCTCGGGCCCAAGTAAGGCCACCACTGCTACCCTCCGGTTGAAGCCAAGCTAGGCGGGTTGACCATTGACGGCCGACTAGCTTCTTCGCGGTGACATGGAGTCGGAGAGCTATGTTGGAGAAGGACGCTGCTTCTACTTAACTGCTGGTACAGTTGGCTCACTAACACATGGGCCCAACAAGCATCTGGGCCACATGTCGATTACGCAATCGCACTGCAGTTAAGTCATCAAGCTCGATCCATTGGAGAAGAAGCATCTGTTCGGCTTAGCCGGACACAGGTGGGTAGCTTCGGTTAATTAATTATACTTCTAGCGCACCCCTTTTTAGTTGAAGAATGTATAAAATGTAATGAAATCCGGCATGTTTATATGAAATCCGACCGTGCATGAATGAATTTAGTTCGATTAATTCGAATTCTTGTATCACTGGCATTGGATGAACATGCAAAACAAAATGTACTAGCATTATTCCCAGGGTGATCACCTCTTTTGCAGCAGTTTCACATGTACTCCCTCCGGTCCTTTTTAGTCTGCATACAAGTTTTGTCTATAGTCAAAGTATCTCTACTTTGACCGGAGTACAAAGAGTTTGAGCAGCTTTTTAGCGTTCATGTACATTGCAATCAAACACACAGGCCTGGCAATTCATAGAGAACATTCAAAACAATCAATGATTATGCATCTCAGCGATTCACATGTCAGAGCCAATATTTATATCACAACTAAAGAATAAAGAAAAATAGATCAGCGCTGCAGACAGCAAGGGCGTCCCATTCGAAAATATCAAACGCATGTCTTCTTGCTAACATCAATGGGCAAAAATTGACAAGGTTGTCCCATTCCAAAATGTCAAATGCATGTTGTTCTGCGTACATCAATGAGCAAACTTTGACAAGGTTTTCCCATTCCAAAATATCAAATGCCTATGATTGTGGAATGGGCAGGGTTTGCCATCAGTTCGAACATTGACATGGCACCTCGTGCTAAATAAACCAGTTGTTCTGTGCAGTTCCACCAAAATCAACCAAATTCGTGTGTAGCTTCTATGATTTCGCATTTATATGTTGCAACGCCTTGAACATATCGGCACCTCCTTTCTTGTGGTGGAAATGAATGATTCGAGAATATTCGATGTATTCGTGAACATTTTGTGCAGTTCCCATTGAAATCAAGCTGAGCACCCCTGTTTGCATAAATACAAAAAAAGTGATTAGTATAAAGCAAACTGTACTATGAATTGACAGTTTAAACAGTCAACCTACATGATCCATGCAGAGCACACATTTAAAAAAATGGAACTCACCGGAAGGAATCGTAAAACAACATTGTACTGGCCATCACAGCAACAAAGATGGAGATCCGTGAGTCCTTCTAAGCTGAAGTTAGTTTGTTCTTGTGGGCAATAATGTAACCATCCTTCAACTGCTCCCTTCTTAAGAAGAGAGGCTTGGCTTCTTTATCCTGGCATAATCGGAACTAGGCACTTCACATACTCCATATTATTCTTCAGAGGAGGATGATCCTGTTGTGCAAAGACAAGAGGACAACTAAATGCTAGCATCCCTGTTTGCTCGAAAAAAAGGAATGGAAATATTTAAAACAACACAGATGAAGCACTTCTCAAAGACAATACCACTTTCACATGACAGTATCTAAACAGCAGCACAACACGAATAGAGATGACAAATCTCAATCATATGGATGAAATCCGTGGGCGAGTACCAACCTTTGTCAGGAGGCTTATTGTGTAGAGCATACAGATCAAGCACTTCTCCGGGACCATCTGTTGTTATCTACTGTGGTTGCCATGCTTACTATATACTCCTCGATTAGTTAATGTTTCCAACATTTTCTTGTGCAGTTCCACTAAAATATATGGTATCTTCAAAGAAGATCCCTGTTTGCACAAGTAGAGATAATTACATATTACATTAAGAGTGGCATCAAATCAGTGGCAAAACAATTGCTCGTTCCAGCCATATCAATAAATTAATATGCAAAACTATATCATTACTTGTGTCATCACAATTCCAGTGCTTCATTACAGCACCGGGAGTTGATTTTTATTTTTCTTCCGCTTGTTCTTCCCCTTCATCACTTGGTTCAATAACAGACAAGCTTCGCCTTCAATGTAAGATTTGGCATGTCAATTAGGGAGCACAAGTATAGCACTAAACAACGACGTTAATTTTCAGATGAAAGTGGCAAAATACAGGCCAACAGTTGTGAAATATCTTTATCTTACCTCAATGGGATATTACGGTGCACATACAGATTGGAAGTCTTGTCTCCATTTGTGCAGTCCCCTAAAATCAAGCAACATTAGCGTACAAGTAGCACAACATATGAAAGCACACTGCACAATCATGTGAAAGAAGGCTAGCATTGACCTCTCATGACGCGGAATTCAAACAAATCACAAAAAGAAGATTTGAACCAAATTTGCCAACACAGATAGGAAGTAAGATCTCCTCTTGTGCAGTTCCACTAAGATCAAGAAATCAAGCAACGTTGTCGGTGTGACATTTTGGTTGAACTGCACAAAACACTCTTAGAACAAAAGTGTTTTGTGCAGTGCAACAAAAGATCACAATAGCAACGAGGTGAAGTAGATAACCCTATTTACACAGAGGTGCAAAGGAAACAACTAGTGGTCAATAATGGTGGATGACACAGAAGCCAACAAAAATAAGCATCTAACTTATCTAAATGGGAAAGAAAGCAAGGCGGTAGCATTTACGAAGCGGTGGCATTGATTAATATTAACAGAGAGATTATATTAACAATAAAATTCGTTAAACATGTAATTTGCTTTTAACTGTGGCATTGCATCAATTTTCCAGCGGCATTATTCGAGGGTGTTTGTTTACAGGGACATTTTGGTTTAGGGACTAAAAAAAGTCCGTGTTAGTCCCATCCAAACCAAACAGGAGGGACTTTTAGGGACTAAAGAAAGAAGACCCCGAGGGAGAGTCTTTTTGGGACTTTTTCTGACAGTTGCCCCTGCCCCGCATCGCAGCTTGTCTCTATTAGTTCATTACTAGGGGTAACATGGTCTTTTAGCATGTCATTTAATAACCTCTAGTCCATGTTTAGTCCCTGGAACCCAGCAGGTAGGGACTAGGGAGTTTTTAACCAAACAGGACCTTAGATTAACAACAGCTAAAGAGTTGCACGGGACAGTAGACGCACCAACACCATCTGCATCTACCGATGTATGAAGGGGTGATGCATAGTCTGTTGCAACAAAGAACAAAAACAACCAAGGAGCATATTTGTGTTGGTCCCAGTTTTGTTATCTTTAGACACCTTTCCCTATGTGAGCGCAACAAATCTAGTCCCGCTCAAACTCTACAGCCTTGTCCCCCAAAACAAAAGATCAGTTTGTTACAGATGTGCGTACTGTGTTTGTCATTGTTTCCCCTTTTCGACCAACGTAGGTGCTGGATAGCCAGTCTGTACTACTACTTTCCCCCCTTCCTTTCCTCTTTGAACCACGTCCTAGATTCATGCTATACAACTTTCCCCACTACTTTCCTGTTTGATCCAACACCTAGATTCGAGTGTGAAGCGGAAAAGGCCCACATGTAGCTAGAGCAATGCATGTGGAATAAGTAAACTATACCTTAAGGTTCTTGGGGTGGGGTTCGATTGGGCGGCCGAGGCCGTTCGCCCACACTATGTCTGACAAATGAGGAAGAAGGGGTCGGAGGCCCTCCCGCGCCGCCGCTGGGTGAAAGAGAACAGCTACGCCGGTAGTGGACTCCCTTCCTCACCGACGGCGACAGTGTTAAGCCTCCTTCACTTCCCGGTGGACGGATCCTGCCGGCTCTTTGACCAGCAGTGAGGGGAGAGAGAGAGGCCAACGAAGTCTTATTTAGATTTGGAGAGGGTGAGAGAGTGTGAAGAGAGCAACTACTGTTACCGAGGCTCCAGCGTGTATATATATACTGGAGAGAGAGTGTGAAGAGTGCAAACCCTAGAAAACAAGCGCCGAGGCTGCAGCGTATACGTGATGAGGTCATTATACGGTCACTACGAGATTGTATAGCTCTGTATCCATCCATTTTGACCAGTCAAAGAATCCTCCTGGCACCGCCTGCATCACTTTCTCTCTACATCATGCAGGGGCCTACACTGTCATTGGGTGGAAGAAAGAAGTCGAACAAAAACAAAATTATGCTCAAGTGTAGTTATCGAACCCGAGACCTCAAGTTTGATGAGCGAACAGGCTAACCAGCTACACCACCCCCACATTATGTTTAGCGAGAGGAAAATAACTTTTAATACATTCCTGCATTCGTGTGACAAGCATGCCGTGTTTTTTTTGCGTGGGAGTCATTGGGATTTAAATCATAATCGTGTCATGTGGCTTTGGCGGTAAGGTCTTTTGGGATTTAAAGTAGTGTTGGTAGTACAGAAATAATGCAGCCTTAGTCACCTTACTTTTCTCCATGTAGTACGTTGGGTCCCACCAGTCAGAGGGTGAAACAAACAAATTAATAAGAAAAATTAAAAGCGCCAGCGTTGTATCTTACCTCACACATCTCGCTACTGCTCGTGAACATTGTCCAATTGATCCCTCTGTTCGCTCATGCACTATTTTAAGTGAATCCGTATTATAACATGCACACAATTTTGGGCACTTGTATTCGACCTAAGTCAGTGTGCCACCGTATCACGTACTACTCCCTCCGTCTAGGTGTAATAGGTAATGTTAGAAGGTGCAGCGGGACCAAGGTGCAAGCAGATTTTTTTTTCAAAACGAGGTGCAAGCAGATTGGAGGAGAAGGAGAAACTTAACCGGTCCTTCCTCCAATCAAAGCCATGATTTCTATCTCTAAACGCAACAATTAATCACAACAACTAAGAGATGTCGTTTTATCTACCATGCAGGGCCACGTACTATTAACTCGCATGCATCAATGCGTAGTTGCGCTCCATGCATTGGGTTTCCGGGGGAGATAACAAGGCAGAGTAAGGAGCGTTTGGTTACATTGCTAGGCTGGTCATAGTGGTGAGTAACTTGGACTAGTAACATGCATATGTTACTAGTCTATGTTCCTACTTTCATAGTAGGTAGT
Organism: Aegilops bicornis; assembly: GCA_021605145.1. NCBI lineage: Eukaryota > Viridiplantae > Streptophyta > Magnoliopsida > Poales > Poaceae > Aegilops > Aegilops bicornis. The sequence goes on from CM038670.1 coordinate 672,179,195, forward strand.
AGTAACATATGGATGGTAACATGCAAGTCTTCATTAATTGAGATATAGACTCATTTTACCTCGGCGTGTGTGTGTGTGTGTGTGTGTTTAACAACATGTGTGTGTTAGAGAGCGACACATCGACCTACTCCTACAGAGAGATGGTGCGTAGTGTACGATTTAGCCGCGAGAGTCGGTGCATCCTCTCATTTCCGGCGTCCGGTCGGGACAGGAGGGACAGCTGCCACGCCCCCTCCTGACCAGCCTGGCCCACCCAAAGCCCCTCCATCGCCCGCGCGCGCTTCCCGCCTGAAATGGTCAGCGCCGCTCCAAAGAATCGGTGCCCCATTCATGCCCGGGCAGAGCGGACGCGACCTCTCGTTGGTGCCTGCGTTGAAGGGAGAAGCGGATTCAAGAGTGATGGTTGCTTCATCCGTCCAACTTACTGCTGGGTCTATGTGATTTGACGGCTCATTGGTCATTATTACTGAGGTGGTAGGACTGCTGGATGTCCCACGCTTTCGGCGAAAGGAGGTACTACTAGATTACAATTTTCTCCATTCTCAGCGGAGGAGTGTGAGAGCAGTGAGAACACGCAGGCTCAGTGATTACATGGACCACCTCACACTATCACCATAGTTTCTGGACACCGTGCGACACCTAACTCTTTACATAGTACTAATATAGTACGTACTGTAATTTATCAGCGAGATAAATTTGTACAATTCTATGAAGCTTCCAGCTTCTGTTTCATGTATCTTATGGCCCAAGGTTGCCCGTTGCAACATTTCATCAAATACAAAGGAGACTAACATGCATGCTATTGCATCTCAATGATCGACAGATCATAGCCAATATGTACTCCCTCAGTTCCAAAATAAGTGTCTCAACTTTATGCAAACTTTAGTACGAAGTTGTACTACTACTAAAGTTGACACTTATTTTGGAACAGAGACAACTAAAGAAAAAAATGATCCATGCAATCCCTAGCCCTTGAACCGTAAACCCTAACCAGGCTTTAATTTGCTGGCAACGTTGGAGCTTCCGAAGAAATGAAGTTTGCAACCCTTTGACCATCGGATCATTTTGTGCAGTTTCACAAAAATCAAGATGAGCATCCCTGTGGCAAATAAATTGAAGAAGCATGATTAGAATAAGATTACTGGGACTAGTTGATGAGACATAAACTCATCACAAATACAGTACGTAGAAGCCAGTAGAGGTATGTGCGGGGCAAAGAAGTAGAGAAATATCCACATGGAGTGATGTGGGCAGCTGGAGCAGTGGTGCAAGCCGACTGTAAAGGGAGTTGTACCTACAGGGTGTCGGGACGTAGCTCAACCTAGTGGAGGGCGGCGGGAGGAGGCAACTGCCCACGTCGCGGCAGTGAGAAATGGGCGAAGGAAACCTCACCAGCTTGGTGAGAGAGAACGGCGGGGACCCCTGATCGGGACGTGCCGACAGTGGGTTTTCACCGTCAGCGACGGCGACCGCATCTACACTAATCATCCACCCCTTCCCTCGGTGGACGTGATCCGCCGGGATGTTAGAGATGTGGCCATAGTCATTTTGTGTGAGAGAGTGTGAAGACTGAAGAGAGCAACCCTAGCTAGCAACCGTTTAGGCTCGTCCTGCCTATGTATGTAGTGGAGCGGTTTCCTTTTCTCTCCATATGAACCTATTTATATTGCGTACGTGCCATTGAAGAAAAAAACTTTATTTATAAATGATGCGGCACCTACTACTCATTCTCTATAAACCTTGAGCTTGGCATCTCCAAAATATTAACCTTGCGATTGGCTCTTCGCCTCTTCGGGAAGTCGAGCAATAATGGTACTGCAGTATATATCGTTCTGGCTATATGAGACCGAATGAAATGCTGCACGTCCACCACGTGGGCGAGGGTCGAGGGACGAGGGAGAGTGCATACTATTACGTCCGTTTCAATATGGACTACATACAGAGCAAAATGAGTGAATCTACACTCTAAAATACGTCTATATACATCAGTGTTTGGAGTATGTACTAGTAGTTCATATTGAAATCTACTAAAGGACATATATTCCAAACAATATGATAATCTCTCTAACCAAGGTAGGGACGAGGAGTAAACGGAGGGAGTAGTAAAATTTTGTCCTCGTCCTGCGAGCCACCATGCGCGTGGGTGAGGGAGCGGGCGTAAGGCGTACTAGTAAGCAAGCTTCACCTCATCCTGCGAGCCACCGCGCCCGTGGGTAGGGGAGACAGCATACTAAGCAAGCTTCTCCTCATTCTGCGAGTTGACGGGACACATCAAAAGTACTCCATTGTATAGAGCCTTGCCTCTAAGGTAGGCCCCACATGGTTTGCCTCTTTTTTAGCATAACGCGTCAAGTCGCTATTTGTTTGTTCACCCGTGGTAGACGATCCTCCATAAAGTGGACAACCAGTACACGTGTCAAATTACCACGTGGGCTGCCTTTTCGTACAGAAATGAGCTCCACCGTGTACCCGCGCGGGTGTGGTTGGGAAAGAGACGGGGGTACGTGCGCCGTGCGTGCACCTTTTCTCTTCGTGCACGTCCCCCACCTACGTGGGTGTGTGTAAGAGAGATACAAACCTAGACAGATGGTGTGTGCGTTCGTGAGTGTTTTTTGTTTTTTTGTGGGGGGGTGGTGATTTCGTGAATGTATTTGTGGGAATATGTGTCGATGACATCTCAAACAAAATTTTGCATGCAATGTGTGTGAAATAGAGGCATATCCATATCATATAGAGAGGGCCAGAGGGGGCGACCCACGAGAAGAGAGGGAGGGGTCATAGATATCGATAGAGTCGAAGAGAGGATCAAGTGGGTGGGTGCGAGAGGGATGAAGAGAGACATCGAAATTGTGTGTGTGCAAGTCAAAGATATAGGGCGAATGACCTACCAGAACGTCAGAGGGCACATGGAAAGTTTGTGTATGGCAGGGAGACATGACTAGAGCGCTCGATGTATCGGTGTGTGTGGGGGGGTGGGGGTAGGGGGAGGCAGAGGCCTAACTAAAGAGGTAGAACGACTTGTATATGTGTTGAGAAGGAAAGACCCAGCTATGTCTTGAGGGAAATGGGTCGACATCCATACATAACTGAAGGACGGGAAATAGGTTGGGATAGAAAGAGAGAGAGAGAGAGAGAGAGGAGAGAGAGGGAGGGAGAGGGGTAGAGTGTTGGATGGGTGATGGAGTTACTTCTCGAAGATGGTGGGAGAGGCCTACTAGACAAACTGAGGGTAGAACTGTAATATTATCAATAAGAGTGTGGATGTGTTTCTGTGTGTGCCTGTGCATGGTAGATCTGTCGGGACGCATGCATGGATGATGAAGGGGAACCATGTGTTTGCTAAGCAAACCTAACTAGATCGGTAGATCAATTGTTGTTTTGTCGGAGGAAGGGAGAGACATAACTAATGAGGTAGATCGATCGACGCGTGGGGAAAAACGAGTTATAATTAAGGACCTAGCTAGCTATATGTATAGCGGGAGATCGGTCGGTGTACATCCATTTGTTAGAGGCAAATAAGGCCCAGCAAGACGGATAGACAGAGAGGATGGAGCTAGGAGGTGGTGCGAGAGGCCGAGCTACTAGCTACACAGGGGGAGGAGTGTGTGGTTGTGATATCGATGAAAAGAGGGGCGAGAGTTTACACGTGTGTGGGACCGTATGAGAGACATGAGGCATGGACACAGAAAGGAGGAGATGGAAGGTGCGTGTGTACGTATGTTGTAGGCAGACGTTGGATAGGTTTATCGATCGGTGTGTGTTGGAAAGGAGTTGTGGAGACTGTGGGAGAACGACCTAAATAAAAAATGAATGTGCGCGATAGATAGAATGCTGAGGGAGGGGGAGGGCGAGGAGGGTGTGCGGCATGCACGAGAGAAAGTTAGTGCTAGCTACAAAGGTTAGAGGATTGTGTGGGTGTAAGAGACTAACAAAGATCATAATTTGATATGAAAGTGGATTCATATATTTGAATAGGAGATCATAGTGTTATAAACATATGCATGCATGAATATAGCGGTGATACGTGTGCTGCGGTTTTGCACATGTTATACCATAATGTGATAATGCATGGCGTTTGCAACTCACAGCTAATTGTCGAACAATCTAAACCATACTATATATCGAACAATCTCACATTTTATTTGAATTTGTGATAATGTGTGGCGTTTGCAGCTTACAACTAAATATCGAACAATCTAAACAATACTATATATCGAACAATCTCACATTTTATTTGAATTTGTGGTAATGTGTAGTGTTTGCAACTCACATCTAAATACTTGTAGGCGTAGGGGGCAGGGCACCATACATTATGTGATAAACACATTGTACATAGGAGACATGGTTTAGATTATGAAGATCTAGCTAGAGCTTGAAATGTACTGTGATTTGAAATCAACATAAAGTGGATTCAAAAAAATCGAGTTCGAATTCATATAGTACACATAGTTCATATCTAACTCAAGAGTAATCATGTGGTGTGATGTCAAGATAATACACAAACGATGGTTTAACTTGACAATAATGATTATTGTAGATCTTATTAAAATAGATAAACGAATTCAAATGGTTTGACTTCACAACAATCATCATTGTAGATCTTATTCAAATAGAGAAACGAATTCAAATTTAGTTCATATTGAAGCGGTAGTATATACGTTTAGAATGCACTAAAACGTTCATTTGAGTAGCACGTTGCATGCATTATACACGTAGCGAAATTTTTCCATTGAACATAACATGAATTCAAAGTTTTGAATGACATTTGTAGTGCGAATTGATTTGGTACAGTACACGGGACTAGACTCTTGTGTGCTGCGAATTGATTTCTTTTTGTTTTTTTTTGTCGATGAAAGTCCGAATTGATTTGGTACAGTACACGTTGGGCTTGTCCGGAAATGTCAACCCGCGCCTTGTTACCCCGAAATATTTAAGATATATCTTTGTCTCGTTGTGCTTCGACAACTCCCTCCATCTCAACCTGCGCCTTGCTATTCCAAAATTACAACGCGCGCGAAAACTCTCACCTCCTGTGAAATACCGACACGCGAAATGCCCGTGATACCCCTGAACCGAAAGAACCGCCTAGCTCAAATCGGTGGGGGTAATTCCATAACTTACCCCACATTTCGGACAAGCGCATCCCTAAGCCATGGTTCCCCACTCCCATCCCATGCGCCCACCCATTCGTACACCGAGGCCGTGAAAACCCACGAAGCCCCACACCCTCCTCCGTCCGCCACCCAGCCGGAGCCTCTTCCCCGACGACGTCGTCCACAGCAACACCTCGACGTCCCTCATCCACCGTACTGGATGAGGATCTGTCATCGATCTCGTCATCTCGCTGGTTCAGCCACCCTGTCCTCCACCTCCAAGGAGCTGCCCCGACGTTCCCCTCGTCTTTCGCGCCACCTCCATTCCCACACCGCCGTCTTCACCTGCACCACCAGAAGAGCATCATCATCATCGTTTCCTCAGATGAAGTTGAGGCCTAATCCGCGCCACCAAAGAGGTTGTACACTAATCGCCGCATTTTCTTATTGATTCGATCTCACGGTGCTGCCCGTGCTCGGTCTCGAGCCGACACGACGCGGCTCCATCCACGGCGGCGTCGCCGGCCATTTCCTCCATGGTGTCGCTCCCTCGGCGGCGACGCCCACATCAGTAGGAGCTGCTGATGCTTTAGCTCTCGCTCGTGCTGCTGCTCTGCTCTTGCTCTCGGTCCCCTGCTTGGTCTGCTCTTGCTATTTCTCTTGCTCTTGCTTGCGTTGCTGCTCTCGCTCTTGCTCTTGCTTGCGATGATGCTCCGATTTAGCTACACTTTAGTCGACTGAATCGACTTTCGGGTCAGTCGATTTTCTGGGGGTGGGGGGGCTAGCCGGAGTTAAGGAAGAACTAGCCACAGCGGGGAGGGGGGCTCGCCGGAGAGGTACCCCACTATCTATCTTAGGGTTCAGGGTGGGGGCGGTGGTCGCCGGCGGTGGTGGTGCGGTGGCGTGGGGAACGCCGGAGAAAAAGCTCGGCACGGGGGGGGGCTAGAGGGATGTCCGGGGCGGTGGGGAGTGGTTTCAGGGCGGGCGGGGTGGCGCACGGCCGGCCGCAGGCGGCAGAGGGCGGCGGTTTGGTCGGTGGTGATTGGCGGCTCAGGGGGTGGAGGTTGAAGTTGAACTACAGGCCCTTGATTTCGTATCCAACGGCTGGAAAATCGACTGACCAGAGATGAAAAATTCAGTCGACCGGCTCTCGCACGCGCTGCTACTGCTGCTACTGCTTTTCTGCTACTAGCTAGTGCATTCAGTTTCGACAGTAAAATTCAGTTTCGACGGTAAAATTCAGTTTTGACAGCAAAATTCAGTTTCGACAGTTAAGTTCAGAGATGAGCGGCTGATGTATTTTACATCTAGCACTTTGTGGTTATGTATTTTACGTCATCTATTGGAGATGCTATTAGAATTCCACTCAGGTTAATGTTGTCTCTCTGTCTGTCACCTTGACCTCGGTGTCGTACAACTCACCGAAGCTGCTCCAATGACGAAACCCTCCATCACAGCGGAGCAGTACCCCGGGCTCCATCTCAAGATGCCTAAGTTCTTCTTCCCCTCCTCCGACAACCAAGTCAGTTGGATCATCCTCACCGACGAACCCAATCACGCTGAGATCGACATGGCTTCACCAAAGAGGTTGTACACTTATTGCATCTCTTTTGTACTCTATATGTTATATATATTGTCCACTGAGCACACGCAGTAACGTGAAATACGATTAGTTTCTCCTACTATATGACAAGCAGTGAGGTACCATGAAACTTAGCTATCCGTGATGGACTCTCTTGAACGCCATCATTATTTATCTCTATGTGTTTGAGCTGTGCATTTGTCGATGGGCCTGGGAGTTGAGCTAGTAATGACAATGGCTCGGGTCCAAAGTAGTAGAAGTAGGCAAGTAGCACAATTTTTTTTTAGTGTAGCTTTTCCTTGCTCAAGCCTGCCTACTAGAATCGCTAGTGCTTGAAAGGAAAAATGAAGGAAAAACATAGGAATTGGAAAGTTTCCTATGGTACTACTATTCATGCATTTGGTTCAAAGGAATGGAGCAAAGGAAAACTGTAGGATTTGTTCCTTTAGTGTCTCCTTGAAAGAAAAACCGTACGGATTTTAATTTCCACTTGTCCTCCTTTTCAAATTCCTATTCATGAAGGACAAGACTAAGAGATAGTAGCATAATAGCATTATAACCGTACATTTTCTTGTGGTTTGACTTAATCTAACCATGCTTCTTTGCATCCTGTGATCTTCCAATTCTTGTGAACCAAACACCCAGATTGGTAGAAATCCTATGTTTTTAAATTCTCTGTTTTGCACGTGCATTCCTATCCTATTACTGTATATTTCCTATCCCTGCGTTGTTAGAATCCTCCAATTCAAACGAGCCCTTACAGAATTACTTCTCTTACAGGTAGTTGTCAAAGAAAACCTTGTGTGGTTTATCCCGCTCCTGCTGCGCCGTCGTCCACCCCAGCTCAGCTGCTCCAACGACAGAAGGGTCCAGCACAGCAGGGATCCGGCCTCCAGACTGTCTTTCGCCGCCTCAGATCTTCTTCCCCGCCGCTGGCAGCCATGAAAACTGCATTACCATCATCAACCGAGCAGATGACCTCGAGGACTACACGGGTCCGCAAGAGAGATCGCACTCTTTCGTGTCTGCTTACGTTATGCATCGCGTAATATTACATGCTACTTTATCGTCATGTTCACCGATTAGACTCAGCTCCAAACTAATGGTTAAACTTGAGTTTTTAAATGGTTGTGGGGTACATATCGGGGCCGCAATCAATAGTATCTATCTACTATCTGGTTAATCTCTGGTGTCTACTATGAGTTTCATGTTGGGTGGGAAACAAACAGTAAACAAGCCATTATCTGTATTTTTCAATTGAAGCCATTACCTGCCTGCTATCATTGGTTTTGGGTCTATCCACAGGTTGCTACCATCACTCTGGATTTCTGCATGCACTCCTTACATAATCTCACTATGTTTCATTCCTATGAATGCTAGTTATTATACACAATGGAACTGAACATGTAGAGCAAAAGAGACGAGCCTTGCATGGCAATAAAATTTCATGTAGACGTCGCTCCATGGTAGGCGCAAAGGCAGCCCCCCCCCCCTCCACCCATTTTGGATTGTAATCAAGAAGAAGATATCTGTTCTGAGGGGGATTCAGAAGGAGAAGACCATTCCTATTTACCCCCTGAGGTCTCCGCTCTAACTTGGCATGCTGATGTTGGTTATATCATGCATATGGTGCCTTGCATTGCTTACTTTATACATCAAATATGTCAACTGCTTAGTTTAGACATGCTTTGTGTGAATGCCATATGTTTAGTTTATTCATCGTTTATGTGAATTATGCAACACCATCTTGTTTAGCCAGGCATCATATATGTGAATCTTGCAATGCCATCCTGCTTAGCCAGTCATCTTAATGTGAATTATATCAGGCCATCCTTTTTTTTACATTCGTATTACATTTGTCAACAATGTTAGTACATTCAACTGCTCTTCGTGTGCATCAGCCATTTGACACGGTGATGGCAAATTCTGGAGTGAAAACAAGGTCTTCTGAGCAGACTATGCTATCTGACGAAGCGCATATCTCACTGGTTACGGATAGCTCCTCAGAGGAGGATTCAGAGACAGATGACCAGTCCTCTTCTCCCCCCGAGGTGTATGCTCTAACTTGGCAGGGTTATGTTGCTCATATCATGCGTATGGTGTCTTGCATTGCTATGTCATTTGATTAGTTTAGACATGCTTTGTGTGAATGCCACATGTTTAGTGTGTAATTACCATATATGTGAATTATGCATTGTCATCTTGTTGCAAGACATTATATATGTGAATTATGCAATGCTATCTTGTTGCAAAGGCGTTATATATGTGAATTATGCTATGCCATGCTGTTGAGCCAATCATCATGTATGTGAATTATATCATGCTATCATTTTTTTTGTATTACGTGTTCCATTTGTCGACAACAATTGTATATTCAACTACACTTCCTATGCATCAGCCATTTGAAGCAATGATGGAAGTATCTGGAGTGAAAACAAGGTATTCAGAGTGCATAATGCTACTCTTGAAGCAGACATCTTCTGGATACTGAGAGCTCCTCACGGGAGGATTCGTAGACCGATGACCAGTCCTATTTCCCCACGAGGTCTATGCTCAAACATGGCAGGTGATATTACCCATGTCATGCATGTTGTCTTGCATTGCTTAGTTTTTACATCATATATGGATTGCCATCTGCTTACTTGCTTACTATATAAATCATATATTCGAATTATATCATGTCATCATGTTTACATGCACATCATCTATCTAAATTATGGCATGGCAACCCATTTAAAAAAGACATCATATAGTTATATCATCTCATCCTGCAGTGTTTACAGTCATCGTATTTTGAATTATGTCATTCTATCCGGGAGTTATATCATGCTATCATGTTTCCATAGGCGGTATCTATGTGAATTATGGCATGCCAACCTATTTAATAAACACATTATATAGTTATATCATGTCATCCTGTTTACATAGTCATCATATTTTGAACTATGTCTTTCCATCTTTTTTAGTTAGCCATCATAATGTGAAATTGTGTCATGCTATCCTATTTAGTTAGCCATCATATATGTGAAATTGTGTCATGCTATCCTGTTTGGTTAGACAACATAAATGTGAATTATTTCATGCCCTCTTTTATTCCCCACTATCCATTGCACCTGTCTATCATACAATGTATGTACATTCAATTACTTTTATTGTTTATCAGCCATTTGAATTGGAGAGGGTGATGGAAGTATCTAAGGGAGTAACAACACGGTCTTCAGAAAAGATAATGCTACCAGTTGATGCAGATACAACCACGGTTGTACTTGCCCAAGAACCAGCCCCGCCACACATAACCCAGACTCTCGCAGACTGTACCTCTACCCAGTTGGACAGAGAACCAGCTACACCCCTTCTAACCCCAACCCCAGCAGATAGTAACCCAGTTCCAGTTGACACAACACCGTCTCCACCACAGAGCACCCAAACACGAGCAATTAGTAAGGGAACTGTAGTGCCCAAAGCACGAGGACCACCACTTCGAATCCCAACTCAACGCTTAAAGGAGAAGAAGAATTGTTCTCAGGTCAGGTTCTGTAGCTATGGTTCATACTCCTTTGCTCTTGCATCACTGTATTTACTCAGACCAACTATTTTCAAATTTGAAAGATGGAATTGAAACTCCAATGGCACAACAGGTATGTTTTAAACCTGTTAATTTAACTGGTTTGCTGTTGTAACTTACTCTATGTTGATTTCGGTTTCAATTGAATAAACAGTTATGTTCTCATGTCATGCACATTGCAAGTGTTGTTATTGCTCTATAGTTTCCCACACTTATATTCTGTCTATTCTGCTTTGTCTTGAACAAATATTATTTGAACTGTGTCTCTATCTTGATTTGGCAACAAAAACTAGAATGATATACACCATAAAGTGACCATGGTACATAGATATATGTTTGTTTCATGCTGTTATCCTGTGCACTTTACTACTGAACTGATTTACCAAAATGAGTTTCATATACAACATGGTAAACCTGTGATGTGTCTGCTTGTTTCTATTTTAGAATGCGGACAAAATATTGGAGAACAGTACCCCATTATGCAATGGTAAAGGAAGTAATGCAGATAAGGTTCAAGATAGTGAGACATCGTTGTTGGTCTCCAAGAAAGCTGATAAAAACTACCTCGACGATAGTGAGAGAACCCAAAAGTCGTGTCTTGATGTAGTGTTCGAGTTACTGGCCACTACTGCTGGCACAAGCTCTTCGAACTCGCTGCCTGAATCAGATCGTCTTCTTGAGTCTCAACTTCAAGTTGAAAGACATCTATCAGATGTAAGCGACAGAAGTCAAGGACCGAGGAAGTCCCCGCAATTCAGATGCATACTTTACGGTGCAACAACAAGCTACCGGAGGATTTAAGCGCCAAACAAGAGAAAGTTAATAAGCTTGCTAAGCATCTTGCCAGCATTATGGGTACCCAGGATATTGTTTCTTGAGATCTTCTGAAGTGATTTCAGTTCTGGACTTGTTTTGCTGCAGCGTTTATTTGCACTGGTCGCCAACTTTGACAACCAGTGTATATGATATGTTGCTTTGTTCCCTATATTTGCACTGGTGGCGAACTTTGATGCCCAGTGATGTAATATGTGATAGCCTAGCGTAAGTTGCTTGCTTATTTATTTCCTTATTGTCTTGTTTATTTGTTTTCTTGTAGTCAGTGCTGTTCTTTTTCTGCGGTTTTCTAGTGTCTGCAATAACCTATTTTTTTAAACTAGGCCACAATAACCATGGGCTACATATTTACTGTAGTTACCATGGGCCTCCTAGGCCGTAGAAACAATAGGCCTTCTTAGGGCCGTAGAAAGAATGGGCATTCTACAGGCCGTAGCATCAATGGGCCTTCTACGGGTCGTAGCATCAATGGGCCTTCTACGTGTCGTATGATCGATAGGCCAAACATGGGCCAATAACAGACCGCATTATGGGCCGTAAATGGGCTAGATTTGGAATTGTCCATTCATGGGCCGACAATAACAGGCCGTCGTTAATCCGCCGTATTTGATGACATTATGAAAACGGCCCAACGGAGTAACGAGCCGCAAACGGGCCGATTGTAACCGCGGGCTGAATTTGGCCCACGGGCAGAAAAGGCCAATGACGGGCCGTAAGTAACCGAATGCTGGAAGTGAGCCCAAGAATAAATGGGCCCTGAGAAGGCCGAAAGATAACACGGGTTGGAAACGGCCCAATGGAATAATGGGCCATTAATGGGTATAAAGGGGTACACTGTTCATTGCGGGCCAGATTCACCACGAGTCGTTAATGGGCCAAGAGTTACAAATGGTCTCATATGGGCCGAAAGACATCATGGGCCATACATGGGCCGGAAGTTACAACGGGCTGGAATCATATTGGAAGGCCCAGATGAAGCTAGTGGGCTTAATTCGGATAGGTCGTAACGGGCCGTGAGTTAGCGGGCCGTAAATGGGCTATATACGAACAGACCGTTAACAGGCTTTCCGCGGGCCGACCCGTTACCATTTGACCAAGTCAAACGGGCCAGCCTTTTCACCGGAATGGGCCTTTGTTGGGCCGTGCCACATGTCGACGTATCATAGGCACCTCATGTCCAATGAATGGATGACATCTGTCCCAACGGTGAGCCAACACGTGTTTCCTCCGGCCAATGAGAATTTTATATGTGGAAAATCCTCATTGGTCCGGGCTATTAGCGGGTTATCGGATCCAAAACCGGACCCGATAGCTTAACGACGTTCCGTTACGGTGGATGCCACGTGTCGGTCACCCTTGATGAAAGCACTTCCATGACGCGCGATTTATCTTCATGGAAGTGGACACTTCCGTGATGATAATTTTGGTAATGTCATGGAACACTTCTACGACAGCATAGGTATGACTATCTTGATTCTATCATAAATTTGTCATGGATGTACATGCATGACAGAAAACGTGACCTACTATGACAAACACGTATCATCACGGTAGTGTCTTTTTTTTGTAGTGTTAACACACGAGACAAGATTTAGACAGCTTCGGGCCCTGGGAAACATCATCCGGCAATAACCCTACATGTTGTTTGTGGCTAGGTCTTATTCTGTATACTCATGAGGGAGACGCCGCATAAACCGGATCTCCTCTAGTTGTGTCTAGCCTTCGAGATTATTCCGCCTCCCCTCTTGGGGTGCCCTGCCCCTCCATATATAAGTTGGAGGGGCGAGTTACATGTGGAGTCCTACCAGGATTAGGCCTAGTCTATGTTCTAATACAAGCCGGATACAAGTCCGGGTCTTGATTCCTTGTAAGGGAAATATTCCCCGCGCCTTTCATCTTAAGCCGACCCATCATCATATGAACCGGCCTACTGGGCCTTGGGCCTTCTCATCCGTCTGACCCGCCCGCCGGGTCACCAGTAAGTCGCAATGTTTAGGCGGGTTGCCCGTAAACCGCCATGTCCGGGCGGGTCGCCAGCGAGTCGCCAAGCTCCAGCCGGGTCATACATCCGGTGGGTTACACCTAGGGCTGGGCGTTCGGTTCCCCCGAAACCGATCGGCTCGGTGCTTCGGTCTATTTGAAATTTCGGTTCTGTGGAAATGCTGACCGATCAGTCAATAAAAAATTAGCTAACCGAAGACTGGCAGCACCGAAATTTCGGTTCGGTCGTCGGCTCTACCGAACAGCACCGAGATATAATACTATTTAACAACAGTCTGAATCGTTGCATTTATTCTGACTATACAGTACCTGTACTAGTAGCAGCACTTTATTCTAATGTACAGTGGTTGTAGCTCTTCGTACTAGCTAAAGGCTAGCCGCCTCCCTGGTAAAATGAGCGGTGGTGGGCTGGTAGCTGACACAAGTGGGGAAAGTACTTGTATTACCCAAACTTTTACTCTGTAAAATTAGCAACGGCGGCTCGTTGGGTTAGCCACTCCACTTCCCGATGCCGCTGTGGGACTCGAGCACTGATAGAAAATAGACAAGTCCATGTACACATGAAAAATTAGCGACGATTCTTAAAAAAGAAAGAGTAGCAATGGGCATGCAGATCGGACCTACGTGGTTACTCATTTTTCGGTTTGTTCGGGTAGCGGAGGGACACACCCGAATTCACCGGACTAGGTTCGGTTTTCAACGAATGCAAACCGAACGTGCTACCGAAGTTTCTGGTTTCGGTGAATTCGTCTTCGGTGCCGGTTAGTTCGGTTCGGTACATCGGTTTTCGGGTTATATGCCCAGCCCTAGTTACACCGCGGGGTATACATCCGGCGGGTGAATCAGGACAAAAGACACAGAGAGTTTATACTGGTTCGGCCCCTTGCGGTGAAGGTAAAGGCCTACTCCGGTTTGGGATTGTATCGCTTGGGTTTCGATTACCAGGGAGCGAATATGCTTGACCTAGTTCTCGATCTCTTGTTTCTTGCCCTTAACTCGTCGCCGGGTCACCCCTTTATATACACAGGTTGATGCCCGGCGGCTTACAGAGTCCCGGCCGGCTCATACACATTGTGTCCGGCTCGGTGACTAACTAAACTTGCATTACAATACAAGTCATACATATGGCGGTTCATCCTCTTGGGCCTTAAGTTGCCTCTGGGTCTTGTATCGTCAATGGGCTTGCTATGACCCGCCATCTTCCTTGATAAGTCGCCAGTGGTATAGCCCGGCCCCTCTTGGGCGGTTTATACCCAGTAGTTATATCCCCAATAGTTAGTGAGGGAGACATAGTTGCTGCACCAGGCAAGAATAATGCCGCCACGAGTGTCGTCTGCGGGTAGCCAAAAGAAGTCATCGAACGCAGCCCCGAGGGTTTCATGTACAAGGACCGGTGAAACGCGGGAAAGCTTAGATTCTTGAAGACAAACAATACAAGGTGAGACGGAGGCAATCACAGAGCGGACGGCGGAGCGCTTGGCACCGCTGTTTAGACCACGCACATTCCAAAACACGACTTTAGGGTTGTACTCCATAGGAAGGATTTGGAGGGCTCGGGGGAGGACGGGCACGAGCGCACCGATCATGCCACAATGGGGCATGGCAGTGAAGGCACGGGCACGAGGCCATCAAGGACCGACTGCGGCACCTGCCAGCCATAGAAGTTCGCGAAGGCCCGAACTACGTCGACGGCCAGGGGCGATCAAAGAGCTTGTTGTAGCGGGCCCAGGCGGAGGAGGAGGACACGCTTTGCCTTTGCCTCAGAGTGGAGGCTCCGGTCTCCCTTGGCGATCCGTGTACTCCGACGAGGAGTGAAGTTGGGGGGCAAAGTCGCCCTGCCCTGACACGGCACCGGCGTACCAAGAATTGGGGTGACAGCATTGCTGATAGAGTTGAGGAAGCCCAAGAGAGGAGGGGGGACGTCAACAGTGTCCATCGGCTGCATTGTTGTTGTCTACTATGGGCAACGTGGCACAATCAGGGCCACGACATCGAGCGATGTGACTTGACCATGCAGAATGCGGGGGTCCGCTCCAGATGCGGCGACATGGTGGCCCAGGGGGCTGGAGACCGGGTCAGGGGTGGGGGCCGAGGGATCCTCCTCGGTAGACGCGCATATCCCAACAGCCGGGGCCACGTTAGGGGCCGAGGAATATTCCGCGGCATCCACCAACGGCACGGGGCCAGCGGGCGGGTGGTTGGCGGGGCCCGATGCGGGGCATGGGTCAGAATCAGGGGATGGATCCGAGGAAGGGTCCTTGGGAGCGACTACAGGATCAGGAAGCGGATCCGAGGCGGGGTCTTCGGGAGTGGCCGCACCAATCAGGCGTGGACAGGACGACGAGGAAGGTTCCCGCGCCTCCTCAAACCGGCCAGGAGTGCCACGCGGTGAGCCCGGGCTGGATGCGACGAGTAGTTCCTTGTCGGAGGGGCCAGGAGTTTGAACAGGGTCAAAGCGGTCGCATAACCCCACCTGGGCCTGGAAGATCGTCACGGTAGTGGTAGCATCACGGGGTGACGGCATCGCTGGCCCACTGCTTTCCAAAAGTAGGGTGGGGCCGAGGCGCATGGTGGTAGGGATCCGAGGCATCGGGGAGACATCATCGGGATGTGGGCCAAGCACGCCCTGCCAACCTCGAGAGGGAGGCCGGGGGCGAGTGTTGCGCGCGCCGGCGCCATTGGAGCCACCCGGAGAACGCCCGGAGGAGCGGCTCGGACCATGCGGGGAGTGTCTACCTGGCGGAAACTCATGGCGGCGAGGCCATGGGCCCGGCACAGGTGGGGAACTGCGATCAGGACCATCATCCCCAGTGCCCAGACTCGGAGGCGGTGACGGGGGCAGCGGGAGGCGGTAGTCCTGGGTCTCCATGACGTGAATCGCCACCGGAAAGCAAACCAGGGAACAGGCAAAATGCTCCACGCGCTCGGGATCAGCGTCCGGCATCACGGCGTCGTCGCGGGGCGGCACAAGGAGCTCGGAGGAGCGGGATATGCCGTCGGGGTTCGTCGTCTAGGCAGCCAGCCAGAACACAGACATGTCCTGCCCCGAGCGCGTCTCGGGAGCGAGGTCCTCGATGAGGCAAAACGGCGCCAGCAGGGTGTCCGCCGAGGCACGTCTCCCTGCGTGGTCCGGGATGCCACGCATCTCCATGAGCACCCGCATGCGAACAGTCACCGGCTCACCGCCGGCGATAGGACCCCAGGGGGTGAAACGGAGCCGGAACCGCGGGGAGCGCATGCTCGAGGCGGCGACACGCGCCTGGGCGTCGCGGGAGCGGAAGCAGATGAGGACATCAGCAGGGTGAAGGTGGCGGTGGACAGAGAACTCGTCAGGGCAGAAGTCGAAGCGCTCCTGGAGCGTAGAGGAAATCCCATCGACGAAGACGCCCCTGCGGTTGCCGGTGAGAGTAGCCACCAGAGATAGGGACTGCAGCGCCTCCTCGGATGCCACCAACTCCGCAGAGCGCAGCAAGTAGCACACGGCCCCGGCCGGGCGGACGGGGAGATGGCCAAAGAGGGGGGATCTCGCCGAAGAAGACCCAGGGCCCGAGGAGAAGGTGCCAGGGAGGTGGACGCTGGAGGCAACGACTCGGTGCGGGGAGACGATGGTCGGGAGGGTGAGGAGGGCGCAGACCCGACCCCAGAGGACGCGGGGCCGCTGGGTTCAGCAACACTCGCGCTGGATGACCGCGGGGAGCGGTGGCGGGGACGCTTTGGCGGAGTAGAGTTGAAGGAGCAAGGGAAGCGCGGGGCGGTGCAGTGCCGCGTGATGTGGCCGTAGAAGCGCCATCGCCGGCAGCAAATGTCGCGGCGGCACTCGGAGCGCGGGTGTCACAGGCGGCAAAGGCAGCGTGGGCATTCATCCACACGCTCCAGAGGCGAAGCGGGGCACGACGGGGCTGGGTCACGGCAGCGACGGACCTGGGAAGGGCGAGGGCGCCGCTCATGGCGACCCCGTACGGTGGTCCACGCAGGCTCGGGCGGCATCTCCACGGGGTCCGCGACCGGGTGGACGCGGTGGATCTCCGAGTGCGGCCCGGGGCGAGGAGCCGCGACGACGGGGTCGGGGTCCTGCGACGGGAACCGGAGCACCTGGGCGTAGGACGGGGGACTGTCGTCCAACCACCGAAGCTCGCGGTAGCGGCCGTGCCCGGGAGTGGGCGAGGGGGTGGCCATGCCGAGCGGCGGCAGGGGGCGCAAGGCGCGGGGAAGGTGGACGCCGGGGCCGGAGTGGCCGCCGGCGGGGTTGGCTGGGTGGGGCTGGCTAGGCGGAGCGGAGCGACAAACAGATCCTAGTCCTTCATGTTGTACGTTGTGTCTTGGTACGCCTCAGATTAAGCACTATTTATTTGCTAGTTTATTTCTAGCATCTTCTGGCTTGAAACTAACGTTTCTTTTGCAATAAATCATGAGTAGACATGGTGCCACGCGAGGATGTAATCATGCCCGTGAGCTACCACGTGATTCGTGCAGTTTTAATACACACGTAGTGTATACTAACTTCTCTTCTCCGTATTCACGTAGTATAGTTTTCTTATTATTGCTCTGAACGCATTGAGTTTCTGTCAGTCTTAAT
The DNA here is from genome assembly GCA_021605145.1 of Aegilops bicornis. Lineage (NCBI taxonomy): Eukaryota > Viridiplantae > Streptophyta > Magnoliopsida > Poales > Poaceae > Aegilops > Aegilops bicornis. The sequence continues at coordinate 672,196,846 of CM038670.1, forward strand.
GGCTACATGCGGCATTGAGCAGGTCAGAACGCATTCAGGAGAGAGGAGGAGATGGGCAGGAGTGGCAGTTGCAGCAACACAGTCAATGCCTTAACTTTGTGTTGTTCGACAAACTGGATGCTCATGCTTCCTCTGCATGGTGCTCATCCACCTGCATTTACGTTTGCCATTGATCCCACCATAATGATGTTGATTATGGCTCATTATCAAGCCCACCTGTGCAGATATACCACATTCCAGTTAATTAGCTAGAGCCTAGAGTAATATTATTTGCACCCTTATCAAGTACCTTCAGTAGTCAAGACCACAACCCAGCTGCTACTAAATGTAATATTTGAGCTTTGCAACGTTGCAGTTAAGGTCCACCATTAGCACTTGCTTGCCTTAGTCACAAATAGTAACCATTCAGATATTATGATAAATTTCCATCTTCCCATACAACCAGTAAGGAAATGAAGTATTTTAACTGCCCCCAGCAAAACAGCCATAAACGGTCACATGCGGTCGACGGACGTTAATTCACACGAGAATAGTGTGTAATGGCTTGCAGGCTATCAATTCACCCAGCATGAATTAATATTCTGCCAACGCATTGAAAATGCATGCGCTCTCCTTAATGGTTGACACAGACCATGGGCAATATTAGCAAGCGATAAACATCTTAGATGGTCTTTATAGTTAGATTAGCACAAAAACTAGTGTATGAATTGGATTTCTTAAGCACTTCTAATTCAACATTGATGCACACGATGGTAATATACAACACGTCAATATAAATCACTTGTTTTACGAGATAATGAACTAGATATAATACAGATAACGTTCATAGTGAGTTATATTTAAGTGATGACATTGTCACCAGGTAGGTGCTGATTACTACTTAGCGTAGCACGAGTAGGGCAAACCTCAAGGGAATAGTAATTGGATGATAAGACATAGGCCAAATACAAAATCTATATCTATTTGAAAACATCTTCAATTTTTTTAAATGCATGCCTTAGTTAATGTGCGTCGAAGTTCATTTTCTTATAAATCTCGAACATGAAATTATTTTTCTCATTCAACTTGCAATTCATATTGCAATGCACATTCACGAAAAATCTCATCAGTTTGCAGTTAATCACAAGCCGAAAGTTTGCATTGCCACATGTTTGATGTGTTGTAGTTACAACTTACAACCTATTTGGGAGTGGGACAAAACATGTGCCCGTGTTTAAGCTGCATAACCCCAAGTTCCTAAGCATGTCAAAGATGAGCAAGTGATTATATGAGCAGCAACAATACGTGCAATAGGAAAACCATGCATCAAATAAAAATGATCTAACATAATAAAAGTGAATATTCAACATAATTTTCTAGACCCCACCGACATTTTACACCAGCCAACTTAAATGGTCTAATCAAGCTGCTGCCCTCCCCAGCTCCAGCCAGCTAGGGGTGTTTAAAATACTCAACATCAAGTCCATCGACAACATTTACTTAATAAGTAATTGCAGAGAAGTTAATGAAGAGAGATTTGGCTGTATCCAGCTTCATTTAAGATGCCCAACCACCTACTTATATACAAGTATTTGTTGAGTTAACATATTGTAGCGTTCGGGTATTCATTTAAGAGCTATATTAAGTGTTAATCTCACAGCATGCATGGGCCGTCCGGATTTTATCCTCGCGTGGCACCATATCTCAAAAATCCGCATCTATTTCTTTTGCTGCTATATATATGTGCCTCAAGTTCCGCGATAAGATGTTTTTGCAAGCTACGGGGACGGAGGGAGTATGTTGTATTGCTGTGTTGGTCCCGTCTCATCGCGGGACTTGCGGTACAGTTAGAATGCGTCGGGACCATCTCTGTGCTCCGAGAAGAACAATGCTAGTATAAAATTCTACGGGTCAAAAAAAGGAAAAGAATGATGCAAAATGCTAGTACTGGCTCCTGCGATGCCATGCGTTCAATTGGATTTCCGTAGCATTTGGCGTACCACGGCAGCTGCCCGGAACCACTTCACAAAATGCACGGCAGCTCTTTTCATTTACTACTGACACGAAGCTCTTTCATGATTACTGGGACCCAGAAATTGGAAAAGTCAAGGCGTACTACATCGCCACCTGTACTCAATCATTTCAGCACATTCTAATGATTCCGTAATTAATTACTTTACGATCTTATACTCCTCTCCCCCGGCATGCATTGTGGCAAAAAGGATCGTGGAACGCACATATGCCTGGGTCGAAAACTTTGCTTAGATTTTGGAGCGTACAGAGGTAATTTATGCGGAGCCTAAATTTAGCTGAGCTAGCCACGGGTACAGTCCTTATTGTCCACCTGCACACCTGCTTGCATCGCACCTACCTGCAAACGTACATGCGATATCCATTAATTTCGTGATCCATCCACGGCATGAAGGGACAGGGAACCTAAACCGCACGGAGGTCTCAATAAAATCACCACACGGCCAACTCAATTGGCGCTTGTAGGTTGTCCTAGACCTAGAGGCCGTGTACCGTGTCGATACCGTAGCGGTGTGCGAGCACCGGAGGATCTACCTTTCTGTTACTAGGAGGCAGGCATTCTGCGCACGTACATCGATTGGTTCGTGAAAAACCTCGCACGGTCACGTGACGGCCGCCTAGATTTCGTTAGGATCACGTGCAGGCGCAGTGGTCTGATGGCTGAATACCGGGTTCAATTCAATTCGGAATCTGTTGGAGTACGTTACCGTCAGGCAAGCGCCGAATCTCGCCAACAATGAGTGCCTCTGATCTTCTGGACCTGGGATAACGCACACAAACCGGGCCGTTTTGGCCCCGGGCACCCCGATGACACGACTGCACGAGAGGCCCCTGGGAAGACACACCGGCTTCCTTGTGCTCTGACGCTTCCCTCCGAACCACCCACTGTTCCAGGGAATCTTTGCGTCCCCTTGCAGACAAAAAGCACCTGGCTCTTCTCCTAGCGCCCGAGTTGACGCATGAAACCGTCTCTGTTCTGTTAAAGGAAAAAAAACCGTGCGAGTCTGCGAGATGGAACGAACGAGTTCGACAAATTTCAGAGTGGTCGCACCCGCGGCGATACGACGCAGCCAATCGAGTTGCCAAACAGGCTCCGAACGTAGGCTGGAAGGACGTGTGCTTGGGTGCCAGTGGCACACACGATTCTACAGACCATATTTGCTGTGTTCGGTTAAATCGTGATGGGCCCATCAAAGAGAAAAGATGGGCATGCAAGACGTGTGCATCAACCACACGTCGCTGTTTCACAGCGGGTGTGTTAGCGGTGTCGCATGAAGAAGACATGTCTAGGTGAGCTGCATGAATGAAAACGAACGAACCAACTAGAATGAGTGTTTCCGCTTGTTGCACGTGACTGTCAAGTGTCAACAGATCGCTCGCGCCTTCCCGGCCCGTACGTCTCGCTGTGGAGAAACCGGGCGCACGCAGCCGCGCCCCCACCAGTCCACCACCTTGGTGTGTGTCCGTGTTGCTGCCGGTCGGCCACGTCGCGCCGCGGAGGGGGCGCACCGGAGAGTAGGACGCGCGGTGGCGAGGCGCCAGAGGAACGTGACGCCGGCAGGCAAACTGAAAGCGCGCGCCACGCAGGCAGCATCGCACCGCTCGTTCGAGTCGACGAGTTGGGAGCCCCTTTGTCGCCGCTGCATGGGCGAGCGGGTTACGCGCTCGGTGCGCTTTGAGCGGCCAGGAATGCCGGTGGCAGCATCTGTTGCTCGCGACGTCACCGGGCAGGGCCGAACACTTGTTCCTTTGACCACGCACCCGCCGATATATCTTTCCCTTTTTTCCCGAAAAAAAAGATATATCTTTCCTTTCTATAATCCCTGATCCCTACACCTGGCGAGGGCATACTGCTTGACTCGTGTGCCGATAGCTGATTTTCCGATGCTTTTTCAGATCAGATTTTTCTATACTTGTGTACTCCTATGTTTCTTTCTGCTGCTCTTCCAAAAAATAAAATAAGGGCCTGTTTGATTTCAAATAAGTCATCAATTTATAAGTCGAAAAGTAAAAAAAAGACTTATTTTGCCAAACAGACCCGACTTATAAGTCACCCCAACTTATAAGTCATAAGTTGCTCCACCCCAACTTAAAACTTATAAGTCACTCTCTTTTGCGTGGGTCCCATCACATGCATGATATAGATTGGTGTGGAAAGATGTGTCAGGTGACTTATAAGTCAGGTGACAACCAAACATACGTGACTTATAAGTCACTGATTTTAAGTCACCTGACTTATAAGTCAGGTGACTTATTGGAACCAAACAGGCTCTAACTTTGATTCAACCATCCCATTCTCAAGTCAGCAACTTAAAGTATTACTCATATACATTTACTTGTTTAATCATGTAAGTATTAATCCTTGAACGGCAGGCAGTACAAGGAGCTTTAGGAACTCGGATTAGTTGTTTGAATACCGAGTTGCATTTTTTTTACAATCAATGTTAATAGTGGCATTCTTTGGTAATGGAATGTAAGGGGTAATTAACCTAAGCACGGCTTAAACTTTTGCTTTCGTTGAGAGTTAAGGCTCTCTTTTTTGCGAATGAGAGTTAAGGCATTACCCCCCCCCCCCTCCTTCCGAAAAGAATGTCAAGAAACATTAATGACCCTTCGACTAAATGAAATTCACAAAATTGTCCTCAATCTGTATTGTACGTCTAACAGGAAAGTAGGGATTGACATATAGGTCGTCTAGTCCAAGCGGGTGATAGGATTGCTCGTATATATATGTCTGGTGAATGAATTTCCCTCATGTGGCATCAACCCATACCCGTCGTCCATTAATAATTGGATCCTAACTATTTTCAATTCCCATTCCACATGCCACCACTTCATGTGGCCCCTTCTAGTGGGGTGATATCTTTAAATTAGCTGCAAAATATTGTCTCATGGCCCATCTATAGTCTCTGATGGTAAATCCATTATCTTCTGGCAGACAATTGAAAGCTTGGTGGTTCCTCTACCATTCTCAGTGAGAGATTCTCGAAGACTTTTTTTCAAATCCGATTGATTGACTCTACTCCATCCATGAGGTCATGTCAGATGATCTTGTATTCAACTTCCATCTGCCATTGTCTTCTGAGGCTCATGTGGAGTTTATGAATCTTCAACCACTGGGTGTTTTCGTTAATATAGTCGAAGCGACAAGAGATGTGTGGCAATGGCCTTTTAATTCGGGTGAGTACATGCCCAAATCTTATTATACTGTTGTCCATGCCAACATTGTGGTGGGCACGATTTTCAGTGGATATGAAAATACTCTTGCACTCTCAACATAGAAATGTTTGGTTGGTCACTACTGATGGACCGTGTGAACACAAGGGATATGATGCAAAGAAGGCATTGACATGTGGATGATGACACCTTTGTGTTGTGCCCCAATTTGATCCATGAAGATATTGCTCATTTATTTTTTACTTGCAATTTCAGCGGAGAGTTTGGAACTATCTTGAGATCAATTGGGTGGCTCAGCCAGCTATGACCACCTACTAGATGGCTGTTGCTGCTAGGATAGACTTTGGAAAACCTTTTTTCACTAAGGTAGTGTTCACATATGCATGGAACATATGGACCATCAGGAATTCAAAAGTTTTGAGGAATGAAAGACCATTGTTTAGAACCTGGAGGCATGATTTCATCCATGATATCACACTTCTTCCACATAGGATCAAATGTAAATATAAGGCTAGTTTCTTAACTTGGATTTCTTCTTTACCCTAGTTGTATAGATGACTAGCTATGTGTCGGTTTCGACCCCTCTAGATTGTATGTAACCCTTGTTTTTCTTTAAATTTCATAAAGGAGTTGTGAGGCTGTTTGCCTTGCAGTACAAAGTTGAAAAAAGACACATGAGGGAAATTTTGTAAATGCAACATGAAGAATTTATGAGATAGTCATGAGTGAGGCTTATTTGGCTTGTGTTTTAAATATTATGTCTAAACCTATTGGTGGAGAACCAAAATTATCGCTTCGAACCTCCCGTAGTCGCGTACACCCGTACTCAGTTGCTGTCACGCATGCAACATAGCACCTTTTTTTTAGCAAAGCAACATAGTACAGGTGGTAGAAGCGCAAAGACTATATCACACTTATAGCGACTGTAGCTTTCGTCTCGCTGAAGCATTTTCTTTCCCCGTCATAAATACGGTCGGACCGTTTCAAAAAAAATTGATCACTGGTGATGTTAACGTTCGATCGCTCATTGTAGCTACAGCTTCGTTCGAGTTGTTTTCTTTTTCTTTCCTTTTTCTTTTTATTTGTTTTTTCTTCCCCTTTCTTCGGTCTTACATTTTTCTTTCTTTTTTGTTCACTGCCCCCCCCCCCTTCATTTTTCATGGTTTTCATTGGATTTTTTTCTTCTATGTTTTCTTGGTTTCTTTTTTCTTTCCCAGTTTTCTTCTAGTTTTCTGGCTTTCTTTTTGGTTTCCTTTGTTTCTTTTTGGTTTTCTTTTGTTCTTTTTTCATCGGTGTTCTTTTCTTTCATGCTTTTAATTGGTCTTTTTATTTGTTCATTTTCTTTGTTTTTCTTTGTTTCTTTTTCGTTTCCATTCATTTTTAATTTTATTTCTAACTTTCTTCGTTTTCCTTTCTTTCTTCCATTTATTCAGTTTGTTTTTAATTCTTCGACAAATGTCTACATTTTTCATAAACATCTTTACATTTTCCGTGTACATTAGGAATGTATTTTCTATACATGTTTCAGTTTTTAAACACATGATTAATATTTAAAAACATATTTTGATCAGTACTTTCTTCACACACATTGTAAATTTGGGTATATATAACGAACATTTTTAATACATGTCTAAATTTTTAAAAATACATGATTAACATTTTTTGATACAAGATCTAAGTTTAAAAAATATTTTTGTGTTCAAAATTTTCAATACACGTCCTTCATTTTTCATACACATCGTCAACATTTTTATACATGTTTGACATTTTGTGAAATAGATGATTAATTAATTTTTTTCCTTTCTTTTTATGTTTGAGGACTATTTTTTTCCTACATATTTTACTTCTTTGGTATATACAAGGAACATTTTCTATACGTGTTTAACGTTTTTTAAATACATGATTAACATTTTTTACAAATGATGAACATTTTTCAAATTTATGTTTTAATATTCAATTTTTATATGCATGTTCAATATTTTTCTTATACATTGCGAACATTTATTTTATACCTTTTTAGCATTTTTTAAATACATGATCAACATGTTTTCATACAAATTTTATTTTCTATATATTTTTGTATACATGGCAAACATTCTTTCTATACACATTTAACATTTTTCAAATGCTAGAATAACATGTTTCGAATATTTGAAAAACAAATCATGCTTCATTCATAAATATTTAAATACATGATAATATTTTCATACACATCATAATTTTTAATACATTTCTCATATACATCAGAAATATTTTCTCTATACACATAAAAGATATTCCCAGTTCTTGGTTAACATTTTTTTAAAAATTGTTGAAATGCTTTTTGTAATATAGAGTATTGATTTAGAAATTTGGAAGTATAAACAGAAATAAAAAACTAAAGAAAAAAAGGAAAAGAAAAATGTGAAAAAATAAAATAAAAAAGTGTCAGTTGCCTCTCGCGCGCTGGGCTGGGCCATTTATGAACGCGCCTGAAGCGAGCAGACTATCTGTCCCGCTTGAAGCGAGACAAAGTTGCGCCCCTGTACAAGGGCTTCAGCGTCTAGACTTTGAAAGCCCAATAGGCCTATATATTGCATCGTTGCCAAGTTACTCAGGCTAGCATTTGGTTCATCTATGTGCCGGATTTGTCTGAAAAAAAAAATCTATGTGCCGGATCACTCTAGAGCGATAAGCAGCAAATAGCAGAGTAAGATATGCATCGTTGTTCACTAGGCTCGGTAGCATTAGATGAGACCTCATGTTCAGCACTCTCAGCGTCGGTTAGTGATGCTGGCACTCACGCGCGATGCGAAGCGGGCCGACCCAGCATATGCAAAGAAAAACAATTGACTCCTTTTTCCAGTCGTTCTGCTAACGTCCGTTGCGGTTGTTCCGCTCGAGCGGATCAGCCGCTCGTTCCACTCGCTTTCTTGGGAGATCTCGCCGGTTGACCGGTTCACCTGCTGACCAGTTCATGACTTCAAAAAAAAGTTCATAAAATTTGAAAAGAATAATGAAGTTGAAAATAATTCACAAAAAAAGGATTAAAAAAATCACGAACTTGAAAAAAGTCCAGGAATCAACAAGTTCGTAAAAATTGAGAAGAGTTCACGAAAATGAGAAAAGTCCACCAATTTTACAAAAAATCACGAAATTTGAAAAAGTTCATGAATTTGAGAAACTTTGTAGCGATTGAGAAAAGTTCATAAAAAATCGAAATTTGAAAAAGTTCACGAATTTGGAAAATTTTAACAAATGCGAAAAAATCATAAAATTTGAAAAAAAAAATAGATTTGAAAAAAGTTCACAAAAATCAAAATTAGTTCACAAGCTAAAAGTTCACCAAAATTATAAAATGAGAAAAGTTCACAGATTTGGAAGTTGTTCACACAAAGGTGAAAAAGAAAAGAGAAAACCAAAACAGAAAACTTATAGAAGAACATAACCGGAAAAACGTAAATTGAAAAACTAGAAGTAGATGGGCCGGCCCGCACCTAACCTAGCGTACTGGGGAGCGCCCTATACGTAAATGCCCTTAACCAGCGCTTAGGGCTCCGAATAGGGATTAACGCATTATATTGGACCAAAAAATCAGCATGCTTTTTCAACAACAAAAGTTTAATCTAGTGCCATCGTTCTTCAAGGTGCCGGAGGGTTTGAAGCATACCTACTACCCCTCCCCTGAGCTTAGTTCAGAGTTGCCTCAGCGCGCTCGAGTATCGTCGTATACAATAAAAAAATGCTTTTCTTATGGGAAAATATTTAATTACTAATATTAATCAGGTGACCCACGGACAGGACCTTACGCCCATACCCTACCCAAACTAATTGGGTTGCCCATGGGTGTCCATGGCCATGGGATCTATGTGGTGCCCCTACCTACCTACCTAGGATTGGGAAAACCCATTGTACCGACCAACAAAAGAAAGAAACAAGCGAGCATCACGCGTCCCTCCTCTCCTCCCTTCAGCGTTGCCGTTGCTGCCCGTTGCAGCCCTCATTCTCGACGCGAAGTCGTCCTCTCTTCCCAAACTCGTATGTAGCCGCCTCTAGTCACCAACTAGCAGGTGGCCTCCGGTCATCCACGGCCTCCCTTCCAAACGCGAAGATCATCGGCCACATCTCCCCGTGGGCTGGACGAGTTGAAAGTCAACCAACATCTCCGGTCGTGAGCTATAGTTATCTTTGCACATCATCGCTTCCCCTTTTCCTTATTTATCTACTTGTCATGTGTGTGCTATATATTGAACAAAACGCCCCACAAGTTGATATAGTGTCTTATTTATCTCTTTGTCATCTGTTGCTGCATGTCTCTAATTGATACATTGGAGCATTTAGTTCTTGTGTTTTACTCCCTCTGTTCCAAAATGTAATATTATTTTTGGCATTATCATACATTTTGGGACAGAGTGAGCTCGCATCGCCTTCCCCTGGCTCTAAACAACCAAGCTGGCCACTGCCACTGCCACCGCTGGGGCAAGCGAATGATCGTTGCCTGCCGTGGTGGTGGCGCTAACTTGCTAGACTAAATCATTTATGTTGCATACGTGATTGGGACGTTGCGCCACCTCAGTTATGGGTTTACTAGATTGAGATCAATCTGTAGACCTCCTGCCTAACTATATCCTTTTGAGATTATTTGTCAGACTTAGAAAAAATTGCAGAGAGTGTTGTTTCCAACACTCGTTTATAGCTCAGATATCTTCATTAGATCATTTCTCTGATTTATTTGCATAAAATTTGAGCCAATTCTTAGAATTATTTGTACATGCATCCATTGCGATAATCAAATCATTTTTTCTGCCAAAAAGCAACGTAAACTTTAAAGGACCCTCTTAGCTTGCGAACATTCGCTTGGAGGGGATGTCATTTTGAACGATTTTGCTGGCAGCTTTAGATGTGAGGGGATGACAACTTCTTCAGACCAACATGACAGTTTCATCATAAGAAGACATTTTTGTTTAAAACAACCACCGTTTGATCTCGAAAAGGAACTAAAACCACGAGAAAAAAGCTTTCGCTTGCCATCCCCATCTCAATCGATGTTCGCTCGATAACATTACCAAATTTAAAACCATCTACCCGTAGTCGAGAGTTTAAAGCTACAAACTGAATAGATGATGTAGGTATTCTTAGGTACAGACAGAAAGCTTTCATTTCCTACAAACTAGAAGGCTCAAAATTGACCATCCTATAGTCACAAAGTAGCGACATATCGAACAGAAGGGGACAAACTAGAAAGGCCATGTGCCAACATGGCCTTGACGATGGTTGTGACTTGGGAAATATGGAAAGAGCGGAGTATTCTGAAAATTAGTGCCCTGACGGTGGAATAATCACAAAGTAGCGACATGGCGAAGACCGCGGGGGAGGGGGGGGGGTGGTTCTTTCTTTGGGCACTGGTGGGTCCATACATTTGAGTAATGAATGTTGCGACAGTGATTGTTTTGTTTCCCCGCTTGGCGGGTCATTGTCTAAACATTCTTGATTAATTAATGAAAATGGCAAGTTTTGCCTTGTTTCAAATAAATTTATCACGAAGTAGGAGATAATTTCAGTGCAAACACACAAGGTACAAGGTTATCCACATTACAACATACTTGCCCAAATATGCATACATGTTGGCTACCGAAATTCATCATAAACCCAAAACAGAACGATCATGATCACTGGAGCTTTCTAGTGCAGTTATTTTAAGTGTCAAGCAAGATCGCAAAGATGCCAACTCACTCTGAGCAACCGGCTTGAAGCCAGATTTTTTGGTGTTAAGCTTAGGTTTTCTTATCAACTAGCTATCGTTGATGCCCAACGCAACAACAGTGGGCGCTGCGGCTGAGCGCGCCGTACCATCTAGTTCAAGTTAAGAGGGAGGCAACGCCTGTAGCCCTCGTCATTCTGCTCTCGGTTTTACTTATTATTTTTTTCGAAACGGAGGTAAAAGACTTGCCTCGTCGATTAATTAAGCAGAAGAGAGTTACCTAGTTAATCAACGGAAAATCGGGCGAAAACCGATACAAACCAACCATATGTGGACTACTCACGGAGCATGCAACCACGTAAACACGCGATCAACCCGACAACCGTACCCAACATGTAACGACCACCAACCCCCACATTGCTACATCGCAAAGAAACACCCAACGAGAGTAACATGGCCGAGGACGACGGGCACCACCAAATCCGCGCTGACAACTCAGACCATAAGGACAACCCAAGAGACTGATGACCATCCATCAAACAGCTGCGGACGCCTTTCTTGTGGCGCCTGTTGGGGATATAACTATTTGTATAAGCCATCCATGAGGGGCCGGGTTATGCAAAGAGAGATTTATCAGAAGAAGCCCAAGACCAAGCATGAAGATGGTGGTTCAATAAAGGGTCTAAAGCCCACGGGCGACTTAAGGCCCGTCGTAGTAAACCGCCATAATGGCATGACTTGTATCATAAGGTAGATTTAACTAGTCACCGAGTCGGACACTGTTTATGAGCGGCGGGACTACGTAAGTCGCGAGGCGTCAACCCGTATTATAAAGGGGCGACCAGCCCGCTTGACAAAGCGAAAACAACTCATCAATAACCGGGCATAGCGTATCTCGCTCCTTGGTCATCGAAACATCAAGCAAGACCAACCCAACTAGATGTAGGCCTTACCTTCATCGTAAGGGGCCGAACTAGTATAAATCTCTCGTGTCTTTTGTCCCGATTAACCCTTTTAATCTTCCTAGTTGCGATGGCTCTACGACTAAGTCCTTGCAAGAGGACATCTGCCGTGACAATCCCACGACAGTTGGCGCCCACCGTGGGGCCAGCGCACCATGGATTTGAGTTCTTGAAGGGCAACTTCGAAGGGCTCAAGGGATCTGTGATGGGCGGATGACCAAGAGTCGTCGTGGCAAGATCTACATCGACGGCGAAGGCTGGGGCCCGATGCGGCTCAATTGAGTCTGGTGCGGGTCCCCTTTGGCGGAATCCACGTCTTCATCGGCGGATTGGTGAGCGGGCCTCGAGCGGACTGCTGCACCGACCTCGTCGAAACGGCTCAGCGTGCGAGACCCGCCCGAACTCAACCCGTCGTGAAGCGTGCCTTCGTGGGTTGCATTCCACGGGGGAGAACTTTCTGAAGGATCTATAGATGGTGGTGAGACGGCCGTTCTCTCCGACGGTGATTCGTCCGCCGGTTCAACAGATTCGTTGTATCTGTTACAGGATGGCGGGCTTAGGGGCTGTTTCGACGGCTCTAGTATTCCGGACCCCTATGTGCCGCCAAGCTGGGTAGGAGTCTTCATGGCTGGTACTCAACCCGGTCAAAACTCAACGGCTGCAGCAGCAATAACGTCCGGGTCGAGGCGGCGGGCGAGGAGGCCTGTGCGCCCGCGGCTCAGTCTTCTTGGATCTCATGGATGGTGACGGCCCTATTAACAACCACAGTCATCCCTGCGAATCAAGATGAGCATAACGCGGAGGTGGCACAGGTGCGTGAGGAGATAGCTCGGGCCAAGGAGGCCTTGGCAGCTGAGGACACCAGGTTAGCCACAGAACGGGTGGCTTTGGATGCACGGGCACAACAGCTACAGTCAGAGGCCTTCCAACTTACGATGAGCCTGAACTCATCTAACGAGGTGATGAGGAGGAGACATCAGAAAACCCAATCCCGTTTACCTCCGGTTTATGATCCTTTGAATCTTTTCGCTACACCCGGAGCCGGCCCAAGTAACCCACCAGATGCAAATCAGTTTATGACAGCCGGAACAGGAGGGTCGGCTCAGCCTCGGGAGATGGCACCTCCTCATGGGAACATGGCACCGCCCCTTTACGTACCGATACCGCCGGGTCACTTTTCCAACCCCATGGAGAACTTGATCGCAGCATCAGCACGTTTGGCGGCTCTCCCGGTGGACGGTGACGATCCAACAACAGTGGAGACCCGAAGGATCGAGAGACCTCGTCGAGACAGCCACAGCTCGAAGAGACTTATTCCTACAGCGGGCATGATTCATTCAACTCCTCCTCCTTGGTTAGCTCCGGCTCGTCCAAACCGGAGTCCGAGTTACTGAGCACATGGAGTCGAAGCTTTGTCAAGCAACGCCAGCGCCGTAACCCGCCCGGTGGTTATAACCCGATGCAGGACCGAATACGTCGGGGAGGGCGAGTGGGCGGCTCGGCTAAGCGGCTCAACAAGCGGCTCATCGGGACTTTCCAGTTATCCACGACTTCCGTTGAGGCGGGAGTGGCTACAGTAACCGGCGGTGTTCCTTGTTTAGTAGCGGCTCCATGTAATGTACGTTTACCCAAGGACTTCAAGGGACCTCGGAAGGTGCGAATTACACGGCCGACTTACGGCCGGAGCATGGATCGAAAGTTATGAGATGGCCATGGAGCTGTTGGAGGTCGGCGATGCGACAATGGCTAAGTACTTCACCATGATGTTAGATGGAACGGCCCGGTCTTGGTTAAAGGGCTTGCCACCCAATTCCATTAGTTCATGGGCGAGCTAAAGGCCCGTTTCATCCGAACTTCAAAGACACTTGCAAGCAATCTATGTCGATTGTGGACTTGACAAATTATGGCAGGAGGAGGGTGAATCCACGACTCATTGGGTACGCGGGTCAAGGAGATAATACATTAAATCGACAAGATGGATGCCGCTCTGCGATCCTCATGTTGGAGAAGAAGCGCCGCTTTGAGCGGCCGAGATGTAAAACCTGGGCGCCTTAAGCGTGATTGCAATGATATGGGTAAGGTGATGGCAGCTTTAGTCAAATCGCCGACTACGATAGTACCAAGGATCCGCGTCGATGAGGAAAAAGACGGGGAAGGGAAAGAAGAACGGCAATGGAAAGGGTCAAGACATAACCCGATGAATCAAGGAGGCAATAAGCGTAAAATTTGAAGGTAACCCGAGTTTGTAGCCAACGCCAATGCACAGTGGTAACAATCGAGACGTAAGGGCAAACCGCCCCTCGATCTGGCGGGCGGGCCCATCTCTTGAGCAGCTACTCAATGAGCCTTGCACGAGACACGGCACCGAACGACCGCCACCCACTTATGGAAAGATTGCGCCAATCATGAAGGTTTTAAGAATTCCAACACATTTGATGGCAATCACGGGTGGGCGGCGGCTCGAGGGCGGCGGCTCGAGGCCCGGCGGCGGTTCAAGTTCCGGCTTCGGGGACATCAAGGCGGCTATAATCAACGATGAGTCCGGTCAAGGAGGACAACAACGGCAGCGATCGGGTTATCAAAGCCACCAAGCGGTGAATAGTTAAGCGATATCACGTGTTCACCACTAACTTGTGCAAAGCGTGACGGAAGGTTCATAAGAGGGTCGTGAATTCTGTTGAGCGGCGGTTCCCGTTATTTGAGGTGGTCAGAACAACCCATTGTATGGAGCAGGGAAGATCACCCTCTCCGGGTTGATAATCCGGGTCAGTTAGCCTTGGTGGTAGCACCTCAGGTTGGTGGATATAAATTCACTAAAGTACTCATGGACGGAGGTAGCAGCATCAATGTCCTCTATTATGAGACCTTTTGACGCATGGGATTGACTGATAAGGATTTGAAGACGTCCAACACTGTTTTTCATGGAGTGGTGCCTGGTAAGTCGGCTTACCCAGTTGGCAAGATTGAACTAGAAGTGGCCTTTGGAGATGAGTATGATTCTAGAGCTGAGAAATTAACTTTTGAGGTGGTCAAAATCAAGAGTCATATCATGCTCTGTTTGGTCGGCCGGCTTATGCCAAGTTCATGGCATGACCGTGTTATGTTTATCTGGAGCTTAAGATGCCGGGTCACAAGGGCACCATCACCATGCATGGAAGTCGAAGGTAGCCTGGAATGTGAGGAGGGCGGCAGCGGCTTATCTTGAGTCTGTTTGTGCAGCAGAGGAGCTGAAGTTTTATCAAGACAATGTTGACCCGGCGGATATGACCTCTCTAAAGAAGCCAACCACCGAGCATGACCCGGCGATGAATTTTAAGTCGGCTGCTGAAACCAAGCTTGTTGATTTCACTCCAGGTGATTCATCTAAGCAGTTCAGTATCAGTGCCAATTTGGATCCTAAATAGGAAAGCGTGCTTATCGAGTTTCGTGAGAACCAGGACATCTTCGCATGGAAACCATCTAACATGTCGGGTGTACCGAGAGAACTCGCTGAACACACTCTCAATATTGATCCGAAGTATAAGCCAGTCAGGCAGTTTCTTCGACGGTTCAACGAAGAGAGACGGAAAGCTATTGGAGAGGAAGTCGCCCGGCTCTTAGCGGCTGGGTTTATTGTTGAAGTTTTTCACCCGGAGTGGTTGGCTAACCCGGTGCTTGTGCTCAAGAAGAGCGGCGCGTGGCGGATGTGTGTGGATTACACGGACTTAAATAAGGCTTGTCCGGTGATCCCTTTGCTCTCCCGTATTGATCAAATCATTGATGCTACGGCGGGTTGCGGCGTTTGAGCTTTTGGATGCTTACTACGGTTATCATCGAGATCAAAATGGCGATTAAGGACCGGAGAAGACGGCTTTCATCACTCCATTTGGAGCCTTACGTTATGTATCTATGCCATTTGGGCTCAAGAGTGCTCGAGCGACTTATCGTGATGTGTCTGAAGCTGTCTCCACGATCAAATTGGGCGCAATGTTCACGCTTATGTGGATGACATCATGGTGAAGTCCAGAGAGAAGGAAACCTTGATATCTGATTTGAAAGAGACCTTTGATAATCTCCGGGTTTATAAGATGATGCTTAACCCGACAAAGTGTGTATTTGGTGTACCTACAGGCAAGCTCTTGGGTTTTCTGGTCTCAAACAGAGGCATTGAAGCTAATCCGGAGAAGATCAAAGCAATTACCTCTTTGGCTAAACTGGCGTGCATCAATGATGTTCGTTGGCGGGTCGTGTTGCTTGCTTTAAGCCGGTTAGGTGAGAAGGCCCTACCGCTGTGTCGGATGATGAAGAAAAGCAGACACTTTTATGCGGGTGATCTTGCTATCTGCCTTTGAGATTTAAAGAGGCAGTTATGCGAGCCACGGTCCTTGCGGCTCCCATTGATAAAGAGCCGTTCTTTGTTATATGTGGCTGCTAACTCACGAGCCGTCAGTGTTGCCATCGTGGTGGAGCGTAAGGAGGCTGGCAAGGAGCATCCGGTTCAACGGCCGGTTTACTACATTAGTGAGGTGCTCATTGAGTCTAAACAAAGGTATCCACATTGGCGAAACTTGTTTACTGAGTGTTTATGGCAAGCCGGAAGGCAGTACTTCCAAGGTCATCCTATAAGCGTGGTAAGTTACGCCTTGGGAGACATCATCCAGAACGGGGAGGCCACAGGACGAGTCGCCAAGTGGGATATTAAGCTTGGGCCTCATGGTTTGAAGTACATGCCGCGTACCGCTATTAAGTCTCAAGCCTTGGTAGACTTTATCAATGATTGGACAGAGTTGCAGGCACCTGAGGAGAAGCCAGATAACACATATTGGACTATTCACTTTGATGGGTCCAGGTAGTTGGAAGGCTCGGGGGCTGGAGTGGTTTTAACTTCCCCCCGAGGTGACAAATTTTGTTATGTGCTCCGGCTTATGTTTCCTTGTACTAACAATGCAGCTGAGTATGAGGTCTTACTCCATGGTCTCAGGATGGCCAAAGAGATGAATTTGAGCCGGGTAAGGTGTTTGGGTGACTCAGATCTCGTGGCTCAACAGGTATCAGGCAAGTGGGACTCCAAGGATCCCTTAATGGCGGCTTACCATCGTGAAGTTGATGTTGTGGCTAGGCACTTCAAAGGTTATCCAGTGGAGCACATTGATCGAAGGAAGAATGAGGCGGCTGATGCTTTAAGCCGGCTAGGATCTCGGCCGGTGCCGCTAACACCTTTCTTGATGTTTTGCATAATCCTACGTCAAGGTGCTCACAGAGGAGGACCTAGCGATTGCAGAACCCGGAGGCACGGTGGTAGCAGCTCTTCTGTTATCTGGATTGGACGATTGCCATATTTGGCTTACATGACCCGGGAGAGTTGCACGAGGATGAGACCTTGGCGAGACAAATCATCCGTGGTCCAAATCCATGACAATTGTTCATGGCGAGTTACATCATCGCAGTGTCACTGGAGCTTTTCAACATTGTGTATCGCCTGCGGAGGGTCAGGAGATACTTGGTGAGATCCATGAAGGGGATTGTGGTCATCACGTCGGCTCAAAATCTCTTGTGGCCAAGGCTTTCCGTCATGGCTTTTATTGGCTAACGGCTCATGCTGATGCGGAGGATCT
This sequence comes from Aegilops bicornis, assembly GCA_021605145.1. Classification (NCBI taxonomy): domain Eukaryota; kingdom Viridiplantae; phylum Streptophyta; class Magnoliopsida; order Poales; family Poaceae; genus Aegilops; species Aegilops bicornis. Next base: position 672,214,269 of record CM038670.1, read on the forward strand.
GGTCAGTAAATGTGACGGATGTCAGAAATTCTCACGACGAGCTCATGTGCCGGCTAGAGAGTTTAAGGATGATTCCAATTACTTGGTCGTTCGCAGTCTGGGGGCTTGACATGGTTGGACCTTTCAAGAGGTCTAAAGACAAAAAGACACCTCCTGGTGGCAGTGGATAAATTCACAAAGTGGGTTGAGGCAGAGCCAGTCAGTAAGTGTGATGCAGCCACGGTGGTTCAGTTCATGAAAAAGGTGATCTTTCGTTTTGGTTTTCCACACAGTATTATAACTGATAATGGCACTAATCTTTCTAAGGGTGCCATGGAAGAGTTCTGTCAACTCGAGCATATCCGGCTCGATGTTTCGGCTGTTGCTCATCCTCAATCCAATGGTCAAGCAGAAAGAGCTAATCAGGAGATTTTGAAGGGTATTAAACCCCGGCTCTTGGTCCCCTTACAGCGGACGCCGGGTTGTTGGGTGGAGGAGTTACCCTCTGTGCTTTGGAGTATCAATACTACGCCTAACAGATCTACGGGTTACACACCTTTCTTCATGGTGTATGCAGGAAGGCGGTCCCGCCAAGTGACATCGGCATGACTCACCCGTGTGGCGGCTTACGTTGAGGCTGATTGAAAAAGCTCGTCGGGATGCACTTGATTTATTGGATGAGGAGCGAGACTTGGCAATAGCCCGCTCGGCGATTTACCGACAAGACTGCGCGCCGCTATCACGGTCGGGTTAGAAGCAGAACCTTTCAGGAAGGCGATTTAGTGCTCCGGCTCATCCACGATCAGTCTGATATGCACAAGCTGTCCCCTCCTTGGGAAGGACCCTTTGTGGTCAGCAAGAATCTGAACAACGGGTCATACTACCTCATCGATGTTCGAGAGCACAAAGACTCACGTAAGTCGGAGGAGGAGACCCGCGGCCGTGGAATATCGCTCATCTTCGGCCTTATTATACTTGAGTCACCGGCTCTCAAGATGTATATATTTTGAAGATGTATATATTAAATAAAGCAATAAAGCAGGACCTCTGTCCTTTTCACCCTCAAAGGTTTATATGTCTTTTTTATCAGGTGGTGGAAACAACCAACAGGGAGCGAATCATATCTGAATCCGGTTTTCCCTTTGGTCCGGCTTATGATCATATCCGAATCTAGCCATGATCACTTGGGGGCTTCCTGTTCAAACATAGGTCGTATTCGAACCAAAGAGAACATAGCTGTCGATACCCGCTTGATCGGCATACTGCCAAACCCATTTGGGAGCTTCTTGATCATATTTGAATCGTAGCTTAACCCCTTTGGGTCTGACGTGGATCGTATTCGAATCAGCGTCATTAAACAACTCTTATGGTCACTTGGGGGCTTCCTATTCAAACATAGGTCGTATTCGAACCAAAGAGAACATAGCTGTCGATACCCACTTGATCGGCATCGCCAAAGCCACTGGGGGCTATATGATCGTATCTGAATCCTAGCTTAACCCCTTTGGAGCGGTTTACTGATCGTATTCGAATCAGAAGCCTTTGAATATTGTTTATTATCTGTTATATTTCATAAGTATAATTACTTGACTACTTGAGATCTTCTTGAAAGCCTTTGTGAGATGGTTTTTGTTCTTCCGGCTTAATATTGATCACCCCAGGTTGTTAAGTGCCAAGTGAATATTATATATTCCAACTTTCAGGAGTTCAAATTTACCCGCATGGGTGGGGTCATATAAGCCGGCGAGATTGCCAAAAGGATCACAGGACAGATCAATATAAGCTGGAAGAATATAGCGATGGCGGCTTAAGAAAGTATTGAGCGCCATAAACATGCACGAAGGCATGACAAAAGTCGAGAGGTTTTTTCTACCCTATTAACCGACTCCCTGAGTCTGAATAATGAAGCATTGTTTTCACAAAGACATAAACATATGATGCCTGGCGGTTCACTCCTTTGGTTGGCTTGAAGAAACCGGGTTATCCTTCTCCGCCTCTCTCCGTCGGTACTGTCTGGAAGGTGGGCGATGCCAGTCAATGCCACTCAAAGCTTCAAACTCAGCTTCGTCATCTATTAAACCGTCTGGGTCGACTTCAAGGGCAAAGGTATGCTTACGGATTTGAGGGATCAGGCTGACGTCGTCATAAAGAGGCGTTGGAATTCTCCGATTCTCGCTGTCATAACCCGGCTGATATTTGGTAAGATCAGTATTGTTCCCAATAAGAGTAGCCACAGGGCGTATATCTTTGACACAGGCGGTGAAATCCTGTTCATCAAATAAGGTCCCATCCTCTTTCAGACTCGGATATCCAAGAGCGAGGTCGGCCGGGTCTAGTTCTGGAATCCATGCTTTAGCCCGGCTCCAGCGGCTATGGCCCGGCTCTTGCAGACGGCCTTAGTTCTTGGATCCGGCTGAGGTAACCTGACAAGCCGCTTGACGCGTCTTGCGAGGAGGTGAGGAACGTCATTTGATAAAGCTAAAACGGCCAAAGCACGTTGTGACCAGGCGTAGAGCTGTTCCACCAGTGTAAACCGCCTTCAGCTTGGTCAACATGTTCTGCTTAAGGTTTGTGCTCCTCGGGCCTGCATTATTAAACATAAGGTGAACCGGAGGTAACAATTGAAGTAATCATTGAAAGAAGGTTTGTAATATTTAAAGTTTGTATGAGTAACTTACCAAAGATTGCTGAGACCATTTGAGACATCTGGCGCTTTAAGCCGGACAGCTCAGCTGTGGCTTCTGCAAGCAATGCCTCTGCCGTTTCGGCCCGGGTCACCAGTGAAGCCTTTTCATCAGCCAGTTTTTCTTATCCGTCTCAAAGTTTTTCTTCAACTTCTCTTGTTAAAATCTTGAATTCAAACTCGGGGTTGGCCTTTTGGATTTCAAGTTCTTGGGCTGCCAGCAATTCTTGGTCGATAACCTCGATTCAAATTGACTTATGGCGGCCTGTATTGATGTCGGGTTATAGTCAGAATCATTATAAGATAAACATTAAGTCCCAAGCACTTTGCAAGTAAAGGTACTTGACACTTGGGGGCTAATGTATACTGAAGAACTTTAAATTGCTACGCCAGTTCATGGAAATTTAAGTCCCAAGCACTTTACAAGCAAAGATGCTTGACACTTGGGGGCTAATGTGTATCGCAAGTTCAAAGTATCATGCTACAATCGGGTTAAATAACTTTCTTTCCAAGCCGGACAAGCTATGTTAGGCAATTTTCTAAGTCTGCAGCATATTTACTTATAAGCAATAGACTTGGGGTACGTCTGATAAGTATGGTTAAGGAAAAGTAACATGGGTCATACATCGATTTTTCTTGTATCCGCTTCACCATGTCAATTTCAGTCATGTTGCTATGTACTTGGCGATATAGAGAGACGATATCCCCAATACCCATTTGAGTATACTCTGCAATGTATAACTTGGGCTTTCGGAGCTCCAAAAAGCTCCTCCTTAGCGAGCACTTGGCAAGGACAATGGGCTGACTTCGGCTCGACAAAGCGAGTCTTGAGAATCTCAACTTCCGGACCGATTGTCTTGGTCGGGCTAGGAGTTTGGGTTTATCGAGAACCGCCAAGAGTTTCTTCGTGAGCGGATCGAGAGGTTGGTCTTTGGAATATCATAAATCGGTTCATGCGGCGGTTGATGAGTGGAAGTGTCGAGGCATTGTTCGAGTTAGGTTCGATTAGGACCGGATCTTGGGACGGCTTATTCTTTTTTGCCCTCTTACTGGGCTTCACTTGCACCATGTGGACAAGGCAGAAGGGTGAGTACAAAAACATGAGTAAGGTAAAGTATAAGGTAAATAAGTTTATATTACCCGGGGGCGGTTTTGAAAGCCGGCATGTTCGATTGCATAGACTTCATGAGGAAGGTGAAGTCTCCCGATAATTTGAGTCGATGAATTGAGAGGTGGGCGTATTAAGCCCGCTAAGGGGAAAGCGTAATATAAATCGGAGATAACCTCGGTTTGGCGCTTCTGGTTACATCGTAAGCCGAGGAGAGTTCTGCATCCTTGGAGGTCCGGTATGCCTCCGGCTTTCATGAGTCTGTTGCTTCAAAAGAAATTGAGGATCTTGATAAGCTAAAGGATGTGAAAATCTTACTTTCAGGTCACCCTTCGGATTTTTGCTTTGGCAAAGGCTGCAGGTCGGAGGAGATTATAGTTACCTCTTCGTCAACCGCTTGGTTGTTCCCCGTATCCTCTTGAAAGGGTAGAATGTCAATAAAATAATGATAAGGGAGTCAGGAGAATTAAGGATTGCCTCTTCTTCATCGTCAGAAGTATCGTCCAATTTGAGTAAATCTGAAGCGCTTGGCTTCCTTTTCCTTGAAGTTCCTGTTTTGGCGGCTTTTCTTTCGGTTCTCTTGGCCGCTCTGGCTTGTTTGGCAGCCTCATGGTCATACTTAACCTTCCAGAAGTTGTCATTGGCACGAGAAAAAAGCGGTAAAGGTTATAAATAAAAGCAAGGTATAACACAGTAAGGAGTAGTTATTGAGGTTGATGACTTACTGCAGGGGCCGGGTTCTTCTTGCAAAAGGGAAGTAAGCCAAAGGCATTACTAGTCATCGTGCCCTCTTTCAACAACGTCTGGGTCGTAGCCTCCACTACATCATCTGGTAAGTCGTTGGGACTATGACGCAGTGGGTCATTCTTCTCGCCTGAGTAAGTGCACATTAAGCCGGGGCGGCGGCTTAACGGAATCACTCGCCAAGCGACCCAGACTCGAACCAGGTCAATGCCTTCTAAGCCATTTCCAAAAAGAGCTTTGATTTTACTAATGGTGGGAGCGAGTGGCGGGGCGTTCAACGGCGGTCGGTTTATCCAAGCGGTGGTGGTTGGATTCAAGGCGCAAAGGCGTGGAAGCCGGCGAGAGATTTTCCTCGGCCGGAGAAGTGTCTGGCAAGAGAACCACGTCGATTCCAATCCTTTGGATGACTCGGCGATTCGACATAAGGAAAAAGGCAATCTCTCCGCTTGTTGAATCGAGATGCCACCAAGTTCGAGACTAGGCCCGTTAGCGCGTTAGATTCTGCCGGTTTAAGTAAAACAATTCTCTGAATAAAAGTAAGTTGGGTTCTTCTCCAAGGTACACCTCGCAGAAGACTTGGAAGTTGCAAATATTTGACACGGAATTGGGCCCGATGTCTTGAGGTCTGAGATCAAAGAAATGCAAAACATCTCTGAAGAACTTTGAACCGGGTGGAGCGAAGCCCCGGTTCATGTGATCAGTAAACACGATCACCTCCCCCTCCTTGGGTTGAGGCTTCTCCTCTGACGGGTTAGGAGCACGATAAGACATGACCTCTTTCTTGGGCAGTTGGCCGGATTTCACAAAATCAGACAAAGTGCTTTCTGTAACGACGGACTTGACCCGATTCTGTGTCACCGGAGGTTTGGGAGCCTTGGGTGCCATTAGGCAAATTGAAACCTATGACAAAAGAAAAGTTTCCGGTTCAATTTATAACCCGGAGGAGAACATCGTGAATTTATTCGAAACGACGGCTTAAGAAGGGGCCTGATGACATATGGGTAATTATTCAGTGGTATTTAAGCCGCTACAAGTATCAAAGGCGGTTATATTTTCTTAAATCGCCGGAAGCAAGCAAGGTTGACCAAACAGTGTCATTATCGTGGTTGAACAGAGTCAACAGGTGCAGATTTTTGGCTAAGTGTGGAACAAACAAATTTCACAAGTTTCAGCTATTATTTTGGATCAAACAATTGCTCTGAAAAGAAAAAAATTATAGACCTAAAACCAGTACAGAGAAGTTCACTCGAAGGAGGCCTTTAAACAAGGGAAATGAGATCTGTTTCTATTCGAGATGGATGCGGAACAGCCACCGCAGTAGTTCTAGCTGTCTAAAGATCGAAAAGGAGCACGAGAAAGGAAAAATATCAAGGGTTTGCAGCGGCGGCGATGAACACCGATTTAACTCGGGAGGCCGTAATGCAGATCTAAACGCAGGAAAGGAAAAGGGCTTACAAATGCAGAGCTCTGCGAGGGTTTCGTCGCGTTTCTGGTTAAGTCGTTGATGCGGGCTGAGTTGGAGAAGACGAGGAGCTCGACGGCGGCGGCGGCAAGTGAGCTCGAGTAACAGGTGAGGCGGTGGAGAAGATGAAGACGGCGGGGAGAAAATGAAAAGGACCTAGGTCGAGCCTATTCTGAGGGAAGGGCCGACGGGACGGTGTGAGAAACGAGGAGATTGAATATCATTATCCAAATGACCCGACGCCTCGGGTTTCGGGACAATCAGTAAAGGCAAAGATCCGTTGAAGATATAGCAGAATAAAATAAGGATTTAATTGGAGATGACGTCAGGACGGGTTAACGCGGATCCAGAAGATGACGTCATGGCGGGTTAAATCCTTTGCAAAGACGGAAGACCGAAGGCTTATTTCTTAAGGTATTTTAAGATTGACATGAACCGTTTCAAATCAATCTGGGGTCTAATGTTGGGGATATAACTATTTGTATAAGCCATCCATGAGGGGCCGCGTTATGCAAAGAGAGATCTATCAGAAGAAGCCCAAGACCAAGCATGAAGATGGTGGTTCAATAAAGGGTCTAAAGCCCACGGGCGACTTAAGGCCCGTCGTAGTAAACCGCCATAATGGCATGACTTGTATCATAAGGTAGATTTAACTAGTCACCGAGCCAGACACTGTTTATGAGCCGGCCGGGACTCTGTAAGCCACAGGGCGTCAACCCGTGTATATAAGGGGACGACCCGCCGGCGGCTTAGGGCAGAAAACAACTTATCGATAACCGGGCATAGCGCATCTCGCTCCCTAGTCATCGAAACATCAAGCAAGACCAACCCAACCAGACGTAGGCCTTACCTTCACCGTAAGGGGCTGAACTAGTATAAATCTCTCGTGTCCTTTGTCCCGATTAACCCCTTTAAACTTCCTAGTTGCGATGGCTCCACGACTAAGTCCTTGCAAGAGGACATCTGCTGTGACAATCCCACGACAGCGCCACTCTTCATTCTCTTGCTCCTGAGAGCATCCAAATCCGCTCTCGGTTTTACTTATCACTATGCTGTCAGACGTGTGACACTGTATATGCAAGCTGGAATGGTGTTACTTCGTGGATTGTATTGACGACTATGTTCTACTCCGTATAAACCTGAATATAACTTATACATTATACATTACATCAGCGTTATATATTCCTTTTCTACCGTCCCAGTGCCTAAATGGCCGCATGCGCTCATTTGGACGGTAATTAGTTGGTTGTAGATACATGAATTGGGCACATCTGGCAAGATCTAAAGCAATGCCAGTTTCATCTGCTTATAAAAGATAGGTACAACCAACCACTCTCATGCGCAAGAGGTAATTTCATAAGCTCAAGACTTATTTAATTCATCAAAAAGGTATGTCCTGTATACTATTAAGAACACCATCTGATTCGTTCACACATCTGGAAAGGGCATAGCGGCTCAACAACCAGCAAATTAAAAACAGAGAAACCAAGCATATTGGGCAGAATCTACTCCAACACTGCTCTGAAGCAAACATCAATCCAATTCCAATTGCTAAAACAACTTTTCTCACATGGCTCGACAGCTGTTTGGTGATTAGATAAAGAGACAATGAAGGGGTGCCTTGAGCATTGATTATAAGATAGTATCAAATATACAAACACAGCCAACAAACAAGAATTAAGAGGGGGCTTTCCACAATGATTTGCTATAAGCTGCTATAATAGGCAATAAACAATCAATCTACTTAATTTCCAGTTCAAAATGGACGAAACATGCTTACACTCAACCTGGTATACATTGAACAAGATGAACATACTCATGTATAATTAATTTGCCTAGAGCCAAACAGATGTAACAGAGAACTCAACAAGACAGTCAGAACACAACTACATACCCCATGAAACTAACCTTTATATCCAAACATCAGCCACCCTTCATATCCAAGTTGGGCCAACAACTTCATCAAGAATTATCGCAGATTGCTGTGATTCTCAAACGGGGTGGTTGCTCGGTTCAGCACTCCTTTTCCAGAATGCTCGCCGCCACCATACCTCGAACCCTCTCTGAATGTTTGGGCAGTCCTCCCCAGAGTTGAGGAACCGATTAAACCACGCAAGAAAGATCTCCTGCTGAGTTGCAAGTGGCAGTGTCAGGATCGTGTTTGCCAGCCCCTCCTCAATCAAATGTCGGTCAAGCCCCTTGCATGCTCGCCGCATCCACCCAAAGTCCTCGTAGAACGGCTCAAGCCAGGTACTCAGGAGCTGGGAGCGGGCCTCCTTAGACACTAAGATCTGTCCTTTGCCAACCCCGACGAAAAGCCTTGCAGTCACTCGGCTCACTTCATAGCGATGTATAGCCGGAACTTTACCGTGCATCTCTGCCAACTCATTCTGCATTGCCCATGTCCTCAAGAAGTCCTCGGCAATCTGCCGCTCAACAAGGATGTCAAGCATCCAATGCAGGTTATCAGCCTGCCTTGCAATCTGCGTTACCTCCGATTGGTCACCGCCTGCAGCCCTCACAAATTGCTCACGCAGCAGGCACAGGCAGCCATTGCATGCCGAATAGAGTGACTCCTTGCGGAGGTCACCACCAATGGCTCCGCCACGCGATGCGCTGTTCTCCCTTAGCATTTTGGAGACTAGACCCTTCATCTCCCTCCTTGCCTTCTCGTCTTTGCCCTCCAGGACAACCTGCAGGAGCCTAACTAACACCTCTTCACCACCACCCACACTACTGCCGCCATTGCAATTTGCTCCCATTTCTACCTCCTCAGTCACTACAGAAGGTGCCAACTCCAGGGAGACCCTCTTAAGAACCTCCCCAGCGCCTGAGTTCTCAAGATGCAGCTGCGTCAACAATGCCGCCACTTTCTCGTCATCATCCTCCGCCCACGGAGCCGCCTCCAAATACTCCAAGCAAGACAGCACTCCAGCGTCGAACACGATGGCTGCGGACACCTACAGAAAGAAGGTGGAAATTAAGGACCAAAAGCAAAATGATACTACCAATTGACCATAAGACAGGAGGAAAAGAAGAAAGGGGCCGTACCTTCAAAATGCCGAGGACCTTGGCCACATCCTCCCTCATGAGCCTCCTACGGAGATCCTTGCAGTACATGAGGCGCAGCGTCTCGACGTACACCTCGACGTCGTCGCAGTCGGAGATCTCGACGATGTGGGGCAGCGTGCGCTGCTGCTTGGACCAGCGGTCGGAGAGTTTGGCGGCGAAGAACCTGCTGTGGGCGACGAGTATGTGGCGGTGCACGCAGAGCGTGAGGGAGAGGCCGTCCTTGGAGCTGAGGGTGAGGCGCACGTCGGAGGAGTCGGCGTCGTTGAACTGGTTCCCGGGGCTGCAGCTGCCGATGAGCTCGACGACGCGGTCCTGGAGCAGCGCCTGCCGGTCCATAGAGCGCGCGGGGGCGAGGGGATGGTGCGGGTGCTGCGGCGGGGCGGAGTGGGCGGCGGCGGCGGAGCGGGGCTGGTAGTCCTGCTCGTTGGCCATCATGTCGAAGAGGGTGGGGCTGGAGCGCGTCTTGTCGATCGGCAGCGGCGGCGGGGACATGGGGTTGAGGAGGCCGGCGTTGAGCGCGGAGTTGAACTTGGTGTAGCTGGAGGGTAGGACTGCGTGTGCGTGTAGGAGGGCGGGTTGGGGCTGGCGTAGGAGGAGGCGCCCGCGGCGGGCTGCGGGGGCGGGTGGTCCATGGGGCCGGCGGCGCCGCGGGCGGCAGCGGCGGGGGAGTGGAAGTGGGAGGTGGAGGGGGCGGGGTGCGGCGCGCAGCACCAGGAGGAGAGGTCGTGGGGAACGAGGTGGGAGTGGGAGGGGGGCGGGGGCGAGGGCTTCTTTGGGTGCGGGTGCGGCCTGCTGGATCTGGAGGAAGCGGCCATAGGATGATAGGAGTGGTGATCGTTCGGTTATTTTTTTCCGGGTGCGGGGTGGGGGCGCGCGTCGCGTGGGGTGGCGTGGGGATTCTCGCCGCGCGAGGGCAGTCGGGCTCGGGCACGAGGAGGAGCGCTTGTCGCTTTTTGTTGAGGCGTGGTGGGGAGTGGTAATGGCTGTATCGCTCCGAGGGGACCGCCTTTTGCCCGTGGCGATGAGCTATACGGCAGCGGGGACAGTAGGACAGAGCAATGCGATCGAGTGAATGCTGGCGTGGGGTACGCTTCTGAACCAGAATGCCGGCGCCGGCGGCCGGCCTCTTCTCGCCGCCGCAGCCGCTGAAGGGTGCACGCATGCAAGCCGATAAGGCCAACTTCATCGCGCGACCCCAAACGAACGAACGTTTTGTCCGAATTCTGTCCGTTTGAGTAGAGGCGATTAGTCGGTATGCAGGGCCTTATCCCGGGACAAGGTGGCCAAGGCTTGCAGCGTGGCATGGACGATCCCGCCGCGTCCTGTTCACATACATTTTTCTTTGCAAGTCCTTAACTTCTTTTCATCATCCATTTTCGGTACATGAAAATACATCATCACATTTTGACTAGTAAAGCAAGACCAAAGAAAACAAGAACAACAAAAATACATTTTTAGAAGATACCCAACTTCCATAACTGCTCCCTTGAGTTGGGTTAGGGCCTTCTCGATGCACTCATTGTTGATCTGTGGAGGAGGCTCGATCTGGCATCCTCCTTTTTTCTTCAAGCCAGAAGTCGATGTTGCTTCCTCACACCTAGTCTCGTGTCTAGCCTCTAATGTAGCAACAAGTGCACTTATCTCATCTACAGCCTCTATACTAGCTAAAAGTGCACGAACATGTACTAAATTTCGCTCTATCAATATATCGATGTACTCTTCTTCCCAATACCAAAACTTGCATCCATGCTACACAATAAAATTTGTAGTTAGCACAACTAGTCAAAACTAGAGCACAAACCGAAGCTAAAAAAAGCACATACCCCATCGTTTAAGCACTTGATGAACACCCATCCGCGATGTTCCGGCGTTGTAGACACGCGGCGCACGACCATCCTTGGGCAGTGGTCGCACTTAATGAGTGGCAACGGTGCGCCGACGAGCTTTTGGGCAAGCACCGAGCCCGGTCGACCGCCATTCGTGTATCTGCCGGCGGACCACCGGCGGTGCAGATCCGAGCGGCTAGAGGAGGAGCCACTGCCTGCATGTGGCCTTGCGGGCCTGCCAGGGCCTTCCGGCGAGGTGCCCGGCCTCCAGAGCCGGGCGAGCTCAAGACCGACCGAATCCGCCCCAAATCCGGCCGGCGGGTGCGCAAACCAGGTGGCCGTTGTTGGGTAGCTCGACGGCGCCGAGGGGAAGGGGTTGGGCGAGCGCGCGTCCGAACTGCACGGCGGCAATGGCAGCGGCAGAGGCGGCGGCAACGAGGGGAAGAGTGGTGAAGAGTGGAGGGGGTGCGGCCGGAGGGAGGGAGGGGGGCAGATAGAAAAAAGCCCGCCCTGTGCCACCGACGGGCGGGCCAGGGGAGGACACGCGCAGACGGCCCGCGCGTCCCCGTGGTGTCCGTTTCACCCCAAAAGCGGCGCAAACTTGGGCCGCGGATGGGTCGAAAGCGGACACAAAACGGACAAAAGTCCATTTGCTCCCGCGCGCTGGGCCGCCTCGTTTGTCCGTTTTACCCCAAACGGACGGGGGCGGACAGGATAGGGTCGCGCGGTGGAGTTGGCCTCGGTATCTTGTGCCACCGTGCCAATGTATCGGTTCCCTAAGACTAGCCACAATTCGTAGTAACATAGAGTAGTAACGTGCCCATGTTACTACTCTATGTTACTATCTCTATAGTGGGGAGTAACATATGTGTGGTAACATGCAACACTTTATTTATTAGGCTATATAGACTCATCTTGTCTTGATATGTGTGATGTTACTCATACTAGTAGTAACTAGCTATGTTACCACATACCTTTCTTTCTTCATTTATTGTTTGCTACATCATTTATTTTATCTAGATATATGTGATGTTACTACCTATGTTACTCTCACTGCGGTTAGTCTAAAGCATATCTAGCGGATCCTGCAACCGTCCATCCCACAAAACTCATTTACGGTATCCCAAAAACTTTTTTGCAGGATGCCGGACACTGAGCCTATACCTGGCCATCCCTCGGGCCGGGCCGGACTTCAGGCCGGGCCAACCAAAGCCCGACGTAAAAAACCCAGGCCCCAGCCTGGCTGTCGGGCCTAAAAATCGGGCCCGAGCCCGGCCCATCACGCTAAAAGCCCGTCGGGCCTCGGGCCATGGGTCGGGCCTCTTCCTTAAACGGCAAAAACGATGGGCCCGGGCCCGGCCCGGCCCATGCTTCGGGCTCAAATCCTAGGCCCGAGCCCGGCCCATGGACAAGGTCGGGCCGGGCTGGGTCGGGCTTTTTCAGGCTGGGTCGGGTCGGGCCGACCGGGCCGGGCTGCCCATGGCCAGGACTAAGTGAGCCAGAGCAGATCTTGCATACCAAGCCCACATATTTAAACTTGAATTTCGCGCTTAAAACTAGATTGCCGGAGTGCATCATACATAGCATACGTGAGTTCATCTAGTACATACCATACGAGTTCATTACAAACTGAAATTAAACTTAGCATAGGGAAATCTAACACACTAGCATATACAGCATCTACTCGTCGCTAGAGTCGTCGTCGCGGGGTGGGGGCTCGTTGCCGTGGAGGGTGTGGTTGATCAATGTACCAGAGAAGGTCGAGGCGAGTTGTTACTCCTCACGGAGCGTCGGCGCGCGCGGTGCGGCAGCTGCATCTCCGGCGACAGCGGCCTCCTTCACCTCCCAGCATGGGCGCTCGGCCGCCCGCAGGCGCTGGATCGAAGAACCGCCCAAGTCGCCTGCGCCCGTGACCCAGCACCGCGGGACTTTGCGCCGCGGGTGCGTGCCTACTCTGCGCTTCTCCGACACGGGAGGGCGGAGGGAGGAGTTGCCGGCCTCGTCGTCGTTGCGCCGCTTGCTGCCGGTGAACCCACCGCAACTGTCGAACCCCCCGTGGCCATCGACCCCCCCCCCCCAGCGGCACACGAACCCACCGCGCCAGCCGAACCCCCCGTTGCCGCCATGCCCTGCACCCGCGGACGCCATCACCGCCAAGATCAGGTGGTCAAATGCACCGGAAATCACTTCAGAGGGGTAGAGATTTCTCATCGGAGTTTTAATTTTGCGGCGGAGATAGATAAGGGAAATGACGGATGGGAACCCTAAAATGACGCCATGCCCTGCACCCCCGGACGCCATCGCCGCCAAGATCCGGTGGTCAAATGCACCGGAAATCACTTCAGAGGGGTAGGGATTTCTTGTCGGAGTTTTGATTTTGCGGCGGAGATAGATAAGGGGAATGAAGGACGGGAACCCTAAAATGACCCAGCGCTCGCATATATACCGGAATGCCGGTCGGTTTACGAACCGCCTATAAAAAAATTACGGGTCGGGCCTTTTTTGCGCACCTGCTCGGGCCAATTTTTTTGGCTCATCCCATAAACAGGCCAAAAAACGCAGTTCGCCGGACTTTTACGGGATTTGCTAGAGATGTTTTCAGAGTATCTCCAGTCGTTGAGCCCCTCAGGGGGCACTTTTTGGGCCGGTTGGGGTTGCCCCGGCGTAATTTTTGCTCTGGGGGCGAACTTTATTCCAGTCGTTGCGCTCCCAACCACCAGACTGGATGGACGATGGACGATGGGCGACTGGCGGTGGGCCATTTGCATGCAGAAAATAGCGCTGGAGCCCCCCAAGTGCCCCCGGTGGGCTGGGTTTGGCCTGGGAGCGCCGACTCTAATTTTTCCCAAATCCGGCAAAAAGTGAGGAGTTGGGGGCACGACTGGGACGTTTTCGTACCGGCGGAGGAAAAAAGTGGTCCTGGGGGGGGGGGGCTCTTAGGGGACGAGTGGAGATGCTCTTAGGGCATCTCCAACGTGGACCTCTGAAGGTAGCATAGTATTTGTCCATCACGCCACCATGCCAGTGTATTGGTTCTTAGAATAATCTTTTTTTGTGGGGAATTAGTTCTTAGAGTATCTATAGTCGAGTACACCTAATTTGGCCCCTCAGAAGTCTGCGGGCGCGGATAGTGACCGATCACCTCTAAAAAAATCACAACTATGTCACCCACTTTTTTACATCCAGTCACATGCATGCGAGTAATGGAGATGGAGTGGGAGAAGGAATAAACAAAGAGAAAAGGTGGTCCATGTTGGGCACAGGACCACTGGTCGGACACGCTCGGACAGTCCTCATACTCATCTCGTATATGAGGGCAATATAAGAAGTGTCGGAAGCTTGGACATTTAAGGAGGCTTTGAGGGGTCCGCTTGGATCAATTTCTTCCTCCTGTCTGGTCAATGATCCTGCATCCGTCCGATTAATTTGAGGAGTTCGTTGTAGATGCTCTTGGCACATCTTCAACGTAGACCACTAAAACGAATTTCATGTTTGCACACCATGTGTATGTATTGGTTGTATTGATATAGAGTCGACCATCCAACCGTGCCCACATATATTTCAAAGCAAAATTGAACAAATCAGACAAATTTCATGTAAACCGAATGATTTTCATTTAGACTAGACCAAATTCAACATTCTGACAAATTTCAATTAAACAAAAGCGGACAAGACTTTTTTAACCTAGTCTAAATGATCGCCAGTCGTGGCGGCGTACGTGTACCACGTCCGTCTTGCCATGTCAGGCAAGCTCAAAACTCATGAGCCCCGAAAGTGAAGTTGTGGGAGGGGAAGAATAAGACATGGGGTGTGGCCCTCTTGGGACCCAAGTAGTGATGGCGTCCCACGTCCTGCTCTTCCTCGCTGGAGTCTATCGTGTTGACGATGCTTTGACGTGGCCGTGTAGGCCTTGTGCTCATGGCGGCGGGGGGCAAACTGTGGTGATGATGCGATCGACGTGGTGCTGGCACTGTCCATGGTTGTATGTACCTCCTCTTCATTCGCCTACAGGGCATATCTCTGCCCGCAGGCCGCACAGCTGCCATCTCTCATGATGGATTTTGCGTGCACCGCGCATGGACTGGTATAGCCCCTGCGACTCATCCAGGAAGCTCGGATCCTCCAGAATCATGATTTTGAATCGGATCGAACCTTCGATGGTAGGATCGCAAACCGTAGAATCTTAACTACCGGGATCGTAGAAACATAGATTCTACTACCAAAATCATAAGAATCATAGGGGTTAGTTTGGATCATAAAGTCGTAGAATCGTATAACAGAATCGCGATTCTGACAACCTTGTGCGACAACATCATTGTTCACCTCCTCGCTGTCGACTTCCCCTCCGCGAGGCGGTGCTCGTCGAGGAGCCGGAGGTTGTATTTTTGTTCCTCCTAGGCCTACAGGAACACTGACACAGGCGGTGCCAACTACTCTTCGACCATTATGGCATTGAATTGCGCCTGCATGGGTGGGGGCGTCAGGTCATCGTCGGATGCCTCCTCAATCATCTGGTCCTCTTCGCTTGTCTACATGTCTATTAAGATGAAATTAATGCATGTCGGTGGAATCCCTATTTTTTTCACGGGGTAAGTGCATGTCTATTAAGATGAGGAGAGAGAAGAGAAGCGGGTTGTAGATTAATAGCCAGCTCAATCACGTGCTCATAAAAACTTTGTGAGAGTGTAAGGTGAGTAAGAATACTATATATATTTATATCTAACTATTATACGTCTTGGGTTGCGGGCTATACTATTAACCATGCTCTAATAGTGGGTTATAAGTTTGC
The DNA here is from genome assembly GCA_021605145.1 of Aegilops bicornis. NCBI lineage: Eukaryota > Viridiplantae > Streptophyta > Magnoliopsida > Poales > Poaceae > Aegilops > Aegilops bicornis. Next base: position 672,229,932 of record CM038670.1, read on the forward strand.
TTACATGGCACTTTTGCCTTAGTTGAAGAGAGAAAGAAAAAAGTGAGGGAGTTCATTCTCATGCAAAAGTCAGTAGTGCATGCTATTGGTTAAAATCATTTAATGGGAGGAAAGATAAGTAAAAAAATACATAATCTTACAGTCGACCTTAGGTCATCTCCAACGTTGACGCCTAAAACAGACACGACGGACTGGTCTAGACCAGTCCGCGGACAAATGATGCGGGATTCGACCATCCAACTATGCCTGCATCCATTTCAAAACGAATTTGAATATACTGGAAAATTGTCATCAAACAAAATATAATTCACTAAAGTTCATTGATACTTTAATTAAACAGGCGATACTTCATCCATTTAATTAAAAACTTAAAGAAAAACTTAGGAGGCTAACTTGCAGCGAACGGTGAACTCGTACGCGAGGCCGTCCTGGCCGACCACACCATTGTGCGACGGCCTTGCCCGTCCACCATCTGGCGCTCGCGTAAGAGACGCCTCGCTTCCTCCTGCTATGCATAAGGCCGCCGCGAAAAACTTCGACCCCAGCCGCGGTGCCTTGGACCCTCGGCCTTGCCCCTGCCGGCGTTTGCGGAGGTGTGGTCGAGTGACCACTCCACGCCGATCTTGGCAAGCTCCGCGTCGAGGCAACGGTGGCGTCGCGAGACTGTCTCCGTAGTGATGAGCAATCGGTCACGGGCCCAGGCCTCTGCGAGGTCAGGGTCCTCAATGTAGGATCGGAAGTATGTTTAGAGGGGGGTGATTAGACTACGTGACCAAATAAAAATCTATCATTTTCCCAATTTTAGTGGTGGGTGGATTTTAGCAATTAGCACAAGTCAAGCAATCAATGCATTTCTAAGAGTATAGCAGCAGAAAGTAAAACATTGCATATGAAGGTAAAGGGAAGGTTTTGGAGAAGGCAAATGTAATGGAGACACAGAGATTTTTGGCATGGTTCCGATAGGTGGTGCTATCGTACGTCAATGTTGATGGAGACTTCAACCCATGAAGGGTAATGGTTGCACGAGGCCACGGAAGGCTCCACCCACAAAGGGTCCATGAAGAAGCAACCTTGTCTATCCCACCATGGCCATCGCTCGCGAAGGACTTGCCTCACTCGATTAGATGTTCATGAAGTAGGCGATCTTCTTGACCTTACAAACTTCTTGGTTCAACTCCACATCACGACGGAGGCTCCCAAGCAACACCTAACCAATCTAGGAGACACCACTCTCCAAAAGGTAATAGATGGTGTGTAGATGATGAACTCCTTGCTCTTGTGCCTCAAATGATAGTCTCCCCAACACTCAACTCTCTCTCATAGATTTAGCTATGGTGGAAGAAGGATTTGAGTGGAAAGCAACTTGGGGAAGGCTATAAATCAAGGTTCAAAAGGTTGGGATGGAATCTCTTGATCTCAACACATGAGTAGGTGGTTCTCTCTCAGAAAAATGTATGGTGGAAGTGTAGGCACTTTCGGATGGCTCTCCTCAATGAGGAAGAAGGGGTGGAGGGGTATATATAGCCTCCACAAAAATCCAACCTTTATACACTTTTGACTCATCTCGGTGGCACCGATTAGGAAACTCGGTGGCACCGATCTGTTAAAAAATATGAATGTTAGTAATCTCGGTGGGACCGACTGGAACAACTCGGTGGGACCGATGTGCTAGGGCTTAGGGCAAACTTCATCTCGATGGCGCCGATTGCATCAACTTGGTGGGACCGAAGTGAAGGAATAAGCAACAGAGAACCTGTCAAGCCAACTCGGTGAGACCGATTGCACAAACTCGATGGACCGAAGTGAATGCAATAGATCACAGAGTGCTGGCAAGGCCATCTCGGTGGGACCGAGATCCGTATCGGTGTGACCGAATTGTTAGGGTTTCTGGCAGTGGCTATGTCAAATGAACTCGGTGGCTCCGGGTAGAAAGAATCGGTGGGGCCGAGTTTGGAATTAGGGTTTGGACATATTTTGATGGAGAAAGTGGTTGAGGGTTTTGGAGCAATATCACTAAGCACTTTGAGCAAGTAGATCATTAACTAACACCTCATCCCCTTTTAATAGTATCGGCTTTCCTATGGACTCAAATGTGATCTTGGATCACTTAAATAGAAATGAGGAGTCTTGAGTTTTTGCCAATCTTTGTCCTTAGCATTTTTAGGGGTCCACATCTCTAGTCCGTGCCATGCCAATCATTGAACATCCTGAAATATTTATCTTGAATGGATATTAGTTCAATGAGCTATACGTTGTTATGAATTACCAAAACCACCCGAGGATTAGTTGCACTTTCAATCTCTCCCTTTTTGGTAATTGATGACAACATATAGAACAAAGCTTCGACAAATGATTAAATGAATGAAATACATCGTCGCTTTGAGAAGTATGTGATAAGCAAGAGCTCCCTCTAAATTTGTGCATTATTAAAACTTTATGTTTGAATGCAAATGCACAATCGATTAGGATCATGGGTCACTCTTCCATGCCACATACATCTTGGTGGAGCGCACAAAATGATGCAAGTTAAATAACATGCATGCATCACCAAAGACATAAGTGAGTGATCATACACAAGTAATTGTAGAGATAAGCATTAAGCACATATTAAGCACTGTATGATCAACCACATAACCAAACATAGTATCTCACAAGCATCAAACAAACAAGTAGCACAAATCAAACGAACATTGTAGCAAAAACTCAATAAAACCAAAGAGAAAAAGCTAGACACTCTCTCTCTCTCTTGAAGCCTATGATCTATACAATTTCTCCCCCTTTGGCAACTAGTAACAAAAAGTTCGAAAGGGTATAGAGCTATGTGTATCTCTAGGCACGATCCTCTAGAGCTCCTGAAGGGGTCTTCTGGCTTGTGGCTCTGGTGTGCATAGATGGCGTGGAGAGAAGTGCATCTACAAATGCCTCTGAAGATGTCTAATGGACCGGTGGAGTAAACACCAGAGGTGGCACTAGAGCAGTAGCGGCAGGTGCAGAGTGAGTAGGCCTCATGTGCAAGCTGGCACAATCAAGATCCGGGTGCCACGGGTGCGATCTTGAACCTCTCGAGTGGTAGGTCTCTCATCTCCACTGCCTTCGCTGCTATCCTACTAGCCTCAACATCCGCACGCAACTTTTCAACAATCGTGCGAACCTCAGTGATCTTCACATCAAGATCATGGATCTTTGTCTCAACAATCCACTCTAGACTCTCCTGGTTCTTGGAGATGTTGGCCAGACTCCTGTCAATCCTCAGGGTGGCATCTTGCAGATATGTCATCTAATAATTCTTGGACTTGAGGTTTGCAATGGGTGTATTTGGAGCTGCGGCTTCTTGAATTGCTTTTGTTGCCGCTCCTTGATCCTTCTCCTCAACTGATGTGGGGTGTGAGGGATCCATCACCACCGCATTATCCTCGAACTCTGGCTGAAGAGGGAGGTGCTCATGGTGTAGTAGATATGTGTTTGCACCAACCTTGGAGTTGATAAGCATCTGAACGTGTGGGGCATATCCACATGACCTCTTTTGGTCAGTAGCTGTCCTTTTGACCGTCTCTACAATCAAACTCATAACTTTGAACTTCTGAGGTGGGGAGTCAAACAAGTGAAGAAAATTGATGGAGTGGCCATGTATCATCTTGTCATCTCCAGACTTGGGCAAAAGAGTATGACTCAAGATAGTGTTGGTTGTGGCCAACCCTGCTAGCAAATGCTTGACTGACCCAAGCTTGTGGCTCTCAACATCCTCATCGAGAATTTCCTTGTACATGTTTACCATTGTGTTGTTGTCCATCCTGGCCTTCCCATAGACATCAACATCATCTTCATCTTCCTTAGGGGCAATAACACGAGCAACCCACTCAGAGATTGATGACTGGTACTTGTGTCCCTCAGTCATCCATGCAATCTTCCCATCTGGATAGAAGTGTGTTGTAGAGTAAAATTGCATGATCATCTCATCATTCCACTTTGTGAGCTTCTGACCAACGAATGCATCAACTCCAGCAAGTCTGGAGCTCTCATGAACGTGGGGGAAATAATCTTCATTGGCATCTATGTACTTCAAGTCCACCCACTTCATGTCACTGACTATGGGCTTCTTATCAAGCAGAACTGTCTCGTACAAATCTTGTTGTTCCCTAGCGTGGAAACGGTAGTCACAAGTTGTTCTCCTCCTAACTGAATAGGGATCCACTTTCCTCCACTCTCGCAGACCCTTGTCCTTCCTGAGCATCATGTTCTCTGCAACAGGGTGTGCATTGTCATGGACACCTTGCAAAGCTGACCCTATGAATAGATGGGTATGGGCAGAGTTGATGAATTATCACAAAAGCAGATAGTTTTTTAAAAATTTGAGTCCAAACTTTAATTTTAGTTTTCCACAGAAAGCATTTCAGAGCAACCGATCTGATCATTTCAGTGACACCGAAGCACTCACAGAGCCTAAACACACTTTTGGTTGGACTGAGTTGTGGTTCGGTGGCTCCGAGATGCTAGGGTTTCATTAAAACTTTACTTTTGGTCTCACCGATCAGTACGTTCCGGTGGCACCAAGATGTACTTGTGCAATGGCCAGAGCCAATCGGTGGGACCGAAAATTTCATTTCGGTCGGTGCGAGATGAGTTCAGCGGAAACCTAACCCTAAATTTTTCCTCGAATCTATTTTAATGAATTTGTTTGGTGGATAGATCAATCTCAAACGTGGCAAGATACTAGGCGGAATCCCTGTGCATTGAATCAGAAAGGGAAAGCACGAGGAGATCGAATATCACCCTAACTCGATGACGATTCTGTACGGCAGCAACGACGGAGTGGATTTCTGTTGACAGCGGCACCTACGGCGACGATGCATATGAGACGACGGCAATGATCTGGAGACCAAGGGAGCGGCAGCAATGGGGCGCGGGCTTGAAACATTTGAAGAAATTTTCAACATCACGGGTCGCTCGATATATATACCTATGTGCTGTCGGTGGCACTGAGTGGAACGAATCAGTGGCACCGAAATGCAAAACTGCGTGCAGTTACAGTAAATCGGTGGGGCCGACTCAGTCTAATCAGTAGCACCGAGATTGAAAACCTAGATCAATCTAATGCTTTCGGTGTGACCGAGTTTGAGTGGATTGGTCTGACCGAAATGCAGTAGAAGGTTTTGGAAGGCAACCCTTGACGGATCGGTGGCTCCGAGTGCTCCTCACCCGAAGGGTCCGAAAAGAGCTTGTTCAATTTTTGTGATATAGCATGACTAGAGTTTGAGACAAGAAGAGCATAGATAGCTAGATAAATTTCTTAAGCATTCTTGTATATCCACTTGGCCAATAAAAACCAAGACAATCAAAACAACATATGAATGTCCTTGAATGGAGACAATATGCAACCAACATGCTCACACAATAAGATAGCAAATGAAATATGTGTCAAAGCATGCATAATCAATTCTAGCATCTATCAAGCAATTGGCGATGACTAGGTCATCTATATATGAGCATAGTGACTTAGGAGTCAAATGAGAACATTTGATCGTAGGTCATACTCATCGTTTAAGCACAAGTGGGGTTACCACTTTTACGTAAAGCATTGTTGTGTTCACACCATTAGAGTTGCTTTAGCTCAATTCTTAGAGTAAAGCTCCCCGTAGATGTGATATCCCCCCTAAGAGGGATGAACTAACCTTGGGTTTTGTCGATGATGACTTCATGTAGATAGTGAAGATGCGGATGCTCTTTGTTGATGTAGATCATTTGGAGCAATTCTTTGGAGTGTTGCACTTTCAATACCTACATGGGTTAGTCCCACAAGGAACATACAAGGATATCCATAGACATGGAGTGAATTGCACAAATGATGATGTCCATGGAAGCATTAGGTTACCTTGTCCCTTGTCTTATCAACAAGAGGGTTTGTAACTCCATGAACTAGTGCAAGATATGAAAGTTGATTGGACAAGTCCTTGCCATGATGAATATGAGTGAAGTATATATGTTGGTAGAGTCACCCTCAAGAACACTCTAGTTCTTCTTCTTTGGGACCCACATCAACTTGATGGGAATCCTTGGAGTTATAGTTGTACTTGATGAAGTAGAGCTTGACGTAGTCTTGGGAACCCACTTGACCATGGCCTTAGGAGCTATTCAAATGAGTCAATCTCTTCTTGAAGCTTGTCCTTGCCTTTTAGCTTGTGGTCTTGTGGTGGAAGATCATCTTGAGCTTGTGTTCCCTCAAAAGAAGTGGGGTCATACTTCTCTTGTTGAGGAACAAACTTTGTCTTGGGGCATTGATCTTCTTTCCATTCAACTCCATTGGCATTGAACTTTCGTTCAAAACCAATACCTTGATTCTTCCGATGCCTTCCTTGCTTGCGTACAATTTCCTCAAATTGCTTACTCCCGGCAAGGCTCTTGTAAACACCTTTCTCTATAATTCCCTTCAATAAGCTATTTTCTTGCTCAAGTGTAACTTGGCTAAGAGAATCATTACTGGAATCAAGAGAACTACTAGAAGTAACAATATTGTATTTAGCATGGTTATTTTTACTACTAGAAGAAGAATATTTCTTGCTCTTGTTGCTAGATTTTACTTGTGGCATATAAGTAGACAAGAGGAGACGTTTGACAATGTAAGAAGAACTCTTCTTTCGAAGATCATCATTGATAGCTTTTAGGAACTCATGCTCTTGCTCTAAATTTAGCTTCTTGAAGCGTAGCTTCTCATGAGTCCTTAGGAGCTCCCTATGATCCTCTTGAGTTGTTTCATGAGCTAACTTAAGAGTGTTTATTTCTTTAGTTAGACGCTCAATCTCATTTTCTTATCATTATCATTCATTTCATCTTGATTAGCATGATTACTAGCTAGTTTATCATAGTTTTTATTACTATTTTTGTCAACAAGTAAATCATCATCACCTAGCAAATCATCTTCATCACTATCAAAATCAAGATACTCGGGGTGTGATACCTTGGGGCCTTTAGCCATGAAGCATCTTCCAATTCCTTCATTTGGTGAATCAAATATGTCGTAGGAGTTGGATGACACTAGTGCAAGACCTGAGACACCTTCATCTTGAGTATAGTCGGAGTCGGAGTGATAGCTTCTCTCTGAATAGTTGTCGGAGTCGGTACCGGACACCCATTCACCAACGTGAGCTTGATGTCTTCGTCTTGTGTAGATCTTTGATGACTTGTCCTTCCTTTACGAATCTTTGCTTCTTCGAGAGGGTCTTCGTTCATAACGATCATCTCTACTCCTTCTCTCTCTTGGAGGTGATTCATCTTTTCTACTTATCCTTTTTGGTGAGTCTTCTCTTTTCTTGTAGGGAGCCGTACACTCATTGGAATAGTGTCCGGGTCTTCCACAATTGTAGCAATTACGACCATGACTAGAAGATCTTTAGTCATTGTAGGACCTTGACTTGGAGCTTCTCTCTTTGCTTCTATTCTTGTAAGATTTGTTGAAGTTCTTCACCATATAGCTCAATTCTTCATTGGAGACTTTCTTTTCACTTAACATTGTAGGAGCATCACTTGAAGCTTTGTAAGCACCACTTGACTTATCGTGAAGCTCTTCCTTATCCTTGAGTGACATCTCATGAGCAACAATTATATCAATGACTTCCGTGGGCTTGAGATCTATGTAATTGGGCATCATTTGGATCAAAGTGCACACGATATCATATTTTCCATCCAAGGATCTCAGGATCTTCTTGATGATGAATTTTTCGATCATCTCTTCACTTCCTAAGCCGACAATGTCATTTGTGATGAGAGCAAGCCTAGAGTACATTTTGGCGACTCCTTCACCATCCTTCATCTTGAACTTGTCAAGTTGACTTTGAAGCACATCCAACTTGATTCCTTGACGGACTCGGTACCTTTGTGCATATCAACCAAAGTATCTCAAATTTCCTTTGCATTCTCAAGGCGGATGATTTTGTTGAATTCCTCGGGGCACAATCCATTGAAGAGGATATCGCAAGCTTGAGCATTGTATTGCAACGTGTTCAATTCTTCTGCGGTTGCTTCACGATGCGGTTCTTTACCATCTTCAAAGAATTCACCTTGCAATACAATATGCACAACAACCCAAACGAGGGGTTGTGACCAAGAATATGCATTTTCATCTTATGCTTCCAACTAGCAAAATTGTTGGGAAATGTTGCATGAAAAACAAAACAAAATTCTACGCACACGCAAGATCTATCAAGGAGATGCATAGCAACGAGAGGGGAGAGTGTGTCTACGTGATAATACCCAAGTGCAAGGAATCGTCGTAGCAATTTCCAAAGGTGGAAGTGATAAGTATGGAGTGTGGAACCCACAAGGAGCTAATGGTAAGATCAATATTCTCTCGAGTCCTATCTGCCACTAATACGACTCTACGTACATCGAACGTTTGCTTCCATCTAGAAACGAGAAATATAACTACATTGTGGGTAGCTTTGCATGATATCGGAGAACTAAAATAGAAAAATAGGTGTTGTTAACATAAAGTTAGAATATATTATTTTATATTATAAATAGCGAGTGTGGAATAATGATGGATTGGTGTGCGGAATTGTCCTAGGCACTTGTTAACAAGATTGGTAGTCGTCATTGCAATTTTATATGAGGGAGAGGCATAAGCTAACACACTTTCTCTCCTTGGATCATAATATGTGGCATAAAGCACTAAATATCATTAAGGTAAAACCCAACCATAGCATTAAAGTACCAAGTCCCCTTTATCCCATATGCAACAACCCCCTTACTCAGGTTTAAGCTTTTGTCACTCTAGCAACCCACTATAAGTGAATCATCAACATATTGCAACACCCTACAGCGGGAATCCTTCACGTGTGCGCGACACGGAAGGCACGATAGGACAGCACCAAAATAAAACATACAACTCAAACCAATCTAGATCATCAATCAACCCAAAAGACAAAGGAAATCTACTCAAATCATCATAGGATGGCAACACATCATTGGATCATAATATGTGGCATAAACCACCATGTTCAAGTAGGGGATTACAACGGGGTGCGGGAGAGTGGACCGCGTAAAAGAGATGAGGACGGTGATGAAGAAGGTGATGTTGATGAAGGGGATCACCTCGGCGATGGTTCCCCTGGTGGCACTCCGGCGCCACCGAGAAAGAGGGCGAGAGAGTCTCCCCTTGTGCTTCCTCCTCCGTGGCCTCCCCCTGGATGGGGAGAGGTTTTCCCTCTGGTCCTTGGCCTCCATGGTGATGATGCCCCCCTCCAGGATCCTCCTCCATGGCCTCCGGTGATGATGGCCCCTCCTGCAGGGTGCCGGAGAGGGCCTAGATTGATTTTTCGTGGCTCTGAGGCTTACGGCGCGTAACTCCCGATCTAGGTTTCTTTCTGGGGGTTTTGGTATTTATAGGAATTTTTGGCGTCGGTCTCACGTCAAGGGGGTCCACGAGGTAGCGGAAAGGTAGGAGCACCCTCCCGGGGGAGTAGGGTGCGCCCCCTACCTTGTCGTCGCCACGGGACTCTTCTAGTCCAACTCTTGTGCTTCGGGGTTCTCTTTTGGTCCATAAAAAATCACCGTAAATTTTTAGCCCATTCTAAGAACTTTTATTTCTGCACAAAAAACGACACCACAGTAGTTCTGCTGAAAACAACGCCAGTCTAGGTTAGTTCTAATCAAATCATACCAAAATCATATAAAATTGTTATAAACATGGCATGAATACTTCATAAATTATAGATACGTCGGAGACGTATCACTACGTACCGTCGTAGACCGTAAGCGGAAGCGTTTAGTAACGTGGTTGATGTAGTCGAACTTCTTCGCGATCCAATCGATCAAGTACCGAACGTACGGCATGATACGTCTCCAACGTATCTATAATTTTTGATTGCTCCATGCTATATTATCTACTGTTTTGGACCATATTGGGCTTTATTTTCCACTTTTATATTACTTTTGGGACTAACCTATTAACCGGAGGCCCAGCCTGTAATTGCTGTTTTTTGCCTATTTTAGTGTTTCGAAGAAACGGAATATCAAACGGAGTCCAAACGGAATGAAACCTTCGGGAACATGATTTTCTCATCAGATATGATCCAGGAGACTTGGACCCTCGGTCAAGAAAGGAGGGAGGCGGCCACGAGGGTGGAGGGCGCGCCCCTGCCTCGTGCCCCCCCCCCGAAGCTCCACTGACGTACTCCTTCCTCCTATATATACCTACGCACTTCAACAGATCGATACGGAGCCAAAAACCTAATTCCATCGCCGCAATTTTCTGTATCCACGAGATCCCATCTTGGGGCCTGTTCCGGAGCTCCGCCGGAAGGGGAATCCACCACGGAGGGCTTCTACATCATCATCATAGCCTCTCCGATGAAGTGTGAGTAGTTTAATTCAGACCTCCGGGTCCATAGTTAGTAGATAGATGGCTTCTTCTCTCTTTTTGGATCTCAATACAATGTTCTCCCCCTCTCTCGTGGAGATCTATTCGATGTAATCTTCTTTTTGCGATGTGTTTGTTGAGACCGACGAATTGTGGGTTTATGATCAAGATTATCAATGAGCAATATTTGAATCTTCTCTGAATTATTTTATGTATGATTGGTTATCTTTGCAAGTCTCTTCGAATTATCCGTTTGGTTTGGCCAACTAGATTGGTAGTTCTTGCAATGGGAGAAGTGCTTAGCTTTGGGTTCAATCTTGCGGTGTCCTTTCCTAGTGACAGTAGGGGCAGCAAGGCACATATTGTATTGTTGCCATCGAGGATAACAAGATGGTTTTTTATCATATTGCATGAATTTATCCCTCTACATCATGTCATCTTGCTTAAGGCGTTACTCTGTTTTCATTAACTTAATACTCTAGATGCATGCTGGATAGTGGTCGATGAGTGGAGTAATAGTAGTAGATGCAGGCAGGAGTCGGTCTACTTGTCTTGGACGTGATGCCTATATACATGATCATACCTAGATACTCTCATAACTATGCTCAATTCTATCAATTGCTCAACAGTAATTCGTTCACCCACCGTAAAATACTTATGCTCTTGAGAGAAGCCACTAGTGAAATCTATGGACCCCGGGTCTATTCTCATCATATTAATCTTCCTATGATTTATTATTGCTTTGCTTTTTTTACTTTGCCTTTTATTTTACTTTGCATCTTTATACAAAAAATACCAAAAATATTATCTATCATCTCTATCAGATCTCATTTTCGTAAGTGAATGTGAAGGGATTGACAACCCCTAATCGCATTGGTTGCGTTGAGCTATTTGTTTTGTGTAGGTACGAGGGACTTGCGCGTGGCCTCCTACTGGATTGATACCTTGGTTCTCAAAAACTGAGGGAAATACTTACGCTACTCTGCTGCATCATCCTCTCCTCTTCGGGGGAAACCAACGCAAGCTCAAGACGTAGCAAGATGGATTTCTGGCACCGTTGCCAGGGAGTCTATGCAAAAATCAACATACCAAGTACCCATCACAATCCCTTCTCTCCCGCATTACATTATTTGCCATTTGCCTCTCGTTTTCCTCTCCCCCGCTTCACCCTTGCCGTTTTATTCGCCCTCTCTTTTCCATTTGCCTTTCTTTGTGCTTGCTTTTTGTTTTCTCGTGTGTTAGTTCGCTTACTTGTCGTTATGGCTAGTCTTATATCTTCTCCGTTGTCTCCCGAGAATGAAGTTCTAAATTTTAAGCAAAGGGAGGGAGAAAATCTAAAAGACGCTTGGTATAGAATTTGCAATGCTCAAAACAAATCTACAAGGAAGCAATCTACCTCAGTTCTTCTCCGCAATTTTTATGTAGGTGCTAATCCTTAGTATAGATATATCCTTGATACCATTACCGGAGGGAATTTCTTGGGTAGCCATACTTTTTATTCTTATAATGCTATGATAGATTTATTTGGCTCACCACCTCTTTTGGTTAATGGAACTATGTTAACTTTGGAGCATGTAATGCAAAGACTTGAAATTATTGAAAATAAAGTTGCTACGTTGAGTTAATTGAAAATCTAGATAAAAAGATCCACAATCAAATTACCCAATATGGATCTAAGGTAGGAGTAACTTTGAAAAATATTAAGGAGAGGGAACCCATAGTTAATGAGAAAATAAATCAAGATTCCTCTAGAATTGATAAACTTGAGGGTATCATTACCAACTTGGGAACCGCTTTTCCTCCCGTAAAAAATACTCCAAGTCCACCTACTGAAATTGCTAAGCTCATGTATGTTCCTAAGAATAAGGGTGAATCATCTAGTAAGGAAACCGCGGATCTTAAATCTATAAGTATTCATCCCAATCTTTTTGCTATCATTAAGGAACCATTTAGTACGAATAAATTTTTCGATCTTTTGCCTAAAAATTTGATAATTACTAGAAAGAAAGAAATTTCTAAGGAAGGTAGATGACTCGTTGAAAAATTGCCTACCAAAGATGGCAATACCTAGATCTATCCTTGCTTTTATGCCTAGCTAGGGGCGTTAAATGATAGCGCTTGTTGGGAGGCAACCCAATTTTATTTTTAGTTTTTTTTTCTGTTTAGGAATAAATAATCCATCTACCTTCTGTTTAGATGTGGTTTTATGTTTTAATTAATGTTTGTGCCAAGTTAAACCTATAGGATCTTCTTGGATGATAGTTATTTGATCTTGCTGTAATTTCCAGAAACTTTCGGTTCACGAAAACAATTGTTAAAAATCACCAGAACGTGATAAAATAGTGATTCCAATTGCTGCTGATCAATAAACAAATTGGCTAGGTCTTCGCATTTTTTCTGAATTTTTGGAGTTCGAGAAGTTTGCGTTAGTTACAGATTACTACAGACTGTTCTGTTTTTGGCAGATTCTGTTTTTCGTGTGTTGTTTGCTTATTTTGATGAATCTATGGCTAGTAAAATAGTTTATAATCCATAGAGAAGTTGGAATACACTAGGTTTAACACCAATATAAATAAAGAATGAGTTCATTACATTACCTTGAAGTGGTCTTTTGTTTTCTTTCGCTAACGGAGCTCACGAGATTTCTGTTGAGTTTATTGTTGTGAAGTTTTCAAGTTTTGGGTGAAATATTTTGATGGATTATAGAACAAGGAGTGGCAAGAGCCTAAGCTTGGGGATGACCATGGCACCCCCCAAGATAATCCAAGGACACCAAAAATTCAAAGCTTGGGGATGCCCCAGAAGGCATCCCTCTTTAAATCCACTTCCATCGGTAACTTTACTTGGAGCTATATTTTTATTCACTACATGATATGTGTTTTGCTTGGAGCGTTTTGTATTATTTGCGTCTTTGCTTGTTAGTTTACCACAGTCATCCTTGCTGTACACACCTTTTGAGAGAGCCATACATGAATTGGAATTTGATAGAACACTCTATGTGCTTCACTTATATCTTTTGAGCTATATAGTTTTGCTCTAGTGCTTCACTTATATCTTTTAGAGCACGGTGGTGGATTTGTTTTATAGAAACCTTTGATCTCTCATGCTTCACTTAGATTATTTTGAGAGTCTTAAATAGCATGGTAATTTTCTTAAAAATAATAATATGCTTGGTATTCAAGATTTGTAAAACTTTCTTTTGAGTGCGTTGAATACTAAGAAAAGTTTGATACTTGATAATTGTTTTGAGATATGGAGGTAGTAATATTAGAGTCATGCTAGTTGAGTAGTTGTGAATTTGAGAAATACTTGTGTTAAAGTTTGTGATTCCCGTAGCATGCACGTATGGTGAATCGTTATGTGATGAAGTCGGAGCATGATTTATTTATTGATTGTCTTCCTTATGAGTGGCGGTAGGGGACTAGCGATGGTCTTTTCCTACCAATCTACCCCCCCTAGGAGCATGCACGTAATACTTTGCTTTTATAACTTGTAGATTTTTGCAATAAGTATATGAGTTCTTTTATGACTAATGTTGAGTCCGTGGATTATACACACTTTTCTCACCCTTCCATCATTGATAGCCTTTCTAATACCGCACACTTTTCGCCGGTATCATACACCCACCATATACCTTCCTCAAAACAGCCACCATACCTATCTATTATGGCATTCCCATAGCCATTCCGAGATATATTGCCATGCAACTTTCCACCGTTCCTTTTATTATGGCACGCTCCATCATTGTCATATTGCTTAGCATGATCATGTAGTTGACATGTATTTGTGGCAAAGCCACCATTCATAATTCTTTCATACAGGTCACTCATGAATCATTGCATATCCCGGTACACCGTCGGAGGAATACACATAGACTCATACTCTGTTCTAAGTATCGAGTTGTAATTGTTGAGTTGTAAGAAAAATAAAAGTGTGATGATCATCATTTTTAGAGCATTGTCCCAAGTGAGGAAAGGATGATGGAGACTATGATTCCCCCATAAGTCGGGATGAGACTCCGGACGAAAAATAAAAAAAAAGAAAAGAAAAGAGGCCATAAAAAAGAGAAAAGGTCCACATAAAAAAATTAGAGAAAAAGAGAGAAGGGACAATGTTACTATCCTTTTACCACACTTGTGCTTCAAGTAGCACCATGATCTTCATAATAGAGAGTCTCTCGTTTCGTCACTTTCATATACTGGTGGGAATTTTTCATTATAGAACTTGGCTTGTATATTCCAATGATGGGCTTCCTCAAATTGCCCTAGGTCTTCGTGAGCAAGCGAGTTGGATGCACACCCACTTAGTTTCTTTTGTTGAGCTTTCATATACTTATAGCTCTAGTGCATCCGTTGCATGGCAATCCCTACTCACTCACATTGATATCTATTGATGGGCATCTCCATAGCCCGTTGATACGCCTAGTTGATGTGAGACTATCTTCTCCCTTTTGTCTTCTCCACAACCACCATTCTATTCCACATATAGTGCTATATCCATGGCTCACGCTCATGTATTGCGTGAAGATTGAAAAAGTTTTGAGAATGTCAAAAGTATGAAACAATTGCCTGGCTTGTCATCGGGGTTGTGCATGATTTAAATACTTTGTGTGGTGAAGATAGAGCATAGCCAGACTATATGATTTTGTAGGGATAACTTTCTTTGGCCATGTTATTTTGAGAAGACATAATTGCTTTGTTAGTATGCTTGAAGTATTATTATTTTTATGTCAATATTAAACCTTTGTCTTGAATCTTTCGAATCTGAATATTCATACCACAATTAAGAAGAGTTACATTGAAATTATGGCAAGTAGCACTCCGCATCAAAATTCTATTTTATCATTTACCTACTCGAGGACGAAAGCAGGTGAATTAAGCTTGGGGATACCTGACACGCCTCCAACGTATCTATAATTTTTGATTGCTCCATGCTATATTATCTCTTGTTTTGGACCATATTGGGCTTTATTTTCTACTTTTATATTACTTTTGGGACTAACCTATTAACCGGAGGCCCAGCCCAGAATTGCAGTTTTTTGCCTATTTCAGTGTTTTGAAGAAAAGGAATATCAAACGGAGTACAAACGGAATGAAACCTTCGGGAACGTGATTTTCTCATCAGATATGATCCAGGAGACTTGGACCCTCGGTCAAGAAAGGAGGGAGGCGGCCATGAGGGTGGAGGGCGCGCCCCCTGCCTCGTGGGCCCCCCAAAGCTCCACCGACATACTCCTTCCTCCTATATATACCTACGCACTTCAACGGATCGATCTGAAGCCAAAAACCTAATTCCACCGCCGCAACTTTCTCAGATCCACGAGATCCCATCTTGGGGCCTGTTAGGAGCTCACGGAAGGGGAATCCACCACGGAGGGCTTCTACATCATCATCATAGCCTCTCCGATGAAGTGTGAGTAGTTTACTTCAGACCTTCGGGTCCATAGTTAGTAGCTAGATGGCTTCTTCTCTCTTTTGGATCTCAATACAATGTTCTCCCCTCTCGTGGAGATCTATTCGATGTAATCTTCTTTTTGCGGTGTGTTTGTTGAGACCGATGAATTGTGGGTTTATGATCAAGATTATCTATGAGCAATATTTGAATCTTCTCTGAATTATTTTATGTATGATTGATTATCTTTGCAAGTCTCTTTGAATTATCCGTTTGGTTTGGACAACTAGATTGGTAGTTCTTGCAATGGGAGAAGTGCTTAGCTTTGGGTTCAATCTTGCGGTGTCCTTTCCCAGTGACAATAGGGGCAGCAAGGCACGTATTGTATTGTTTCCATCGAGTATAAAAAGATGGGGCTTTTATCATATTGCATGAATTTATCCCTCTACATCATGTCATCTTGCTTAAGGCGTTACTCTATTTTCATTAACTTAATACTCTAGATGCATGCTGGACAGCGGTCGATGAGTGGAGTAATAGTAGTAGATGCAGGTGGAGTCGGTCTACTTGTCTTGGACGTGATGCCTATATACATGATCATACCTAGATACTCTCATAACTATGCTCAATTCTATCAATTGCTCAACAGTAAATCGTTCACCCACCGTAAAATACTTATGCTCTTGAGAGAAGCCACTAGTGAAATCTATGGACCCCGGGTCTATTCTCATCAAATTAATATTTCTACGCTTTATTATTGCTTTGCATTTTTACTTTGCCTTTTATTTTACTTTGCATCTTTATACCAAAAATACCAAAAATGTTATCTATCATCTCTATCAGATCTCACTTTCGTAAGTGACCGTGAAGGGATTGACAACCCCTAATCGCGTTGGTTGCGTTGAGCTATTTTTTTTGTGTAGGTACGAGGAACTTGCGCGTGGCCTCCTACTGGATTGATACCTTGGTTCTCAAAAACTAAGGGAAATACTTACGCTACTCTGCTGCATCATCCTCTCCTCTTCGGGGAAAACCAACGCAAGCTCAAGACGTAGCACGGCACCTCCGCGTTCAACACACGTTCAGCTCGGTGACGTCCTCTGCCTTCTTGATCCAGCAAGACGGCGAGGTAGTGGATGAGTTCCGGTAGCACGATGGCATGGTGACGGCGATGGTGAAGTTATCTCCGCAGGGCTTCACCTAAGCACCATGAAAATATGACCGAGGGTGTAAACAGTGGAGGGGGGCGCCGCACACGGCTAAGACAATGTTGTGTTCTGTGCTAGGCGCTCCCTCCCATATATATATATATAGGTGGGGTGGAGGGAGCAGCCAGGAGGCACCCCAAGTAGGCCGAATCCTACTTGGGGTCTTCCCCAAAGTGGTGCCCCTTCCTTATTTGGAGTGCGGGAGGAAGGAAGGAGGAGGTGGCGCCCCCTTTCCTTTCTCTCCTAAGGAGGGAAAGGTAGGAGGGGCCACCCCTCCCCTTTCCTTCCCTAGGGCCGACCAACCAAGAGAAGGGGTGCTCCAGCCCCCTTGGTGGGCCGGTCTGTCCCCCCCTTTGGCCCATAAGGCCCATACACTTGCCGGGGGTGCTGATGACCAACAAGTATAGGGGATCTATCGTAGTCCTTTCGATAAGTAAGAGTGTCGAACCCAACGAGGAGCAGAAGGAAATGATAAGCGGTTTTCAGCAAGGTATTCTCTGCAAGTACTGAAATAAGTGGTAACAGATAGTTTTGTGATAAGATAAATTTTAACGAGCAACAAGTAACAAAAGTAAATAAAGTGCAACAAGGTGGCCCAATCCTTTTTGTAGCAAAGGACAAGCCTGGACAGACTCTTATGCTAGGAAAAGCGCTCCCGAGGACACATGGGAATATCGTCAAGCTAATTTTCATCACGCTCATATGATTCGCGTTCGGTACTTTGATAATTTGATATGTGGGTGGACCGGTGCTTGGGTACTGCCTTTACTTGGACAAGCATCCCACTTATGATTAACCTCTATTGCAAGCATCCGCAACTACAACAAAAGTATTAAGGTAAACCTAACCATAGCATGAAACATATGGATCCAAATCAGCCCCTTACGAAGCAACGCATACACTAGGGTTTAAGCACATCACTCTAGCAACCCATCATCTACTTATTACTTCCCAATGCCTTCCTCTAGGCCCAAATAATGGTGAAGTGTTATGTAGTCGATGTTCACATAACACCACTAGAGGTTAGACAACATACATCTTATCAAAATATCGAACGAATACCAAATTCACATGACTACTAATAGCAAGACTTCTCCCTTTTCCTCAGGAACAAACGTAACTACTCACAAAGCATATTCATGTTCATAATCAGAGGGGTAATAATGTGCATAAAGGATCTGAACATATAATCTTCCACCAAATAAACCAACTAGCATCAACTACAAGGAGTAATCAACACTACTAGCAACCTACTATCACCAAACACGGACTAGGAGACAAGAATAGGATACAAGAGATGAACTAGGGTTTGGAGATGAGATGGTGCTTTGGTGAAGATGTTGATGGAGATTGCCCTCTCCCGATGAGAGGAGCGTTGGTGATGATGATGACGATGATTTCCTCCCGAGGGAAATGTCCCAGCGTAACAGCTCACGGAGCCCTAGATTGGTTCTGCCAAGGTTCCGTCTCGTGGCGGCGGAGTCTCGTCCCGAAAGGTTGCTTATGATTTTTTTCCCATCGAAAGAGCTCATATAGGAGAAGATGGGCATCGGAGAGCCACCAGGGGGCCCACGAGGTAGGGGGCGCCCCCCACCCTCGCGAGCAGGGTGTGGGCCCCCTGGCCTTCATCTTTGGCGACGATTTTTCTTTATTTATTTTAAGACATTCCGTGGAGTTTCAGGACTTTTGGGGTTGCAGAATAGTCCTTCAATATTTGCTCCTTTTCCAAATTTCTGCATTCTACTGCCGCATTCTCCCTCTTCATGTAAACCTTGTAAAATAAGAGAGAATAGCCATAAGTATTGTGACATAACGTGAAATAACAGCTCATAATGCAATAAATATTGACATAAAAGCATGATGCAAAATGGACGTATCAACTCCCCCAAGCTTAGACCTCGCTTGTTCTCAAGCGAAAAGCCGATAACAATAAATATGTCCTCATGTTTAGAGGTAGAGACGTCGATAAAAATAAAATACGGACATGAAGGCATCATGATTATTTCGTAACAGCAACATAAATAGATTATTTCATATGATTACTCATGTTCAAATGATGATCTTTTCAAATCCAAAGTATGAATCAGAAACCTTATTGAGCACCAACAAATTATACCCTTAGTCATTGAAACAATTGCAATTTATCATGACATCGGAAAGAGTCTATGTCAGAGCTTAAAAGCAAGTCCACATACTCAACTATCACTTAGTCCTTCATAATTGCTAACACTCACGCAATACTTGTGGTTACAGATTTTTAACCGGACACAGAGAAATATAGGGGCTTGTAGTTTTTGCCCCACAACCTTTTACCTCAAGGGTAATGTCAACAATAATAATTCATGCTCCCCCACATCCAATTAGATATATATATATATATATATATATATATATATATATATATATATATATCATGTTCTTTCCAACATGCTGAGCTTGCCAAAGGATAAAATAAAAAGGAGAAGGTGAAGATCACCATGACTCTTGCATAAGGTAGAGGATAAAAATAAAAGATAGGCCCTTTGCAGAGGGAAGCAGAGGTTGTCATCTTGGCGTTTAGGGTTGATGCACAAAATCTTAATGCAAAAGAACGTCACTTTATATTGCCCTTGTATGCGAACCTTTATTATGCAGTCCGTCGCTTTTATTGCGTCCACAACAAGTTCGTACAAAGTTTATTTTCTCTGCACTAATAAGTCATGCATATTTAGAGAGCAATTTTTATTGCTTGCACCGATGACAACTTACTTGAAGGATCTTACTCAATCCATAGGTAGATATGGTGGACTCTCATGTCAAACTGGTTTAAGGGTATTTGGAAGCACAAGTAGTATTTCTACTTAGTGCTGAGAATTTGGCTAGCATGAGGGGGAAAGGCAAACTCAACACGGTAGAGGATCCAAGACAACATAGTTTATCTCAGATGTAAGAAAACATAACTCATTATGTTGTCTTTCTTGTCCAACCTCAACTCTTTAGCATGTCATATTTTAATGAGTGCTCCCAATCACAAAAGATGTCAATGATAATATATCTATATGTGAAACCTCTATTTCCTTATTACTTCCTATTAATTGCAATGATGACCAAAGCTATATTTGCCAACTCCCAACAACTTTTAATAATCATACTCTTTCTATGTGGAGTAATTACTTTCACTAAGATCAATATGAACTTTTTGATTCTTTTTATTCTTTTTTTCTAATCACCCAAGATCATGGCAAAATACTCAAGCCTTTGACTCAACACTAATCTTTATTATATAGCTCACGGACTCGATTACAAAGAAGGATCATAAAGCAAAACTCAAAACTAGATCATGCCATGACTTTATTCTACTAAATCAAGATACTACTAATAGGATCGAACTAAGAAAAATGGTAAAGATAGGAGTTGTGATGGTCATACGATACCAGGGCACCTCCCCCAAGCTTGGCGATTGCCAAGGGAGTGCCCATACCCATGTGATTATGTCTCCTTTGTTGTTGGTGATGCAGGTGGAGTTGTTGTCGATGATGCAGTCTTGCCCTTCTCTTTCTCCAACTTGCGTCTGAGGGTGAAATTATCAATCCTCAACTCATCATTCTCGATCTCAAGCTTTATTATCCTTTTGCATAATGCCTCTTTGCTTTCTTGCTTGAAGCGAGGGGGAACTGGTTCATCTTCATCTTCCTCATCAGGGTACCATATATATGGATAGGTATCCTTGAATATGTTTTTATCTAAAGACCGGTAAGAAACTGGGCAATCCTCCTTTGAATCTTGAGACGACATGTTAATCTAACCTGCAGTAGGACAGTTTGAAACAAAAACAGAGGATATTTGTGTGATACGGGAGTCAAAACCTTCGGGAGTATATATAATGAATTTTCACCGAGCAAAATACGTATCATGCAAGGAAACGGAGTCCGGAGGGCACACGAGGTGCTCACGAGGTAGGGCGCGCCAGGGGGTAGGGCGCGCCCTCCACCTCGTGGAGGCCTCGTGTCCTCCCGGACTGCTACTTATTTTCTAACTTTCTAAATATTCCAAAGCGGAGAAATATTGCCTTAGAATTTGTTTTGGAGTCGGTTTACTTACCGTAACACATACCTATTCCTTTTCGAGTCTGGAACGCTCGAAAGTGTCCTTATGTATTCCTCCGGGTTACGGTTTCAATAATATTAGTTTCAACATTTATAGGATTACGAGATATAGTGTTTGATTCTTTGACCGTTTACCACCTTCGGATTTGTGCCTTCGAAGTTGTTGATTTTTATGGCACCGGAATGATAGACCTCTTCGATAACGTAGGGACCTTCCCATTTGGAGAGAAGTTTTCCTGCAAAAAATCTTAAACGAGAGTTGTATAGCAATACATAATCACCTACATTAAACTCACGCTTTTGTATCCTTTTGTCATGCCATCTTTTAACTTTTTCTTTAAACAACTTGGCATTTTCATAGGCTTGGGTTCTCCATTCATCAAGTGAGCTAATATCAAATAACCTCTTCTCACCGCAAGTTTGAAATCATAGTTGAGCTCTTTAATAGCCCAATATGCCTTATGTTCAGTTCGAGAGGTAAGTGACATGCTTTTCCATAAACCATTTTATACGGAGACATACCCATAGGATTCTTATATGCAGTTCTATAGGCCCATAACGCATCATCAAGTTTCTCGGACCAATTCTTCCTAGACCTATTAACAGTCTTTTGCAGAATTAATTTGAGCTCTCTATTGCTCAATTCTACTTGACCACTAGATCATGGGTGATATGGAGATGCAATTCTATGATTAACATCATATTTAGCAAGCATTTTACGGAAAGCACCATGAATAAAGTGTGAACCATCATGAGTCATTAAATATCTAGGGACTCCAAACCTCGGAAAAATAACTTCCTTAAGCATTTTAATAGAAGTGTTATGATCAGCACTACTAGTTGGAATAGCTTCTACCCACTTAGTAACGTAATCAACATCAACTAAAATATGTGTATATCCATTAGAGGCAGGAAAAGGTCCCATATAATCAAAGCCCCAAACATCAAATGGTTCAATAACAAGTGAATAATTCATAGGCATTTCTTGACGTCTACTAATATTACCAATTCTTTGACATTCATCACAAGACAAAACAAACTTACGGGCATCCTTGAAGAGAGTAGGCCAATAAAAACCAGATTGCAAAATACCTTATGTGCAGTTCTATCTCCAGCGTGGTGTCCTCCATAAGCTTCGGAGTGACACTTGCATAGGATTTGTTCCTGTTCATGCTCAGGTACACAACGTCTAATAATACCATCTACTCCTTCTTTATAAAGATGTGGATCATCCCAAAAGTAATGTCGCAAATCATAATATAACTTTTTCTTTTGTTGGTATGTGAAGCTAGGTGGTATAAATTTAGCAACAATATAATTAGCATAATCAGCATACCAAGGAGTGCTACGAGAAGTGCTTATGACATTTAATTGTTCATCAGGAAAGCTATCATTGATAGGTAGTGGGTCATCAAGAACATTCTCTAACCTAGATAGTTATCTGCAACGGGGTTCTCAGCTCCTTTTCTATCAACAATATGCAAATCAAATTCTTGTAGCAAGAGAACCCATCTAATAAGTCTAGGTTTAGCATCTTTCTTTTTCATATGATATTTAATAGCAGCATGATCAGTATGAATAGTTACTTTAGAATCAACAATATAGGGTCTGAATTTATCACAAGCAAATACAACTGCTAAAAGTTCCTTTTCGGTAGTAGCATAATTTCTGTGAGCATTGTCTAGAGTCTTACTAGCATAATGGATAACATTTAACTTCTTATCAACTCTTTGCCCTAGAACAGCACCTACAAAGATAATCACTAGCATTACACATAATTTCAAAGGGTAAATTCCAATCAGGTGGCTGAACAACGGTGCGAGACTAATGTTTTCTTAAGTATTTCAAATGCTTCTACACAATCATCATCAAAGACAAATGGTACATCTTTTTGTAATAAATTAGTCAGAGGCCGAGAGATTTTTGAGAAGTCCTTAATGAACCTCCTATAAAATCCGGCGTGACCGAGGAAACTTCTTATGCCTTTGATGTCCTTGGGACATGGCATCTTTTCAATAGCATCAACCTTGGCTTTATCAACTTCAATACCTCTTTCAGAAACTTTGTGCCCCAAGACAATACCTTCATTAACCATAAAGTGGCACTTTTCCCAATTCAAGACAAGATTAGTTTCTTCACATCTCCATAAAACTTCGATCAAGATTGCTCAAGCAATCGTCAAAAGAGGAACCATAGATGGAAAAGTCGTCCATGAAAACCTCACAAATATTTTCACAAAAATCAGAGAATATAGCCATCATGCATCTTTGAAAGGTAGCAGGTGCATTACATAAACCAAAAGGCATCGTCTATAAGCAAAAGTACCAAAAGGGCATGTAAAAGTAGTCTTTGATTGATCTTTAGCCGACTTTGGTATTTGAGAGAAACCAGAATTACCTTCTAGAAATCAATATTGTGTATGTTTGCATAATCTTTCTAGCATTTGATCAATAAAATGTAAGGTGTAATGATCTTTCTTAGTAGCTTTATTTAATTTGTAGAAATCAATTACCATCCTATAACCTGTGATAATTCTTTGCGGAATCAATTCATCTTTATCATTAGGGACAACAGTAATACCTCCCTTCTTAGGGACACAATGGACGGGACTTACCCACTGACTATCAGCAACGGGATAAATTATACCTGCTTCCAGAAGCTTGAGTATTTCCTTTCTTACCACTTCTTTCATTTTAGGATTCAAGCGTCGTTGAGGATCACAAACTGGTTTGGCATCAGCTTCCAAATTTATTTTATGTTGACATAGAGTGGGACCGATGCCCTTAAGATCATCGAGTATATCCAATAGCGTACGGTGCTTCTTCGTAGTTTTCAATAATGTTTCTTCTTCATGCTCTAAAAGGTTAGCGCTAATAATGACAGGATATATTTTCTTTTCATCAAGATAAGCATATTTAAGATTATCAGGCAACAGTTTAAGCTCAAACACGGGATCACCCTTGGGTGGAGGAGGATCCCCTAGGATTTCAACAGGCAAATTGTGTTGCAGAATAGGTTCCTGTTTAAAAAGTACTTCATCTATTTCCCTTCTTTCATTCATGAACATATCATTTTCATGGTCTAGCAAATAATGTTCTAAAGGATCACTAGGAGGTACAACAATAGAAGCAAGACCAATAATTTCATCCTTACTAGGCAATTCTTCCTCACGATGTTGTTTACTAAATTTAGAGAAATTAAACTCATGAACCATATCATCCAAGCCAACAGTAACAACATTCTTTTTGCAGTCTATCGTAGCATTAACAATATTCAAGAAGGGTCTACCAAATATAATGGGACAAAAGCTATCTTGTGGAGAACCAAGAACAAGAAAATCAACGGGATATTTGGTTTTCCCACACAAGACTTCAACATCTCTAACAATCCCTACTGGCGAAATAGTATCTCTATTGGCAACTTTAATTGTGACATCAATTTCTTCTAACTCAGCAGGTGCTATTTCGTGCATAATTTCTTTCTATAAGTCAATGGGTATTACACTAGCACTAGCACCCATATCACACAAGCCATGATAACAGTGATCTCCTATTTTAACGGAAATAACAGGCACGCCTACCACAGGTCTATGTTTATCTCTATCACAGGGTTTAGCAATTCTAGCAGTTTCACCAGAGAATTGAATGGCATGCCCATCAATATTATCAGACAAGAGATCTTTAACAATAGCAATATTAGGTTCTACTTTGACTTGCTCGGGAGGTGTATATGTTCTAGTATTGCTTTTACGAACAACGGTTGAAGCTTTAGCATGATCCTTCATTCTAACAGGGAAAGGTGGTTTCTCAACATAAGAAGTAGGAACAATAGGATCATTGTAAGTGACAGTCTTTTCTTCAACTTTAATAGGTGCAGCTACTTTTACTTCTATGGGAGGATGATATTTAAACCACTTCTCCTTGGGGAGATCAACATAAGTAGCAAAAGATTCACAGAAAGAAGCTAGTATCTCAGAGTCAAGTCCATATTTAGTGCTAAACTTACGGAAATATCGGTATCCATAAAAGATTTAACACAATTAAACTTAGGTGTCATACCTGACTCCTTACCTTCGTTGAGGTCCCAATCTTCAGAGTTGCGTTTAATTCTATCCAATAAATTCCATCTGAATTCAATAGTCTTCATCATAAAAGATCCGACAAGAAGTATCGAGCATGGTGCGATTGTTATCGTAAAGCCGAGCATAAAAATTCTGAAGAATTGTCACTTTTGAGAGCTCATGATTGGGGCATGAATATAACATTGATTTAAGCCTCCCCAAGCTTGAGCGATGCTTTCTCCTTCGCGAGGCCAAAAATTATATATATAATTGCGATCACGATGAACAAGATGCATAGGGTAATACTTTTGATGAAATTCCAATTTCAATATCTTATAGTTCCATGATCTCATATCATCACATAGCCTATACCATGTCAATGTGTCTCCCTCCAAAGATAAAGGGAACGCCTTCTTCTTAACAACATCATCGGGTATACCTGCAAGCTTAAATAGTCCACAAATATCATCCACATAGAGTAGATGCTCGTCAGGATGCTTTGTTCCATTTCCCGCAAAAGTGTTAGCTAGCAGTTTTTCCATCATACCTGAAGGAAATTCAAAAGGAGTTTCATTTTCAATAGGTTCAGAAGGTTGAGGAGCAACTCTTTTCTCTACTGGACGGGGTGAAGATACCTTGAACAAGCCCCTCATAGAATTACTTTCCATAGTAACAAGTGACAGGAAATTTCAGCACACTATATAAATTTTTCCTTACCAAATTCCACTTACCAAAGGCGCTACACTCCCCGGCAACGGCGCCAGAAAAGAGTCTTGATGACCCACAAGTATAGTGGATCTATCGTAGTCCTTCGATAAGTAAGAGTGTCGAACCCAACGAGGAGCGAAGGAAATGATAAGCGGTTTTCAGCAAGGTATTCTCTGCAAGTCTTGAAATAAGTGGTAATAGATAGTTTTGTGATAAGATAAATTGTAACGAGCAACAAGTAACAAAAGTAAATAAGGTGCAGCAAGGTGGCCCAATCCTTTTGTAGCAAAGGACAAGCCTGGACAAACTCTTATGATAGGAAAAGCGCTCCCGAGGACACATGGGAATATCGTCAAGCTAGTTTTCATCACGCTCATATGATTCGCGTTCGGTACTTTGATAATTTGATATGTGGGTGGACCGGTGCTTGGGTACTGCCCTTACTTGGACAAGCATCCCACTTATGATTAACCTCTATTGCAAGCATCCGCAACTACAACAAAATTATTAAGGTAAACCTAACCATAGCATGAAACATATGGATCCAAATCAGCCCCTTACGAAGCAACACATACACTAGGGTTTAAGCTTCTGTCACTCTAGCAATCCATCATCTACTTATTACTTCCCAATGCCTTCCTCTAGGCCCAAATAATGGTGAAGTGTTATGTAGTCGACGTTCACATAACACCACTAGAGGTTAGACAACATACATCTTATCAAAATATCGAACGAATACCAAATTCACATGACTACTAATAGCAAGACTTCTCCCTTGTCCTCAGGAACAAACGTAACTACTCACAAAGCATATTCATATTCATAATCAGAGGGGTAATAATGTGCATAAAGGATCTGAACATATAATCTTCCACCAAATAAACCAACTAGCATCAACTGCAAGGAGTAATCAACACTACTAGCAACCTACTAGCACCAATCCCGAACTTGGAGACAAGAATTGGATACAAGAGATGAACTAGGGTTTGGAGATGAGATGGTGCTGGTGAAGATGTTGATGGAGATTGCCCTCTCCTGATCAGAGGAGCGTTGGTGATGATGATGGCGATCATTTCCCCCTCCCGGAGGGAAGTGTCCCCGGCAGAACAGCTCTGCCGGAGCCCTAGATTGGTTCTGCCAAGGTTCCGCCTCGTGGCGGCGGAGTCTCGTCCCGAAAGGTTGCTTATGATTTTTTTCCCATTGAAAGAGCTCATATAGGAGAAGATGGGCGTCGGAGAGCCACCAGGGGGCCCACGAGGTAGGGGGTGTCGGTGTACTAGAGTAGGGGTACCCTAGTATCCCGAACTCGTGCAGGCGATTCTGACACCCAGCGGGGTTTGCACAGTCACTGCCAAGATCCTCCGTGGTTCCTTTGGAGCCATTCAAGAACAAAGTATTTGACTAAGAAGACAAGGCCCGGCAAGAGGAGCTTGCGGGAAGGCCGCTCAAGGCACTTGAAGACAAGACCCGGCAAGAGGAGCTTGCCGGGAAAGCCCCCGGGCGCGACAAGGATTCAGCCGCGGCAAGGCGCTTGCCGCGGCAGGCAACCTCTCTTCATCTCCGCTCCAGCTCATCTATCAACGTGTCGCCATGGGACCATTCCATGCGCGCGTGTCAAGAGGCTGTGCAGCCAGCGGTGAGGAGCAGCGATAAGCGGCGACAAGCTTGCCATCGTGGCGGCGGTGGGCGCTTTTGACGGTCTCTGTTGCCTTTGTTTAGGCGACACAGACGGGCATTTAATGCTTTTGTCCCTTGCCGTCGAGTTAGGTATTTTGCCTTTGTACCTTTGTACAAGTAGGTGTACCAACTCTTGTTTTACATTTGTACCCTCATCTACGTTGCCACTGCCGGAGACCCTTGAGCATATAAAAGGAGGCCCAGGCATAGCGTAGAAAGAGGTTCGCCGATTCGACTCATTCGAGACCAGAGACACTCACGCTAGGTTTTGTAGCTCTCATCGCTCCCTAGCAAGAACACAATACAATCAGACAAGCAGCAGTAGGAGTTTTATCTCTCCGGAGAGCTCCGAAGCTGGGTAAAACTGCTGCCTCGCCTCAATCCGCTCTTCGTGCGGTCTCCGCCCCCTCCGAACCACAAGGGGCCTGGTCCGCCGGCCCCATAGGTGTTCGTGGGTCCGATCAGCCTCCCCGACATCTTTGGCGCACCAGGTAGGGGGCGTCGAGGCTGTGTGAACCCGATCCGGCGTTCACACGAGCAACATCTTCATCAACATGCCACCGAAGAAGAAGGCTTGGCGGCGGTGAAACCCGTCGCGTCGTACCCACCATCACCGGAGCAAGCGGGTGGTGGAAGCGAGCTGGCGGAAGAACGGCGCCGGCGAAGGAGTTCGTGACGCTGCCAAGTCCAAGGACAAGGCCGCGCAAACCGCGGCGTCCGCACATCCCCCGCGCCCATCTCAGGAGACGCGGGACCAACAGCGTCATGGCGTTCACAATGCCATACGCTCGTTGGATCAACACCCTCAAGACCAGCGTGCACGCCAACACACTGGCACAAGCGAGATACGGTCGCCTAGACGGGATGCTGCTCCTTCTAGCATAGTTAGAAGTCCGAGCGTATCCCGCTCTTCGCACGGTTCACCATTGCCACCCACTACTCCAGCAGAAGCTCTGGCGAGAGCTCAGCTGCTCCTCGACTACCCTCCAACGGCCGACAAGGTCGACGAGTGGAGGGCCACAATACAGAGTCTCATCGGCTTCGCCAACGGCGACGCTCCGCGGCAACCGAGTGCATCACTGCCGCGGCAAGAACGCCAAACGCGAGCCGGTGGCGGCAGAGACGGTGGGGTGCAACCACCATGCACTCCCCGCCCCGAAGGCCAGGGTCGCCAGCTTGCCGGATCCACCTCGACAGCGACTCCACTGCGTCGTCGGATCCACGAGCTCGCCGCGATCAGCGCCAAGTTCTTCATGAACGACAATAAGAAGACGCTCGAACTCGCATCGAGCGCCGAAGAGAAGCGCGATGTCAGTCCGACAAGCGCACCGAGCCCTCTGTTGACATGCGCGCGCCAGAGGAACCAGGCGACTTGCCGTACGCGGTAGGTTGCCCTGCGTTCACTCGTGAGCTGCGGCAAGTCCAGTGGCCCAGCCAGAAAAACTTCAAGCGGGCGTGCGAGAGAAATGCGATGGCGGGGCGCGCCATCGGAGTTCCTCGGCATCTACACCATCGTGGTGCAAGCTGCGGGGGCGGGGCGACAAGATCTCGCCAACTACTTCCCGTTGGTACTCAAGCCCAACGTCGAGATCTTGGCTCATGCACTTGCCGGACAGCTCCATATCCTCTTGGGCAGATTTATGCCATCGGTTTGTTGGCGCCTTCACGGTGACCACAAGCCTCATGGCCAAGAGAGTGACCTTCATCTGCTTGCCCGGAAGGAAGGAGAGTCCCTGCGCAAGTTCATTCGGAAGATTCAGCCGTGTGCACTACAACATCCCAGATGTCCACCTGCCCTTGTAATCGGTAGCGTTTCATCGAACGTCGCGGAACCGCAGGATGAGGGAGGAGATGGCGATGTGCAAAGTCAAGGATGTCGATTGAGCTGTATGCCTTGGCCGACAAGTGTCTTGTGCTATTTGAAGAAGGAGGAGACTCGGGAGAGAATCTGAAGCAGGATCGACAATGAGGAGACCGCCCAAGAAAGAAGAGCCGTGGCGAGGCAACAGGAAGAAGAAAAGCGGAGAAGTGCTAGCTGTTGAGCAGTCCGACAGCGGAGGCAGCGACAAGAACGCCAAAGGCTGGTGGCTCCGGCAAAGAGGTTGCGGCCGACGCCAACCACCCGATCTGTGGCGGCCCGACAAGCGGGGACGGCTCCGACAAGCGATCTTGCAAGATCCACCGCACCAAGGGCCATGACCTCCAGAGCTGCAAGAAGGTCGGGCAGCTTGTTGAGCAGCGAGAAGGCTGAGTACGAGCGGCGCGACAGGGAGAAGGCCCAGGAAGGTGCTGGGGGAGCAAGCAAGAAACGTCCCGGCCGGGGAGGGCGCCGCGGCAAGGCCAAGCAGCGGCAAGGAGACAGGCCTCCTCGCGGCCGCGACAAGGATGAAGATGACGACGACGATGAAGACATGGATGATGATGACGCCGACGAGCAGGAGTTTCAGAAAGCCACGTAGGTTCTCTCGTGATTGACGGAGGTGCTTCCTGCATACCTCCCACCGCCAACTCAAGTAGTGGATGCGGGAGGTCAATGCAGCGGAACCATCCGTAGAGTCACGCAAGCCTCACGAAGTGGTCCAGCCGCCTATCATCTTTGATATTGAGGACCACCACGATCGCATAAGCTGCGGTCGGTGCTTGCCGATGTTGGTCTCACCAACTATCCGCAACCTCAAGGTCACCAAGATGCTAGTTGACGGGGCGGCTTGAATCTGATCTCCTCCGCGGTGCTCGAAGCTTCAAATCCTCGACGGCGAGCTCGAAGAGACTGGCACATTCAAGGAATTAATCCGGGAAGGAGCAAGCGAAGGGGAAGATTACGTTGCCGGTGACATTTGGCGTGAGCTGAACTTTAGGACTGAGGGGTCACATTCGGCGTTGCCGATTTCCCATTGCCTTACAATGGGATACTTGGCCGTCAGACTCGCCAAGTTCATGGCAGCCTCTCACTATGCCTACAACTTACTCAAGATGCCGGGCCGATAAGCATCATCTACATCCATGGCGACAAGAAGGATGCTCTTATACTGCCGACAAGATCTACCGGGATGCGGCAGCAGCGACAGTTGCCGGACACTTGCGGCTGAAGCTCACGGGGAAGAAGACCAAGTCCAAGTCCGGCAAGAGCTCTGATGCCCACTCCGGCAAGCGCACCTCTTCGGAGTGTTGCGCTACCGTCGTGGACGCACCATCGGGCTCCACCGGCAAGTGCAAGAAGAAGATGACAGCTCCGCCAAAGACCAAGAGGGTGTCCGCCAAGGAGGACGGCACTGGTGGTACCTTCACCATCAGCGCCTCTCTCGACCCTAAATAGGAAAGCGCGCTCGTTGCTTTCCTGAGGCGAATGTCGGCGTGTTTGCATGGCAACCGTCGACATCCCGGTGTTCAGGAAAGTGATTGAGCACCGCTGGCCGTTTGTCCTCATCTTGGCGGCCCGTCAAGCGAAAAGTAAGGAAACAAGCGGTGGAGCGTCAAGAATTCATAGCGAAGAGATCAAGAAGCTGGAAGCGGCGGGCCTTGTCGGAGGAGTGCTCCATCCTACGTGGTTGGCCAATCTGTAGTCGTGCGCCAAGGCAAATGGGAAATGGAGACTTTGTATTGACTTCACGGATGTTAATAAAGCTTGTCCCAAAGATCCATTTCCCTTGCCGCGCATCGACAATTATTGACTCCACGGCCGGATGTGATTTTCTTTCGTTTCTTGATGCATACTCAGGATATCATCAGATCTTCATGGCTGAAGAGGATGAGGAGAAAACCGCATTCATTACTCCATGTGGCACATATTGTTTCATACGGATGCCTTTCGGTTTGAAGAATGCTGGTTCAACGTTCGTAAGAGTAGTCCACGATGCTTTTGAGCCGCAAATGCACAGAAATGTAGAAGCCTACATGGATGACATAGTGGTCAAGAGCAAGGACAAAGCAACTACGGTTCAAGATTTGGATGAGACCTTTGCAAATCTGCGCCAAGATCAACCTCAAGCTCAACCCGAGAAGTGCGTGTTTGGAGTCCCTTCCGGCAAGCTTCTCGGGTTCTTCGTGTCTCGGCGAGGAATTGAAGCCAATCCCGACAAGATCAAGGCCATTGAGCGATTGGAGCACCAAAGCGCGTCAAGGATGTATGAAGACTTGCGGTTGCGTAGCTGCTCTCGGCAGGTTTATCTCTAGAGTCTGCTGAGCAGCATACCGCCATTTTCAAAATTTTGAAAAAGGCAGGTCCCATGCAATGGACTGAAGCGGAGGCTGCGCCGCAGACTTAAAGAGGTACTGTCCTCCACTCCAACACTTGTCGCACCTAAGCCACAAGAGAAGTTCTTGCTATATATAGCGGCAACCAATCAAGTGGTTAGTGCTGCGTTAGTGGCGGAGAGGGAGGCGGATGATGAGCTAGCAACCACGGCGGACACATCCGGCGACAAGCGGGCTTCGCCCGGCAAGCTCTGGTCCCGACAAGGACGGATCTGCTTGAGACGCAAGAGCGGTCACGAGAAAAGGATGGTGCGGCGCCCGGTTTACTTTGTCGGTTCCCTCCTGAGGCTAGATCAAGGTACTACGGTGTGCGAAATTGCTTCGGCCTTCTCATGGCCTCGAAAGCTGCGCCATTACTTCCAAGCACATGAGATAACGATCGTCACTCGCTTTCCATTTGAAGAGGATACCGCGAGAATCCGAAGCGGCAGGCGGGATTGTCAGTGGAGCCTTTGGGCTGTCAAGCTTTGGCCTCAAGTTTGAAAGCACTTCAACTATCCAAAGCGAGCATTGGCAGAATTCATAGCAGAATGGGCGCCAACACGGATGAAGAAATTCGAGACGAGCATCCCCGTCAAGGAAGCGAGCAAAGAGTGGCTGATGTACTTTGATGGTGCCTTCTCGGCGCAAAGGCGCCCGGTGCGGCGTGCTGCTTATAGCACCCACCGGAGAGCACCTCAAGTCGTAGTCGGATGCACTTTCCCAAGGAGCAAGCAACAAACAATCTGCAGAGTATGAAGGTTTGCTTGCCGATCTCGAGATCATGATGGACCTTGGGATCAAGAAGCTTATTGTCAGGGGTGACTCGCAGCTTGTCGTCCGTCAAGTGAACAAAGATTATCAGAGTCCATTGATGGAAGCCTACGTTGATGAAGTGAGGAAGCTGGAAGAACACTTTGATGGCCTACAAATGGAACATGTTCCAAGAGCTTAGAATGATATTGCTGATGGCCTGTCAAAGTGCGCTGCACTTAAGTTGCCTGTGGAACCAGGGATTTTCGTGCTCAAGCTGACTCAACCAACCGTAACACCATCAACTAGACAGAACAAGAAGAGGAAGTTGATCTCTGGTGACTACTTCCCGGCAGAGCTCCCCGAAGCCGCCGCCGCCACGAAGGTCCCCAAGATCGGCGCCAATAGAGCTGAGGCGGTCTGCTCAGACAAGCCCGAGGTTTGTTTCGTTGAAGCAGACGCTCCCGACAAGTTTTGCTCCGGCAAGCTTGCCGGGGAACATCAAGCTTCAGCAGGACCGCAGGTCCTTGCCGTGGAAGCTGGTGTTCCCACAGCAGCAGATGTGCCTTTAGTCTTTATTGTCGAGCCACAAGCTCCAGCATGGGCGCAGCAGATTGTCCATTTCCTTCAGACAGGAGAACTTCCCGAAGAGCAAGAAGAAGCTGAGAGAGTAGCCCGGCAGTCAAGTATGTACCAGTTTGTCGACAAAGATACTGCATGTAAGAAGACTCAACGGTGTGAAATTGAAGTGTATTCCCAGGGAAGATGGACAGAAGCTGTTGGCAGAGATACATGGAGGCATATGTGGTCACCACATTGGCGCAAGAGCACTTGCCGGCAAAGCTTTCCGGCAAGGTTTCTTCTGGCCGACAGCCCCCCAGGATGCAACTGCACAAGTAACCAAGTGTGAAGCATGCAGTTCCATTCCAAATAGATACACCACCAGCTCAAGCTCTCCAGACGATCCCTTTATCACGGCCATTTTCGGTGCAGGGCTCGACATCCTCGGCCCCTTCACCCGAGCTATCGGGGCTTTGAGTACTTATGCGTTGCTATCGACAAGTTCACAAAGTGGCGGAAGTGGAAGCGATGAGGAAGGTGACAACGATCGTGATCAAGTTCTTGGTCGATTGTTTGCCGTTTGGAATCCCTAACAGGATCATCACCGACAACGGCACACAATTCTGAGCCGCACCTTCATGCGATGCGTCCAAGATCTTGGCGCCCAGTCTGCTTTATACATTGCTCACCCGAGAAGCAGCGGTCAGCGAAGAGGGCAAATCTTTGAAGTCTTTGCCGCAGGCTCAAGACCGAGAACTTTCGACGGGCTGCACAAGTGCGGAAGAAAGCTGGATTGAGGAGCTGCGGTGGTTCTTTGGTCGATCAGACGACGCCAAATCGAGCCAGCGGCGGACACCTTTTGCTCTAGTCTATGGAGCGAGGCAGTTCTCCCCACGGAACTTCGTATCACGGATCGCCTCGAGTGCTCGCTTATGATGAGCTTGAGCAAGAGCAGCTGCGACAAGATGACGCTTGCTCCTTGAGGAAGATCGTCTTGAGCTCTTTGTCACGAGCCGCTCGTTACCAGCAAGCTTTGCGTCGCTACCATAGCCGCAAAGTTAGTGCCAGAAGCCTCGAGGAAGGCGACCTTGTTCTTCGGCGTGTTCAGTCCGCCAAAAATTCGAACAAGTTGACGCCAAAGTGGGAAGGCCCTTATCGGGTGAAATGAGTCACTAGGCCTGGCGCTGTCCGCCTTGAGACCGAAGATGGCATTCCGGTGAGCAACTCCTGGAACATTGAGCATCTTCGTAAGTTTTACCCATAGGGCGCGGTTGCCGGAACCCGTTAAAGCAACCACCTTAATACAAGTCTTGCCGCTGTTGCATGTAATCCTTTGTACAAAGCCGGCGCAGACCCGATGCATCGATAAAGCTCATGTGTTGCACACAACTTGTCAAATTCATGCTTTCATCATTTTATTGCATGTTTTTGCTAACATTTTGTGCAACACCCACACCCGGTAAGCAATATCGAGCCACTAGGCTCCATAACTTTATTTTCTCTTCTTTCTCTTTTCTCAAAGAAAGGAAGGCTCCCTCGCGCACAAGTTAACCAGGGGGAGGGGGGGAAGAAGAAGATAATACTATGGACCAAGCGTTGCTCGAGGAAGTTTCGCCTTATCGGGAAGCAAACGACAGAAAAGCTAAGTTGCCAAAGTTTGGGCAATCAGCTCTTAAAATTTTAAGTTATCTTCCTCGAACGATAGTACTTTGTACAGAAAACCTGTCTTGTGAGAGGAACCAACTTCATGGCTAGTCGCGCCCTTACTTTGTTTGAGTCCGCTCAACAACTTAAGTGAGCTGCAGCTAGTCGCGACAAGGTTGCTTGTCGAGGCGGCACCGCCCGAACCGCCGACGTTCCGCACTCGGCGCTCGCAGCAAAGGTGCCTGCACCGACAAGTTCCCTAAAAGCGTAGGGTAAAAACGTACAAAGGAAAGAATCAAGTAAAGGAAATAACATTGCAATGATCGCCTAAGATAGAGTATATTACAAAATAACTTGTCGCTGATCTAACAAAGTGTTCTAAACATGATCAGCAGCGACAAGGGAAAGATAAAATTGGCGGCCTAGTCCACGCGGTCGCCATCAATCCGCTTGATCTTGTTCACCTTGTCCACAATGGGTGCGACAAGGGCTTTGAGCGCCTCCACGTCGGCATCTGGCGGCAAGGATCTGAGGACGCCGTTGAGGTTGAGGCCTGGGTTGCGGAAGGCCACCTTTATCAACACCTTCTCGAGGGCTCCTGCACAGGTCTGGCGTGATTCCTCGGCCAGCTGCTTTGGGACCTCTTCCCGGAGTCGCTGGAGGCCCGTCACCATGCCCTTGAAGAATAAGCTGAGCTTGGCGCTGTATTGGAGATGCTCGTCGGAGGAGTATGCAAGATCCGCCATCCCCAGCTCCATCAGCTCGTTGTGGATGTTGGCGGCAGTATCCACAAGACCTTCGGTCCAGTGCTCCACACTCTCCCTCAAGGCGCCTGGTGTCAACAGCATTCGCCGACAGCTCCTCCTTGGCCTTGATCGTCTCCAACAGGCCCACCTCCCGCTCTCTGGCGCCGTCCAGTGTCTGCGTCAGAGTGGTCAGCTTCAGCTCAAGATCCGCCTTGGAATCCTTGGCGGCGTCGAGCTCCTTGCCCCTATCGGCGAGACGGCCCTGCAGCTCGCCAAGGGTGTAAGCGTCCTTCTGTGATGCGTGCTTGGCGCAGCAAGCTCTTCGCCGCTCTTACGGAGATCGGCCTCGCTGCGCCACCTTCGCCTTCAACTCTTCCTTGGCGGCCTCGGCGGCTGCGGCGGCATCGCCGCTTCCTTAAGCGCCCCGCCAAGTGACTCCTCGCGCGCGACAAGCTCTTCCTCGTGGCTGTCCAGGTTGATCTTCCGCTGCGCCAGCTCGCTTTCCTGCGCGGATACCTTCTCGGCGGCAAGCCGCTGCTCCTCCTCAGCTGCGGCCTTCTCGAGGATGAAGGCCGTGCGCTCTTCAGCGAGTAGCGCCCGCTCTTCCGCTACGTTCCGGAGGGCTTCTTCGTTGGCGCTCCGGAGCTCTTCTGCACGCTTCTCCATATCTGCTCCTGCCCTCGCGACAAGTGCTTCCCGGGACTCCAACTTGGCTTAGCCGGTAGCGGTAAGCGGCAGCAGACTTCTTCGGCCATTTGTTCCTCCTCGAACTTCGCCGCTGCTGCTGCTTGGCGCATCCACAGCGTCGGCCAATGGAGGCGAGTAGCTTCGCCATCGAAGGTCTCTCCTTCGACCGGCGCCTGAGCTCGACTCGGGGAGTTTGATGAAGACACCGTCGCCCGGCCTTCAAGTAGGCGCCCGGTGGGGCTCCTCGAACTGACGCTGCTGCAGCGGCCGAAGTCGTGATCGGTGTAGCGCCTGGCGCTCCTGCGGCCTCAGGGCCGTCAGTGCGATCGCCCGACCCCTCGCCGGCTTCTGCGTCAGCAGCCTCGGTGGGCTCCTCGCCGACAGGCTCGTCAGCGACGGCCTCTTCCTCCATGACGGCGGCTTCGTCAGTGTTGTCGCGCGCTTCCTCCTCGCCGACGACCTCGACCTCCATCAGCTCTATGGCGGAGGCGGTGGAGGAGGTCGACGGCGTTGAGTGTGCTTGTGGCGAAAAGGGGGGAGCGGCGGTGGTTTTCTTGACAAGACAACAATGGCGAGGTGGACGGCCTGCCCCTGTCTCCCCTGTTTATAAGGAGGGGGATGAGGCGGACGTTCCGCTTTTCCTAATAAAGAAACCCCCACGACCACGCCCACAATCTCTCGCACGACGCCACGTTCGGTGCGTGCCGTTAGTGGGGGACGTGGTGGGTCCGGGGCAAGTAACGGCGTGATCAAGGCCGCGTGTGACCGTGCACTGTTTTGGGCCTGGCCCGACAGCGCTCGGCACCGTGTCTTGACCCGAGCCGGGGCTCTGTCGGTGTACTAGAGTAGGGGTACCCTAGTATCCCGAACTTCGTGCCTGAGGCGATTCTGACACCCATGGCGGGGTTTGCTGATCCTTTGCCAAGATCCTCCGTGGTTCCTTTGGAGCCATTCAAGAACAAAGTATTTGACTAAGAAGACAAGGCCCCGGCAAGAGGAGCTTGCCGGGAAGGCCGCTCAAGGCACGCAGAAGACAAGACCTCGGCAAGAGGAGCTTGCCGGGAAAGCCCCCGGGCGCGACAAGGATTCAGCCGCGGCAAGGCGCTTGCCGCGGCAGGCAACCTCTCTTCATCTCCGCTCCAGCTCATCTATCAACGTGTCGCCATGGGACCATTCCATGCTTGTGGCGTGTCAGAAAATTTGTGCAGCTAGCGGGGAGCAGCGATAAGCGGCGCTGACAAGCTTGCCATCGTGGCGAGCGGTGGCGCACCTGACGGTCTCTGTTGCACTGTTTAGGCGACACAGACGGACATTTAATGCTTTTGTCCCTTGCCGTTAGAGTTAGGTATTTTGCACTGTACACTGTACAAGTAGGTGTACCAACTACTGTTTTTACATTTGTACCCTCATCTACGTTGCCACCGCCGGAGACCCCTTGAGCATATAAAAGGAGGCCCATGCGCAACGTAGAAAGGGGTTCGGCCAGTTCGACTCATTCGAGACCAGAGACACTCACGCTAGGTTTTGTAGCTCTCATCGCTCCCTAGCAAGAACACAATACAATCAGACAAGCAGCAGTAGGAGTAGGAGTTTTATCTCTCCGGAGAGCTCCGAAGCTGGGTAAAACTGCTCGTGTGCCTCACCTCGATCCGCTCTTCGTGCGGTCTCCGCCCCCCTCCGAACCACAAGGGGCCTGGTCCGCCGGCCCCATAGGTGTTCGTGGGTCCGATCAGCCTCCCCGACAGGGGGGCATGCCCAGGGGGGCGTGCCCCCCACCCTCGTGAGCAGGGTGTGGCCCCCCTGGCCTTCATCTTTGGCGACGATTTTTCTTTATTTATTTTAAGACATTCTGCAGAGTTTTAGGACTTTTGGAGTTGCACAGAATAGTCCTTCAATATTTGCTCCTTTTCCAGCCCAAAATTCCAGCTGCCGGCATTCTCCATCTTCATGTAAACCTTGTAAAATAAGAGAGAATAGCCATAAGTGTTGTGACATAACGTGAAATAACAGCTCATAATGCAATAAATATTGACATAAAAGCATGATGCAAAATGGACGTATCAGGTGCCCGTAACCCCTTCCGGTGACCAGATGAGTACCCAGTGCACTCCGAAACTATTCCGGTGTCCGAATACCATCATCCTATATATCAATCTTTACCTCTCGAACATTTCGAGACTCCTCGTCATGTCCGTGATGTCATCCGGGACTCCGAACAACATTCGGACACCAAATCATATAACACATATCACACTATGTCGTCAGCAAACGTTGCGTGCGGACCCTACGGGTTCGAGAACTATGTAGACATGACCAAAAAACCTCTCCGGTCAATAACCAATAGCGGAACCTGGATGCCCATATTGGCTCCTACCATATCTATATTTTTTGATTGTTCCATGCTATTATATTATCTGTTTTGGATGTTTATGGGCTTTATTTTACACTTTTATATTATTTTTGAGACTAACCTATTGACCCAGAGCCCAGTGCCAGTTCCTATTTTTCCCCTTGTTTCAGTGTTTCGAAGAAAAGGAATATCAAGCGAATTAAAGCGGAATGAAACCTACGGAGAAGTTATTTTTGGAAGGAAAGCTACCCGATAGACTTGGAGTGCACGTCAGGAAAGAAACAAGGGAGCCACGAGGTAGGGGGGCGCGCCCACCCCCCTAGGGCGCTCCCTCCACCCTCGTGGGCCCCTCGTGGCTCCCCTGACGTACTTCTTCCGCCTATATATCTCCATATACCCTAAAAACTTAAGGGAACAGAATAGATCTGGAGTTCCGCCGCCGCAAGCCTCTGTAGCCACAAAAAGTCAATCGGGACCTGTTAGGCACCACCTTTGGAGGGAACCCTCACCGGTGGCCATCTTCATCATCCGGCGATCTCCATGACGAGGAGGGAGTAGTTCACCCTCGGGGCTGAGGGTATGTACCCGGTAGCTATGTGTTTGATCTCTCTCTCTCTCTCTCTCTCTCTATCTCTCTCTCGTGTTCTTGATTTGGCACGATCTTGATGTATCATGAGCTTTGCTATTATAGTTGGATCTTATGTTTATTCTCCCCTCTACTCTCTTGTAATGGATTGAGTTTTCCCTTTGAAGTAATCTTATCGGATTGAGTCTTTAATGACTTGAGAACACTTGATGTATGTCTTGCCGTGCGTATCTGTGGTGACAATGGGATATCACGTGATTCACTTGATGTATGTTTTGGTGATCAACTTGCGGGTTCCGCCCATGAACCTATGCATAGGGGTTGGCTGCGTTTTCGTCTTGATTCTCCGGTAGAAACTTTGGGGCACTCTTTGAGGTTCTATGTGTTGGTTGAATAGATGAATCTAAGATTGTGTGATGCATATCGTATAATCATATCCACGGATACTTGAGGTGACATTGCAGTATCTAGGTGACATTAGGGTTTTGTTGATTTGTATCTTAAGGTGTTATTCTAGTACGAACTCTAGGGCTGT
This sequence comes from Aegilops bicornis, assembly GCA_021605145.1. NCBI lineage: Eukaryota > Viridiplantae > Streptophyta > Magnoliopsida > Poales > Poaceae > Aegilops > Aegilops bicornis. Next base: position 672,269,507 of record CM038670.1, read on the forward strand.
TTGTGACACTTATAGGAATAACCCAACGGATTGATTGGAAAGAATAACATTGAGGTGGTTTCGTACCCTACAATAATCTCTTCGTTTGTTCTCCGCTATTAGTGACTTTGGAGTGACTCTTTGTTGCATGTTGAGGGATAGTTATATGATCCAACTATGTTATTATTGTTGAGAGAACTTGCACTAGTGAAAGTATGAACCCTAGGCCTTGTTTCCTATCATTGCAATACCGTTTACGCTCACTTTTACCATTAGTTACCTTGCTGTTTTTATATTTTTAGTTTACAAAAACCTATATCTACCATCCATATTGCACTTGTATCACCATCTCTTCGCCGAACTAGTGCACCTATACAATTTACCATTGTATTAAGTGTGTTGGGGACACAAGAGACTCTTTGTTATTTGGTTGCAGGGTTGCTTGAGAGAGACCATCTTCATTTTACGCCTCCCACGGATTGATAAACCTTAGGTCATCCACTTGAGGGAAATTTGCTATTGTCCTACAAACCTCTACACTTGGAGGCCCAACAACGTGTACAAGAAGAAGGTTGTGTAGTAGGCATCGAGCTCTTTTCTGGCGCCGTTGCCGGGGAGGCTAGGTAAGCGGCACTCACACCCCGTCAACTAAGCTCTTTTCTGGCACCGTTGCCGGGGAGGTGAGTGCTTGAAGGTATATCTTTAGATCTTGCAATCGAATCTTTTTGTTTCTTGTTTTAGCACTAGTTTAGTTTATAAAAGAAAACTACAAAAAAATGGAATTGAGTTTGTCTCATACGCTTCATCTTTTTAGTATCTTTCGTGAAAATGATGGAAAGGAAATTGTGCTCAAGTGCTAGAAGAAGAATGCATTAGAATGTTTGGCACTAAATATTTACATGATGAGCATGATTGCAATGTTGTTAGTATGAATTCCTTGAATATCCATGATGCTAATGATATGCAAAGCCACAAGCTTGGGGAAGCTATGTTTGATGAAGATGATATTTTTTGTCCCCCAAGCTTTGATGAGCAAATTTACTATGATGAAAGCATGCCTCCTATCTATGATGATTATTGTGATGACACGTATGCTTTAAAGAATAATGATAACCATGAAACCTGTCATCTTGATGTTAATTTTCAATCACATGATAGTTATTTTGTTGAGTTTGCTCCCACTATTATTCATGAGAAGAATTTTGCTTATGTGGAGATTAGTAAATTTTTTATGCTTGTAGATCATGAAAAGAATGCTTTAAGTGCTGGTTATATTGTTGAATTCATTCATGATGCTACTGAAAATTATTACGAGGGAGGAATATATGCTTGTAGGAATTGCAATAATATCAAGTTTCCTCTCTATGTGCTTAAAGTTTTAAAGTTATGCTTGTTTTCCCTTCCTATGCTAGTTGATTATTGTTCCCATAAGTTGTTTGCTCACAAAATCCCTATGCATAGGAAGTGGGTTAGACTTAAATGTGCTAGTCATATTCTTCATGATGCTCTCTTTATGTTTCAATTCTTATCATCTTTTATGTGAGCATCATTGAAATCATCATGCCTAGCTAGGGGCGTTAAACGTTAGCGCTTGTTGGGAGGCAACCCAATTTTATTTTAGTTTATTACTTTTTGGTTCTGTTTAGGAATAAATAATCCATCTAGCTTCTGTTTAGATGTTTTTTTGTGTTTTAATTAGTGTTTGTGCCAAGTAGAGCCTTTGGGAAGACTTGGGTGAAGTCTTTATGATCATGCTGTAAAAAACAGAAACTTTAGCGCTCACGAGATTAGCTAAAACTTTTTACTGGAGAGTGCTATTTAGTTGATTATTTTTGCATATGATCACTAGACAAATTCCTCAGGTCCACCATTTTATTTTAGAATTTTTGGATTTCCAGAAGTTTGCATTAGTTACAGATTACTACAGGCTGTTCTGTTTTTGACAGATTCTGTTTTTCGTGTGTTGTTTGCTTATTTTGATGAATCTATGGCTAGTAAAATAGTTTATAAACCATAGAGAAGTTGGAATACAGTAGGTTTAACACCAATATAAATAAATAATGAGTTCATTACAGTACCTTGAAGTGGTGTTTTGTTTTCTTTAAGCTAGCAGACTTACGAGTTTTTACATTAAGTTTTGTGTTGTGAAGTTTTCAAGTTTTGGGTAAAGATTCGATGGACTACGGAATAAGGAGTGGCAAGAGCCTAAGATTGGGGATGCCCGAGGCACCCCAAGGTAATATTCAAGGATAACCAAGATCCTAAGCTTGGGGATGCCGGAAGGCATCCCTCTTTAAATCTTCATTCATCGGTAACTTTACTTGGAGCTATATTTTTATTCACCACATGATATGTGTTTTGCTTGGAGCGTCATTTTATTTTCTTTAGCTTTGCTTGCTGTTTGAATAAAATACTAAGATCTGAAATTATTAAATGGGAGATTCTTCATATAGTTGTATAATTATTCGCCTACTCCTTGATCTTCACTTATATCTTTCGGAGTAGTTTGTCATTTGCTCTAGTGCTTCACTTATATCTTTTAGAGCACAATGGTGGTTTTATTTTGAAGAAATATGTGAACTCTCATGCTTCATTTATATTATTTTGAGAGTCTTAAATAGCATGGTAATTTGCTTAAATAATTCCAATATGCTTGGTATTCAAGATTTGTAAAACTTTCTTATGAGTGTGTTGAATATTAAGAGAAGTTTGATGCTTGATAATCGTTTTGAGATATGGAGGTAGTAATATTAGAGTAATGCTAGTTGGGTAGTTGTGAATTTGAGAAATACTTGAGTTAAAGTTTGTGATTCCCGTAGCATGCACGTATGGTGAACCGTTATGTGATGAAGTCAGAGCATGATTTATTTATTGATTGTCTTCCTTATGAGTGGCGGTCGGGGACGAGTGATGGTCTTTTCCTACCAATCTATCCCCCTAGGAGCATGCGGCGTAATACTTTGCTTTGATAACTTGTATATTTTTGCAATAAGTATATGAGTTCTTTATGACTAATGTTGAGTCCATGGATTATCGCACTCTCGCCCTTCCACCATTGCTAGCCTCTCTTGTATGCGCACCTTTCGCGGTATCATACACCCACCATATACCTTCCTCAAAACAGCCACCATACCTACCTATTATGGCATTTCCATAGCCATTCGAGATATATTGCCATGCAACTTTCCACCGTTCCGTTTATTATGACACGCTTCATCATTGTCATATTGCCTTGCATGATCATGTAGTTGACATTGTATTTGTGGCAAAGCCACCATGCATAATTTTCATACATGTCACTCTTGATTCATTGCCCATCCCGGTACACCGCCGGAGGCATTCATATAGAGTCATATTTTTTACTAAGTATCGAGTTGTAATTCTTGAGTTGTAAGTAAATAAAAGTGTGATGATCATCATTATTAGAGCATTGTCCCAGTGAGGAAAGGATGATGGATACTATGATTCCCCCACAAGTCGGGATGAGACTGCGGACGAAAAAAAAAGAAAAAAAGAGGCCATAAAAAAAGAGAAAAGGCCCAAATAAAAAAAATAAAAAAATAAAAAAATGAGAGAAAAAGAGAGAAGGGACAATGCTACTATCCTCTTACCACACTTGTGCTTCAAAGTAGCACCATGATCTTCATGATAGAGAGTCTCCTATGTTGTCACTTTCATATACTAGTGGGAACTTTACATTATAGAACTTGGCTTGTATATTCCAATGATGGGCTTCCTCAAAATGCCCTAGGTCTTCGTGAGCAAGCAAGTTGGATGCACACCCACTTAGTTTCTTTTTTTGAGCTTTCATATACTTATATCTCTAGTGGATCCGTTGCATGGCAATCCCTACTCACTCACATTGATATCTATTGATGGGCATCTCCATAGCCCGTTGATACTCCTAGTTGATGTGAGACTATCTTCTCCTTTTGTCTTCTCCACAACCACCATTCTATTCCACATATAGTGCTATATCCATGGCTCACGCTCATGTATTGCGTGAAGATTGAAAAAGTTTGAGAATGTCAAAAGTATAAAACAATTGCTTGGCTCGTCATCGGGGTTGTGCATGATTTAAATACTTTGTGTGGTGAAGATAGAGCATAGCGGACTATATGATTTTGTAGGGATAACTTTCTTTGGCCATGTTATTTTGAGAAGACATAATTGCTTTATTAGTATGCTTGAAGTATTATTATTTTTATGTCAATATTAAACTTTTGTCTTGAATCTTTCGGATCTGAAAATTCATACCACAATTAAGAAGAATTACATTGAAATTATGCCAAGTAGCACTCCACATCAAAAATTATCTTTTTTATCATTTACCTACTCGAGGATGAGCAGGAATTAAGCTTGGGGATGCTGATACGTCTCCAACGTATCTATAATTTTTGATTGTTCCATGCTATTATATTATCTGTTTTGGATGTTTATGGGCTTTATTTTACACTTTTATATTATTTTTGGGACTAACCTATTGACCCAGAGCCCAGTGCCAGTTCCTTTTTCCCCCTTGTTTCAGTGTTTAGAAGAAAAAGAATATCAAACAGAGTCGAAACGGAATGAAACCTTCTGGAGAAGTTATTTTTGGAAGGAAAGGTACCCGATAGACTTGGACTGCACGCCAGGAAAGAAACGAGCGAGCCACGAGGTAGGGGGGCGCGCCCACCCCCCTAGGGCGCGCCCTCCACCCTCGTGGGCCCCTCGTGGCTCCCCTGACGTACTTCTTCCGCCTATATATCTCCATATACCCTAAAAACTTCAGGGAACAGAATAGATCTGGAGTTCCGCCGCCGCAAGCCTCTGTAGCCACCAAAAGTCAATCGGGACCTTGTTAGGCACCTGGAGGAGGGGGAACCCTCACGGTGGCCATCTTCATCATCCGGCGATCTCCATGACGAGGAGGGAGTAGTTCACCCTCGGCTGAGGGTATGTACCAAGTAGCTATGTGTTTGATCTCTCTCTCTCTCGTGTTCTTGATTTGGCACGATCTTGATGTATCGCGTGCTTTGCTATTATAGTTGGATCTTATGTTTCTTCTCCCCCTCTACTCTCTTGTAATGGATTGAGTTTTCCCTTTGAAGTAATCTTATCGGATTGAGTCTTTAATGACTTGAGAACACTTGACGTATGTCTTGCCGTGCGTATCTGTGGTGACAATGAGATATCACGTGATTCACTTGATGTATGTTTTGGTGATGCATAGGGGTTGGCACACGTTTTCGTCTTGATTCTCCGGTAGAAACTTTGGGGCACTCTTTGAGGTTCTATGTATTGGTTGAATAGATGAATCTAAGATTGTGTGATGCATCTCGTATAATCATACCCACGGATACTTGAGGTGACATTGGAGTATCTAGGTGACATTAGGGTTTGGTTGATTTGTATCTTAAGGTGTTATTCTAGTACGAACTCTAGGGCTGTTTGTGACACTTATAGGAATAGCCCAACGGATTGATTGTAAAGAATAACTTTGAGGTGGTTTCGTACCCTACAATAATCTCTTCGTTTGTTCTCCGCTATTAGTGACTTTGGAGTGACTCTTTGTTGCATGTTGAGGGATAGTTATATGATCCAACAATGTTATTATTGTTGAGAGAACTTGCACTAGTGAAAGTTTGAACCCTAAGCCTTGTTTCCTATCATTGCAATACCGTTTACGCTCACTTTTACCATTAGTTACCTTGCTGTTTTTATATTTTCAGTTTACAAAAACCTATATCTACCATCCATATTGCACTTGTATCACCATCTCTTCACCGAACTAGTGCACCTATACAATTTACCATTGTATTAAGTGTGTTGGGGACACAAGAGACTCTTTGTTATTTGGTTGCAGGGTTGCTTGAGAGAGACCATCTTCATCCTACGCCTCCCACGGATTGATAAACCTTAGGTCATCCACTTGAGGCAAATTCGCTACTGTCCTACAAACCTCTGCACTTGGAGGCCCAACAACGTCTAGAAGAAGAAGGTTGTGTAGTAGACATCAATATTCTACGAAGATCTTTATTGGTTGAACCGTTATGAAAACATACGTAATTCCCTTTGTCCATCGGTATGTTACTTGCCCGAGATTCGATCGTCGGCATCTTCATACCTAGTTCAATCTCGTTACCGGCAAGTCTCTTTACTCGTTCCGTACTACATCACCTCATAACTAATTACTTAGTCATTTGCTTACAAGCTTATGATGTGTATTACCGAGAGGGCCCAGAGATACCTCTCTGATACTCGGAGTGGCAAATCCTAATCTCGATCTATGCCAACTCAAAAAACACCTTCGGAGATACCTGTAGAGCCTCTTTATGATCACCCAGTTATGTTGTGACGTTTAATAGCACACAAGGTATTCCTCCGGTATCCGGGAGTTGCATAATCTCATAGTCGAAGGAATATGTATTTGACATGAAGAAAGCAATAGCAGTAAAACTGAACGATCAATTATGCTAAGCTAACAGATGGGTCTTGTCCATCACATCATTATCCTAATGATGTGATCCCGTTATCAAATGACAACACATGTCTATTGTTAGAAAACCTTAACCATCTTTGATCAACGAGCTAGTCTAGTAGAGGCTTACTAGGGACACGGCATTTGTTTATGTATTCACACATGTATTTAAGTTACTGATCAATACAATTCTAGCATGAATAATAAACCTTTTATCATGAATACGGAAATATAAAATAACAACTTTATTATTGCCTCTATGGTGTATTTCCTTCAAAAATTTGTACCATCAAAGTAAGGACCTCTATGGTGATAGTACCCTCAGTAGACGTCATACTCTCCTAGGTTGTGAAACCAAGGCTATGATCACCAAAGCTATGGAAATCAAGGCTAATGGAGACCAAAGCTGTGATAGCACTTATAGGATCGAAAGTATGTCTAGAAGGGGGGGGGGGTGATTAGACTACTTGACCAAATAAAATTCTATCCTTTTCCCAATTTTAGTTGTGGCAAGATTTTAGCAATTAGCACAAGTCAAGCAATCAACCTACATATGCAATTCTAAGAGTATAGCAGCGAAAAGTAAAACATTGCATATGAAGGTAAAGGGAAGGGTTTGGACAAGGCAAATGCAATAGAGACACAAAGATTTTTGGCATGGTTCCGATAGGTGGTGCTATCATATGTCCACGTTGATGGAGACTTCAGCCCACGAAGGGTAACAGTTGCGCAAGTCCACGGAGTGCTCCACCCATGAAGGGTCCACGAAGAAGTGACCTGGTCTATCCCACCATGGCCATCGCCCACGAAGGACTTGCCTCACTCTGGTAGATCTTCACGAAGTAGGCGACCTCCTTGCCCTTACAAACTTCTTGGTTCAACTCCACATCACGAAGGAGGCTCCCAAGCGGCACCTAACAAATCTAGGAGACATCACTCTCCAAAAGGTAATAGATGGTGTGTAGATGATAAAATCCTTGCTCTTGTGCTTCGAATGATATTCTTCCAACACTCAACTCTCTCTCACAGATTTGGCTATGGTGGAAGAAGGATTTGAGTGGAAAACAACTTGGGGAAGGATAGAAATCAAGGTTCAAAAGGTTGGAATGGAATCCCTTAATCTCAACACATGAGTCAGTGGTTATCTCTCAGAAAAAGTATGGTGGAAGTGTAGGCACGTTCTGATGGCTCTCCTCAATGAGGAAGAAGGGGTGGAAGGGTATAGCCTCCACAAAAATTCAACTGTCACACACTTTTGATCATCTTGGTGGCACCGATTAGGAAAGTTGGTGGCACCGATCTGTTCAAAGATATGAATGTTAGGAATCTCGGTGGGAACGACTGGAACAACTTGGTGGCATCGATGTGCTAGGGCTTAGGGAAAACTTCATCTCGGTGGCGCCGATTTGCATCAACTCGATGGGACCGAAGTGAAGTAATAAGCAATAGAGAATCTGTCAAGCCAACTCGGTGAGACCGATTGCACAAACTCGGTGGGACCGAAGTGAATGCAATAGATCACAGAGCGCTAGCAAGGCCATCTCAGTGGGACAGAGATCCGTATCGGTGTGACCGAACTGTTAGGGTTTCTGGTAGTGGTTATGTCAAATGAACTCGGTGGCTCTGGGTAGCAAGAATCGGTGGGGCCGAGTTTGGAATTAGGGTTTGGACATATTTGGATGGAGAAAGTGGCTGAGGGTTTTGAAGCAATATCACTAAGAACTTTGAGCAAGTAGACCATTAAGCAACACCTCATCCCCTTTTAATAGTATTGGCTTTCCTATGGACTCAATGTGACCTTCGATCACTTAAATAGAAATGAAGAGTCTTGAGTTTTTGCCAATCTTTGTCCTTAGCATTTTGAGGGGTCCACATCACTAGTTCATGGCATGCCAATCATTGAACATCCTGAAATATTTATCTTGAATGGATATTATTTCAATGAGCTATATGTTGTTATGAATTACCAAAACTACCCGTGGATTAGTTGCACTTTCACTCGGGGACCTAGGCTGCCTCATTAGACTTGGCAAAGGCGAAGCGACGTGGTGTCGCCTCCATGTCCGCCCTCTCCTCGGCTGACACGATGGCCCACAACAACAAGGAGTTGTCACGACTACCTAGGTAGTGGAGGATGCGCCTGCGTACCTTCGCGATTGCCGGCGGTAGCTCCACCTTGACGACCTTCTCACGCCAGTTTAGGCGGGGTGGCGACGCCGGCCCGTCGATCCCGGCGCACCGGTTGTGTGGCGGTGAGGGTGGGTCCTTCTTCACGTGGCAGCCGATTTGGACACTTCGGTTGCGTGGGGACGCTGGCTTCGCCTTGACGCAACGGTGAGGGAGGCGCCGGACCATGTTCCTAGAGCGACCGCTTCGTCAGCAACTCGTTTTTCCGGAGGAACTCCTCATCCTTGGTTGCGGCCTCCGAGAGGAGGCACGGGCATGTATGGTTCTCCTACTCGCCGGAGGAAATGACGATCTCCTCCTTGTCAGTGGGGCCAACAGCTGTTGAGGAAGCCGAGCCTGGAAGAGCTGCTACGGCGGCGGCACGATGCTAGGGAAGGTCTGGAGCCGCCGCTGCTTACAGGCGCGGAGAAGCACAACACTGGCATGGTGTGGACATGGTGGTGTCGTCAACGCTGGAGCAGAGAGGAGCGAAAAGGGTGGGAGAGTGGTGCGGTGTGAACATCGCCAAATTCGTTCTTAAATAGGCGCGGCGGCTAGACGAAGGGACTGGATGCCAGCTTCAATGTGGCACATTGGTCGGAGTAGGCTTCTCGGGGACCGCGTCTGCATAGAAGCGGCGCCGCCTGCTCGTTCGGCTGCGTCACTCAGAGCGACATCAATGTTGGTTCATTAAGTTCGTTTTGAAGCGATGCTACCCGGCATGAACGTGCGGCGTACCGCTTCGCGGGAGGTTTTTTTCGAGTTGGAAGGTTTTACGGTGGGATCGGGTTGTTGGACTCGTGCGTGGCATCGATCCGGGCGCCCGCAAAGCCCCCTGGTGTGCCTTTGATTCGCGGGAAAACAAACTTCCGGACCGGTCCACGGATCGATGGCTACCGTGTTGGATGGCAAAATTGGTCCACGCTGCTCGGTCCGAACAAATGCAGACGATTTAGGTGTTGGCGTTCGAGATGACCTCATATTAGGTCTATTGTATGAGGAGTTAATAATGCTAACTCTTATTGACCTGACATGTTTATAAACCAACGACATGTTTATAAACCAACAACTGACTTTACTATTAACCATGCTCTTAACAAACGTTTAACCTGCAAGGCTGCAATGTACAACTCGGGGCATGAATCATCCCGCGTTGGTTTTAAGATGAAGAATCGATACCTAAAAAATGAAGAAACAGAAAAGGACAATTGAATTTTGATCCGGGAAAACAGAGTACCGCCGTAGCTAGAACATACACAAGGACTACGCTTATAATTAATTCAACGCCAACGAGTTCATCGCTCACGGGCGCCTCGATCGATCAATGACGCATAAAGGCCCCTACCGGATGGCATTGCCTTTCCGTAACCTGCCGCAACGGCCTAGCAGTTAATTGCATCCAAAGCCAACCCATCACCACAGCCAAGAGCAGGCCTAGTTCGTCCATCCAAATGTTAGTTTGTTTTATGCCGAAGGTGGTGCCTTTCTACCCAGAAGACTTCCTCGTCAGGTTCGACTTCCAGCATCACCGAGACTTCGGCAACCTCGACATCCACATTGCCAAGTGGCGTCTCAACGCGCATGTCGATGCTGTCCAAGCCGACTACCACGTCCACCTCTGCATCGAGAACATTCCGCTCAATGCTTGGAGCGATCTTGTTCTTTGCACCAGTGCTTGGGCGGACTTCGTTCTGCACTGCCCGACATCGCCACTGTGCAGTGCGAGGACGCTGCGACTCTCAACCTATGGGCGTGGTCGGCGGACCCAAGCAAAATCCCTAAGGTGCAGCTGGTCACGTTCACCTGCAACCAGCCGCCGAAGCTGCACCCTGCTCACGTAAATCGGGCGCAAAGGGCTGCGACGGCACGTCCTGATCCACCTGGACCGAATCGAAGACTACACCCCTGATGCCGACGGCAGGGTTCCTCGGCGGCCGCGCCCTCTCCCCCCCTTCGACTGGCGCTATGGCGTTGTGGATGGTGAGGCCCGCTCTCGGGATCGCCGTGCTGGGGACGAGCGACGAGGTCATGACGACCGCGACCGACGCGACGACGACCGCGACAGAGACGATGAGCAAGATGGACGCGGCAGGCGCGGCGACCGCGACTCTTCCTCCTGGCACAACCTGTTTCGGAGCCGCTCCAGGGCTCCCCGACGCGATGATGGTCGGGATGGAGGCTCTCACGATGGACGGCGGCGCGATGAGCGCGAGTCCCGCGGCCGCTACGACGACGGCAGGCGTCGAGATGTCCTGGACTACAGGAAGATTGACACCACGAGGGTGCAGCGCCTTCCTGATGGCGCTGTCATCCCCGCTTCAGGCAGGCGGGCTCGGCATCGCTTGGCTGGTCTGGAGAGGCGCTCACGCTCTTGCGAGGCGTCTGGCTTCCGGTGCACAGAAGAAACCCGCGACAGATCACCTCCTGCATCACCCCGCACCACTTCCTGCGACGTGATCGAGCTGCAACCCTCCCCCACACTTCCTGCCTGGCTGCGTTGTGATCCCTTCTGCTTGGGATTGCCCGTGTCTCCAGAGGCGCCTCCAGGGTGGTCCTCCCCAGCAAGACTACAGCAGTGTTCTGGAACGATGCCACCAAGCCCCAGCACACCTCTGTTTGCTTCTGCTGACGTGGTTGCTCCTGAAGAAGACCAAGTTGTGATGAGCTCCAGCCCTGCCCAGGTGCCTGGGACACCTCTGTTCGTGCCTTGTCCTCCAGCCATCCTCCCGACGCCCAACTCCACACCACCAAGGCCGCCGGCTGCCGGGGAGGAAAACCTTAGGCTGGGCGTAATCGGCTCGAACCTGATTCGTAGCGACACGATCTTTGGAAGCAAAGAACACAGACATGCCAATCACGAAACTAGCTGAGAGGTTACTTTGCCAGCGTTTGGGCATTGTTGAGGAAGGCGAAATGATCACTGAAGCAGCCATAGAAAAGCATGTGTCTCTCTTCCGCGGTCAGCTGCCTGACCTGGCGGTTGCGGCACTAAGAGCCCTGTTCAAGCTTGATTGTGATCTTGCAACTGCTGTTGAAGATGCCCTGCTGGACCATGGGGGAGAGGCTGGTTTGGAACTCCAAGGCCAAGGTGAAGAAGGCGCGACTGCGACGGCGACTTCTTGATGCTTCTGCTCCGAGTAGTAGTTGATGTATCCCAGTTCTTATGATTAGCAATCTTCATGTTTTTATCCTGTTTGCTGAACTAGCTAGGCATGGTTGTCTACAACTATCTCGCGATGTTGCCCAGGCAAGACTTCTGTTAGTGTTAACAGTCATCGATGATGTAGCCCTTGTCTGCAATGAATGAAAGTTTATCTATCTTAAACTGGAATGTCCGTGGCCTCAACAGTCCAAACCGTCGTGCAACCGTTCATGAAACAATCGCCGCTACCTCTTGCAATCTTGTTTGCCTACAGGAAACGAAATTAGCTGTTGTTGACCCTTTCGTGGCTTCTTTCCTGGGCGGTCAAAGACTGAAGAATTTTGCAGAAAAACCTGCCGATGGCACCAAGGGGGGAATTCTTATTCTCTGGAATGATGACTACATGAAGGTGGACGGCATCCATGTTGGCACATTTTGCATCTCTGCGAACATTTCTATTGTCAATACTCCTATCTCCTTCAAACTCACTTCAGTCTATGGGCCTACGAGAAGTAATCTGAAAGACTCTTTCTTCCAAGATTTTGTGAGCCTCAAGCTTTGCAGGGCACTAGATGGCTAGTGACGGGAGACTTCAACCAAGTTTATCGTGCCCGGGACAAAAACCGTGCAAATGTGGACCGCTCTCGCTTAGTGCGCTTTTGAAATGCCCTTAACTCCTGTGAGCTGAAAGAAATCCATCTACAAAATCGAAAGTTCACTTGGAGCAACGAACAGACTAACCCGACTTTGAGCAAATTAGACTCTTTTTTCTGCAATGAGGAATGGGACCTAGATTTCGCACACACATTCTCCATGCCTGTCGTCCTCGCTCTCGGACCATTGCCCGCTCCTGTTGGCTAGCGACAAGGGGCCAAACGGCCAAAATCTTTCCGCTTTGAAAACTTACGGACTAAAATGCCTAACTTCAAGAAAATCGTCCAGGATGCCCGGAATGAGGAAACCACCCACTCGAGCCCTATCGGTGCTTTTCCACAAGCTCAAGAGAACAAGTCAGTGTCTTCGCAAGTGGAGCAGGTCCATTTTCTCGAACCACAAAATCCAGCTCCACATGGCCCTTGAGATCATCCTCCGTCTCGACATCGCGCAAGAACAAAGGACACTATCAACGGGTGAAGGAATCCTGAGAAAGGATCTTAAGAGAAAGGTTGTGGCCTTGGCGGTTCTTGAGCGGCAAGGAAAAGGCAAAGCTCGAGAATTAAGTTACTCAAAGAAGGGGATGCAAACACTCGTTTTTCACCTTCAGATCAATCATCGACGGAGAAAGAACTTCATCCACCGTCTTAAGCACAATAATGGCTGGGTTACGAGCCATGATCACAAGAAAGAAATTATTTAGAGCCACTTTAGGAAAGCCATTGGGAAGGCCCCCCGCGCTCCAAGGACTTCAACTGGGCCTGCATCCCGTCTTCCTGCGACCTCTCGGACCTTGGGACACCATTCACCGAAGAGGAGGTCCGTTTGGCGATCCAAGAGCTCCCGGAGACAAAGCTTCGGGCAGACGGATTCACTGGAGTTTTCTTCAAAGTATGTTGGGACATCATTAAGACGGAGATTATGCTTGTGATCAATAATTTCTCCAATCTGCATGTGAACAACCTCCATTGGCTCAACTCAGCCAACATTACCCTCATCCCAAAAAAAGATGGGGCTGAAGACATCTCCGATTTTCGGCCTATCAGTCTCATTCACGCGGTTGCAAAGTTCATAGCTAAGATGATGGCTACTCGGCTAGCCCCTCACATGTCCGCGCTCGTCTCCAACACACAAAGTGCCTTCAAGGAAAAGAAGTATCCATGACAACTTCATGTATGTCCGCAACTTGGCCCGCAGACTCCACCGTACCAAATCCCCTACTTTGCTTCTCAAGCTAGACATCAAGAAAGCCTTCGACTCGGTTAGGTGGGATTACCTTATGGACTTGCTGCGCCACCATCACTTCCCAAGCCGGTTACGTGATTGGATATCCGCTCTCCTTTCCACGGCCTCCTCCGAGTTCTACTCAATGGTGTTCTTGGCGACCCAATCACGCATGGATGTGGGCTTGGCAGGGGATCCTCTCTCCTCTGCTCTTTGTCCTTGCCATTGATCCCCGCACCATATCCTAGCCAAGGCTACCGCCAAGAAGGCAACCTCCATCCACTCCGTGGCAACCCCATCCGGGCCTCCTTATACGCTGACGATGCGGCCATCTTTGTGGCTCCTTTTAAGGAAGATATACAATTCCTCGCTTCAACGCTTTCTGCCTTTGGTGAAGTCACTGCATTAGTCACCAATTGCAACAAGAGCTTAGTTGCGCCCATCCGTTGTGCCGACTCGGACCTTGATGACATCCTTCAGGCTTTCCCGGCGGTCCGGACATCTTTCCCCTTGCGGTACCTTGGCCTTCCCCTGTCGGTCACTAGACTCAAGCGCATACACTTTCAGTATCTTGAGGACAAGATTGCGGGCAAGCTGCCGCCTTGGTCGGCTATGCATGTTGCGACCCCTGGACGCATTGTTTTAGTCAAAGCTGTCCTCACAGCCATTGCGATCTACCATCTCACGCCGATGGAGCTCCCTGCTGAGGTGTGGAAAAAGATTGACAGCCTGCGACGTGCTTATCTTTGGGCTGGCTGTGACAAGGTGTCTGGTGGAAAGTGTAAGGTTAATTGGGAGCATGTTTGCAAGCCCAAGATCTTCGGTGGCCTGGTGTGCTCAATCTTGAGAAATTTACACCGCCGCCTTCGTCTTCGTTGGCTTTGGTTCGAATGGGCCGACCCTCCCAAAACTTGGATGGGGATGGAAACGCCCTGTACTGATACTGACAGAGATCTTTTTTCAGCATCCACGATTGTGACCGTTGGTGATGGCAAAAAAGCAAAATTCTGGGAGTCATCTTGGCTCAATGGCCTCCGACCTAAAGATATCGCTCCTAAAATCTTCGAAATATCCAAAAAGAAGGCATGTTTGGTTTGTAAGGCTCTTGACAACAATTTCTGGGTCCGGCAAATTGACATTTCACAGGGGCTCACTTTGGCACATATCCAGGAGTTTGCGGTCTTATGGGAATTGGTTACTGAAGTTGCTCTCCTTCCGGATAGGAAGGACACCATTTCCTGGAAATTCACTTCCAGTGGTGAATATTCGACGGCTACAGCGTACATGGCACAATTCGAGGGCCTAGTTCTCAGCCCAACTGCTCCCACAATCTGGAAGAGTTGGGCTCCCCCAAAATGCAAGGTCTTCACTTGGCTTATCATCCAAAACCGTGTGTGGACGGCGGATCGATTACAACGGCGAGGATGGCCAAACTGTGGACTTTGTCCCCTATGCAAACAAGTCCAAGAGTCCGCCTCCCATCTCCTCTTCCAGTGTAGGTTCACTACCCGTGTCTGGCATGCGGTGGTCGCCTGGCTCGGCATGCAGGACCACTCGCCACTGATTTGGCGCCATGAAGACATGGTTCAAGATTGGTGGCTCAAGACGATAAACTCTGGAGGGCACATCAAGAAAGCCGCTGCCTCTATTCTGATGCTTGTCATGTGAAAAATGTGGAAGGAGCGGAACGCAAGAGTCTTTCGCAACACGGCTTCACCGACCACCATTATTGTTGCCAAGATCAAAGAGGAGGCCCATCTTTGGGCGTTGGCGGGAGCCAACCACCTGAGTGAGCTTATGTCGCGAGAGTAATCTTTCTTTATTGCCGCTCTGCGGCTCTTGTCTAAACCTTCTCCTTAAATAATGAAAATGGTAAGTCTTTTGCCTTGTTTCAAAAAAAAAGAAAGAAAGCATACAGTGCGCTGTACGCAATTTGCCCGGATGCTTTCGCTGGACGCACGGAGACGACACCCAGGCAGCCAGATCACCGCCCCGGTCCGCCTTTCTTCCGGAGTTAACTGAAATTGCTGGATCGAGGGATCCACCATGATGGCAATACGGCATCCGTTGTCTGTAAAGGCCACCATTACCTGCCAAAATGACACATTGCTCCTGCGGATTCTACTCGGAGTGATACATGCCATTTTACAGGCGAAGGAAAAACAAAAGGCCACTAAGGAAACAGTCATTGCTAAGTACTCCCTCCGTCTCATAGTCTCATAGTGGAAAACGTCATACATTTAGAGACAGAGAAACGGCCCCTGCGTCGTCCGCGTGGGCGACTCGGGCGGCGTCCCAATCCGATAATCTCGGCAGCCTTCGATTCGTGTACGCTTCCCTCGCCGCCGCCGGGCTTGCCCGCACGGCCAACGGCGGCAGCGGGGCTCCATCCCTGTTGCTGATCAGGTGGCGTGTGGCGTTGTGATGGAAACGACTCGCGGCAGCGGACGAGGTTGAAGCAGCGGCGCGGCGGCCTCTGAGCACGGCTCCCCCTCTTCTATCGCTTCGGCGTCGCAATTCTGCAGCCTCACCAAGCGGAGGAGGGAAAGGAGCAACTGCCACCATGACCCAACGTGGTGACCCTGCTCAAGAGTTGGGTGCCAACGAAGCCCATGAGGTGGTGGTCATCCGGTAGATGCAGTGGTCGTCGCCCTTGCCACCGGCGGGAAGGCTGCGGGTGTGGGAAGGCAACATGCAGTCCTATCCTCACGTGTTCTGCTGGGTCGCGGGTGCCCACGGCAAGCCCTCTTCGGTAGCCATCTGCTTCCCCATGTCATGGCGGTGATCCGCTCTAGGGAGTGCAGGTGGCGTTGTGGATCCAGGCGGTGTCGATCATGGCTGGCTGGTTGGCACTGCCTCGCCTCTGTGATTGCCACATCGTTATGATCTGCTGCCATAGGGATGATGATGATGGAGCTAGTGGCCATGCATAGTGGTGTTGTCTAATACAGATCACTCGTGGGCTGCCACTTCCGAGGATATGATATGGCACTGCCGAAGCATCCCAAACTTGAGATTTTGGCGGTGCGAGTGAAATTCCTCTCTCATCAAAGATTTCATCGTGTGCGACGGTGGGCTGCTGTTGTTGTTGTTGGGATTGAGGCAAGTGGAGGAGACAACATTGGTTGACTTTGACTTGGTGGTGCTTGGCGAGCACCTCGTCTCGAGCTCCGGGTGAAAACCCTAGATCTAGCCTGACTTGATTATACCTGGCAATGGTGGCGTTTTTACGTCGTTACCCTGTTGATGGCATTGCTTGGAGTTTGCTCGGACATGGACTTCAGGGTGAAAACCCACGATCGGGCCTTCGAAGTTCGGATCCGGCGATGACGGCGCTTGTGTGTCGTTCCCTTCTTGGAGGCGTTGCTTTTAAAGATTTCAGTCATTATGTTGTCAAGTGATAGTTGGCCGCTGTCATGGTCGTCGTTGTATATCGTCTACCGTTGTTTGATCGCTTCGGGTTTTTTCCTTTTTTTATCTCCACAAAGGCATCGCTTTGGTATTTTATGACTTTGCTTTTGTCGGTGTGATTCTTTTTATTAATGTTGGTTGTGTGCATCTTAGCTATGTAGAGGCTCGATGTTCATTTATTGTGATTGTATCTGCTTGATGCTTCATTTTAAGTTAATAAAGATGCCCTTTATAAAAAAAAGACAAAAGTCTAGGATCCCATTTCGTGCGTCTCTTCATCGTCCTAGGCTTGTTTGGGACATCACAATGCCGTGCTGGTCCGGGCTCCGGATCCTGGACAGCTGGACAACGCAACATCCCATGTGGAAAAGAACGGCCTGTGAATCGGCTAGCAACAGCGTACGTGGGGAAATCCAAAGACTATCCACCAGAGGACTTGTGAGGGCAAATTTAACAAATTTGACCCATAGGCAAAATCAAATCACATAATGAACTGTCCGTAAAACTATTTCACGCGGCTGACCCGTGACGCATAGCTCTCAGGCGCTGCACTAGTGCAATGCTTGGGAGCTAGGCACTGCACTAGTGCAACGCCCAGGAGCAAGGCGCTATACTGTATAGTGTGGCGCCTCGCTCTCAGGCGCTGCACACTGACTTAGTAATTTTTTGAACACACGGGTGCAACGCTGGCCGTGTAGCGCCTATCTCTGAGGCATTGCACAGTGTAGTGTGGCGCCTTCGTATCGGGCGTCACACAAAAATGTCAGCCGCGTGAAATAGTATCACGGATAGTTCATTTTATGATTTGATTTCGTCTATAAGTCAAATTTATCAAATTTGCCACTTGTGAGAGCAGAAGTCAAATCCAGCTAACAATCATTAGTGCCCCCATGCGTACAATGCTACCCCCATTCTATAATGTAGTGTGTCTGTATTTTTCAAGATTTAAGTTTAATCATAAATTTAATCAACGAAAACAACTGAGACATGAGCAAAAATCATACTACGAATTTAGATATCAAAAAACACGAATGCACTACATTTTAAAATGAAGGGAGTACCAAATAGTTTCTGATGACTGATGCAATGTCACCTTCTCCTGTCCAGGTCTCCAGGACGTGCTGCTTGTGCGCATGTCCCCGGGAAATCATTCATGATCCAGGTGCAGTGTCTTCACCTTTTGGAGTCTCTGGACAGTTGAAATCGTAGAATGTCTGACGTTCTAGCGATACCTTAGCGCCAACAAGGAAACCATGATGGAACCACCGCTGGTAGCTAAGATTTCACCTCCAGAACCAAAGCATCAGGATGTATTGTGTGAACATGAAAGCGATAAATCAAAAAAGAGACAAGCGAACCGAGTGCAGTTCAGATGGTGTTGTTTCTTGCGGTGAAACCAGCCCGCCAGGAGTAAGCCTGGTGCTCGTATTTTTTTTGACACTATGATTGGGTCTCCAGCTTTTTCACTTCAGGTTTTCAATTGAGATATTGTGTTTTTCCATTCATTTTTTTTCAAATTTCTGAACGTTCTTTCATTCATGAGCACTTTTGAATTTCTTAAACAGCTATTTCAACTAGTGCACAACTTTTAAAATTCACAAACTTTTTTCAAATTGGCCTTTTACTTAATTTGTGTACTTTTCTTAAATTTGTCAAGATTTCTTGAGAATTCATGAATATTTTATTTTTAAAACATGTCATATTGTTTATTTTTTAAATTTATAAGCATTTTCAGTTTCATAAAATAAGGGTGGAACATAAAAATAGAAAAGTAATAAAAATGGAAAAAATGGAAAACCATACAAAAGGGGAAATCCAAAGAACCAATAAAACGAAATGAAGAGAAAAACCGGGTGCAAACTAGCCCGACGGCACGCGCCTGTGTGTTATGTCGACTATTCCTTGCAGTGAGTGACGAATAAGAATAACATAGTATTATTCTTTGCTCTTAGCAAGCGGATGCACCGAACCCTTGCTCGGGAAAAAATGGGCTTTTACCAACTCGAGACCTCCTAACTGGCGTTTAGCGTCCGAACTAGAAACTGGCACCTTGAAACGCGTCCGTCTAGGCCAGCCCATGTAACTCTCGGACTCAGTTTCATCAATTTTCTTTTCATCAGCTCATACACCTGCTTTGGTGCCATACTCCTTCCGGCTAGGTACATCCGTTTAAGAGTTAATTAATATGGGACGAAGGAAGTATTTTTCTACTGGCGTACCCTTGATACAATGGCGACCGTCATGCATGCATGGCAGGAGTCGTGGTACTACCTGTTTTCTTTTTATTTACTTTTTCAACTACCAGTTTTTTTATTTACTTTTCCAACTTTGTGCGCCTTCTTTCAGATAACTTCGTTTTCTTTCTTTGCTTTCTTTTTTCTGAAGAAGGAAAGGCGATCTAGCCGCCACTACGAGGGTGACTAGCTTCCAACGATGTTTTTCGGTGGGCCCCCTCCGCTGACAATCTCATGGTCGTCGATGGTGAGGGAGGTCACCGGATCTCACACGTGCTGGCATGTGTAGCTATATGTTAGGACCCTATTAGTTTTAGATTTTCGGTCGTTTGACATCTTGGCTTCAGCGACAGCGACAATGACGCAAAACAAAGAAGCTCCAGATCTTTCTTCGATGAGGCGTCTTGCTGTCGATGATGGATTTGAGAATTAATATGTTCAATCAGGGATGTCGTGGCTACGGCGGCGTCCCTGTGGTGGATCTTTTGCCTCAGGCTCCGCTGTTGCGACAACGTTTGCTCCAGCTCAACGCGAAGTTTGGGAGGCAATCGAGGAGCGGATGTAGATTGTGGTATGTGTCGAAGGCATCTGAGAGATAGTGGATTGTGTGTTGTTTTTATGGTTTGCAGCTGGCATGTATGGTTACTTCGCTCGATGTTTTAGTCCAGCGGGGGTGCCAAATGTGGAGTTCGATGACGTGTCCAGGGTGCAGCCCCAACCAAATTCTTTCAACAGCAATGGCTTCGCCTTTGTGAAGCCACGTTGGATGTCCGAAAAGATGCATATCAAGCTGCGTCGAACTTGGGTGAAGAAGTGATCCGTCATATTTTCATTTGGTGGTTACTACGGTGGTGCCGGAGGCAGGTCACGGGCGTTCACGTCAAGCTCAGAAGATTCTTGGGTCTTGAATATATTTTTTACTTACCAGGCAGCAAGCCTGGTAAGCTATCTCAAAAAAGAATATATTTTTTACTTCTTGGCCGGTGGTTTTCGTGCAAAGACTAGCGTTCTAATTTCTTTCCAGTTTTGTCATTTTCAGAGTTACGTGGCTTGTAACTTGATTTTTACTATATGAGTGAGACGCGTACTACCACGCAAAAAATCATGCTGATACTACCAAGTCCACAGAATGCGTCTAGATAAGTAGGAAAGCAAATGAATTGAACGCATCGGCATCCCTGGCTCGTTCTTGGCTGCTGGTTCAGAAGAAAAAGGTCTACTATTGTTTTATTTGGTTTAGAAAATCACAAATTCACCGAAAGTTGATGAAATTCATTTTTTTTTGCAAACTCTCAAAATATTTCACGAAGTCGAAAAACTTCATGATATCAAAAAAGTACACGAATTTGAAAAGTTCGCGAAGTAAAAAAAATCCACGAACATGAAAAAAGTTCATGAACTAAAAGAATGTTCAAAAATTTCAAAAAGCTTTAAGAATTTGGGAAAAGTTCATGAATTCATAAAATTATCGAAGTCGAAGAAAGTTCAGGAATTCGAAAATGTTTGGAAATTTGGCAAAAGTTTACGAATTCAAAAAGTTCGCGAATTCAAAAAATGTTCATGAAATTTAAAAAGTTTTCAAGTTTAAAAATATGTCTCAGTTTTAATAAAGTTCTCGATTTTGAAGAAAAAAAATCATGACATTTAAAATGGAAAAGTAAAAAATGAGAAGAAAAGGGGAAAAATAGGAAAATGGTTCATGTATTTGAAATCTTTTTCCGATCCCTGAACCAAATTGGTGAACCTTTTTGGGATCGATGAACTTTTCCGAATTGAAAAAAAGAAAAAACACGGATTTGAAAAAATATTCACAAAATTCAATGAATTTGAAAAAGGTTCATGAGTTTGAAATTTTTTCAAAGAGTTGGAAAAGGGTCACGAATTTTTTAAAAAATCAATAATTTGAAAAAAATTTGTGGATTTGGAAAATGTTCATGAATTTGATGAAAGTTCATGGATTTCATAGATTCAACAATTTAAGGGATTTGATTAAAAAATTGTAGGTTTGAGAAACAGTTCATGTATTAGAAAACGTTCATTGATTAAAAAAACAAAAGAATGTAGAGAAACAAAGCTAATATGAAAATAAATACGAGACAGAAAAAATGAAAACCCCCAGAAAACCGGCCAAATGAACACATAGAAAACATCCAGAGAAAAACAGAAAAAACTGGCTTGAGGAATACATGGGCCGACCCATAGAAACATTATGTGGGCGTCATGCAGTGTATACAAAGTAAGCGGCGTTAAGGCGTCGAATAGGAAATGGCTACCAACTCGCTCACTTTGGAGGAATATGCCAGACGTTTGTTTGGAAGGAATAACATGTAAGGAAATAAACTGCTAAAAATGGGCTGGGTTACTACAAATTTTAAAATATAAAAAATAATTAATAAGTTTTCTTTTTATTGTTTTAGAATGTTTATGGATTTGAAAAAAGTGATCGTAAAGTAAAAACTCATAAACTAGAAACTATTCAATTTTTTAAAAGTTTGTGAAATATAATTTTATTTCCATGAATTTAAAATCTATAAAAAATAGGAAGTACAAAATAAAAAGGAATAGAACATAATCAGAGACCAACAAAACCTATAGAAAACCAAGAAAACAGGGCGCAAAATACGAGCCAGAAGATACAAAGAGTGAAATAGAAAAAAAAATGGAAGAAAGACGGCAAACAAAGAAAAACTAGACAAAAACCGTTGAACACGAAGAAAAATAAATGAAGGAAAAAAATATTGGTTTGGTGTTCTCGTGCTAGGCTGGCCCATTAGTAGGTGAGCGCACACGATTAGCATGGTCGTTTTGAGTCCACTTCGATTGTGACCATCCTGAGGATTTCAAACCGCTCATGGAATCAGACAGGGGGATACCATCTCGCCATATTTATTTCTGATGGCAGCCGAAGGACTTTCTTATTAATTATAAGAGAGATGTAATGAATGTGTTTAGATTGGACTACAAGTGGCACATATGACACCTAGGGCGAGTAACTTGTTTATTTGTTGATGATAGATTGTTCTTTATGAAAGCAAACGGCCATGCAACACACGAGCGTGATGTCGGTGCTGCAAATCTTTTATATCTAAATAGCTAGCCTCCACTAACATATTTCTCTCAACATGCAAGCATGCCACATCATCAAGCAACATGCATGGCAAAAGGCCCACCACAACATATGCGTTCATGCACAGGAAAATGTCCACCTCAATATGCAAACATAAATGAGATATTTAATGAATATTTTACAATACATTAATCAAACACAATAAAGCATATGCATTTGCAATTTTAGTTTTCATATTATTACTATTCACGTTCCATACGAATCAAATATCACCAAAATATATTGCAAATATTCCCGCAACAACGTGCGGGGCATCATCTAGTTTATTGTAATGCCTCGTGGGCAGAAAATTAACCTTGACAAGTCATTAGTACTTTTTAGTAAGGAGTGCTCTAATGAACTAAGAAGGAGAAGTGAAATATGCTTTGAATATGCAAGAAGAAGTTATTTCTAAAAAATATGTAGGGCTACCAACCGATGTTGGGAGATCGAAGAATGGTGGCTTTAAATATATGAAGGATAGAGTACGTAATAATTCATGTGCGGATTGAGCCCCCACTAACATATTTCTCTCAACATGCAAGCATGCCACATCATCAAGCAACATGCATGGCAAAAGGCCCACCACAACATATGCGTTCATGCACAGGAAAATGTCCACCTCAATATGCAAACATAGATGAGATATTTAATGAATATTTTACAATACATTAATCAAACACAATAAAGCATATGCATTTGCAATTTTAGTTTTCGTATTATTATTACTATTCACATTCCATAAGAATCAAATATCACCAAAATATATTGCAAATATTCCCGCAACATCGTGCGGGGTATCATCTAGTTTATTGTAATGCCTCGTGGGCAGAAAATTAACCTTGACAAGTCGTTAGTACTTTTTTAGCAAGGAGTGCTCTAATGAACTAAGAAGGAGAAGTGAAAGATGCTTTGAATATGCAACAAGAAGTTCTTTCTAAAAAATATGTAGGGCTACCAACCGATGTTGGGAGATCGAAGAATGGTGTCTTTAAATATATGAAGGATAGAGTATGTAATAATACATGTGCGGATTGAGCAAATATTATCAGTGGGAGGCAGGGAGGTTCTCGTTAAGTCTGTGGCACAAGCTCTCCCAACATATGCCATGGGTTGTTTTAACAAATGCTATGGGTTGTTTTAAATTTCCAAGGGGGTTGTGTGAACATATAGAGTCACTGATTCTCATATTTTGGCGGGGAGATAAAGAAGGTATGAGGAAGACAACGTGGGTGTCTTGGAAAGATATGACTCAACCAAACATCTAGGAGGTATGGGATTCAAGAAGATGGAATTGTTTAGCCTTGCATTATCAGCGAAGCAGGGTTAGATGCTAATGCAATATCTGAGCAACCTGAGTGTGTAGATCTTAAAGGCACGATACTATCCTAACATCTTGTTGCCGAGTTATGCCCTCGACCCTCACAGATATGGAGGTCAGTACTAGATGACCGTGAGGTGCTCAAACAAGGCATAACTAACATAACTGGACATGGAAGAACAACCAATATCTAGAATGATAATTGGTTGCCGAGGGAGAACATGATGAGCCTATTGGCACCCGTTAGAAACAACAAACTATAATTTGTCCATGAGTTAATTGACCAAGCAACCAGGGCATGGAATGAGGATACCATTGAGGAACATTCTATGCCGATGGATGCAGAGGTAATCAAGAAGATTCCTTTGCCAACAATGTCATTTGAGAATGAATGGGCCTGGTACTGGGAGAATTAGGCGACTTTTCAGTTAGGTTAGCGTACCACATGCTGATCGATACTCGTAATCAAAGAGAGTCTTGGCTTAATGGAACATCAGGAGCTTCTAACCCCCGGTGTTGAAGGCAAAGCATGGACTAGAATGTGGAAGCATAACATCCAATCAAAAGTGAAGGTGTTTGCATGGCGTTTGGCGCGTTAGAGCCTGCCTACTGCTGATGTGGCGCATCATCGCAACCGAAAAAATACCTGCATAGTGTGTGAAATCATGGAGGACTTATGGAGACGCTCCCTACTCAAGTGCAGGTGGCTAGAAGTGTGTTGGTTTAGTAGATGAGAGTTTATATGATGAGTTGAAGCAACGTGGAGAACCACGAGCAAAGAATTGGTTATTTGATCTTGAAGACATCCTCTCATAGCAGGATTATCTGACAACAATCGTTACTATCTGGGCGATTTGGAAGGCCAAGAGAGATATCATGTATGAAGGTAAACACCAAAGCCCTCTAGCGACGAATGGTTTCATCGGAAACTTACTGCATGAATTGAAGCCTATTAAAAAGCTTCCAGTGCATGCACCAAGGGTTGCTTATCAACTGCATCCAGGTGGGTTCCTCTGCCTGCCGAAACTGATAAAAGAGAATGTGGATGGAGCAGTTCTATTGCAGAAAGGAGGAGTGTACCGGCGACCATGTTCAGGCCAGGGGATGGATAATTTCTCCATGCTTCGACATGTGTGTATGAAGGTGTGATTGACCCAGCTTTTGTGGAGGTCGTGGCGTGTCACGAAGCATTGTATCTAGCGAAGGATCTTAGCGTAACAAATCAAAAAAGAAAGCAAGGGAACTGATGTAATGGTGATCAAGGAGGTTGAAGTTAAACATGGAAGATTTTCGATAAAAGGTGTATTTTATTGGTTCAAAATGAAGCATCAAGAGGATACAAGCACAATGAGTACACATATGTACTGTGCATAGTTAGGATGCACACAATCAAAATCAACATACACATATAAAAAACCACGCCAACAAATAGCAAAGTCATATAAGACCAAAACAATGCCCATACGAGGACAAAGAAACGAAGATCAGATCCGCTGGGCAAACTACAACAATAAGCATATCCACACCAGCCATGTCATGACACTACACAAATGAGTAGGTTCTTCGGCAACAATGCCTTCAAGAAGGGTGCAACGCTCAAGCGCTGCCGTAACCGGATCCGGCCACCCAAAGCCAGAATCTAGGTTTCGCCCTAAAGTACCAACATGAGCATATCCATGCAGTGCCTTCAACAGGTAATAACGTAAAATATCACTATTGCGAGGTATAACCAGCTCTGTCGGACCTAGACTTTCAATCTGGAGCTTGAGACTGGGTTCTCAAGTAGCACAGCCATCGACATCTTCATGTGTTGTCGCCACCACTTTTTTGTGGTCCCTATAGATATATGTGAGGTCTGCACAACCATCCCCCCGTGTCAAGCCTTCGTCATACTGCATCTCACCGCCATAGTCGGCCACCGGATCTGGAGGGAGGAACCCTCATGAGGACCTTTGGTGGCCATCATAATTCGTAGCAAGCCTCCCGCCGCACCGCACAAACCTACCAGAACCACCGCCTCCTTCTGATGTGCGACCACTGTGGTCATCACTGAAATAAGAAGAATCCAACGTGTGCCCCAACCGCCATCCACCGCGAGGGCTTTGCCAATGGCACACAGACATCAGTGAGGAGGCGCCGCTTGAGTCCTGATCCGATTTTTTCGGTGTCGGGTCTGCAGACCGTGCCGCCGCGAAGACCACCGCCGCCCATACCCACTGTGCCACATCCATCTGCTCAGCGCCAAGCCGATGACGAAGCAGACATGCCAGATCCAAGCACCATCATCACTGCGCCGCTGCCCCTGTCCATGAGAAGCTCGCCGCCGTGTCCGAGAGCCACTCGCGCCGTGAGCAAGATCCCCACCACCACCGTCGACCACACAGCTTCGCCGTGGCGTCCTCCGATGACGGCGGAGAGGAGGAAGGGAAGATTTGTGGGTTTACAAAGAAAGTGACAATCCTCTATATGATCAGCTATCTTTAAGTTACCGTTAACATTGTAGGTTTACACAGAAATTGACGATCCTCGAGAGACGAGACGACTGGACCAAGGCGAGAGTCGTTGTCATGCCGCCGGCGGACGGCTGTCCTGTGCCCTTAAATTAATTAACTCTGGGAATTATTTAAATTCACACCTGATAATGGAGTACTACCACGGTTCCTTCGCCAGCAAACTTGCACACCATTGCTCCAGCTACACTCCATTCCCTGGCAGCAGACCACGCGGTCCACCTCCACCCACTCCGGCGCCGATAACAGGTAACCCGTCTATCATGCACCTGCCGGTGCAGCCTTCCTTTTGCTGAAGCTGTCGGGCGAGCAGCGACCTGGTTGTTCTTTGCAGGATCGGACGACGGACCGATGTCGGAGACGCAACCACCCTCGCCATCCTCGTGGTCGGCCATCCCGCTGGACCTGGCCGGGCTCGTGCTCCGGCTCCTCCCCGCCTGCGCCGACCGCGCCCGCTTCGCCGCGGTATGCCCGCAGTGGCGCGCCGCCGCGCTGCACCACCGCGTTCTCCCGGTGCTGCCGCTGCTCGCGCTCCCGGACGGCACCTTCTACAGCCTCCCTTACAGCAAGCGGTTCCGCGTCCCCGGCTGCGGCTTCGCGGGGTACAACAGCGCCTGCGGCCGCTGGCTCGCCTTCTTGCGCGACGACGGATGCTTCCTCGTGGATCCATTCACCGGCGCCACCGTGACGCTCCCTGCACTCTCTCACGTCCGGCTCCGTCCAGCGCATGCGGATCTGAAGCACATACCAGAACACGAGCGGCACACCCGCGGCACATGGTTGCTTATCAGAAACGCGGTCACTCTCCTGCTGAGTAAGCTGATACTGTGCTCGCCAAACCTCGCCGCTGCATTTGTCTGCCATGAAATGCTCGGCCAGATCCTGATGTGCCGGCCAGGGGCTACCTCGTGGTCGGTA
The DNA here is from genome assembly GCA_021605145.1 of Aegilops bicornis. NCBI lineage: Eukaryota > Viridiplantae > Streptophyta > Magnoliopsida > Poales > Poaceae > Aegilops > Aegilops bicornis. The sequence continues at coordinate 672,296,632 of CM038670.1, forward strand.
CGCGCGTACGATGAGTGCAAGGATTACAAAGATATGGCGTTCTACCAGGGCAAGCTCTACGCCGTTGACTATGGCGAGGACCTCTTCGTGGTGAACATCGGCCAGGACGAGAGCACCGGCGACCCGCAGATTTCTCGGATCGGACGGATCATCAATGGCGATCCATGTGATCTTGATTGGATGCCAAGCAACAGCACCATCAAGATCAAGGTTTACCTGGTCGAATCATGTGGCAAGCTGCTAATGGTACGCAGGAAGATCTGGTGCAGGCTGGTGCTGGACCATGTTTTGGCTGGAGAGAGCGAATTCGAGGTGTTCGAGGCTGACTTCAAGCGCTCACGGTGGGTCAGCCTGACGACCTTGGGAGAGGACATAGTGCTTTTTGTTGGGCGGAGCTGCTCACGGACCGTTCCCGTGTCTCAGTACGGGATGAAGGGCGATCGGATCTATTTCTTGGACGATGATGAATATTACAAGGGCTATAGCCACGAGAACAATGACGCTTCCATCGGTGTATACGACATGGCAGACGGCGAGGTCTCATCCCTCTGCCGATGGTCTCATGGAAACGTGATAGGGATAGAAACAAGATGCGTCAGACGACATGGCTACTTCCGTGAGACTGAACCTTGACTGAAGTTGTGCTGCTTTGCAAGGCGTCAGTATCTATCTGGCCTTGCTATGGTCTGTTGAAATGGGCTACGGTGAGTTCAAATCAAGTTAGAATGCACAAGTATCTGCACTACTATATGTATCGGCTTTATCATGGACATCCAATTGTAGTGGTGGTGGTGCTGAAACTTCAGGTGCGTTATTTAGCACTGTTTTCCGATCTGAAAATGGAATCAAACTTCAAGGTAGGAATTTATTTGGTTCGAATCCTCCATCTCAATACACTAGTGCAGAATGGTGTTGTTAAGGCACTATCACACACGCTAGAAAAAAACTGTGATGTCAACATCGCATACGCTTCAGCAATTTTTTTTTTGATGTGGTAATAGCACACACAGTTCTGAAAATGCAAACATGTGTGATGCCTTGCACACATTTTTCGGAAAAAAAATGTTGTGCAATGTTTCCTATCATCGCACACGATTATAAAACCGCAAACATATGATGCATTGCACACGGATTTTACAGAAAATGTGTATGTGACGTGGCCTATCATACCACACGGTTTTTAAAACACAACTATGCGTGATTCCTTGCACACACGGGCTTTTGTAAAAAAAACATGGTTTCAAAAATGGAACAGTGTGTGATACACTGCACATGTTTTTTTTTTGCAAAATTGTGTGTGTGTGTGATATACCCTATCATTGCACAACATTAAAAAAACAACCGTGTTTAAAAAAGTATCAGTGTGTCACACATAGCACATGTTTTTTTTCAAAAACGTGTGTGCTCTAGTCTTCTATCGCACAAAGTTTGAAAAATGCAATCGTGGGTGATGTCTTGCATTACCCTTTTTTAAGAAAAATGGTTTTTGCGATAGGTTTGAAGTCGAATTGACCTTGAAACTGTTTCTACACTCAACCTACAACTTATCATCATTCATGCTCAACTTTGACATTCTCCAGGGTTTATTTGCTATATTTAAGTCATTAAGTTCATTTTTAGGTGTTTAACAGATATAACTCAAAATTACAAGTACATGAAATAGTGCACAAAAATGTTTTGAAAAAACATATTTAGAGTCTTGTGTATATTTGTATGCCTTATACAAAAAGTGTGAGAAATTTTAAAGATCTTTGTGGCAAGGTTCAACCACAAACATTGAGTTTAATGTTTTTTATATTCTTGAAAAAATAAATGAAGTCTGAAAAACACGAACCTTGGCATGGTGTCATGATATACCCTTATTATTCTGTAGTAAAAACTGAGAAGATTTCACAAAAGTTCCCATGTACACTCCTTAGAAACCAATACATCTTTTGAGGAAAAAAATCATGGTTTCGAGAGGGAATGCATCGGATTAAAATTTCCTTTATCGTTTGATCTTGATTTTTTCTCTATACTCGAATTACAACATAGAATCAATGAAGTTCAAATTTGGCATTTTTGGGGTTCATTTGCTATATTTAAGTGATTGTGAGCATTTCTAGGCATTTAACTGATATAATTTTAATTTGAACTACAGATACATGAATTAGTGCAGAAAATGGTTTCAAAAATCATATATTGGGTCTTGAGTATATTTGTATGTCTTATACAAGCAATGAAAAAAAATAAAGACCTCTATGGCAAGAGTCAATTACAAACATAGAGTTTATTGTTTTTTATAATTCAAGAAATTGCAAATGAAGTGTGGAAAACATAAAATTTCCCACGGTATCATGATATGACCTCAATACGTTGTGGTAGCAAATTGAGAAGGTTTGGGAAAAAACTTAGCATGTACACTGCTTAAAATCCGGACCATCTCCGAGCAAGAATCGTGGTTTCGAGAGTGAACGCATCAACTTTAAAGGAGAATTGGCAATTCCTCCATTGTCTGGTCTTGAAGCTTTTTCTACACTCAACATAAAGATGGCATACTCCATGTTCAAATTTGGCATTTATTAGTGTTGGGGAACGTAGTAATTTCAAAAAAATTCCTACGCACACGCAAGATCATGGTGCTGTATAGCAACGAGAGGGGAGAGTGTTGTCCACGTACCCTCGTAGACCGAAAGCGGAAGCGTTAGCACACCGCGGTTGATGTAGTCGTACGTCTACATGATCCGACCGATCCAAGTACCGAACGCACGACACCTCCGAGTTTAGAACACGTTCAGCTCGATGACGTCCCGCGAGCTTCGATCCAGCAAAGCTTCGCCGGAGAGTTTCGTCAGCACGATGGCGTGATGACGGTGATGCTGATGCTACCGACGCAGGGCTTCACCTAAGCACCGCTATGATATGATCGAGGTGGATTATGGTGGAGGGGGGCACCGCACACGGCTGGGGGAGATCAACATATCAACTTGTGTGTCTAGAGGTGCCCCCCTGCCCCCGTATATAAAGGAGCAAGGGGGAGGCCGGCCGGCCCCTTGTGGGCGCGCCAGGTGTAGGAGTCCTCCTCCTAGTAGGAGTAGGACTCCCCTCTTTCCTACTCCTACTAGGAGGGGGAAAGGAAGGGGGAGAGGGAGAAGGAAAGGGGGGCGCCCCCCCCTCTCCTAGTCCAATTCGGACCAGAGGGGGAGGGGTGCGCGGCCTGCCCTAGGCCAGCCCTCTCTCTCTCCCCACTAAGGCCCATAAGGCCCACTATTTCTCCGGGGGGGGGGGGGAGGGGGGTTCCGGTAACCCTCCGGCACTCCGGTTTTCTCCGAAACCGCCCGGAACACTTTAGGTGTCCGAATATAGTCGTCTAATATATCGATCTTTATGTCTTGACCATTTAAGGACTCCTCGTCATGTACGTGATCATATCCGGGACTCCGAACTACCTTCGGTACATCAAAACACAAAAACTCATAATACCGATCGTCACCGAACTTTAAGCATGCGGACCCTACGGGTTCGAGAACTATGTAGACATGACCGAGACATGTCTCCGGTCAATAACCAATAGCGAAACCTGGATGCTCATATTGGCTCCTACATATTCTACGAAGATCTTTATCGGTCAAACTGCATAACAACATACGTTGTTCCCTTTGTCATCGGTATGTTACTTGCCCGAGATTCGATCGTCGGTATCTCAGTACCTAGCTCAATCTCGTTATCGACAAGTCTCTTTACTCGTTACGTAATGCATCATCCTGTAACTAACTCATTAGTCACATTGCTTGCAAGGCTTATTGTGATGTGCATTACCGAGAGGGCCCAGAGATACCTCTCTGACAATCGGAGTGACAAATCCTAGTCTCGATCTATGCCAACTCAACAAGTATCATCGGAGACACCTGTAGAGCACCTTTATAATCACCTAGTTACATTGTGACGTTTGGTAGCACACAAAGTGTTCCTCCGGTAATCGGGAGTTGCATAATCTCATAGTCATAGGAACATGTATAAGTCATGAAGAAAGCAATAGGAGTAAACTAAACGAACAAGTGCTAAGCTAACGGAATGGGTCAAGTCAATCACATCATTCTCCTAATGATGTGATCCCTTTAATCAAATGACAACTCATGTCTATGGCTAGGAAACTCAACCATCTTTGATCAACGAGCTATTTAAGTAGAGGCATACTAGTGACACTATGTTTGTCTATGTATTCACACATGTATTATGTTTCTGGTTAATACAATTCTAGCATGAATAACAAACATTTATCATGATGAGGAAACAAATAATAACTTTATTATTGCCTCTAGGGCATATTTCCTTCAATTAGGCCTCATTTTCTATATTTTAGTCATCAAGTGCATTTCTAAGTTTTTAATGGATATAATTCAAATTTGAAATACGAGTGGATGAAATAGTGCACAAAAATGGTAAAAAAAATCATATTTAGGGTCTTTATTATATTTGCATGCCTGATAACAACATGAAAAGAATTTTCAAAGATCTTTGTGGCAAGAGTGAACCACGTAAACATGGAGTTTCACGTTAACATGGATTTTACTTGTTTCTAAATTCTAGAAAATGTAAATGAAGACTCAAAAGCATGAAACTTGGCATGGTGTCATGATATGACCTCAGTATGTTGTGGTAATTGTGTTAGAATGTTTCACAGAAGTAGGCATGTACACTACTTAGAGACCAAACCATCTCTGAGGAAGAATCATGGTTTCCAAGCGAAAGGGCGTGTTGCCTAGTGGTTGCAGCTGCAACTTTAGTAGCATCCCGGGTCCTGGGTTCGACTCCCGGCGGGAGTGGATTTAAACAGGTCTAGGCAAAATTTCTAATAAAGGAATGTATGCTATTGTTCTATAGTAAATAGTAAAAAAAAGTCATGGTTTCGAGAATGAACGCGTCATCTTTGAAGGGAATTGAAATCCTCTTCATCATTTCACCTTGAAATTTTGTCTACACTCAACATAAATCATGGCATACTCCATGTTCAAATTTGGCATTTGGGGGGTTAATTTGCTATATTTTAAGTCATTAAGTACATTTCTAGGCATTTAATGGATATAACTAAAATTTGAGCTACAAGTACATGAAATAGTGTGAATGGATTAAAAAATCAAATTTAGGGCCTTGTCTATATTTGTATGTCTTATACAAGACATTAATAGAAATTTCAATCATCTCCGTGGTAAGATTTGACAACAAACATGAAGTTTATTGTTTTTTTAATTCCATAAATAGTAAATGAAGTCTGGAAAACATGAAACTTGACATTGTGTCGTGATATCACCTATGCATGATGTTAAAATTTGAGAAGGTTTCACAAAAGTTGACATGTACATTGCTTAAAAAGTGAACCATCTCTAAGGAAGAATCAAGGTTTCAAGAGGGAATGCCTCATATTTGAAGCCGAATTGACATTACTTCCATCATTTAACCTTGAAACTTTTTCTACACTCAATATACACCATAGAATGCTCCATGTTAATATTTTGCAATTTTCAAGGTTCATTTGCTATATGTAAGTCATTAAATTAATCTATCGGCATTTAACATATATAATTTAAATTTAAGCGATGACTATATGCAATAATGAATAAAAATGGTTTGAAATTTATATTTGTGGTTTTGAGTCTATATCTAAGACTTATCCAAAAATGTTTAATTTTGCATTTTCAACTTCATTTGCATATGTATTTAAATGCATGCAATGTGTACAACAATTGGTGATGGTTGTATAAACTGAGATGTGTTGGAACACATCTAGCCCAAAAGGCCGACTATGCTATATTATCTACGCTAGAAACCCTAAGAAGAACACTCTGTGCAATTTTTCCATCCGCCGTCACCTACTAAGAAAATATGACATGGGTGAGATATAATGGAACGGAATAGTTTTGATGGTCGTTGATAGTTTGACTTCTCTATCAATCTATCAATGTTTTGGAGATAATCTGACCGAGTTTCATGAAAGGTAGATTGTTTCGATAGATTGTTTCATGTGTGCGTCCTTTTGAACCTTTTGATAGGATCTCATAATCCCAAATTCATGCACAAACTACCAAATTCAGCAGCAAAAACATGATTTACTAGATTGAGAGAGAGCACGAAGCGGTGCTGGCGCAACCCACTCACCTCTTTGGTACAGATGTCGCTGCGAGCAGTAGGGAATGTTGAAAAAGAATTTGATGGCATGGACGGAGAGTTGGCGATGACGTGGTGATATGGATGTAAAACAATAGGGAGAGGAGTTGTGGGTCGAGCGCCTTGTCATCAGTCAGTAGGTGCGGGGCGCAAGGGCCACTCTCATGGTGTCAGTGTTGGAAATATGCCCTAGAGGCAATAGTAAAGTGGTTATTATTATATTTCCTTGTTCGTGATAATCGTTTGTTGTTCATGCTATAATTGTATTGATTGGAAACTCAAATACATGTGTGGATACATAGACAATAGTATGTCCCTAGTGAGCCTCTACAGGACTATCTCGTTGATCAAAGATGGATATGGTTTCCTAGCCATATACATGAGTTGTCATTTGATAACGGGATCACATCATTAGGAGAATAATGTGATGGACAAGACCCAAACTATAAACATAGCATATGATCGTATCAAGTTTATTGCTATCGGTTTTGCATGTCAAGTATTTGTTCCTATGACCATGAGATCATGCAACTCACTGACACCGGAGGAGTACCTTGTGTGTATCAAACGTCACAGCGTAACTGGGTGACTAGAAAGATGCTCTACAGGTATCTTCAAGGGTGTCTGTTCAGTTGGCATGGATCAAGACTGGGATTTGTCACTCCGTATGACGGAGAGGTATTCAGGGCCCACTCGGTACTACAGCATCACAATGAGCTTGCAGGCAATGTGACTAAAGAGTTAGCCACGAGTTCTGTTGGGGAACGCAGTAATTTCAAAGAAAATCCTACGATCACGCAAGATCTATTTGGTGACGCATAGCAACGAGAGGGGAGAGTGTTGTCTATGTACCCTCGTAGACCAAAAGCGGAAGCGTTGTGACAACGCGGTTGATGTAGTCGTACGTCTTCACGATCCGACAGATCCTAGCACCGAACGCACGGCACCTCCGTGATCTGCACACGTTCAGCTCGGTGACGTCCCACGAACTCTAGATCCAGCTGAGGTCGAGGGATTTGTCAACACGACAGCGTGATGACGGTGTTGATGAAGTTACCGACCCAGGGCTTCGCCTAAGCACTACAACGATATGACCGAGGTGGAAATCTGTGGAGGGGGCACCGCACACGGCTAAACAATCAACTTGTGTGTCTATGCGATGCCCCATCCCCCGTATATAAAGGAGTGGAGGAGGGGAGGCCGGCCCTCTCTATGGCGCGCCCAAGGGGGGAGTCCTACTCCCAGTAGGAGTAGGTTTCCCCCTTTCCCTAGTTGGAGTAGGAGAAGAAGGAAGAGGGAGAGGGAGAGAAGGAAAGGGGGGCCGGCCCCCCTCCCAATTCGGATTGGGCTTGGGGGGGTGCCCCCACCTTGGCCGCCTCCTCCTCTCTTCCACCATGGCCCATTAAGGCCCATTAACTCCCCGGGGGGTTCCGGTAACCTCCGAGTACTCCGGCAAATGCCCGAATTCATCTGAAACCTTTCCGGTGTCCAAACATAGCCTTCCAATATATCGATCTTTATGTCTCGACCATTTCGAGACTCCTCGTCATGTCCATGATCACATCCGGGACTCCGAACAACCTTTGATTCATCAAAACACATAAACTCATAATACCGATCGTCATCGAACGTTAAGCGTGCGGACCCTATGGGTTCGAGAACTATGTAGACATGACCGAGACTCACTTCCGTTCAATAACCAATAGCGGAACCTGGATGCTCATATTGGTTCCTACATATTCTACGAAGATCTTTATCAGTCAAACCGCATAAGAACATACGTTGTTCCCTTTGTCATCGGTATGTTACTTGCCCGAGATTCGATCGTCGGCATCTCAATACCTAGTTCAATCTCGTTACCGGGAAATCTCTTTAATCGTTCCGTAATGCATCATCCCACAACTAACTCATTAGTCACATTTCTTGCAAGGCTTATAGTGATGTGCATTACCGAGAGGGCCTAGAGATACCTCTCCGAAACACGGAGTAAAAAATCCTAATCTCGATCAATGCCAGCCCAACAAACACCATCGGAGACACACAGAGAGCATCTTTATAATCACCCGATTCACGTTGTGACGTTTCATAGCACACTAAGTGTTCCTCCGGTATCACGGAGTTGCATAATCTCATAGTCATAGGAACATGTATAAGTCATGAAGAAAGCAATAGCAATAAACTAAACGATCATAGTGCTAAGCTAACGGATGGGTCAAGTCAATCACATCATTCTCTAATGATGTGATCTCGTTCATCAAATGACAACACATGTCTATGGCTAGGAAACTTAACCATCTTTGATTAACAAGCTAGTCAAAGTAGATGCATACTAGTGACACTCTGTTTGTCTATGTATTCACACATGTATTAAGTTTCCGGTTAATACAATTATAGCATGAATAATAAACACTTATCATGATATAAGGAAATATAAATAACAACTTTATTATTGCCTCTAGGGCATATTTCCTTCAGTCTCCCACTTGCACTAGAGTCAATAATCTAGATTAAATTGTAATGATTCTAACACACATGGAGTCTTGTGGTGATCATGTGTTGCTCGTGAGAGAGGCTTAGTCAACGGGTCTGCAACATTCAGATCCGTATGTATCTTGCAAATCTCTACGTCTCCTTCCGACACTTGATGACAGATGGAATTGAAGCGTCTCTTTATGTGCTTGGTTCTCTTGTGAAATCTAGATTCCTTCGCCAAGGCAATTTCTCCAGTATTGTCACAAAAGATTTTCATTTGACACGATGCACTAGGTATGACACCTAGATCGAATATGAACTCCTTCATCCAGACTCCTTCATTTGCTGCTTCCGAAGCAGCTATGTATTCTGCTTCACACGTAGATCCCGCCACGACGCTCTGCTTAGAACTGCACCAACTGACAGCTCCACAGTTTTATTCAAACACGTATCCGGTTTGCGACTTAGAGTCATCCAGATCAGTGTCAAAGCTTGCATCGACGTAACCTTTTACGATGAGCTCTTTGTCACCTCCATAAACGAGAAACATATCCTTGGTCCTTTTCAGATATTTTAGGATGTTCTTGACCGCTGTCTGGTGATCCATTCCTGGATTACTTTGGTACCTCCCTACTATACTTATAGCAAGGCACACATCAGGTCTGGTACACAACATTGCATACATGATAGAACCTATGGCTGAAGCATAGGGAATGACTTTCATTTTCTCTCTATCTTCTTCAGTGGTCGGGCATTGAGTCTCACTCAACTTCACACCTTGTAACACATGCAAGAACCCTTTATTTGACTGGTCCATTTTGAACGTATTCAAAATCTTATCAAGGTATGTGCTTTGTGAAAGTCCAATTAAGCATCTTGATCTATCTCTATAGGTCTTGATGCCCAATATATAAGCAGCTTCACTGCAGCCTTTCATTGAAAAACTTTTATTCAAGTATCCTTTTATGCTATCCAGAAATTCTATATCATTTCCAATCAACAATATGTCATCCACATATAATCTTAGAAATGCTACAGAGCTCCCACTCAATTTCTTGTAAATATATGCTTCTCCAAAAGTCTGTATAAAACCATATGCTTTGATCACACTATCAAAATGTTTATTCCAACTCCGAGAGGCTTGCACCAGTCCATAAATGGATCGCTGGAGCTTGCACACTTTGTTAGCATCCTTTGGATCGACAAAACCTTACAGTTGCATCATATACAACTCTTCTTCCGTAAATCTATTCAGGAATGCAGTTTTGACATCCATTTGCCAAATTTCATAATCATAAAATGCGGTAATTGCTAACATGATTGAGACAGACTTAAGCATTGCTCTGGCGTGACAAAGTCTCATCGTAGTCAACTCCTTGAACTTGTCGAAAACCTTTACGCAACAAGTCGAGCTTTGTAGACGATAACATTACCGTCGGCGTCAGTCTTTTTCTTGAAGATCCATTTATTCTCGATGGCTTGCCGATCATCGGGCAAGGCAACCAAAGTCCACACATTGTTCTCATACATGGATCCCATCTCAGATTTCATGGCCTCAAGCCATTTTGCGGAATCTGGGCTCATCATCGCTTCCTCATAGTTCGTAGGTTCGTTATGGTCTAGTAACATGATGTCTAGAACAGGATTACCGTACCACTCTGGTGCGGATCTTACTCTGGTTGACCTACGAGGTTCAGTAGTAACTTGATCTGAAGTTTCATGATCACTATTATTAGCTTCCTCACTAATTGGCGTAGGAATCACTGGAACTAATTTCTGTGATGAACTACTTTCCAATTTGGGAGAAGGTACAATTACCTCATCAAGTTCCATTTTCCTCCCACTCACTTCTTTCGAGAGAAACTCCTTATCTAGAAAGCATCCATTCTTGGCAACGAATATCTTGCCTTCGGATCTGTGATAGAAGGTGTACCCAACTGTCTCCTTTGGGTATCCTATGAAGACACATTTCTCCGATTTGGGTTCGAGCTTATCAGGTTGAAGCTTTTTCACATAAGCATCGCAGCCCCAAACTTTCAGAAACGACAACTTGGGTTTCTTGCCAAACCACAGTTCATAAGGTGTCGTCTCAATGGATTTAGATGGTGCCCCATTTAACGTGAATGCATCTGTCTCTAAAGCATAACCCCAAAACGATAGCGGTAAATCAGTAAGAGACATCATAGATCGCACCATATCTAATAAAGTGCGGTTACGACGTTCGGACACACCATTACGCTGTGGTGTTCCAGGTGGTGTGAGTTGTGAAACTATTCCACATTGTTTCAAATGAAGACCAAACTCGTAGCTCAAATATTCTCCTCCATGATCAGATCGTAGAAACTTTATTTTCTTGTTACGATGATTTTTCACTTCACTCTGAAATTCTTTGAACTTTTCAAATGTTTCAGACTTATGTTTCATCAAGTAGATATACCCATATATGCTCAAATCATCTGTGAAGGTCAGAAAATAACGATACCCGCCGCAAGCATCAACACTCATCGGGCTGCATACATCGGTATGTATTATTTCCAACAAGTCTATTGCTCGCTCCATTGTCCCGGAGAACGGAGTCTTAGTCATCTTCCCCATGAGGCATCGTTCGCAAGTATCAAGTGATTCATAATCAAGTGATTCAAAAAGCCCATCAGCATGGAGTTTCTTCATGCGCTTTACAGCAATATGACCTAAACGGCAGTGCCACAAATAAGTTGCACTATCATTATTAAACTTATATCTTTTGGCTTCAATACTATGAATATGTGTATCACTACTATCGAGATTCAACAAAAAAAGACCACTCATCAGGGGTGCATGACCATAAAAGATATTACTCAGATAAATAGAACAACCATTATTCTCTGATTTAAATGAATAACCGTCTCGCATCAAACAAAATCCAGATATAATGTTTATGCTCAACGCTGGCACCAAATAACAATTATTCAGGTCTAAAACTAATCCTGAAGGTAGATGTAGAGGTAGCGTGCCGACCGTGATCACATCGACTTTGGAACCATTTCCTACGCGCATCGTCACCTCGTCCTTAGCTAATCTTCGGCAATCCGTAGCCCTGTTTCAAGTTGCAAATATGAGCAGCAGAACCGGTATCAAATACCAGAGCGCCATCTGCGAGCATTAGTTAAGTACACATCAATAACATGTATATCAAATATACCTTTCAGTTTGCCATCCTTCTTATCCACCAAATACTTGGGGCAGTTCCACTTCGAGTGACCAGTCCCTTTGCAGTAGAAGCACTCAGTCTCAGGCTTAGGTCCAGACTTGAGCTTGTTCACTTGAGCAACAACTTGCTTGCCGTTCTTCTTGAAGTTCCCCTTCTTCCCTTTGCCCTTCTTCTTGAAACTGGTGGTCTTGTTGACCATCAACACTTGATGCTCCTTCTTGATTTCTACCTCCGCAGCTCTTAGCATCGCAAAGAGCTCGGGAATTGTCTTATCCATCCCTTGCATATTATAGTTCATCATGAAGATTTTGTAGCTTGGTGGTAGTGATTGAAGAACTCTGTCAATGACACTATCATCATGAAGATTAACTCCCAGTTGAGTCAAGTGGTTGTGGTACCCAGACATTCTGAGTATATGTTCATGACAGAACTATTCTCCTCCATCTTGCAGCTATAGAACTTATTGGAGACTTCATATCTCTCAATACGGGCATTTGCTTGAAATATTAACTTCAACTCCTGGAACATCTCATATGCTCCATGACGTTCAAAGCATCGTTGAAGTCCCAGTTCTAAGCCGTAAAGCATGGCACACTGAACTATCGAGTAGTCATCAGCTTTGCTCTGCCAGACGTTCTTAACGTCATCAGTAGCATTTGCAGTAGGCCTAGCACCTAGCGGTGCTTCCAGGACGTAATTCTTCTGTGCAGCAATGAGGATAATCCTCAAGTTACGAACCCAGTCCGTGTAGTTGCTACCATCATCTTTCAACTTAGCTTTCTCTAGGAACGCATTAAAATTCAGCGAAGCGATGCACGGGCCATTTATCTACAACAACATAGACATGCAAAATACTATCAGGTACTAAGTTCATGATAAATTAAAGTTCAATTAATCATATTATTTAAGAACTCCCACTTATATAGACATCCCTCTAATCATCTAAGTGATCACGTGATCCATATCAACTAAACCATGTCCGATCATCACTTGAGATGGAATAGTTTTCAATGGTGAACATCACTATGTTGATCATATCTACTATATGATTCACGCTCGACCTTTCGGTCTCAGTGTTCCGAGGCCATATCTGCATATGCTAGGCTCGTCAAGTTTAACCCGACTATTTTGCGTGTGCAAAACTGGCTTGCACCCGTTGTATGTGAACGTAGAGCTTATCACACCCGATCATCACATGGTGTCTCGGCACGACGAACTGTAGCAACGGTGCATACTGATACGTCTCCAACGTATCTATAATGTTTATTGCTCCATGCTATATTATCTACTGTTTTGGGCAATATTGGGCTTTATTTTCCACTTTTATATTACTTTTGGGACTAACCTATTAACCGGAGGCCCAGCCCAAATTTGTTGTTTTTTGCCTATTTAAGTATTTCGAAGAAAAGGAATATCAAACAGAGTCAAAACGGAACGAAATCAACTCGAGAAGTTATTTTTGGAAGGAAAGCTACCGGATGGACTTGGACCCCACATCAAGGAAGGAACGAGGAAGCCACGAGGGTGGGCGCCCACCCCCCTAGGGCGTGCCCCCTGCCTCATGGGGCCCTCGTGGCTCCCCTGACATGCTTCTTCCGCCTATATAACTCCACGTACCCTAAAACTTCCAGAACAGAGATTAGATCGGGAGTTCCGCCGCTGCAAAACCTCCAGAGCCACCAAAAACCAATCAGGACCTGTTAGGCACCTGCCGGAGGGAACCCTCACCGTGGCCATCCTCATCATCCGGCGCTCTCCATGACGAGGAGGGAGTAGTTCACCCTCGGGGCTGAGGGTATGTACCAATAGCTATGTGTTTGATCTCTCTCTCTCTCTCTCTCGTGTTCTTGATTTGGCATGATCTTGATGTATCGCGAGCTTTGCTATTATAGTTGGATCTTATGTTTCTTCTCCCCCTCTTCTCTCTTCTAATGGATTGAGTTTTCCATTTGAAGTAATAATCTTATCGGATTGAGTCTTTAAAGATTTGAGAACACTTGATGTATGTCTTGCCGTGCGTATCTGTGGTGACAATGGGATATCACGTGATTCACTTGATGTATGTTTTGGTGATCAACTTGCGGGTTCCGCCCATGAACCTATGCATAGGGGTTGGCACATGTTTTCGTCGTGATTCTCCAGTAGAAACTTTGGGGCACTCTTTGAGGTTCTATGTGTTGGTTGAATAGATGAATCTGAGATTGTGTGATGCATATCGTATAATCATACCCACGGATACTTGAGGTGGCATTGGAGTATCTAGGTGACATTAGGGTTTTGGTTGATTTGTATCTTAAGGTGTTATTCTAGTACGAACTCTAGGGCTGTTTGTGACATTTATAGGAATAGCCCAACGGATTGATTGGAAAGAATAACTTTGAGGTGGTTTCGTGCCCTACCATAATCTCTTCGTTTGTTCTCCTCTATTAGTGACTTTGGAGTGACTCTTTGTTGCATGTTGAGGGATAGTTATGTGATCCAATTATGTTATTATTGTTGAGAGAACTTGCACTAGTGAAAGTATGAACCCTAGGCCTTGTTTCAAAGCATTGCAATACCGTTTACGCTCACTTTTACCACTTGTTACCTTGCTGTTTTTATATTTTCAGATTACGAAAACCTATATCTACCATTCATATTGCACTTGTATCACCATCTCTTCGCCGAACTAGTGCACCTATACAATTTACCATTGTATTGGGTGTGTTGGGGACACAAGAGACTCTTTGTTATTTGGTTGCAGGGGTTGCTTGAGAGAGACCAGCTTCATCCTCGCCTCCCACGGATTGATAAACCTTAGGCCATCCACTTGAGGAAATTTGCTACTGTCCTACAAACCTCTGCACTTGGAGGCCCAACAACGTCTACAAGAAGAAGGTTGCGTAGTAGACATCAAGCTCTTTTCTGGCGCCGTTGCTGGGGAGGTTAGTGCTTGAAGGTATATCTTTAGATCTTGCATTCGAATCTTTCTGTTTCTTGTTTTATCACTCCTTTAGTTTATAAAAGAAAATTAAAAAAAATTGGACTTGAGTTTGTCTCATACGCTTCATCTTTTTAATATCTTTCGTGAGTTTGATGGAAAGGAAAATTGTGCTCAAGTGCTAGAAGAAGAGTGCATTAAAATGCTTGGTACTCTATCTTTGAATGATGAGCATGATTGCAATATTGTTAGTATGAACTCCTTGAATATCCATAGTACTAAAGATGATTGCTCTAGTCATGATGAAAATATCTCTTATGAGCATGTCAACTTTTGTGGAGTGCATGTTTGCATGAACACACCAAATAGAGAAGATATTTATTGCAAGAGGCATAAGCATTTAGAAACTAAATGGTTGCAAGAAAGGCTAGATTTGAGTGCTGAAAATTTGAATTTCCTTTGCCGTACTTGTGAACTTTGCAATGAACATGGTCATTTACATCTCCTATGAAAATTGTTTCATGATCGAATCGTGTCAAAAAATTGTGATGATTTGATCTCCCTTGCTCATTACAATAAACTTAGTTTGCTTTTGGGTTATGAAGAATTGAAATGTTTACTTAAGGACCTTCCAGAATTTGCCCATAAGAAATTCCTTGATATTGATCTAGAGAAGATTTATTTTTATTGTGCGGTGAATTGCATTGAAAATCCTTATATTGCCAATTAACTAAAGAAAAGGAAGCAAATAGAAGATGAAGAGAATACTAATGAAAGGGAAGAGACTTCCCAATCTCCTCCTATTATTTCTTATGATGAATCAGGTAACGAGGAGGAGCTTTCTATTCAACCAATCTCATCAATAAGGAGCTCAAAGAGGAAGGTTGAACCCACACATAATGTGAAGAAGAAAAAGAAAAGAAAAAGGAAGAGAGGTAAAAAGATATCTCTCCCAAATAAAGTTGCTCCTATTATTGTTGTGCCTCATGAAAATGAAGATGATACACTTGATGATGATCTCGTTATGCCTATTTCTTGTTGTGATGATTATGATTGGGAAGATAATGATACTCCTTATAATCTTGAAAATCTTTTTGGCACTTGCTGGGAAGAATATGATAATAATGTTTGCTATCTATTGGTGCTATCTATACTATTAATGATGAGAGTGATTATGCTTATGATATGAAAAGGCCCAAGCTTGGGGAAGCTATGTTTAATAAGGATGACATATTTAAGAATATATTTGCTGAAATCAATGTTTGTCCCAAGCTTGGGGATGTTATGCTTAATAATGAAGATATTTTTAGCCTCTCAAGTTTTGATATGCAAAGTTGTTATGATGATAGCATGCCTTCTACCTATGATGATTATATTTATGAAAGTGGGTTTGGCAGAGTGTCAACTTTAGGAAGTAATGATCCCACAATATTGGAGGATGTTGAATCTTATAATATTTATGAAAGTGGATTTGGAGAGGTCATGACTTTATTTAGTGATGTATCCACTATCTTGGAACAGGTTTCAATCGATTATGATGAGAACAAAGTTGCTACTTATGATCATTATTGTGATAAAACTTATGCTATAAAAGGTAGTGATGATTATATTTATAAAACTTGTCATGATTATGATTACCCTTTTTCTAAACATTAGTCTTTTAATGTGGAAACAATTTATAGTATTCAAGTCTCTTATGATACTCTCACTATCCCGAATGAAAAGAATTTTGCTTATGTGGAGAGTAATAAAAATTTTATGCTTGTAGATCATGAAAAGAATGCTTTAGGTGCTGGTTATATTGTTGAATTCATTCATGATGCTACTGAAAATTGTTATGAGGGAGGAATTTATGCTTGTAGGAATTGTAATAATATCAAGTTTCCTCTCTTTGTGCTTAAAGTTTTGAAGTTATGCTTGTTTTGCCTTCCTATGCTAGTTGATTCTTGTTCCCATAAGTTGTTTGCTCACAAAATCCCTATGCATAGGAAGTGGGTTAGACTTAAATGTTCGAGTCATATTCCTAATGATGCTCTCTTTATGTTTCAATTCTTATCTTTTATGTGAGCATCCTTCAACTCGTCATGCCTAGCTAGGGGCGTTAAACGATAGCGCTTGTTGGGAGGCAACCCAATTTTATTTTAGTTTCTTGCTTTTTGGTTCTGTTTAGGAATAAATAATCCATCTAGCTTATGTTTAGATGTGGTTTTGTGTTTTAATTAGTGTTTGTGCCAAGTGGAACCTTTGGGAAGACTTGGGTAAAGTCTTTATGATCATGCTGTAAAAAACAGAAACTTTAGCGCTTACGAGATTAGCTAGAACTTTTTACTGGAGAGTTCTATTTAGTTGATTCTTTTTGCATATGATTACTAGAAAAATTCCTCAGGTCCACCAATTTATTTTAGAATTTTTGGAGTTCCATGAGTTTGCGTTAGTTACAGATTACTACAGACTGTTCTGTTTTTGACAGATTCTGTTTTCATTGTGTTGTTTGCTTATTTTGATGAATCTATGGCTAGTAAAATAGGTTATAAACCATAGATAAGTTGGAATACAGTAGGTTTAACGCCAATATAAATAAAGAACTAGTTCACTACAGTACCTTGAAGTGGTCTTTTGTTTTCTTTCGCTAACGGAGCTCACAAGTTTTCTGTTAAGTTTTGTGTTGTGAAGTTTTCAAGTTTTGGGTAAAGATTCGATGGACTATGAATAAGGAGTGGCAAGAGCCTAAGCTTGGGGATGCCCAAGGCACCCCAAGGTAATATTCAAGGATAACCAAGAGCATAAGCTTGGGGATGCCTCGGAAGGCATGCCCTCTTTCGTCTTCGTTCATCGGTAACTTTACTTGAAGCTATATTTTTATTCACCACATGATATGTGTTTTGCTTGGAGCGTCATTTTATTTTATTTAGCTTTGCTTGCTGTTTGAATAAAAGACCAATATCTGAAATTCTTAAATGCTAGAGAGTCTTCACATAGTTGCATAATTATCCGACTACTCATTGATCTTCACTTATATCTTTCGGAGTAGTTTGTCATTTGCTCTAGTACTTCACTTATATCTTTTAGAGCACGGCGGTGGATTTGTTTTATAGAAACTGTTGATCTCTCATGCTTTACTTAGATTATTTTGAGAGTCTTAAATAGCATGGTGATTTGCTTAAATAATCCTAATATGCTAAGCATACAAGATTTGTAAGAATTCTTATGAGTGTGTTGAATACTAAGAAAAGTTTGATGCTTGATAATTGTTTTGAGATATGAAGATGGTGATATTAGAGTCATGCTAGTTGAGTAGTTGTGAATTTGAGAAATACTTGTGTTAAAGTTTGTGATTCCGTAGCATGCATTATGGTGAACCGTTATGTGATGAAGTCGAGACATGATTTATTTATTGATTGTCTTTCTTATGAGTGGCGGTCGGGGAATGACGATGGTCTTTTTCCTACCAATCTATCCCCTAGGAGCATGCGCGTAATACTTTGATTTGATAACTTGTAGATTTTTGCAATAAGTACATGAGTTCTTTATGACTAATGTTGAGTCCATGGATTATACGCACCCTTCCTCCTTCCACCATTGCTAGCCTCTCTAATACCGCACACTTTTCGCCGGTATCATACACCACCATAAACTTTCCTCAAAACAGCCACCATACCTACCTATCATGGCATTTCCATAGTCATTCCGAGATATATTGCCATGCAACTTTCCACCGTTCCGTTTATTATGACACGCTCCATCATTGTCATATTGATTTGCATGATCATGTAGTTGACATCGTATTTATGGCAAAGCCACCGTTCATAATTCTTTCATACATGTCACTCATGAGTCATTGCACATCCCGGTACACCGCCGGAGGCATTCATATAGCGTCATATTTTGTTCTAAGAATCGAGTTGTAATTCTTGAGTTGTAAGTAAATAAAAGTGTGATGATCTTCATTAGAGCATTGTCCCAGTGAGGAAAGGATGATGGAGACTATGATTCCCCCACAAGTCGAGATGAGACTCCGAACGAAAAATAAAAAAAAAAAGAGAGAAAAAAAGGCCATGAAAAAAGGGGCCCAAAAAAATGAGAGAAAAAGAGAGAAGGGACAATGCTACTATCATTTTACCACACTTGTGCTTCAAAGTAGCACCATGATCTTCATGATAGAGAGTCTCTCATTTTGTCACTTTCATTTACTAGTGGGAATTTTACATTATAGAACTTGGCTTGTATATTCCAATGATGGGCTTCCTCAAAATGCCCTAGGTCTTCGTGAGCAAGCGAGTTGGATGCACACCCACTTAGTTTCTTTTGTTGAGCTTTCATATACTTATAGCTCTAGTGCATCCGTTGCATGGCAATCCCTACTCACTCACATTGATATCTATTGATGGGCATCTCCATTGCCCGTTGATACGCCTAGTTGATGTGAGACTATCTTCTTCCTTTTTGTCTTCTCCACAACCACCATTCTATTCCACATATAGTGCTATATCCATGGCTCACGCTCATGTATTGCGTGAAGATTGAAAAAGTTTGAGAATGTCAAAAGTATGAAACAATTGTTTGGCTTGTCATCGGGGTTGTGCATGATTTAAATACTTTGTGTGGTGAAGATAGAGCATAGCCAGACTATATGATTTTGTAGGGATAACTTTCTTTGGCCATGTTATTTTGAAAGACATAATTTCTTAGTTAGTATGCTTGAAGTATTATTATTTTCATGTCAATATGAACTTTTGTCTTGAATCTTTAGGATCTGAATATTCATATCACAATTAAGAAGAATTACAATGAAATTATGCCAAGTAGCACTCCGCATCAAAAATTATCTTTTTATCATTTACCTACTCGAGGACGAGTAGGAATAAAGCTTGGGGATGCTTGATAAGTCTCCAACGTATCTATAATTTTTGATTGCTCCATGCTATATTATCTACTGTTTTGGGAAATATTGGGCTTTATTTTCCACTTTTATATTACTTTTGGGACTAACCTATTAACCGGAGGCCCAGCCCTGATTTGTTGTTTTTGCCTATTTCAGTATTTCGAAGAAAAGGAATATCAAACGGAGTCAAAACGGAACAAAATCAACTTGAGAAGTTATTTTTGGAAGGAAAGCTACCGGATGGACTTGGACCCCACGTCAAGGAAGGAACAAGGAAGCCACGAGGGTGGGGGGTGCGCCCCGTGCCTCGTGGGGCCCTCATGGCTCCCCTGACGTGCTTCTTCCGCCTATATAACTCCACGTACCCTAAAACTTCCAGAACAGAGATTAGATCGGGAGTTCCGCCACAAAACCTCGAGCCACCAAAACCAATCGAGACCCTGTTCAAGACCACCTGCACGGAGGGGGGAACCCTCATCGGTGGCCATCTTCATCATCCGGTGCTCTCCATGACGAGGAGGAGTAGTTCACCCTCGGGGCTGAGGGTATGTACCGATAGCTATGTGTTTGATCTCTCTCTCTCTCGTGTTCTTGATTTGGCATGATCTTGATGTGTCGCGAGCTTTGCTATTATAGTTGGATCTTATGTTTCTTCTCCCCCTCTTCTCTCTTGTAATGGATTGAGTTTTCCCTTTGAAGTAATCTTATCGGATTGAGTCTTTAAAGATTTGAGAACACTTGATGTATGTCTTGCCGTGCGTATCTGTGGTGACAATGGGATATCACGTGATTCACTTGATGTATGTTTTGGTGATCAACTTGCGGGTTCCACCCATGAACCTATGCATAGGGGTTGGCACATGTTTTCGTCGTGATTCTCGGGTAGAAACTTTGGGGCACTCTTTGAGGTTCTATGTGTTGGTTGAATAGATGAATCTGAGATTGTGTGATGCATATCGTATAATCATACCCACGGATACTTGAGGTGACATTGGAGTATCTAGGTTACATTAGGGTTTTGGTTGATTTGTATCTTAAGGTGTTATTCTAGTACGAACTCTAGGGCTGTTTGTGACATTTATAGGAATAGCCCAACGGATTGATTGGAAAGAATAACTTTGAGGTGGTTTCGTACCCTACCATAATCTCTTCGTTTGTTCTCCTCTATTAGTGACTTTGGAGTGACTCTTTGTTGCATGTTGAGGGATAGTTATGTGATCCAATTATGTTATTATTGTTGAGAGAACTTGCACTAGTGAAAGTATGGACCCTAGGCCTTGTTTCAAAGCATTGCAATACCGTTTACGCTCACTTTTACCACTTGTTACCTTGCTGTTTTTATATTTTCAGATTACAAAAACCTATATCTACCATCCATATTGCACTTGTATCACCATCTCTTCGCCAAATTAGTGCACCTATACAATTTACCATTGTATTGGGTGTGTTGGGGACACAAGAGACTCTTTGTTATTTGGTTGCAGGGTTGCTTGAGAGAGACCATCTTCATCCTACGCCTCCCACGGATTGATAAACCTTAGGTCATCCACTTGAGGGAAATTTGCTACTGTCCTACAAACCTCTGCACTTGGAGGCCCAACAACGTCTACAAGAAGAAGGTTGCGTAGTAGACATCACATACTCAAGGAGAACACTTATACCTTGAAATTTAGTGAGAGATCATCTTATAATGCTACCACCAAACTAAGAAAAATAAGATGCATAAAGGATAAACATCACATGCAATCAATATAAGTGATATGATATGGCCATCATCATCTTGTGCCTTTGATCTCCATCTCCAAAGCACCCTCATGATCACCATCGTCACCGGCTTGACACCTTGATCTCCATCGAAGCATCGTTGTCGTCTCGCCAACTATTGCTTCTACGACTATCGCTACTGTTTAGTGATAAAGTAAACCAATTACATGGCGATTGCATTTCATACAATAAAGCGACAACCATATGGCTCCTGCCAGTTGCCGATAACTGTTACAAAACATGATCATCTCATACAACAATTTATATATCATCACGTCTTGACCATATCACATCACAACATACCCTGCAGAAACAAGTTAGACGTCCTCTACTTTGTTGTTGCAAGTTTTACGTGGTTGCTACGAGCTTAGCAAGAACCGTTCTTACCTACGCATCAGAAACCACAACAATTTTTCATAAAGTGTGTTGTTTTAAACTTCAACAAGGACCGGGCGTAGCCACACTCGATTCAACTAAAGCTGGAGAAACAGACACCCACTAGCCACCTGTGTGTGAAGCACGTCGTAGAACCAGTCCTCAGCGTAAGCGTCTGGCGTAATGTCGGTCTGGGCATCTTCATCCAACAATACCGCTGAATCAAAGTATGACATGCTGGTAAGTAGTATGACTATTATCTCCCACAACTCTTTGTGTTCTACTCGTGCATATAACATCTACGCATAGACCTGGCTCAGATGCCACTGTTGGGGAACTCATTAATTACAAAAAAATTCCTACAATCACGCAATATCTATCTATGTGATGCATAGCAACGAGAGGGTAGAGTGTTGTCTACATACCCTTGTAGACCAAAAGCGGAACCGTTATGACAACGCGGTTGATGTAGTCGTACGTCTTCACGATCCGACCGATCCTAGCACCGAACGACCGACACCTCCGCGATCTGCACACGTTTAGCTCGGTGACGTCCCACGAACTCTAGATCCAGCTGAGGTCGAGGGAGAGTTTCGTCAGCACGACGGCGTGATGACGGTGTTGATGAAGTTACCAACGCAGGGCTTCGCCTAAGCACTACAACAATATGACCGAGGTGGAAATCTGTGGAGGGGGGCACTGCACACGGCTAAACAATCAACTTGTGTGAATATGGGGTGCCCCCCTCCCCCGTATATAAAGGAGTGGAGGAGGGAAAGGTCGGCCCTCTCTATGGCGCGCCCAAGGGGGGAGTCCTACTCCCAGTAGGAGTAGGTTTCCCCCTTTCCCTAGTTGGAGTAGGAGAAGAATGAAGAGGGAGAGGGAGAGAAGGAAAGGGGGGCCGGGCCCCTCCCAATTCGGATTGGGCTTGGAGGGGGGCGCTCCCACCTTGGCCGCCTCCTCCTCTCTTCCACCATGGCCCATTAAGGCCCATTAACTCCCGGGGGGTCCGGTAACCTCCCGGTGCTCCGGAAAATGCCCGAACTCATCTGAAACCTTCTCGGTGTCCAAACATAGCCTTCCAATAAATCGATCTTTATGTCTCGACCATTTCGAGACTCCTCGTCATGTCCGTGATCACATCCAGGACTCCGAACAACCTTAGGTTCATTAAAACACATAAACTCATAATACCGATCGTCATCGAACGTTAAGCGTGCGAACCCTACGCGTTCGAGAACTATGTAGACATGACCGAGACTCACTTCTGGTCAATAACCAATAGCGGAACCTAGATGCTCATATTAGTTCCTACATATTCTACGAAGATCTTTATCGGTCAAACTGCATAACAACATACGTTGTTCCCTTTGTCATCGGTATGTTACTTTCCCGAGATTCGATCGTCGGTATCTCAATACCTAGTTCAATCCCGTTACCGACAAGTCTCTTTACTCGTTCCGTAATGCATCATCCCGCAACTAACTCATTAGTCACATTGCTTGCTAGGCTTATAGTGATGTGCATTACCGAGAGGGCCTAGAGATAACTCTCCGAAACACAGAGTGACAAATCCTAATCTCGATCTATGCCAACCCAACAAACACCATTAGAGACACCAGTAGAGCATCTTTATAATCACCCAGTTACGTTGTGACATTTGATAGCACACGAAGTGTTCCTCCGGTATTCGGGAGTTGCATAATCTTATAGTCATAGGAACATATATGTCATGAAGAAAGCAATAGCAATAAACTAAACGATCATAGTGCTAAGCTAACGGATGGGTCAAGTCAATCAAATCATTCTCTAATGATGTGATCTCGTTCATCAAATGACAACACATGTCTATGGCTAGGAAACTTAACCATCTTTGATTAATGATCTAGTCAAAGTAGAGGCATACTAGCGAGACTCTGTTTGTCTATGTATTCACACATGTATTAAGTTTCCGGTTAATACAATTCTAGGATGAATAATAAACATTTATCATGATATAAGGAAATATAAATAACAACTTTATTATTGCCTCTAGGGCATATTTCCTTCAATTTCTTGTATTACGGGACAAGTAAAGAGACTTGCCGGTAACGAGATTGAACTAGGTATGGAGATACCAACGATCGAATCTCGGGCAAGTAACATACCGTAGACAAAGGGAACTACACACGGGATTAGCTGAATCCTTGGCATCGAGGTTCAACCGATAAAGATCTTTGTAGAATATGTGGGAACCAATATGGAAATCCAGGTCCCGCTATTGGTTATTGGTCGTAGAGGTGTCTCAGTCATGTCTACGTTATTCTCGAACCCGTAGGGTCCGCATGCTTAACGTTCGGTGACGCTAGAGTAGTATTGGGATATTCACGTTGGTGACCGAATATTGTTCAGTCCCGATGAGATCCCGGATATCACGAGGAGCTCCAGAATGGTCCGGAGGTAAATATTTATATATGGGAAGTCATATTTTGGCTACCGGAAAGGTTCCGGGTTTTACCGGTATTGTATCGGGAAGCTTCCGGAAGGTTCCAAAAGGTTCTAGAAGGTTTCAGAGGGTTCCGGAAGGGTCCCTCCAGCACCTAGGGCCTGCATTGGCTGTAGGGGGGCGTACTAGCCTTATTGGGCCAGGGGCACCGACCCCGAAGAGGCCCATGCACCCTAAGGGGGAGGGCCCTCCACTTTGACTTGGAGGGAACTCCTCCCCCTTGGACGCCTCACCTCCTTGGAGGAGGGGCTAGGGCCATGCCCCTAGGCCTCCCTGTCACGCCCAAGATGCAACCCTGTCCTAAAGGAACTCGAAGGTCCCACCAAGGATAGAAGCACATCTTGAAGACGCTTTTGCAAGGTGGATATCATTACATCAACATTACATAATAGTGGGGCTACATACATAAGGCACAAACGCCCCAAGAATACATCAACATCATACAAGAGATCAACATCCGACTACGGATGAAACATAAAGAAACTCAAACAATATCCACCACGCTAGCCCAGGATGCCGACACGGAACCTATCCTCGATCGAAGAAGAAGCAGAAGAAGAACTCCAAAACAAGTAACATCGCTCTCGCGTCATGATCATCGCAAACCTGTACCTGCAACTGATGGTGTAGTAATCTGTGAGCCACGAGGACTCAGCAATCCCATTACCATGGGTATCAAGACTAGCAAAGCTTAATGGGTAAGGAAGGGGTAAAGTGGTGAGGTTGCAGCAGCGACTAAGCATGTATGGTGGCTAGCTTACGAAACAAGAGCGAGAAGAGGAGCTAAGCAAGCGGTCGTCAACTAGTAATGATCAAGAAGTGATCCTGAACTCCTACTTACATCAAACATAACCCAGAAACCGTGTTCTCCTCTCGATCAACCCCGAAAAGAGACACTCACGGTTACGCTGCAGTTGGTGTATTTAAGAAGAGTTTACTTCAAGTTTACTACAACCGGACATTAACAAATTCCCATCTGCCACATAACCGCGAGCACGGCTTTCGAAAGTTCAAACCCTGCAGGGGTGTCCCAACTTAGCCCATTATAAGCTCTCGCGATCAACGAAGGATATTCCTTCTCCCGGGAAGACCCGATCAGTCTCGGAATCCCGTTTACAAGACATTTCGACAATGGTAAAACAAGACCAGCAAGACCTCTCGGCGTGCCGACACCCTGATAGTAGCCGCGCGTATCTCGTCTCAGGCCACGACCGTATGAGCAGTCCGTACAACTAAAACCAGGCCTCGAGTTTCCCCGAGGAGGCGCTGCAAAGGGCTCTAGTTCGGACCAACACTTAGACAAGCATTGGCCCGGGGGGGCTAAAATAAAGATGACCCTCGGGATGCGCGACTCCCAAGGGAAAAGGTAATCGGCTGAGGCAAATGTAAAACCAATGTTGGGCCTTCTTTGGAAGAGTTTTATTCAAAGCGTCTTGTCAAGGGGTCCCATAAATCACCCAACCACGTTAGGGACGCAAAATCCGGGAACATAATACCGATATGACGGAAACTAGGGCGGCAAGAGTGGAACAAAACACCGGGCATAAGGCCGAGCCTTCCACCCTTTACCAAGTATATAGATGCATTAATAATATAACAGATATTGTGATATCCCAACATAAACATAAACCAACATGGAGCAATCTTCATCTTCACCGCAACTAGCAACGTTATAAGAGGGGCTGAGCAAAAGCGGTAACATAGCCAAACAACGGTTTGCTAGGAGGGGTGACAAAGGTTAGAGGTTCATGGCAATTTGGGAGGCTTGAACAGCAAGTGATAGGTAGCGCAGCATAGCGATAGAACGAAGCAACTAGCATAGCAATGATAGTAATGAGATCCAAGGTGACGGTCATCTTGCCTGAAATCCCGCTAGGAAGAAGAACGAGTCCATGAAGAAGACAAATGGGAGTAGTCGAACGAATCCTCACAATCGCAACATTACCGGAACTATCAAGAAGAAGCAATACCGGAAAGAAGCAAACAACATAGTAAACAACCATCACATAATCATGGCATGATGCACAACCAAGTATGATGCATGTCCGATTTAATGAGGCATGGCATGGCAAAGTGCAACAAACAATACTACAAGTTAAGTGGAGCTCAATATGCCACGAGTTGCATATTGACAAAACACCACATTGACATATTTAGTTTAATCTCGGTTATGTACCCAACAATATTAAATGTTATTAAACATGACAAGGGGTGAAGCATAAGTAAACTATCTATTTAGGCAAGTTTAAATGAGGCCGGAAATAAGAAAAAACAATTCCGGAAAATCCTCATGAGCAATATTTTAGATTCGGTACTGTTCTGCCCTAAACCATATTTTATTGGTGTTAAACAGGAAAATAAACTGCACCATGTTAAACTAGGCATTTTCCACCCCATTTACATATAAAGAACAATTAAAACCGAGCTACGGTTATTTAGTTATGAAATAAACCATTTTAGCATGACATTTAAGCAAATTTAAACAAACAACATTTTAAACATTTTAAACAAGGATGAAAGTGGCATATTATGAAACTAGACAAAATTCTAAGCATTTTACATGTTTAAATCATTTTAATCCGATGCATGGTTCATGAGTTATTAAATGCATGAAATCTAGGGGTTTTTCTGCAACTCTATAATTTACTAGATAAATAGCAAAATCGCCGAACTGAAAAAGAACAAGATATGGCCCGCATCTGCTGGGCCAATAGCGTACAGGAGAGGGGCTGGAGGGGCTGCTCACCATGGGCCAAGCCCAGACGGTGGAGAGACCAAGGCAGGCCGACGGATCTGGCGAAGAGGAGCTGGGCCTTGGCGACGCGGTCAACGCCAGACTGAACCGAGCGAGCCATTGCTGCTCTCGTTTCTGAAGAAACAGAAACAGCAGCAGGACCATGGCAATGGAGAAGACGCCGGCAGGGGGTCATGGCGACGGGGTCGGCGGGAACCGGCCGGAATGGACGGAACGGAGCGCGGGGAGGCGCCGGGGTCCAAATCCGCAGGAGGCGCAGATCGGGGCTCGGCAGGCTCCCGAGGCAGGGGGACTTGGCGACGCTGAAAGCAGAGGAGGCCGAGGCGCCATGGCGGTGGAGCAGCAATGGCGGGCGGAGCTTGGGGCACCGGAGGAAGGAGGTCTGGCGGGGCCCGAGGGCACAGGGCGTCGGGGTGGCTGGATCCCGGTCGCAGGAGGTCGCCAGGGTCACGTTCCCTGCCGGATCGAAGCAGGGGTGGGCCGGCGGACTTGGAGCTCCATGGTGCGGGGCTGCTGCTGCAACGCACAGAGAGAGAGATGAGAAGAGCGAACCGGATGAAAGAAAGAAAGGGAACCAGGGCGGCGCTCATCTTAGACGACGACGGTGGAGGTGCTCGGGGTTCGGGGATGCATGAGCTGCTCCTGCTGCCGGTGGCAGGGACGAGGCGGAGGAGACGCGTGAGCTCTGCTGGCCTTCGGGAAGAACAAGAGGAGGTGTGGGGGAGCTCGGCTCCATGGAGATGCTCGAAGCGGAGGATCCAGGGACGCGATTCCGGTGGAGCTCGAGGGTGAGGGCGGCGCTCAGGGTTGGCTGCGGTTGAGGGGGGGTGGATCTGAGATGGATGGGACAGAGAGGATCGGCCATGCTGTGGTTGGTGGGTGGCTGAAGACGAGGTGGATCGGGAGGGATCCCGAGAGAACAGTGGCGGCGGCGGACACGGAAGGATGGGACATTGATCCAATATTTTAGGGCTGGGGGCTATAAATAGGGAAAGAGAGGAGTTTTTGAGTCATCCGATCACGATCGAACGGCTCCGGGAAAATGGGTTAGGAAGTCCAGTAAATAAAACAAAGATATTTTAGAGATGCTTGAGGATGATCCAGACTCGTCGGTCACGATAGCCCGGCTCGGGTTTGGGAGGAGTTTTCGGACTAGGTTGCGGAGGTGGTCGGAGAGAGGTCAACGAGGACAAGGGTCTGACAAAGTGACAACGGAGGCAAAGAGAGAAAGGGCAGCTACGAACGGCTACGAGTTTTATGAAAACATGCAGATGGAATGCGCATGATGCTATGAGATGCATGACATGAACAAAATGCAAAACAAAAGACAAAAACCAACCACGGAGGAAATAATATATCGCATCTCCGAAAAAGGCAAGAGTTGGAGTTACGAATATGGAAAGTTGTATCCGGGGCGTTACACTCCCACACCCCTATATATAGTGGGGAGGGGCGTGGGGGGCTGGGCACACCAATTCCCATGCCCTGGAGGCATCCCTACCTCTCCCATTACTACGTTTTCTCCTCAGATCGCATCTATGGTAGCATTTGGCGAAGCCCTGCTGGGTTTGCTCCACCATCATCTCCACCATGCGGTCATAATGGTTGAGATCCCATCTACTTCTCCTCCCCCTCTTCCTGGATCAAGAAGGAGGAGACGTCATCGAGCCGCACGTGTGCTGAACGCGGAGGTGTCGTCCGTTCGGCACTTGATCAGGAGTTCGTGGGACGGATCGTGATTGGATCGCGCTGACGTTAGACTACATCAACCGTGTTTTTTAACGCTTCCGCTTAGCGATCTAGAAGGGTATGTAGATCTAGTCTCTCCTCTCGTAGATGTTCATATCTTAGATTGATCTTCATGAGCGTAGGAAATTTTTGTTTCCCATGCAACGTTCCCCAACAGTGGCATCATGAGCTAGGTCTATGCGTAGATGACATCACAAGTAGAACATAAAGGAGTTTGTGGGCGTTGATATTCAGATTGCTTCCTTCCTTGGTATTTTATTGCTTCGGTTTGTGGGATGAAGCGGCCCGGATCAACTTTACATGTCCACGTACATGAGACCGGTTCCATCGACTGACATGTGACTTTGTTGCATAAAGATGGTTGGCGGGTGTCTGTCTCTCCCACCTAGTTGAATCGGATTCGACAAAGGCGGTCCTTGTAGACGGTTAAATAGCAACTTGCATATCACCTTGTGGCTTTGCATAGGTAAGAATCGTTCTTGCTAGATACCCATAGCAGCCACATAAAACATGCAACAACAATTAGAGGACGTCTAACTTGTTTTTGCAGGGTATGTTGTGATATGATATGGCCAAAGACATGATAAGATATATTTGATGTATGAGATGATCATGTTTTGTAATAGTTTATCACGACTTGCATGTCGATGAATATGGCAACCGGCAGGAGACATAGGGTTATCGTTAATTATTGTATGACCTGCGTGCCAATCATTAAATGCTATGTAACGCTTTACTTTATCGCTAAGCGGTAGCAGTAGTAGTAGAAGCATGGTTGGCGTGAAAACCCCGATGGTGACACGATGATGGAGATCATGGTGTTATGCCGGTGATGATGGATATCATGCCGGTGCTTTGGATACGGAGATAAAAAGCACAAGTTGATGGCCATATCATGTCACTTATGATTTGCATGTGATGTTAATCCTTTTATGCATCTTATTTTGCTTAGGACGATGGTAGCATTATAAGGTGATCCCTCACTGTAATTTCAAGATAAAATTGTGTTCTCCCCAAGTGTGCACCGTTGCAAAAGTTCGTCGTTTGAAGCACCACGTGATGATCGAGTGTGATAGACTCTACGTTCACATACAACGGGTGCAAACCAGTTTTGCACATGCGGAACACTTGTGTTAAACTTGACGAGCCTAGCATGTACAGACATGGCCTCGGAACACAAGAGACCGAATGGTCAAACACGAGTCATATAGTAGATATGATCAACATAGAGATGTTCACCATTGAAACCACCTCATCTCACATGATGATCAGACTTGGGTTAGTGAATTTGGATCATGTTACACTCGGACAACCGGTGGGGTGTTGATTTGAGTGGGATTTCTTAGGTAATATGATTAATTGAACGCATTTATCATGAACAATAGTCTAAGTTATCTTTGCAAATTTATGTTGTAGATCAATGGCTCACGTAGTAGCTCCCCTGAATTTCAATGTGTTCTAGAGAAAGTTAAGAGGAAAGATGATGGAAGTAACTTTGTGGACTGGGCCCGTAATCTGAGGATTATCCTCATGGTTGCCCAAAAGTCTTATGTCCTTGATGCACCGCTTGGTGCGCCACCCCCTCCAAATGTGGGCGTTGTGAGCAGTAGCGATCGCGAGTTGATGACTACTGAATAGTTCAGTGCGCCATGTTGTATAGCTTAGAGCCGGGACTTCAAAGGCACTTTGAACATCATGGAGCATATGAGATGTTCCAAGAGTTGAAGTTTATCTTTGATAAGAATGCCCGGATCGAGAGGTATGAGACCTTCGATAAGTTCTATGTTGGGGAACGTAGTAATTTCAAAAAATTTCCTACGCACGACAGGATCATGGTGATGCATAGAAACGAGAGGGGAGAATGTTGTCCACGTACCCTCATAGACCGAAAGCAGAAGCGTTAGCACAACGCGGTTGATGTAGTCGTATGTCTTCACGATCCGACCGATCAAGTACCGAACGTACGACACCTCCGAGTTCAGCACACGTTCAGTTCAATGACGTCCCTCGAACTCCGATCCAGCCGAGCTTTGAGGGAGAGTTCCTGGCCGACATTGGTGACAATGATGATGTTCTATCGACGCAGGGCTTCGCCTAAGCACCGCTACGATATTATCGAGGTGGACTATGGTGGAGGGGGGCATCGCACACGGCTAAGAGATCAATGATCAATTGTTGTGTCTCTGGGGTGCCCCCCCTGCCCCCATATATAAAGGAGCAAGGGGGGAGAGGCGGCCGGCCAGGAGGAGGCGCGCTAGGAGGAGTCCTACTCCCGGTGGGAGTAGGACTCCCTCCTTTCCTAGTTGGAGTAGGAGAAGGGGGAAGGAGGAGGGAGAGAGGCAGGAAAGGGGGGCGCCCCCCTCCTTGTCCAATTCGGACAAGAGGGGGAGGGGGCGTGCGGCCTGCCCTGGCCGCCCCTCCTCTTGTCCACTAAGGCCCATGTTGGCCCATTAAACCCCCGGGGGAGTTCCGGTAACCCCACAGTACTCGGTAAAATCGATTTCACCCGGAACACTTCCGATATCCAAATATAGGCTTCCAATATATCAATCTTTATGTCTCGACCATTTCGAGACTCCTCGCCATGTCCGTGATCAGATCCGGAACTCCGAACTATCTTCGGTACATCAAAACACAGAAACTCATAATATAACCGTCATCAAACTTTAAGCGTGCGGACCCTACGGGTTCGAGAACTATGTAGACATGACCGAGACATGTCTCCGGTCAATAACCAATAGCGGATCCTGGATGCTCATATTGGCTCCTACATATTCTATGAAGATCTTTATTGGTCAAACCACATAACAACATACGTTGTTCCCTTTGTCATCGGTATGTTACTTGCCCGAGATTCGATCGTCGGTATCTTAATACCTAGTTCAATCTCGTTACTGACATGTCTCTTTACTCGTTCCGTAATACATCATCCCGCAACTAACTCATTAGTTGCAATGCTTGCAAGGCTTATAGTGATGTGCATTACCGAGTGGGCCCAGAGATACCTCTCCGACAATCGGAGTGACAAATCCTAATCTCGAAATACGCCAACCCAACAAGTACCTTCGGAGACCCTATAGAGCACCTTTATAATCACCCAGTTACGTTGTGAATTTTGGTAGCACACAAAGTGTTCCTCCGGTAAACAGGAGTTGCATAATCTTATAGTCATAGGAACATGTATAAGTCATGAAGAAACCAATAGCAGAATACCAAACGATCAAGTGCTAAGCTAACGGAATGGGTCAAGTCAATCACATCATTCTCCTAATGATGTGATCCCATTAATCAAATGACAACTCATGTCAATGGCTAGGAAACATAACCATCTTTGATTAACGAGCTAGTCAAGTAGAGGCATACTAGTGACACTCTGTTTGTCTATGTACTCACACAAGTATTATGTTTCTGGTTAATACAATTCTAGCATGAATAATAAACATTTATCATGATATAATGAAATAAATAATAACTTTATTATTGCCTCTAGGGCATATTTCCTTCAGTCTCCCACCTGCACTAGAGTCAATAATCTAGATTACATAGTAATGATTCTAACACCCATGGAGCCTTGGTGCTGATCATGGTTTGCTCGTGGAAGAGGCTTAGTCAACTGGTCTGCAACATTCAGATAGATATGTATCTTGCAAATTTCTATGTCTCCCACCTGGACTAGATCCCAAATGGAGTTGAAGCGTCTCTTGATGTGCTTAGTTCTTTTGTGAAATCTGGATTCCTTTGCCAAGGCAATTGCACCAGTATTGTCACAAAAGATTTTCATTGGACCCGATGCACTAGGTATGACACCTAGATCGGATATGAACTCCTTCATCCAGACTCTTTCATTTGCTGCTTCCGAAGCAGCTATGTACTCTGCTTCACACTAGATCCCTCCACAACACTTTGTTCAGAACTGCACCAACTAACAGCTCCACTGTTCAATGGAAACACGTATCCAATTTGCGATTTAGAATCGTCCGGATCAGTGTCAAAGCTTGCATCGACGTAACCATTTGTGACTAGGTCTTTGTCACCTCCATAAACGAGAACCATATATTTAGTTCTTTTCAGGTATTTCAGGATGTTCTTGACCGCTGTCCAGTGATCCACTCCTGGATTACTTTGGTACCTCCCTGCTAAACTTATAGCAAGGCACACATCAGGTCTGGTACACAGCATTGCATACATGATAGAGCCTATGGCTGAAGCATAGGGAACATCTTTCATCTTCTCACTATCTTCTGCAATGGTCGGGCATTGAGTCTGTTGGATTTCGGGTTCCGGCAGACCCTTGAGGTTCGAACACTGGGCTGCGCACGGAGATCTTTCCCCTACCAGCTCATGCGTGAATGGTTAGTGAGGGATCTAAACTACGAACGATGAACAACACAAGGGACGCAAGGTTTATCTTGGTTAAGACCCACCGATGTGGTGTAATACCCTACTCCGATGTGTGGTGTGGTGGATTGCCTCAGGGGCTGATGATGAACAGTACAAAGGAAGAACAGCCTCGCGAGGGGTGTTCTTGAGCTGGTGCGATGAACTGCTTGGGTGAGTTCGATCGCCTCTCTCTCTCTCTCTGCTAGGTTTCTATTGGATCTCCTTCTACTCTGTGGTGGCTAGCTCTATTTATAGAGGGAGGCCCTGGGCCTCTTCCCAAATAATGAGCGGGAAGGGCGCCAACAATTGGCCATTTTGGAGGGGAACATCTAGTATACTTATCCTGACTAAAGTTGGTCTTCGGCTGCCAAAGGCTCTGACGGTGACGTCGTCCTGGGCTCCACGATGACCTCCTTCCTGCCGCCTACTGGTCTTGGTCTTGTTGCACCGAAGTGGTAACCTTTGCCTGATGCCTTGGCCTGTGCTTGCCTCCTTTGCACCAAAGGGGAACGAGGACTTCTGCGGCGCCGGCGCCCTTGACACCACTTTGGTCTCGATCGTCATGGCTTGCGTCACGGGGCACCCTCGTGAGGTATCCTGCCTTGATCTCTCCGCCTCCTCGTGAGCCTGCCTGACGAGGCTGCTCCTGAGAATGGTTCCCGTCGTCCGCCCCGCGAGGCTTGGCCCCTCGCGAGGGTCTTGAGCTTGAGCCGATCAAGCTGGGCCGCGCTGGGCCCCCACTTGAGCCACGCCGCACGCCGCAGGCAGGCAAGTCTGGGGACCCCCGTTCCCAGAACACAGACAGTAGCCCCCGGGCCCAAGGCGCGCCCGGACTTGGCTAAGCAGAGAAGCGAAGGGGCAAGTGTGAAGCGCCGCGGGCGCCGACAGCCTGCGGCCTTGGGCGCCGCGTGGCGAGTGATTGGTCATGGGCGTCTCTGCTCCTCACGATGCCTCGGCAACCGCACGACTTGACAAGTCCTTGCATGCAGAAATGGGTCATGATTACCTGTGATCGTGGAGGCCGACGGTTGGCCTCCTCCGGCTATAAGTACGGAACGGCACAATCCCTTCCAGTCCATCCCCTCTTGCTACTCCTTTCTTTCCATGGCTCCGTCGAAGAGGTTCTCGGCCGCGGAGAAGGGGAAGGCTCGCCAGGTTGGGCCTGACTCTCCCCCGACCAAGCGCGGTCGAGGCCGTCCTCGCAAGCATCTTGTGGCTCCCGTAGCGGCTTCCCGTGGTCGTGGAGGCGATCCCCTGCGCGGTGATGGGCGCCAAGTTGTCGATGGGGCGTCTTTGCATTGCGGCCCCCTAGGCTGCGCTTCCACTCGGTGGAGGTGCTGCCGGCGTTCGTCGTGTGGTCGGTGGAGCCGACCAGCACCTGGCACCAGCTTCCCCACTTCTTTTTGGGTGAACTTCCGGTCGGCGCTCCGGGCGGCCTCTGGCTTCAGGCGGACGATTGTTGCAGCCGGGCCTCCTGGGCTTCGCTGGAGGTCTCCGTCGCCGGGAGTGTGGCCCTGACCCGCGGATGGCAAACGTTTGCCCGCACGCGTGGCCTAAGCCGGCGGTGCACCCTGCACTTTAGGTTCGACGGCGATGCCACCCTCTACGTGAGGGTGTTCGGAGAAGACGGTCGCCGCGTCGGGTGCTGCCCCGAAGACGATGACCGTAGCTGTGGACCCAGCCCCAGCGATGATCGGGATGAAGATGACAGCGCGCACGTGGTCGGCGGCGCTCGGGGCTCGTCGAGCTTCGGCGGCTCTCCTTCGGACAGCAGATCCACCAGCGGTGGCCGCGACCAGCCCCCGTGCCGTCGCGCCCGCCTAGAGGGAGGTAGCGGGCCAGCCCGTCGCCGTGCCCCGGTGAAGCGCGAGGAGGAGTCTGGCTGAGCTCCGGAGGCAGTGCGGGCCTTCGCCGCGAGTTGGTGCCGAGCAAGTCGTGCCTATTTTGTTTTTCTTCCTTCCCTGCGCAAAGAGAAAGTAGTGTAGGGCCCCGTGGGGGCGTGCTGAACTGTTGCTATTAATTACCATGCTATTTCCGCTATTTCTGTGTTGTACTTTTATGCCGCATGCCCGCGTGCAGGAATTACTTAGCTCGGGGGGCCTGTCGCGGTCTTTGCTTCCCGAGGCCGAGGCCTCGTCGAATGCTTCATGTCCTGCAGGGATTGGTCAGGAGGGGTAACTTCCGGCCTCGGCTGTGGAGGCGACCGACTCAGGTCCTGTGTTCGCGTCGCAATGCCCGTGGGGCACAGACTGGGAGGGGTGCTCCCGTAGTGGACCTGGATAGGAAAGCTTCAACGACAAGGGCAGAAAACACTCGCGAGGGTGCCCGCGCTGCTCCCTTGTGAGACTTGCGCGAGAGAAAACGAGGCAAGCGAGCGAAAAAGACAAAGAGTCACAAGCCAAAGGCGGCAACAACTTCACTAAAACTTCAAATAGGAACGAACACGCCAACTGCAGAAAGCAAATGAAAAAGACGCGTCCGGCACCTAATCTAGTCTTCGACGTCTTCTCACCAGCACGGAGCTAAGTGCTGCCACTGGGCGTGGGCGGGAGCCCAGGGCTGAGGCCGGCGCTCCTGAGACTCCGGGGCGTGTACAACCCCAACTCATTATTACATGAGAGTGTCACGGGCGGCGAGCTTCACAGGCATTGGCCTTCTTCACAGGCTCCGGGCTTTTCTCCAGAAAATGAGCTTCACAGGCGTTTGCCTTCTTCACAGGCTCCGGGCCTTTCTCGGGAAAATGAGCTTCACATGCGTTTGCCTTCTTCACAGGCTCCGGGCCTTTCTCGGGAAAATGGGCTTCACAGGCGTTTGCCTTCTTCACGAGCTCCGGCCTTTCTGGGAAAATGGGCTTCACAGTGCGTTTGCCTTCTTCACGTGCTCCGGCCTTTCTCGAAAATGGGCTTCACAGCGTTTGCCTTCTTCACAGCTCCGGGCCTTTCTTCAAGGGTAGAACTTCCGGAGATCTTTGGATGTTCCACGCGTTTGGGATGGGCACCCTCCACGAGTCTCCAAGCGCGCGGATCCGGGCCTGGAAACATGAACAACCTTGAACGGGCCCTCCCACATGGGAGAAAGCTTATGCAACCCTTCCCTGGAGAGGACCCGTCTGAGCACGACGTCCCCTACCTCAAGAGTCCTGGGGCGGATGTTGCGGTAGTGGTATCGCCGCAGCGCCTGTTGATACCTTTGCGCCGCAGCTGCTGCCTCTCTCGACGATGTTCCTCCCCCAGCACGAGATCCGTCCCCCGCATGGCGTCTTGCTGTGCCTCGTCGAACGCCAGGACCCGTGCAGAGCGACGCCTGACCTCGTGAGGGAGGACGGCTTCTGCTCCGTAGACGAGGAAGAATGGGGTCTCACCAGTCGGCTTGGCCTCGGTCATGCGGATGGACCACAACACAGACTAGAGCTCGTCGTGCCAGCCCCTGTCGCAGGCCTCTAGCTTCTTCTTGAAGGTCCTGGTTTTGAGGCCCTTCAGAACCTCCGCGTTGGCTCGCTTGGCCTGGCCGTTGCTCCGGGGGTGCGCCACCGAAGAATAGCATATATGCGTTCCAAGGTTAGCACAATACGTTTTGAAGAGATTGCTGGTGAACTGCGAACCGTTGTCGGTGATGATGCAGTTAGGCACCCCAAACCGGCTCACGAGGCCCCTGATGAACTTGACCGCAGAGCCTGCCGGGATGGTGCGGACAGCTTCCACCTCAGCCCACTTGGTGAACTTTTCCACGGCGACATAGAGGTAGCGATAGCCCCCTGGCACCCGAGGGAACGGGCCTAGAATGTCCAGCCCCCAAATGGCGAATGGCCATGAGAGGGGTATAGTTTGCAGACCTCCCGCCGGCTGATGGATCTGCTTGGCGTGAAATTGGCAGGCCTCGCAAGCCTTTACCAGCTCAAGCATCGGCTGAAGTCTTTGTGGGCCAGTAGAACCCGCTGCGGAACGCCTTGCCAACAAGGGTTCGCGACGATGAGTGATGCCCACAGTCTCCGCCGTGTATGTCTTCCAGCAATTCCTTCCCTTGCTCTCTCGGAATGCAGCGTAGGGACACGTCGTTCGGCCGCCTCCGGTAAAGCTCTCCATCCCTGATGCAGTAGGCCGTGGCTTGCCGCGCCACACGCTCCGCCTCCTCCTCCTTCTCCGGCAGGGTTCCCTGCGTCAAGTAGCTCTTGAGCTCCGTGATACAGCACCCATCTTGAGGTTCCAACGCCAAGAGCAGGCGTGC
Source organism: Aegilops bicornis (assembly GCA_021605145.1). Taxonomy (NCBI): domain Eukaryota; kingdom Viridiplantae; phylum Streptophyta; class Magnoliopsida; order Poales; family Poaceae; genus Aegilops; species Aegilops bicornis. Next base: position 672,333,972 of record CM038670.1, read on the forward strand.
TCCCGAGGCCGGGCCGCAGACCGGGGCTCCCGAGGCAGGCGGCTGGGGGAGCTCCTCCCGAGGTTGCACCGCGCTTGATAGTGATGGTGCCGCTGAGGGCCTGAAGAGTCGCTCTTCGAAGACGCCAGAGCTCCTGAGGCAGCCGCCTGGACGCCCTCTTGGCGATGTCATCCGCCTCTTGATTGGTGCCGCGAGGCACATCCTGCAGCTCCAGCCTCCAGAACTGTTTCTCCATCCTGCGAACCTCCGCGAGGTAGGCTTACATGTGCTCGCCCTTCAGCTCATATATCTTGTTGGAGAAGTTGACGAGGAGTTGTGAATCGCCCTTGATGACGAGTCGCTTTACCCCCAAAGCAATTGCGGCTCTCAGGCCGGCTATCAGGCCTTCATATTCTGCTATGTTGTTGGAGACCTTTTCTCCGTGCTGGAAACAGAGCTGCACAGCGTAATAGAGCTTGTGCTGAGTAGGGGACACGAGCACTACGCCGGCCCCCGCGCCATGTCGGGAGAATGCCCCGTCGAAGTACATGACCCAGCCGTCCGGTGCCTCGCTCCCTGGAGAAAGCGATCGGTCTTCACCTGCTTTGAGGCCGGGTGCCTCCGTCCATTCTGCCATGAAATCTGCCAATGCGGCCCCCTTGATGACTCTGGTTGTGCTGAATTCTAGCTGAAACACTTGCAGTTCGATGTTCCACTCGGCGACTCTTCCAACTGAGTTGGGGCTTCTGAGCACCCTCTCCAAAGGGCATGCTGAGACGACCTTGATGGGATGACCTTGGAAGTAGTGCCGCAGTTTGCGTGAGGCTACCAATAGCGCGAGGAGGAGTTTTTGTGGCATGGGGTATCGCGCCCTCGCATCCCGTAGCACCGTGCTGACGAAGTACACTGGGTGGTCGACGAGAGTAGGAGTGCTGACGAGGCCCGTGCCCTCCGGAGGGTCTGACGCCTCCTAAGTCGACGGAGCCCCCAGCGCCTGGCTGCCTGGCGCAGCCTCTTCGGCCCTAGGGGCCTCTTCCTGTTGAGGCTGGTTTCCGTCTGCCGAGGCCGTGACCTTCACGAGGCCTTCTCGGTCTTGTGCCGCCACGGCCGGGGCCGTGGCCGGGCGTGACGCAGCCTTGATCTGACGCTCTTCCCGAACCACCACTAGAGCTGCGCTGGCGGAGTAGGGTGTGGCGGCGAGGTAGAGCACCAGGGGCTCAAGTGGGCGTGGCGCGACCATCACAGGAGGGCTGGTGAGGTACCTCTTGAGTTCTTGGAATGCCTTGTCAGCCTCTTCAGTCCATTCAAATGGGCCCTTCTTCTTCATCAGCTTGAAGAATGGCAGTGCTCGTTCCCCCAGCTTGGAGATGAAAGCGTCCTAGCACGGTCACGCCGCCCGGTGAGTTTCTGCATTTCTCACGAGGGTCTTTGGCGGGCTCATGTCTTCGATCGCTGACCTTTTCCGGCTGGCCTCGATGCCCCTATGGGACACGAGGAATCCGAGGTTGTTGCCCGAGGGGACTCCAAATATGCACTTCTCCGGGTTGAGCCGCAGATCCACTTTATCAAGGCTCGCGAAGGTTTCTTCCAAGTCCTGTATCAGGGTTTTCGCCTCCCGAGACTTCACCACAATGTCATCGACGTATGCCTCAGCATTCCTCCCGAGCTGTTGGCCCAGGGCGATGTGCATCAGCCGCTGAAAGGTCGCGCCTGCGTTGCGCAACCCAAACGGCATGCAGGTATAGCAGTACACTCCGCACGGGGTCAGGAAAGCTGTTTTTTCCACGTCTTCTACCGCCATCTTGATCTGGTGATAGACTGAGAAGGCATCCAGGAAGCACAGCAGGTCACACTCAGCGGTGGAGTCGACAATCTGGTCAATGCGAGGAAGCAGAAACGGATCCTGTGGGCAGGCCTTGTTGAGGTTGGTGAAGTCGACACACATACGTTCCTTTCCCCCTTTCTTTGGCACGACAACTGGGTTGGCCAGCCAATCCGGGTAGCGGACCTCGCGAATAACCCCTGCTGCCTCTAGCTTGCGGGTCTCTTGGATGATGAAAGCTTGTTTCTCTGTGGACTGTCGCCTCGCCTTCTGCTTCACGGGGCGCGCATTGGGGCACACGTTGAGGTGATGCTCAATCACGCCCCTCGGGACCCCTGCCAACTGATCAGGTCCCCATGCGAACACCTTCTTGTTTGCGCGCAGGAACGTCACCAAGGCCTCCTCCTGCTTGGGTTCGAGGTTTGCACCTATGGTGAAGGTGGCGTCAGTGGACCCGTCCTCGCTGACTGGTACCTGCTTGGTTTCCGCCTTGTTTTAAGTGAATAGCTGCTTCTTCTTGGATGGTGCAGCCCCCTTGGGCTCGGGGGCGTCCGCGCTGGTGGTCCATGCCGCCGCAGCCGCCTTGAAAACAAGCTTGAGCGCCTGCAGTGCATCTCCGGTGTTTCCTGACACGGTAAGGACACTGCTGCTCCCGGGCATCTTCATGAGGTTGTACGCCGGGTGAGTTGCTGCCATGAACCGGGCCAAGGCCGGGTAGCCGAGGATGGCGTTGTAGGGGAGGCCGATGGGGCGGCGTCGAAGTCGATCAGCTCCGGCGGTAGTTGTCGCGGGTGCGAAGGTCACCGGGAGGCGGATTTGTCCTGTGGAGGCGGTGGAACCGGCCGACTCCCGAAAAGGCTCGCTGGCTGGAGCCGCTCGGCGGCACATGGAGGAGGCTGAAGGCCTCCACCGAGAGCATGCCGAGGCCGGCTCCACCGTCGATGAGGGTCTGGTGATCGCCACTTCGCAGATGGTGGGGTGCACAACATTGAAGCGCACCACCCGGCGGGGTTGGAGGGTGATCGTCCCGAGTTGAAGAGCAGGTCGGCCTCAGCGCCACCCAGCCGGCGGGCCTCTGGCGCTTGGAGGCGGCGGCGATTTGGCGGGTGAACGGCTTGACGTGGCGGCTCGAAGGTGGCGCCAGTGAGACGCCCAGGAGAGCTGCGACGACCGGGGGCGCCGGCCCGGCGCGATGGGCGAGGTAGAGGTCGCGCAGATCCCCCCAACAGGTCTGCTGCTCGTTCCCCGCAGGTCCGGTGGCGGCGTTGGCGGCAGGCGACGGGGAACGACGGGGGCGTCCGCCGACGGGAGCCGTCTGGGCGACTCGAGCGGCGTGAGCAGCCCGGCGCTCGGTGCAAGCTCGGCGAGCATCTACCATGGGCACGACGGGAGATCACTCACGACCAGCGGGAGAAAGATTCCGGCGCACCCCTACCTGGCGTGCCAAATGTCGGATTTCGGGTTCCGGCAGACCCTTGAGGTTCGAACACTGGGGTGTGCGCGGAGATCTTTCCCCTACCAGCTCATGCGTGAATGGTTAGCGAGGGATCTAAACTACGAACGATGAACAACACAAGGGACGCAAGGTTTATACTAGTTCGGGCCACCGATGTGGTGTAATACCCTACTCCAGTGTGCGGTGTGGTGGATTGCCTCAGGGGCTGATGATGAACAGTACAAAGGAAGAACAGCCTCGCGAGGGGTGTTCTTGAGCTGGTGCGATGAACTGCTTGGGTGAGTTCGATCGCCTCTCTCTCTCTTTCTCTGTGCTAGGGTTCTATCGGATCTCCTTCTACTCTGTGGTGGCTAGTTCTATTTATAGAGGGAGGCCCTGGGCCTCTTCCCGAATAATGAGCGGGAAGGGCGCCAACAATTGGCCATTTTGGAGGGGAACATCTAGTACACTTATCCTGACTAAAGTTGGTCTTCAGCTGCCAAAAGCTCTGACGGTGACGCTGTCCTGGGCTCCACGATGACCTCCTTCCTGCCGTCCTACTGGTCTTGGTCTTGTTGCACCGAAGTGGTAACCTTTGCCTGATGCCTTGGCCTGTGCTTGCCTCCTTTGCACCAAAGGGGAAACGAGGACTCTGCGCAGGCCGAGGCCTGCCTGGCGCCCGCCTGGTCTCGATCGTCATGGCTTGAGTCACGGGGCACCCTCATGAGGTACCCTGCCTTGATCTCTCTGCCTCCTCGTGAGCTTGCCTGACGAGGCTGGTCCTGAGGATGGTTCCTGTCGTCCGCCCCGCGAGGCTTGGCCCCTCGCGAGGGTCTTGAGCTTGAGCTGATGAAGCTGGGCCGCGCTGGGCCCCCACTTGAGCCACGCCGCAGGCCGCAGGCAGGCAAGTCTGGGGACCCCCGTTCCCAGAACGCCGATAGAGTCTTACTCAATTTCACACCTTGTAACACAGGAAAGAACCCTTTCTTTGCTTGATCCATTTTGAACTTCTTCCAAACTTTGTCAAGGTATGTGCTTTGTGAAAGTCCAATTAAGCGTCTTGATCTATCTCTATAGATCTTGATGCCCAATATGTAAGCAGCTTCACCGAGGTCCTTCATTGAAAAACTCTTATTCAAGTATCCCTTTATGCTATCCAGAAATTCTATATCATTTCCAATCGGTAATATGTCATCCACATATAATATCGTAAATGCTACTGAGCTCCCACTCACTTTCTTGTAGATGTGAGGCTTCTCCAATAGTTCAGATAAAACCAAATGCTTTGATCACACTATCAAAACATTTATTCCAACTCCGAGAGGCTTGCACCAGTCCATAAATGGATCATTGGAGCTTGCACACTTTGTTAGCTCCTTTTGGATCGACAAAACCTTCCGTTGCATCATATACAACTCTTCTTCCGTAAATCCATTCAGAATGCAGTTTTACATCCATTTGCCAAATTTCATAATCATAAAATGCGGCAATTGCTAACATGATTTGGACAGACTTAAGCATCGCTATGGGTGAGAAAGTCTCATCGTTGTCAATCCCTTGAACTTGTCGAAAACCTTTTGCAACAAGTCGAGCTTTATAGACAGTAACATTACCGTCAGCGTCACTCTTCTTCTTGAAGATCCATTTATTCTCAATGGCTTGCCGATCATCGGGCAAGTCAACCAAAGTCCACACTTTGTTCCCATACATGGATCCCATCTCAGATTTCATGGCCTCAAGCCATTTTGCGGAATCTGGGCTCACCAACGCTTCTTCATAGTTCGTAGGTCTTCATGGTCTAGTAACATAACCTTCAGAACAGGATTACCGTACCGCTCTGGTGCGGATCTTACTCTGGTTGATCTACGAGGTTTAGTAAGAACTTGATCTGAAGTTTCATGATCATCATCATTAACTTCCTCACTAATTGGTGTAAGTGTCACAGGAACCGGTTTCTGTGATGAACTACTTTCCAATAAGGGAGCAGGTACAATTACCTCATCAAGTTCTATTTTCCTCCCACTCACTTTTTTTGAGAGAAACTCCTTCTCTAGAAAGGATCCAAATTTAGCAACAAAAGTCTTGCCTTCAGATCTGTGATAGCAGGTGTACCCAACAGTTTGCTTTGGGTATCCTATGAAGACACATTTCTCCGATTTGGGTTCGAGCTTATCAGGTTGAAGCTTTTTCACATAAGCATCGCAGCCCCAAACTTTAAGAAACGACAACTTTGGTTTCTTGCCAAACCACAGTTCATAAGGCGTCGTCTCAACGGATTTCAATGGTGCCCTATTTAACGTGAATGTAGCCGTCTCTAAAGCATAACCCCAAAATGATAGCAGTAAATCAGTAAGAGACATCATAGATCGCACCATATCTAGTAAAGTACGATTACGACGTTCGGACACACCATTATGATGTGGTGTTCCAGGTGGTGTGAGTTGCGAAACTATTCCGCATTGTTTCAAATGAAGACCAAACTCGTAACTCAATAATTCTCCTCCACGATCAGATCGTAGAAACTTTATTTTCTTGTTACGATGATTTTCAACTTCACTCTGAAATTCTTTGAACTTTTCAAATGTTTCAGACTTATGTTTCATTAAGTAGATATACCCATATCTACTTAAATCATCTGTGAAGGTGAGAATATAATGATACCCGCCGCGAGCCTCAACATTCATCGGACCACATACATATGTATGTATGATTTCCAACAAATCTGTTGCCCGCTCCATAGTTCCGGAGAACGGAGTCTTAGTCATCTTGCCCATGACGCATGGTTCGCAAGTAACAAGTGATTCATAATCAAGAGGTTCCAAAAGTCCATCAGTATGGAGTTTCTTCATGCGCTTTACACCAATATGACCTAAACGGCAGTGCCACAAATAAGTTGCACTATCATTATCAACTCTGCATCTTTTGGCTTCAATATTATGAATATGTGTATCACTACTATCGAGATACAACAAAAATAGACCATTCTTAAAGGGTGCGTGACCATAAAAGATATTACTCATATAAATAGAACAACCATTATTCTCTGATTTAAATGACTAACCGTCTCGCATCAAACAAGATCCAGATATAATGTTCATGCTCAACGCTGGCACCAAATAACAATTATTCAGGTCTAAAACTAATCCTCAAGGTAGATGTAGAGGTAGCGTGCCGATCGCGATCACATCGACTTTGGAACCATTTCCCACGCCGCATCGTCACCTCGCCCTTAGCCAATCTTCGCAATCCATAGTCCCTGCTTCGAGTTGCAAATATTAGCAATGTAACCAGTATCAAATATCCAGGTGCTACTGCGAGCATTAGTAAGGTACACATCAATAACATGTATATCACATATACCTTTGTTCACCTTGCCATCCTTCTTATCCGCCAAATACTTGGGGCAGTTCCGCTTCCAGTGACCTGTCTATTTGCAGTAGAAGCACTCAGTCTCAGGCTTAGGTCCAGACTTGGTTTCTTCTCCTGAGCAGCAACTTGTTTGCTGTTCTTCTTGAATATCCCCTTCTTCTTCCCTTTGCCCTTTGTCTTGAAACTGGTGGTCTTGTTGACCATCAACACTTGATGCTCCTTCTTGATTTCTACCTCCGCAGCTTTTAGCATTGCGAAGAGCTCGGGAATCGTCTTATCCATCCCTTGCATGTTATAGTTCATCACGAAGCTCTTGTAGCTTGGTGGCAGTGATTGAAGAACTCTGGCAATGACGCTATCATCCGGAAGATTAACTCCCAGTTGAATCAAGTGATTGTTATACCCAGACATTCTGAGTATATGCTCACTGACAAAACTATTCTCCTCCATCTTGCAGCTATAGAACTTATTGGAGACTTCATATCTCTCAATCCGGGCATTTGCTTGAAATATTAACTTCAACTCCTGGAACATCTCATATGCTCCATGTAGTTCAAAACATCGTTGAAGTCCCGGTTCTAAGCCGTAAAGCATGGCACAATCGAACTATCGAGTAGTCATCAGCTTTGCTCGCCAGACGTTCATAACATCCGGTGTTGCTCTTGCAAAGAGGTTTGGCACCTAGCGGTGCTTCCAGACGTAATTCTTCTGTGCAGCAATGAGGATAATCCTCAAGTTACGGACCTAGTCCGTGTAATTGCTACCATCATCTTTCAACTTTGCTTTCTCAAGGAACACATTAAAATTCAACGGAACAACAACACGGGCCATCTATCTACAATCAACGTAGACAAGCAAAATACTATCAGGTACTAAGTTCATGATAAATTTAATTTCAATTAATCATATTACTTAAGAACTCCCACTTAGATAGACATCCCTCTAATCCTCTAAGTGATCACGTGATCCAAATAAACTAAACCATGTCCGATCATCACGTGAGATGGAGTAGTTTCAATGGTGAACATCACTATGTTGATCATATCTACTATATGATTCACGCTCGACCTTTCGGTCTCAGTGTTCCGAGGCCATATCTGCATATGCTAGGCTTGTCAAGTTTAACCTGAGTATTCTGCGTGTGCAACTGTTTTGCACCCGTTTATTTGAACGTAGAGCATATCACACCCGATCATCACGTGGTGTCTCAGCACGAAGAACTTTCGCAATGGTGCATACTCAGGGAGAACACTTATACCTTGATAATTTAGTGAGAGATCATCTTATAATGCTACCGTCAATCAAAGCAAGATAAGATGCATAAAAGATAAACATCACATGCAATCAATATAAGTGATATGATATGGCCATCATCTTGTGCTTGTGATCTCCATCTCCGAAGCACCGTCATGATCACCATTGTCACCGGCGCGACACCTTGATCTCCATCGTAGCATCGTTGTTGTCTCGCCAACCTATGCTTCTATGACTATCGCTACCGCTTAGTCATAAAGTAAAGCATTACAGGGCGTTTGCATTGCATACAATAAAGGGACAACCATAAGGCTCCTGCCAGTTGCCGATAACTTGGTTACAAGACATGATCGTCTCATACAATAAAATATAGCATCATGCCTTGACCATATCACATCACAACATGCCCCATAAAAACAAGTTAGACGTCCTCTACATTGTTGTTGCAAGTTTTACGTGGCTGCTACGGGCTGAACAAGAACCATTCTTACCTACGCATCGAAACCACAACGATAGTTTGTCAAGTTAGTGTTGTTTTAACCTTCTCAAGGACCGGCCATAGCCACACTCGGTTCAACTAAAGTTGGAGAAACTGACACCCGCCAGCCACCTGTGTGCAAAGCACGTCGGTAGAACCAATCTCGCGTAGGCGTACGCGTGATGTCGGTCCAGTCCGCTTCATCCAATAATACCGTCGAACCAAAGTATGACATGCTGGTAAGCAGTATGACTTATATAGCCCACAACTCACTTGTGTTGTACTCGTGCATATAACATCTACGCATAAAACCAGGCTCGGCTGCCACTGTTGGGGAACGTAGTAATTTCAAAAAAATTCCTACGCACACACAGGATCATGGTGATGCATAGCAACGAGAGGAGAGAGTGTTGTCCACGTACCCTCGTAGACCGAAAGCGGAAGCGTTAGCACAACGCGGTTGATGTAGTCGTATGTCTTCACGATCCGACCGATCAAGTACCGAACGTACGGCATCTCCGAGTTTAGCACACGTTCATCTCGATGACGTCCCTCGAACTCCGATCCAACCAAGCTTTGGGGGAGAGTTCTGTCAGCACGACGGCGTGGTGACGACGATGATGTTCTACCGATGCAGGGCTTCGCCTAAGCACCGCTACGATATTATCGAGGTGGACTATGGTGGAGGGGGGCACCGCTCACGTCTAAGAGATCAATGATCAATTTTTGTGTCTCTAGGTGCCCCCTGCCCCCGTATATAAAGGAGCAAGGGGGGAGAGGCGGACGACCAGGAGGAGGCGCGCCAGGAGGAGTCCTACTCCCACCGGGAGTAGGACTCCCTCCTTTCCGAGTTGGAGTAGGAGAAGTGGGAAGGAGGAGGGAGAGAGGAAGGAAAGGGGCGCCGCCTCCTTGTCCGATTCGTACTAGAGGGGAGGCGCGGCCTGCCACAGCCGCCTCGTCTTCTCCACTAAGGCCCATGTTGGCCCATTAAACCCCCGTGGGGGTTCCGGTAACCCCCCGTACTCCGGTAAAATCCCGATTTCACTCGGAACACTTCCGATATCCAAATATAGGCTTCCAATATATCAATCTTTATGTCTCAACCATTTCGAGACTCTTCATCATGTCCGTTATCACATTTGGGACTCCGAACTATCTTAGGTACATCAAAACACATAAACTCATAATATAACCGTCATCAAACTTTAAGCGTGCCGACCCTACGGGTTCGAGAACTATGTAGACATGACCGAGACATGTCTCCGGTCAATAACCAATAGCGGAACCTGGATGCTCATATTGGATCCTACATATTCTACGAAGATCTTTATCGGTCAAACCGCATAACAACATACATTGTTCCCTTTGTCATCGGTATGTTACTTGCCCGAGGTTCGATCGTCGGTATCTTAATACCTAGTTCAATCTAAATTCCGGCAAGTCTCTTTACTCGTTCCGTAATACATCATCCCGCAACTAACTCATTAGTTGCAATGCTTGCAAGGCTTATAGTGATGTGCATTACCGAGTGGGCCCAGCGATACCTCTCCGATAATCGAAGTGATAAATCCTAATCTCAAAATACGCCAACCCAACAAGTACCTTCGGAGACACCTGTAGAGCACCTTTATAATTCACCCAGTTATGTTGTGACGTTTGGTAGCACACAAAGTGTTCCTCCGGTAAACGGGTGATTCATAATCTCATAGTCACAGGAACATGTATAAGTCATGAAGAAAGCAATAGCAGAATACTAAACGATCGAGTGCTAAGCTAACGGAATGGGTAAAGTCAATCACATCATTCTCCTAATGATGTGATCCCATTAATTAAATGACAACTAATGTCAATGGCTAGGAAACATAACCATCTTTGATTAACGAGCTAGTCAAGTAGAGGCATACTAGTGACACTCTGTTTGTCTACGTACTCACACAAGTATTATGTTTCCGGTTAATACAATTCTAGCATGAATAATAAACATTTATCATGATATAAGGAAATAAATAATAACTTTATTATTGCCTCTAGGGCATATTTCCTTCATTCTATGCCTGCAAGATGGAGGAGAACGGGTTTGTCAGTGAGCACATACTCAGAATGTCTGAGTACTACAACTGTCTAGCTAAGTTGGGATTTGAGCTCCCGCCAGAGACTGTCACTGACATAGTTCTTCAATCGTTGCCAGCTAGCTGCAAGAGCTTTGTGTTGAACTATAACATGCAAGGGATGAACAAGTGGGTCTCCGAAATTGTTAGCGATCTTGAATGTCATTGAGTCAGACATCCAGAAGGAGCATCAAGTGTTGATGGTGAATAAAACCACTAGTTTCAAGAAAGGCAAGGAAAAGAAGGGAAACTTCAAGAAAGGTGGCAAAGCAGTTGCTCCTCCCGTGAAGAAACCCAAGGCTGGACCCAAGCCGGAGACTGAGTGCTTCTATTGCAAGGGATCGCCATCGAAGCTTAAATCGCCCCAAGTATCTGGTGACTGTAAGGGGCCAACGCCAACACAGGTATATATGATATACATGTTATTGATGTGTACCTTACCAACTCTCGTTGTAGTGCCTGGGTATTTGATACCAGTTCGGTTGCTCACATTTGCAACTCAAAGCAGGAACTACGGAATAGATGGAGGCTGGCGAAGGATGAAGTGACGATGCACGTGGGAAATAGTTCCAAGGTTGATGTGATCGCCATCGGCATGCTCGCTCTTCGATTACCATCGGGATTAGTGATGAACCTGAATAATTGTTATTTAGTGCCTGCGTTGAGCATGAACATTATATCTGGATCTTGTTTAATGCGAGCCGGTTACTCATTCAAATCAGAGAATAATAGTTGTTCTATTTATATGGGTAATATTTGTTATGGTCATGGATGCATTGTGAGGGGTTTATTCTTATTGAATCTCGATAGTGATGATACACATGTTCATAACATTGATGCCAAAAGATGTAGAGTTGATAATGATAGTACCACTTTCTTGTCACACTGTCGCTCAGGTCATATTGGTGTAAAGCGCATGAAGAAACTCCATGCTGATGGACTTTTGGAGTCACTTGATTTTGAATCACTTGACACATGCGAACCATGCGTCATGGGCAAGATGACTAAGACCCCGTTTTCTGGAACAATGGAACGGGCAAGTGACTTGTTCGAAATCATACATACTGATGTGTGCGGTCCGATGAGCGTTGACGCGCACGGTGGATATCGTTACTTTCTCACCTTCACCGATGATTTGAGTAGATATGTGTATATTTACTTAATGAAGCACAAGTCTGAGAAGTTTGAAAAGTTCAAGCAATTTTAGAGCGAAGTTGAGAATCATCGTATCAAGAAGATCAAATTCCTACAATCTGATCAAGGAGGAGAGTATCTGAGTTATGAGTTTGGCAATCACTTAAGACAATGTGTAATTGTTTCACAATTGACTCCACCTGGAATACCACAGCGTAATGGTGTGTCCGAACGTCGTAATTGTACCTTATTGGATATGGTGTGTTCTATGATGTCTCTTGCCGATCTGCCACTATCGTTTTGGGGTTATGTGTTAGAGGAAGCTGCATTCACTTTAAATAGGGCACCATCTAAGTCCGTGGAGACGACACCGTATGAACTGTGGTTTGCCAAGAAACCTAAGTTGTCATTTCTTAAGGTTTGGGGCTGTGATGCTTATGTCAAAAGGCTTCAGCCGGGAAAGCTTGAACCCAATGCGAACAAATGCGTCTTCATATGATACCCAAAAGAGACGGTTGGGTATACCTTCTATCCCATATCCGAAGGCAAAGTGTTTGTCGCTAAGAACGGGTCCTTTCTCGAGAAAGAGTTTCTCTCAAAAGAATTGAGTGGGAGGAAGATAGAACTTGATGAGGTTGTTGAACCTTTATTTCAACCAGAGAGTAGCGCAACACAGAAAGATGTTTCTGTGGCACCTACGTCAGTTGAAGACGAAGTTAATGATGATGATCATGAAGCTTCAGATCAAGTTGCTATCGAACCTCGTAGGTCGACGAGGGTACATATAGCTCCCGAGTGGTACGGTAACCCTGTCTTAGAGGTCATGTTGTTGGACAACAGTGAACCTATGAGCTATGGAGAAGCGATGGTGGGCCCGGATTCCAACAAATGGTTAGAGGCCATGAAATCTGAGATGGGATCCATGTATGAAAACAAAGTGTGGACTTTGGAAGTATTACCTGAAGGGCGAAAGGCCATTCCGAATAAATGGATCTTCAAGAAGAAGACGGACGTGGATAGTAATGTCACCGTCTATAAAGCTCGACTTTTGGCAAAGGGGTTTTCACAAGTTCAAGGAGTTGACTACGATGAGACTTTTTCACCCGTAGAGATGCTTAAGTCCGTCAGAATCATGTTAGCAATAGCTGCATATTTCGATTATGAAATTTGGCAGGTGGGTGTCAAAACAGCGTTCCTTAATGGTTTCCTTAAGGAAGAGTTGTATATGATGCAACCGGAAGATTTTGTCGATCCAGAGAAAGCTGACAAAGTGTGCAAACTCTAGCTGTCCATTTATGGGCTGGTGCAAGCATCTCAGAATTGGAATCTTCGCTTTGATGAGGTGATCAAAGCGTTTGGGTTTATACAAGTTTTCGGAGAATCTTGTATTTACAAGAAAGTGAGTGGGAGTTCTATAGTGTTTCTAATATTATATGTGGATGACATATTGCTGATTGGAAACAATATAGAACTTTTAAAAAACATGAAGGAATATTTGAACAAGAGTTTTTCAATGAAGGACCTACGAGAAGTTGCTTTTATATTAGGCATCAAGATTTATAGAGATAGATCGAGTTGCTTAATAGGACTTTCACAAAGCACATACCTTGATAAGATTTTGAAGAATTTGAAAATGGATCAGTCCAAGAAGGGGTTCTTGCCTATTTTGCAAGGTGTGAAGTTGAGTCAGACTCCATGCCCAGCGACTACAGAGGATAGAGAGAAGATGAGTATCATCCCCTATGCTTCTGTCATATGCTCTATCATGTATGCGATGTTGTGCACAAGACCGGATGTCAGCCTTGCCATAAGTATGGCCGGAAGGTTTCAAAGTAATCCAGGAATGGATCACTGGACAGCGGTGAAGAATATCCATAAGTACCTGAAAAGGACTAAGGAAATGTTTCTCGTTTATGAAGGTGATCAAGAGCTCGTCGTAAAGGGTTAGGTTGATTCAAGCTTTGACACTGATCCGGATGACTCTAAGTCTAAAACCAGATATGTATATATTCTAAATGAGGAAGCGGTAAGCTGGTGCAGTTCCAAGCAAAGCGCGGTAGCTGATCTAATATAGACTTGCACTCTCATTGTATTAAGTTGCTTTCTAGAAACTAGTACATGTCCTAGAAACAACACGTAAGAATTTTAATGATATGCAAACATTTATATAGAAGAAACTTACCTTATAGCTTCAACCAATAATAAGCATATGGTACGTATATCGGTTTTGTAAAGGAAAAATTATGGTTGTTGCACAAATCTAATTTTGATAACAGAAATTTGTTTATTTAATATCAACACACGCCCTCTGGAAAATTGCAAATATGTTTTGGTGGCCATTTTGATGAGACACGGTCTACGAAAAATGCTACACCTACGTATTGCTTTATGAAAAGTTACGTAAATCTTTCATCCCTAACTAATCAACCGCGCCCCCTTGATTTTCACTGGGTGGGCCCCCTTCCCTCTTCTTTCCAATCAACTGTTTCCACCTAAGCCTGTTCGTAAGATACGTAAAAGAATTTACGTAGTTGTAGTGTTGTCCCACAGTCTACTACATCCCAACTATATACTAGAAGCTTGCTTTTAATCCAAACAACTACATCCCAACTATATACTAGAAGCTTGCTTTTAATCCAAATAATTATCAACTTATCAACTATTCTAGAAAGTATCTGTCTACGAGAAATTTCTTTATGATAGAAAAAATTGTGTTGCAGAAAATGTGTCCGAATATTCCCATGTGCGATCTAGTTTTGAAGATCATGTACATGAATGTAATAGGGAAAACTAAATATGATTTGGATGCTTGCTTTGAAAGTATGCATCTTTTTAATTCCTTAATACATTTGCATGCCACGTTTTTGCTAGGACATGTTTGCATGCACTAGCACAAATCTTTTTTGTCATTGTGTGATAATATGTTGCTTTTGCAATGAATACATGCAAAAATAATGGTGTGGATGGTCCGTGTCTATGTCTCACTTCATGCGTGACAGTAGACCTCGTCGCCTGCAGGGAACATGTAGTGGGTTGGCCCACTAACCACGTGATCCAATCACACTGACGTCTTATGCATGTTGTATTTTATTATTTACTTTATTTATATTTAATAAATACTAAATACATATATTATGGAAAAAGTATTTTTTTTGAAGTGTTCATCCTACATTTAAAAAATGTAAATGCAGCATAAAACTGTTCGCTCAAATTAGAGAAAATGTTTGTACCATTAAGAAAATAGATTCGAAATTTCATAAAATGTTCTCCCGTTTCAAACAAATGTACATGATTTTCAAAAAATTCATACAATGTTTCGTGTAACTAAAAAAAGGTATACTACAGAAGCAATGCATGTTACATTTAGAAAATGTGCATATGTTTCGAACAGAACGTCGTCACTTTTAAAAAACAAGTTTCGTATCATAACAAAAAAATTCAACACGTATTTAAAAATGTTTAACACGCATTTGGAAAAAATATGTTTGAAACAAATATTTGTAAAAATGTTAACCAAGTATTTCAATTTTCTAAACTAATATAAAAATACTTTAAATATATACAAAAATATACAATGTGTATGAAAAAAAGTAGACACCAAAGCACACATTTGTGAAAACATTAATCATGTAATTTTAATATATTAAAATATTAAAAATATTTAAAAACATATTCCTTGGGTATACAAAAAAGGAAAATGCATATGGCATGTATTAAAAAAATAAAGAACCCAAAGAAAACAGTTGAAAAACAAAGAAGAAAAACAAAGAAAACCGTTGAAAACCAAAGAGAGAAGCAAAGAAAACAGAGGAGAAAATGGAAACTAAAAAGAAACTGGAAAGGGAAAGAAAGGGAAGGAAAGCGAAGAAAAACAAAGGAAACCCATGAACAACGAAGAAGAAAAAAAGAAAAGAAAAAACGTGTAGAACAGTGGAAACCAAAAAAGATCGTGCTTCAATAAAAGTGCCGGCAAGTAGAGCGTCCGCCAAAGGCGAGCCGGGGCCTCGCACCGGGTGATATATAGCTCCGGCGGTGGGCGGATCCTATTTGGCGCATCGGTCGCTGTGGAGCGACCTAGCGCGTACCCCCCTTGCCTGATCATTCACACAGTGGGTCAGCCCATATTTTGGGACTTCACGTGCGTTCTGCACCGGTTTTGGGATGGTTCCTTCCCTGAACCAGGTTTTTGTTTTATTCATATTTTTGTTCCGGTTTTTCTTTTCTTTTTTTGTTTCTTTTCTATTTTTTATTTTTCATTTATTTTCCTTTTTCTCTCTCTTTTCTTCTTTACTTTTCACCTTTTTGTGTTTTTTTCGTGAATACACTTTTTCTTTGAATTCAAAATATGTTCATCAATGTAAAAAAAGGTTCATAAAATTCAAAATATGTCCATTTGTTTAAACAATGTTCATTAAATTTGAAATTTTTTCATCGAATTAGGAAAATGGTCATCAAATTCAAAATATGTCCATTGGCTTCAACAATGTTCAACAAATTCAAAATTTGTTCATAAATTTAAGAAAATGGTCATCAAATTCAACATTTGTTCGTCAATTTAGAAAAAGTCATCAAATTCAAATTTTCTTCATCGAATTGAAAAAAAATCAATGAATTCAAAATCTAATCATCCAATTTTTTCTGTAAGAAAATGTTCTTGAATACAAATTTGTACATCAAGTTCAAAACATGCTCATCAAAGTCAAAATTTATTCATCAAATAGAAAAAAATCATCATTATTAACTTATTTTAAAAATGTGTTCATCAAATTGAAAGAAATGTTCATTTTTTGAATCACAAACTTTTTTGAATTCAGTGAGCATTTTTTAATCCTTCAATGAAAAAACGTTTGAATTCAGTGCGCGGGTCGCCGAATAGGAGGCCCCTTGGCTGTGTGTATGTGCGTCTGCTCAAAAAGTCAGAAGCGCACATGCACGAATTAGCATTTCGGCCCTAAATATTGTAAAGTTGTAATGGGCTGGGCCAGTCGCCGCAAGGGAGAACATGGAGGGCTCTAGGAGTTGAAATTCGTTTTTTTAGGGAAAGCCTGTTCAAAGAGCACAAACCACCTCTACCTAGCTTGTTTGGAAGTCCCGCTAAAAAAAACCTCGACCCATCTTAGGAAAAACACATTCTTGGACCCTACTATCAGTGTTTGAGATTCAAGCGGCTACACCCATCGATCACCTAAGCTGGACATCCACTGTTTTACCAGGGCCTAAGCAACCTGGCCTTACTAATAATCTGGCAGTTAGGCAGGCAATCAAATCCATAATGCCACGACCTGATAAGTTTGGCCACATGTAACATAATGCCAATCAAATCCATAAATCCATAATCCATAATGACAGCAGTTAGAGGCTGTCCCACAAGATAAGGTAAAGCCTTTCCTCTCACGACAACCAAACTGTTACCTTATCTTTTTCGGACAGCTTGCACTAGCGCGTGCATCCATGAAAAGTCATTACCGATACCAACTTATCCTGACGAGGGCGTAGTCCAATCTAATAAATCTAATGGCTAAAGTTGATGCAGCCCGTACGGGCACTGAAATCCAAAGTTGCAAGCTGGATAAAGCAGTATCTGGCGCACCGACAGGGAGAATCTACCGTTGTTACTTGCAAAGCAAACTTCTTGCTCCGATAAGGACGACGTCGTGGTGGAAGCTCATACGGGCACGTACTCCATCACCAGTGCTGCTGCATCGGTATCACATGTGTAGGCTTTCGGGTGTGCGCCGACACACAGGCAGAGACAGATTGGTGTTTAGCTGAATGCTCAATGCTGGAGTTGGAAGCGAAGATGCTAGTACAATAAAATATGCGGAGCATCTTACACGTATTAGGGTTCCAAGTATATATCCAGCTCGATCTCGTAGCTCCAGGGGAATAGGACGTGCCATTGGCAGTGACTGTTAAATAAGTAATACTGGAACAAACTTCAAGTTTTCTGCATGATACACTTCAAAAAAAAAGTTTTCTGCACGATTAATCACGCCAGCCAGGAAGCCGGAAGCTTGTTACATGCACGCAGTATGCGGTTCGATCAGGCACGGAATGGGATTTCCCGGTTGCGTACGTATCATCCCGCAGTATTTCCAACAGCACAGACGAGAAGAGCGTTTGGTCTGCACGAACAAAGATGGCCCTCCCGTTCGCGGTCGAAATCCACCGGGTTTTTCAGGTAATTTACACGGGCGGCCGGGGGGCACCGGCGACACAAGGTCACTTTCTGATCGCCGTTGGTGATCAACTTGGCGCCTTATCCGATGGGTGACCGCTGCGTGCAGGGCACCAGACGACGGCGACCGGAGGTGGGTGGGCGGCCAGCTCTCCGGCTCTGCTCCGGGGCAACCCGCCAGGCTCGGCCCGGCCGGCCAGGTACGGTCGCTGTCCCCGCCGGCTGATCCTGCGTCACTAGCGCGCAAGCTCACTCCCCGCTTGTTAGATAATAACGAGAAATAAACGAGACAAAGAGACACGGATTTTTACGTGAAAACCCTTGTGAGAGAAAACCACGGACGCACGAAGGCGCAATCAGTATGAGGAGGATTATTACAAGCACGGCATTTACGTAATCATTCCGTGCGACTACATGGGTATATAAGAGGCAATATACGGTAGTTCTTGGAGGACAAGAACGAATAGATTTCAGACAGATGTCGTCGCCAACGTTAACGCCCACATCGGTTGTACTATGTCTAGTCAACCCGGTACTAGAATTTAGATCATAATTTAACAATCTCCACCTTGATCCAAATTCCCTTCAGTAGTCGAACAAAGTGAATAATTCCATCCAAATCAGCATAAACACCTTGTGCGTCAAAGTCCATAGGACTAATGAGAAATACCAACTAAGCCTGAGCAAAGCTCAAACTTATTGGTCGGAACTGGCTTTGTCATCATATCAGCAGGATTATCATGAGTACTTATCTTGCATACCTTCAAATCACCTTCAAAGAACAACATCTCAAATATAGTGAAATCTAACATCAATGTGCTTTGTCCTCTCATGATACATTGGATTCTTTGTAAGATATATGGCACTTTGACTGTCGAGAGAAAATATGGTAGGGCAAGATGAATCTCCACAAAGCTCGGTGTACAAACCTCTCAACCAGATAGCTTCTTTGCATGCCTCGTAAATAGCCATATACTCGGCATCGAGTGGAACAAGCCACAATAGATCGCAAAGTTGCTCTCCAACTCACAAAGACAACCACCAATGGTGAAAACATAACCTGTGAGCGATCTTCTCTTATCCAAATCACCAAAGAAAATCAGAATCAACAAAACCAACAAGTCCATCTCTAGTTTTCCCAAACTGTAAATAAGCATTAGAAGTACCTCGCAGTATCCGAAAATCCACTGAATCGCTTTCCAATGCTCTTTTCCAGGATTAGCCATGTATCTACTGACAACACTCAATGCATAAGATAAATCCGGACGAGAACAAACCATGGCATACATAAGTGAACCAACTGCACTCGAATAGGGAACTCTAGACATGTACTCAATATCGGAGTCTGACTTAGGACATAAAGCTGATGATAATTTGAAGTGTGCAGCTAACGGAGTACTCACTGGCTTGGCATTATGCATATTAAAACGAAGAAGAACTTTATCAATATATCCCTTCTGACTTAGATATACTTTTCCAGACGGTCTATCTCTGGATATTTCCATGCCAAGTATTTTCTTTGCTGCACCCAAATCCTTCATCTCAAATTCATTACTCAATTGCTTCTTTAGTTCATCAATATCGACATACTCTTTGCAGCAATAAGCATATCATCAACATAAAGGAGCAAATAAATAGTTGAACCATTGACAGTTTTCAAATAAACACAACTATCATAATTAGACCTTTTGAAACCTTGAGAGAGCATAAAGGTGTCAAATCTCTTGTACCACTGTCTAGGGGATTGCTTCAATCCATAAAGAGATTTCTTTAACTTGCGCAAGCTTTTCTTTTCCAGGAATAACAAAACCTTCAGGTTGTTCCATATAAATATCCTCTTCTAATTTTCCATGTAAAAAATGCAGTTTTAACATCCAATTGTTCAAGCTCAAGATTATGCATGGCAACAATACTGAGTAAAGTGCGAATAGAGCTATGCTTCACAACAGGAGAAAAGACTTCGTTATAGTCAATACCTGGAATCTGGCTATAACCTTTAGCAACTAACCTTGCTTTATATCTTGTCTCATCATTAGGAGAAACACCTTCTTTTCTCTTGAAAACCCACTTGCAACGTATAGGTTTCTTCTCTCTAGGTAATCTTACTAAATCTCAAGTGCCATTCTTTTCAAGTGATTCCATCTCATCATGCATAGCGGTCATCCACTTATTACTATCACTAGAAATAATAGCCTCGGAATATGAAGAAGGCTCGGCATTATCTTCAATTTCTTCTGCAACAGATAAAGCAAAAGAAACAATATTGCACTCTTCAATTAACCTGTCAGGTTTATTAATACCCCGCCTAACTCTGTCACGTGCAAGATTCCAACTGGGTGGAACAATAGGCTGATTTGGAGTGGGAGTGACATGTTCATCATCAACTACGGGTTCATCATGTGCATCAACAATTTCATTACCAGATGTATCACCTGTTTCAATAACATGCTCCACCGAACAAGAGGAGCTCTTGAATAGTAGGCTGCTGTTCACTCTCAACAGAACATTAGTAGATGAAACATCATGTAACATAGCAGTTTCATTAAAGATAACATTTACGCTAATAACAACCTTACGGGTTTCAGGATTCCACAATTTAACACCTTTAACACCAGACTTATAACCAAGAAAGATGCACTTAACAGCCCTAGGCTCCAACTTCTCATTATCAACATGAGCATAAGCAGTGCAACCAAAAACTCTCAACTGTGAATAATCAGCAGGTGAACCAGACCATACCTCAATTGGAGTTTTCTTATTAAGAGCAATAGATGGTGAACGGTTAATGAGATAACAAGCAGTGGAAGCGGCCTCAGCCCAAAAACGCCTATGCAAACCTGCATTGGACAACATGCAACGGGCTCTAGAAATAATGGTCTTGTTCATACGCTCAGCAACACCGTTTTGTTGAGGAGTATAAGGAACGGTGTAGTGTCTGACAATTCCTTCAGACTTGCAATAATTTTTAAATTGCTTAGAACAGAATTCCATACCATTATCGGTCATGAAGTATTTTTACCTTCCTTTCAGTTTGTCTTTCAACCATAATCTTCCACTCCTTAAAAGCTAAGAATGCTTCATATTTATGCTTCAAGAAATAAGGCCAAAATTTTCTCGAATAATCATCAATAATAGTCAGCATGTAACTAGCACCACCTAGTGACTTCTTGCGAGATGGTCCCCATAAATCAGAATGCACATAATCAAGAATACCTTCAGTTGTATGAGTCGAAGTGTTGAACTTCACCCTCTTGTGTTTGCCGAAGATACAATGCTCACAAAATTTCAATATACCAGGTTCATATCCATCAAGAAGACCTCTCTTATTTAACTCTGCTAAACCAAGTTCACTCATATGTCCTAGACGCATATGCCAAAGGTTAGCAGCATCACAATCGTAATTCTTTGAAATAAGCGGAGAAGCGTTACACGAAGCGGTAGAACCTCGAAGGTAGTAAAGACCATTGGTCGAATTTAAGTCACCTTTCATCACAACAAGGGAACCTTTGGTGACCTTCAAAACACTATCTCCACCTGAATATTTGTACCCCTTTGCATCAAGGGCACTCATAGAAATAAGATTTCTCTTCATCTTCGGAATATACCGAACATCAGTCAAAGTTCTGATTATGCCATCAAACATCTTGATTCGAATAGAACCTATGCCTTCAATCTTGCAAGGTGAATTATCAAAACCCAAAACAGAACCAGCAGCAGTAGTGGAATCAAAAGTATTAAACCAATCTCTATGTGGACACATATGAAAAGTACATGCAGTATCAAGTACCCACTCATCATTGGTCTCGGCACATCCAGCAATAACGACAAGAGCATCATCGGAACTATCATCACGAGCAACGTTAGCAGAACTTTCACCTTGTTTGTTACCTTTCCTCTTTTCTTTGTTGTGCAACTTGAAACACTCTGAGATGTCATGCCCGTCTCTCTTGCAATACCTGCAACATTTCTTGTCTCTGGATTGCGACCGGCCCCTGTAGCCGTTTTTACTTTTGCCTCTGTTTCCATTATTGGAGTTCTTCTCCTTTGTCCTGCCACAAACAGATATTCGCTCGGCTTGGGATGAACTTGAACCATCACGAGGCACCATTAATTTCATCTTCTCCTTAGAGCTCAAAGCTTCATAAACTTCACTAAGTATGAGAGTATCACGATTGTATAATATGGTGTCTCTAAAATTGGCATAAGAACTTGGCTGTGAACAAAGCAACATTAAAGCAGTACCTTCCTCTTAGTAATTATCATCTATTGCAGCTAGATCAAATATGATATCTTTAAATTCTGAAATATGATTCAAAACATTACCTCCCTCGGGTAACCTGTGCAGGAATAATTTTTGCTTCAGATGCATCTTCTTTGGTGAGATCTTTAGTCATGCAAATCCCTTCCAGCTTTTACCATAGAGCGGGGGCAGTTTTCTCGCTCAAAACTTCCTGCAAAATATTATTATGCAAATGGAGTTGAATTTGTGACAAAGTCTTACAATCAATTCTTTTCTCCTCATCAGTCCAGTCCTGAATTCTGTTCTTCCCAAAACTATCCAGTGCTTCATCATAGTCGGACTGTGCCAACAACGCTCGCATCTTGACTTGCCATAGAGTAAACCTTGTGTCACGGTCCAGCAGCGGAAGATCATACTTCATGGATGCCATGAGTCGATTAATCTGTGTGCACAAAATAGTACAAGTCGAAAGAAAAATATTCTTGAGAGAATAAATTTGCGAGGTAAAGAACCAGAGAGATAGCACCTGGTAGCTTCACGTGTATACGTAGAAGTGGGAAACCAACAAACTGTAGCTTGACGTGACAAATACTAGTACTAGTAGCTGGGTAATCTAGTACTAGTTCTTGATCGATGGATAAAGAAAACTAATTCTGCACTTAGCTTCACGTCAAGAAACGGTGGCTTGGACAGATCGCTCCTGCTCGGGACTTGAAGCAGACCGAGCAGCAGCGGAACTCGGCGACTTGCGGCTGTCGTGAGAGCAGCAGCGGTAACTCTGCGGACCCGACGAAGCCTGCAATTTGACAATGACGGTGGAATTTCATCGGCCTCGGTGTACTGCTGCGGTGCGGTTCGCTGCAGCGGAAAATCCAGTCGATCTCGACGACTGGCGGCGGTGCACGAAAGTGCAACCCTAACTTCTCTCGTCTCTAATCTCGTCTGTAACTTGGCTCTGATACCACTTGTTAGATAATAATAAGAAATAAATGAGACAAAGAGACACAAATTTTTACGTGAAAACCTCATGGGAGAAAACCGACGCATCGGGAAGGCGCAATCACTATGAGGAGGATTATTACAAGCACGAGACGTAATCGCATCGGCGGCGACTACATGGGTATATAAGAGGGCAATATATGGTAGTCCTCGGAGACAAGAACGAAGAGATTTCAGACGCGTCGACGTCAACGCAACATCCACACCGGTTGTACTACGTCTAGTCAACCCGGTACTAGAATTTAGATCATAATTTAACACCGCTGCCCGTCTCGGCCCCCTGCCCGGCACCCGTCCGACCATCTGATGCGTGCGTGTGTGGACGTGGTTAGAGCTGCCGCCACCGGCCCTCCTTTGGATCGTTCGGGGATTCCATGCAGACAACCGACAGGTCCGATCGTGTTGTACTTTGGGCGCGGTAGGGGGGCGCCTCCCCGTCGCTGGGAGGGCCGGCCGCAGTGGGTGCCAGCCAGGGGTGAGGTGAAGGTCCAGATAATGGCGCGCGGGTACGTGCCGTTGGCGGCATCCGCGATGGTCCATGAGGGCGTATCTCGGCGCGCGATCCGCCGGCTCGGCGGGCGTCCTTGAATATTGCTTGCATCCGTCCGGCCCCCGGCAGCACGAACATGCCATGTTATTCGAAATTCCAAGAGCTTTGAGGTTCCATCAGAAAATTCGGGATTAAGTACAGCTGGGCCGAAATTTTTAGATGCTCGATGTTCAACGTGAATTACTACTTGGGTAGCCTTGCTGCTCATCCCATCCCAGGCCAGAAGGTTGATCAGTTCCATCCAGGTAGATAGTTACATCATCATCTATCGACGTCTCGGGTCACATCGTGCATGGGCTGCACGCACGGGCGCCACTATTATTAAACAATCGCCGGACAGCGCGTCGGGTTAGGTGGCAGGTTTAGTCGTGACGTCCGGCCAAGACGCTGTGGGACAGCGAAGCTCTCGGCGACAAAAGGAAGCCACAACTACGAAGTTTAGGTTAATCACTTAATCAGCGTCAACACAAACGCAGAGGAGTGGCCTGGTTTTCTTTTACATACATCGGTTTCTAGGTAGAGTCGTCATACGCCGATCGATTGTAACGTTCTTGGAAAAGCACCGTTGTTTTTCTCACTCTCAGAAGATGACAAGATATTTCTGAAAAACAAAGATGACAAAATAACTTCCCAGTGGACGAAACGGCAGCACGATGCTACAAATTTTGTCACCACCACCAGTATATACAACATTCGAATGTCTAAGTTAACTGAGCAATGCAGGCCCTCAGTAAGTAACAATTGTTGGCCTTGCCCAACTCCAAAACAAAAGAAGGGCTTGTCGTTAGCACTACATATCTTGAAGTCTATCTCATGGAAATGGAATAATCAAGATGGCCCCTGGATCTTAAGAATCCATTTTGCAATCAAGGTACATCTGTATATACCAATTGCGGTGGTTGATTTGCTGATAATGAAGTACACGAAAGAAGATTGGCACGATCTGATTTCATGTGCCACCACAAACAAACATTTTGTCTGTTCTGTAGAAGGATCAAGGAGAATCCCAATGCCAGCGAAACCTAGCTTAGTTATTCGTTCAGGGCAATGTTGTCCTTAATAATACCCCTTTGTTTTTATTTACTTTGCATATTTGCTTTGTCTTAAATCCAATTTTGTAACTTTATCCAAGTTTCACATATACAATGCCAAATTAATACCATTATATTCGTCATTGAATATATTTTCTCATTATAGATGTGTGTGTGTGTGTGTGTTTGTGTGTGTGTGTGTGGGGGGGGGGGGGGGCGGTAATCTCGATGGGATGTCGCATGTAGCAGGATGCGAGGATGAGATTCATATAAGGCAGTTTACCCATGTTTGACCCCTCGTGATCAAGGTAATACCCTACTCCTACTTGATGTACATTGATCATCTAGTATGAGAACTATAGTATGGTGCATAATGGAGAGATCGCTAGGATCATGTAGGTATGATATTAAATGCCTACAAATGAGCCCAAGCCTTGCCTTATATATATTGATGGGGAACGAAGTATGAAAATAATTTAAAAAAATCCTACGAAGCACCCAAGATTTGATCTAGGAGATGTGTAGCTACGAGAAGGGAGTGTGTCTACATACCCTTGTAGACCGAAAGCGTTAGCGTCGTAACGCGGTTGATGTAGTCGTCTCTTCACGATTCAATCGAGATCCAATCCGATCTAGTGCCGAACGAACGACACCTCCGAGTTTAGCACACGTACGGCTCGGCGACGTCCTCTCCTTCTTGATCCAGCAAGTGGGGGGAGGAGGTAGATGAGATTTGAACCAACAAGACGGCGTGATGGTGATGGTGGCGACGGAACTACGGTAGGGCTTCGCCAAGCGCTGACGGAACGTGGAGGAGGAGTAACGGGAGGGAGACGGGGCAAGCACAGAAGGGCAAGCTGCCCCCTGTGCCTCCCCACTATATATAGGGGTGAGGGAGGGAGTGGCAGCCCTAGCCCCCGTCCCAAGGCAGGGGGTGGCGGCCAATGGGGGAGGAGTGCCCTCCAAGTCAAGTTGAGGCCCTCCCCCTTAGGGTTTCCCCTCCCTGATGCGCATGGGCCTTTGTAGGGGCTGCTGCCCCTGGCGCATCAAGGCCAGGGCTCCCGCCTACAACACATGCTATTGTACGGAACGTGGTGGAACCCTCTGAGGACTTTCGGACCCCTCTGGAACCTTCTGTGGCTTCCCGGTACAATACCGAAAAACCGGACTTTTCTCGGAACCCCGTCAACAACTTTTCATATATAAATATTTACCTTCGGACCATTTCAGAGCTCCTCGTGATGTCCCGGATCCCATCTGGGACTCCGAACAACCTTCGGATTTTCCACTATTAATATCTCAGTACTACCGTAGCGGTACCGAACGTTAAGCGTGCGATCTACGGGTTCGGAACATGCAGACATGACCAAGACTCCTCTACGGTGAATAACCAATAGCGAGACCTGGATGCATATATGGTTCCAACATATTCAACGAAGATCTTTATCACTGAACCACGATGTCAAGGATCCAGTCAATCCCGTATGCAATTCCCTTTGTCCGGCGAGATGTTACTTGTCCGAGATTCGATCGTCGGTATCCCCATACCTAGTTCAATCTCGTTACCGACAAGTCTCTTTATTCGTTCCTTAATACAAGACCCTTGACTAAACTCATTAGTCACATGAAGCTTCTTACGATGTTGTATTACCAAGAGGGCCCAGAGATATCTCTCCGTCACACGGAGCGACAAATCTCAGTCTCGATCCATGCAACCCAACAGACACCGTCGGAGATACCTATAGAGCACCTTTATGATCACCCAGTTATGAAGTGACGTTTGATAGCACACAAGGCATTCCTCCGGTATCTGGGAGTGGCATGATCTTATGGTCTAAGGAAATGATACTTGACCTGAAGAAAGCTATAGCAAATAACTAAAAGATCTGATGCTAAGCTTACGGTTGGGTCTGTCCACCACATCATTCTCCTAATAATGTGATCTCGTTATCAAATAACAACTCATGTCCATGGTTAGGAAACCATAACCATCTTTGGTCAACGAGCTAGTCTGGTAGAGGCTTACTAGGGACACAGTGTAGTTTATGTATTCACACATGTATTTAAGTTTCCGGTCAATACAATTCTAACATGAATAATAAACATTTATCATGAAGGGAAATATGATAACAACCATTTTATTATTGCCTCTAGGGCATATTTCCAACAGTCTCCCACTTGCACTAGAGTCAGTAATCTAGATTACATTGTAATGAATCTAACACCCATGGAGTCATGGTGTTGATCATGTTTTGCTTGTGGAAGAGGTTTAGTCAACAGGTCTGCCACATTCATGTTTCCAAAGTTCTATGTCTCCCTCCTTGATGTAATCGCAGATGGAGTTGAAGCGGCGTTTGATGTGCTTGGTCTTCTTGTGAAACCTGGGCTCCTTGGCAATGACATTTGCACCAGTGTTGTTACAAAAGATAGTCATTGGATCCAATGCACTTGGCACAACTCCTAGATCGGAAATGAACTCCTTCATCCAGACTCGTTCATTCGTCGCTTCCGTAGCAGTTATGTACTCCGCTTCACATGTAGATCCCTCTACGACAATCTGCCTGAAATTGCACCAACTGACTGCTCCACCAATCAAAACAAATATGTATCCTGTTTTTGACTTCGAGTCATCTGGATCAGTGTCAAAGCTAGCATCGACGTAACCCTTTATGTCGTGGATTTGTCACGGCAGATGCCCTTGTGAAAGGACCTAGGTGTGGAGTCATCGCAACGTAGGTTAGCTCGAAGGGGTTGGACGGGACAAAGGACACCAAAGGATTTACCCAGGTTCTACCCCTCACCACGAGGTAAAAGCCCACGTCCTGCTTCTAGTTGTATTGCTTGAGTTTCAATTACAAGGCAGCGAATACGCTTGACCTAGCTATCGATCAATTGAATCCTGAGTTAACCCGCCACCGGGTTTCGCCTTTATATACATAGGTCGAGGTCCGGCGGCTTACAAGAGTCTGGGCCAGATTACACAACGTAACTGACCATGTCCCTAATTTATCTTGCCTTGTTAGGTAAGCTACCATCAGGCGGCTCACACCTTCGGGTATAGAGTCACCTCTGGGTCATGGGCCTTCAATAGCCTGCTTGTAAGCCGCCTTTGATCTTCTCATCTTATCTTCTTTAAGCCTTACTAGGCCTGCAATTATAGGTCACCAAGAAAATGATCCAGCCCCTCCTGGGCGGGTCATACACGGGGTTATATCCCCAACACTTTACGATGATCTCTTCATCACCTCCATAAACAAGAAACATGTCCTTAGTCCGCTTTAGGTACTTAAGGATATTTTTGACCGTTGTCCAGTGATCCACTCCTGGATTACTTTGGTACCTTCCTGCCGCACTTATGGCAAGGCACACATCAGGTTTGGTACATAGCATGACATACATTATAGAGCCTATAGCCGATGCATAGGGGATGACCTTCATCCTTTCTCTTTCTCCTGCCGTGGTCGGGCTTTGAGTCTGACTCAACTTCACACCTTGCAACACAGGCAAGAGCCCCTTATTTGACTGGTCCATTTTGAACTTCTTCAAAATCTTGTCAAGGTATGTGCTTTGTAAGTCTAATCAAGCGTCTCGATCTATCTCTATAGATCTTGATGGTCAATATGTAAACAGCTTCACCTAGGTCTTTCATTGAAAAACTCTTGTTCAAATAACCCTTTATACTTTCTAGAAATTCTATATCATTTCCAATCACTAATATGTCATCCACATATAGTATTAGAAATGCTATAGAGCTCCCACTCACTTTCTTGTAAATACATGCTTCTCCGTAAGTTTGTATAAAACCAAAAGCCTTGATCACCTCATCAAAGCGTAAATTCCAACTCTGAGATGCTTGCACCAGTCCATAGATGGATCGCTGGAGCTTGCATACCTTGTTAGCATCCTTAGGATCAACAAAACCTTCTAGTTCCATCATATACAACTCTTCCTTAAGGAACCCGTTAAGGAACTTGTTTTGACGCCCATCTGCCGGATTTCATAGTCATAATATGCGGCAATTGCTAACATAATTCTAACAGACTTAAGCATCGCTACGGGTGAGAAAGTCTCATCGTAGCCAACTCCTTGAATTTGTCAAAAACCTTTTGCGACAAGTCGAGCTTTATAGATGGTGACATTATCATCGGCGTTTGTCTTCTTCTTAAAGATCCATTTATTCTCAATGCCCTGCCGGTCATCACGCAAGTCTACCAAAGTCCATATTTTGTTCTCATATATGGATCTTATCTCGGATTTCATAGCCTCAAGCCATTTCTCGGAATCTAGGCTCATCTTTGCTTCTTCATAGTTCATAGGTTTGCTGTTGTCTAACAACATGACTTCCAAGACGGGATTACCGTACCACTCCGGTGCGGAACGTGTCCTGATCGACCTACGAAGTTCGGTAGTAACTTGATCTGAAGTTTCATGATCATCATCATTAGCTTCCTCTCCAGTTGGTGTAGGCATCACGGGAACTGCTTTCTATGATGTGCTACTCTCCAGTTTGAGAGAAGGTACACTTACCTCATCAAGTTCTACTTTCCTCACACTTACATCTTTCGAGAGAAACTCCTTCTCTAAAAAGGACCCATTTTTAGCAAAAAAATATTTCGGATCTGTGGCAGAAGGTATACCCAATGGTCTCTTTAGGGTATTCTATGAAGAAGCATTTCTCCGCTTTGGGTTCGAGCTTATCAGGCTGAAGCCTCTTGACATAAACGTCGCATCGCCAAACTTTAAGAAACGACAACTTAGGTTTCTTGCCAAACCATAATTCATACGGTGTCGTCTCAACGGATTTAGATGGTGCCCTATTTATAGTGAATGGGGCTGTCTCTAATGCATAACCCCAAAAATATAGTGGCAAATTGGTAAGAGACATCATAGAACGCACCATATCCAATAAAGTATGATTACGATGTTCGGACACACCATTACGCTGTGGTGTTCCAGGTGGCATGAGTTGTGAAATGATACGCCTCCACCATATCTATAATTTATGAAGTATTCATGCTGTTATTTTATCATTCTTGGATGTTTTACAATCATTTTATAGCAACTTTATATCATTTTTTGGGACTAACCTATTGACCCAGTGCCCAGTGCCAGTTGTTGTTGTTTTCTTTTTTTTTACATCGTAGGAAATCAATACCAAACGGAGTCCAAACGCAATGGAGCTCCACCGAGATTTTTTATGGACCAGAGGGAACCCAATGGGCTAGAGCTGCACCTAGGGGGTGCCCCGAGGGGGCACAACCCACCAGGGTGAGCCTGGGGGCCCAGGCGCGCCCAGGTGGGCTGTACCCACCTCGGTGGCCTCCCGCACCCCCTTTTTGCACTATAAATTCCCATATATTCTGAAACCCATCGGGGTTAACCAAGATCAGAAGTTCCGCCGCCGCGAGGCTTTGTAGCCACCAAAAACCAATCTAGACCCGTTAAGACCACCTGGGAGAGGATCATCTCGATGGCCATCTTCATCATCCCGACGGCCACCACGATGAGGAGGGAGTAGTCCACTGATAATCCACAAGTATAGGGGATCATTGTAGCCTGTTTCGATAAGTAAGAGTGTCGAACCCAACGAGGAGCTAAAGGTAGAACAAATATTCCCTCAAGTTCTATCGACCACCGATACAACTCTACGCACGCTTGATGTTCGCTTTACAAGTATGAAACTAGAAGTACTCTGTAGGTGTTGTTGGATAGGTTTGCAAGAATATAAAGAGCACGTAAATAAAAAGTAGGGGTTGTTTAGATAAAGACACAACTAAATTAGTTTTAGTAGAGAGCTTTTTGTCACGAGAAAGTTATTTGTCCCTAGGCAATCGATAACTAGACCGGTAATCACTATTGCAATTTTATTTGAGGAGAGGCATAAGCTAACATACTACTCGAAGACAGATCAAAGTAGAGGTTGGACCGGGCTATTGCTCTATAGAAGACAAGTGCTTAAATTTGCACGAGAAATGGTATTTAAAGGAGAACATGGTCGGAACCACGATTGCAAAACGCCAGATCCCAAATATAAAATGAACTTATGCCAAAGGAATAATTAATTTAGGAGAAGCTTTAATGATAAAATCTACATCGTGTCCATGGGCATGAACACAAAGTTCAAGGTCGACTCCCACTTTTCCAATGCATAAACTTTCATTCACTTCTCGTTTTCGACGAAGTTGCAGTGTTGAAATTTTATCTGGCATAACACCAGTAGAGTATGACCCGTAGAAGTTTCCGGGTTTACACAGATTAGAAAAGGTATAGGTTCAACCCATCGGGGCATCTTAGAATCATATACCACAATCTTTAGGAGTAATTAACTCAAGCTCGAAGGCAGAGCATGGTTGAGAAAGCAGAGGATACAATTTACCAAAGGCATTATGTATCCGAGGAAAGGCTCACAAGGTTATTGAATATGAAAGGCGTTGTCAGGTAAAATCCAATAAAGGATCTGGTGGTCCATAAGGGATCTAATGTGAGCATCGGTACTCAACCATAAGAAGAAAGAATGTAAGGAGATCATATGATAGAAACAACTGACTAATTCAAAGCTCGATCACAAAGGAATTATGAATTCCAAGACAAGGGATCAGAAGCAATGCTCTGATTAGGGATGGATTAGTTGAATAGCCTTAGGGGTACAATTGATGGCACTTTGATTGGTCGAGATCTAGCTCATGTTTAAAAAGACATCTGAGCCGGAAAGATAATTTAAAAGGATCAACAGATGATTGCGTGCATTCGCACTCATGTTGAATCAATAGGATCAAAATGATGGTGCCTAAGGATACTAACGAATATTGCCAGACATGGAAAGCATCCATAATGCAAGCAGACAAGTATTGCAGAGCAGTAAGCTACTAAGGATTTTTTGAAGGATCAAATAGTATTTCGAAGACCATTGTGAAACACATGAGCAACTGGGGATGAGCGGATACTCGATAAGGGCGAGAAATTATCCATACGGGTATCCAGGTGGCAAGGAACTGCAAGGCAGTAGGCACAAAATATTCTCGGAACAATAGAGAGGATTTCAGGGTATCTTGTAATAAGAAGACCAACTGGGAATAAAAGTAAGAACGACAAGTGTATGTATTTATCCATAGGGATATTTCGGTGGTATGGAATTGCAAAAGCAACGGGCACAAAGTCTCAAAAGAGTATCTCGGAGTAACTTCAAAATCTTGTGGTGCAACCGGCGATCATCTGGACTGAAGGGGCTCTCCGGAAGAAAGTATTTTCGAGAACCTAAAGTTCGATTTTAAAAATCATTTAATCCGAATAGAAGAGAAATTAGAATCCCAGAGTATAGACAAGTAATAAAAGATCCTAATACCACCCAATGGCGACGTGGGCCCGTAAGACTAACAACCATGTTACTAAAAGTTTTGTAATGTCTAGACTCGACATCGGCCAAGGAGTTGGAAAGGGGGATTCCTGCAGGCAGTAGGCTCTGATACCAACTTGTGACGCCCCCAATTCAATCGTACACTAATCATGCACGCAAACGTGTACGATCAAGATCAGGGACTCACGGGAAGATATCGCAACACAACTCTAAAAACATAAATAAATCATACAAGCATCATAATACAAGCCAGGGGCATCGAGGGCTCGAATACAAGTGCTCGATCATAGACGAGTCAGCGGAAGCAACAATATCTGAGTACAGACATAAGTTAAACAAGTTGCCATAAGATGGCTAGCACAAAGCGGGATACAGATCGAAAGAAGAGGCGCGAGCCACCTGCAGGATCCTCCTAAGTTACTCTGACCGTCGTCGACAGCACCTGCGTAGTAGTAGGCACCTCCATGTAGTAGGAGTAAATGCGTCAGCGGTGGCGTCGCTCTGAGGCTCCGACATCTGGTTGCGACAACCAGGTAGAAGGGAAAGGGGGAAAAGAGGGAGAAAAGCAACCGTGAGTACTCATCCAAAGTACTCGCAAGCAAGGATCTACACTACATATGCATGGGTATCTGTGTAAAGGGCTAATATCGGTGGATGCATCGCAGAATGCCAGAATAAGAGGGGGATAGCTAGTCCTATCGAAGACTACGCTTCTGGCAGCCTCCATCTTGCAGCATGTAGAAGAGAGTAGATGGTAAGTTCACCAAGTAGCATCGCATAACATAATCCTCCCCGGCGATCCCCTCCTCGTCGCCCTGTTAGAGAGCGATCACCGGGTTATATCTGGCACTTGGAAGGGTGTGTGTTTTATTAAGTATCCAGTTCTAGTTGTCATAAGGTCAAGGTACAACTCCAGGTCGTCCTTTTACCGAGGGACACGGCTATTCGAATAGATAAACTTCCCTGCAGGGGTGCACCACATAACCCAACACGCTCGATCCCATTTGGCCGGACACACTTTCCTGGGTCATGCCCGGCCTTGGAAGATCAACACGTCGCAGCCCTACCTAGGCACAATAGAGAGGTCAGCACGCCGGTCTAAATCCTTTGGCGCAGGGGTCTGGGCCCATCACCCCTTGCACACCTGCACGTTGCGAGGGCGGCCGGAAGCAGAACTAGCCCCCTTAATACAAGAGCAGGCTTACGTACCAATCCGCGGGCCGCCGGGCCACCGACGTCCACGAAGGCTTGGTGATACCCCGACGCCGAAAGTGCCCATAACTTTCCCACGTGGTTGGTTAGTGCGTATAGACCAAATGGCGGACTCAGATCAAATACCAAGAACTTCGTTAAGCGTGTTATTTTTAAGTATCCATGGCGCCGACCAGGCCAGCCCACCTCTCTCCTAGGTGGGCTCAACCTGCCTGCCGCTCCACCACAAAGTAACGATCGGGGCCGTCGGGAACCCAGCCCACCTCTACCGGGATGGAGCCACCTATCCTTTCAGCCCCCTCATCAGAATCACTTGCGGGTACTCAACGAGCTGACCCGACTTTAGTCACCACATGTGTCATGTATATAAAGTATATAGTATATACCCATGATCACCTCCCTAGTGATCGTGGCCCGATAGTATAGCATGGCAGACGGACAAGAATGTAGGGCCACTGATGGAAAACTAGCATCCTATACTAAGTATTTAAGATTGCAGGTAAAGGTAACAACAGTAGTAGCATGGATAGGCTATGCAGCAGAATAGGATTAACCGAAAGCAGTAACATGCTACACTACTCTAATGCAAGCAGTATAGAGAAGGAATAGGCAATATCTGGTGATCAGGGGGGGCTTGCCTGGAAGCTCTGCAGACGAAAGGAATCTTCGGAAGCGTAGCCGTAGTCGAACACCGAAGCATCAAAGGTCTCGGGGTCTATCGCAGTATCGGAGTCAACCGAAAAGAAGCAACGAAGGGGAAACAAATAAATAACAGAGCAAACAATGGCATCACAAAATATAACAAGGCAATACGGGGTGCCAGGAGTGAGCTAACGCAGGGATAGGTGATACCGACGAAGGGGGAAAACAACCAGGAAAGTATTCCCGGTGTTTCGCGTTTTCGGACAAATGAACCGAAGGGAGAAAGTTGTGTGTTCGATGTGCTAGGGGTGCGTGGCGGACGAACAGGCTGCGTATCCGGATTCGTCTCGTCGTTCTAAGCAACTTTCATGTAGAAAGTTTTTCGATCCGAGCTACAGATTATTTTATATTAATTTCTAAAGTTCTAAATCATTTTTAGAATTTATTTATTTAATTTAATTCCACATTATCCAGAATAGTGCATCTTTGGCGTCGGCATGACGTCGTGATCAACAGAGATGTTGACTGAATTACATTGACGATGTGGGTCCCGCATGTCAAAGGTACAAAAACCTAATCAACCTATTAATTAGTTTAATTAGTTAATTAGGTAACTAATGTTAAAATAGTTTAATTCAATATGATTAATTAAGTTAATTAATTTAGTTAGTTAATTAATTAATTATTTAACATTTTTATTTACTTATTATTTAATTTTTATTTTATTTTTTAACTTCTTTTTTTAATCGTTCTGGGGGGTGGGGCCCCCTTGTCATTGGCCCATAGGGCCATAGCGGGCTAGGTGTGATTCTTTGGTGAACCCTGAGCGTCTTGGTGGCGCCGATTAGGCGAGGCAGTGAGCCGATGGGGCACCATGAGGCGCCAGCGGCGTGGGTGAGCAAGGGCGCCTGGCCTTATGGCGCATGGAGGTCTGCAGGCGAGAGAGAGTCTGTGTGTGCGCGCGGGACGCGCCTAGGGTGGCAGCTGGGGGGCAAGGCCTTGGTCGCGGTGGCAGTCTTTGGAAGGCGATGGGGAAGCTGCGGTGTGTGACGCGGCGTCGGGCGCGAGTCTGTGCGCGTGGGGAAGCGCGTCTTGTGGGGGAGGAGGTGTGGTGCTCATGGCGGGGCGCAGGGACTAAGGTGACGGGCTCGGGGAGGATTCGAGGTCGCGTCCGGCGAGGAGGAGACGAGGACGACGGGGTGGCGCCGTGGCGCTGGGGAGGCGGTTTGGCGACGGAGAGGAGGGGCGAGGAGGCAACGACGACGGCAGGAGACGGTGATCCAGGGCGGCGACGGGGAGATCGTCGACATCGGGGGTCGAGCTGCGGGGGATCGATCCCGATCCAGATCGGATCGGGAGAGGGGGAGTGGGAGCGAGTGGGGAGGGGGTTAGGGTTTCGAGTGTCATGGGGGCGTTATGGATAGTAGGGGGGCGCGGTTGGACCGGCCTAGTTGGCCCGGTGGCCAGCTGGGCCACGGACCAGCAGCGGGGTTTCCTTTATTTCTTTTTCTTTTTGTTTTGTTTTTCTTTTTCTTTTCTTTTTTTCCTTTAACTTCCAATTTATTTTAACTCTATTAAGATAAATAATTAGCGCCTAAATTAGTGTTGTAAATTAAGCCTCTACCATAAAAATCTTGACTTCCAAATAAATTAGTTTAGGACTTTATAAAATACAAAAGTCATTTATTTAATTGTTTTAGCCAC
Organism: Aegilops bicornis; assembly: GCA_021605145.1. Lineage (NCBI taxonomy): Eukaryota > Viridiplantae > Streptophyta > Magnoliopsida > Poales > Poaceae > Aegilops > Aegilops bicornis. The sequence goes on from CM038670.1 coordinate 672,369,461, forward strand.
TGTGTTAATTACTTTTGAGCATTTAAACATGTTTTTAAAATGTGGTTTCTCCACCATTATTACCCATGAACTATTGGACACGTTCAGAGCATTTTAGTTTTAATGTTTGGAAACTATTATTGTTTGTCAAATTTGAATTTGAATCGGTTTTGAACTAACGCGAGATTAACAACAGTAACCATGGTGACGTGACATCGTTAACGTGGGATTACTGTAGCCTAATTATCCGGGCGTCACAGGGCTTATTGTTTTGCCTCCCAACTATTTACCTCAAGGGTAATATCAACAATTATAATTTATGATCACCTATATCACAGTGGATATGTTTGTCTAGATCTTTGTCCAACATATAGTGCTTGCCAAAAAGAAAAAGTATAAAATAAAAGGTGAAGATCACCCTGACTCTTGTATAAATTTAAATGATAAAATAAAAGATAGGCCCTTCGTAGAGGGAAGCATAGGTTGTCATGCGCTTTTATGGTTGGATGCATGAAATATTAATGCAATATAACGTCAGTTTATATTGCCGCTTTTGATAAAGAACTTTATTATGCAGTTCGCCGCTTTTATTTCTTCCCCATCACAAGTTTGTATAAATTTTATTTTCCTCACACTAATAGATCATACCTATTTAAATAGCAATTTTTATTGCTTGCACCGATGACAACTTACTTGAAGGATCTTTCTCAAACCATAGGTAGATATAGTGGACTCTCATGGCAAAACTGGGTTAAGGGTTTATGGATGCACAAGTAGTATATCTACTTGGTGCGGAAGTCTTTTGTCAACATAGGATGAGAAGCAAGCTCAACATGTTGGAGGATCCATGACAATATAACTTCTATTTGGATACAAGGGAACATAAAGCATTACATTGTCTTCCTTGTCCAACCTCAACTTCTTAGCATATAATATTTTAAGGAGTTCTCACAATCATAAAAAGATGTCCAAGATAATATATTTATATGCGAACCTCTCTTTCTTTATTACTTCCTTTTAATTGCAACAATAACCAATACTTTTTTTGTCAACCTTCAACAAGTTTAAATCCTCATACTTCTTATATGTGAAGTCATCACTCTCCATAAGATTATTATATAATCCTTTATTTCTTTATTCTTTTTCTTCTATTTTAAGATCAAAACAAGAAATCGAATCCCTTACTCAAAACTACTCTTTATAAAATAACTCTCACACTCGATTACATAGATAAATCACGAAGCAAAACTAAAAATACTTGAGCATACTAAATTTTTTTTTCTACTAGATCAAAATCTAACCGAAAGGATCGAACTAAAGTAAACTATAAATATAAAGATGTGATGGTGATACGATACCGGGGAACCTCACCCAAGCTTGGCACAAGCCAAGGGGAGTGCCCATACCCATGTAGTCAAGTCTCCTTCTTCGGAGGTGGTGATGATGAAGTTGATGATGTGGGAAGCTTGTCTTCAGTCTTCCAAGGCATAGGCTCCTCATCATAGAAAGATGAACGAGTCTTCAGAATCCTCAAATCTGCAACCAAACTCATCCTTCTAAATCTATACTCATACTCACAGTTCTGGTTTAGCAAGCCGTAGATCTGCGCTTGAAGGTGCTCTATCCGCTCATGAAGCTTGAAGATAGCCTCCCCAATATTAGCGGCATCCAACTTGTGGTCGCGGGTGAATTTCATGATCATGGAGTGGTTGGGGTTGAGTCCGCGTTCCACCATCCCTTGGCACCAGAAGATCTCCTGCTCCACCGCTTGAAGCCTGGTCTCCACGGTTCCGGTCTTCTTTGGCCCTTGAACATCCCGGATGTGAAGCACCCCCTCACGCGTCTCAATGGTTTTAGGGTGATGCATCACCTCCTGAAGGTAAGGGTTGATGACCTTCTCGTAGAACTTGTCCTTGGGGGCGCTTGGAGATGACATGGCGATCTAGATCTGTCAGAAAAATAGCTTGAAACAAGAACAGAGGATACTGTCGTGATACGGTGGTCAAAACCTTCGGAAGATTATATAATCAATTTTTCTTGTGCCAAACAAGTAATCCAAGAGAAAATGGAGTTCGGAAGGCACACAAGTTGGCCACAAGCCTGGGAGGCGCGCCCAGGGGGTAGGATGCGCCCCCACGGCTTGTCGCCTCCTCGTGCACTATTCGGGCTAATTTTTTTAATAATTTTTTAATATTCCAAAATGGAGTAAAATTTCCTTTGCGAGACTTTTGGAGTCGGTTCACTTACTGTATCACATGCCTACTCCTTTTCAGGGTTCAGGCGTGTTTTGGAAGGTTTCCTTTATGTACTCCTCCAGTGTTGTGGTATGAATAATATTAGTTTCCACATTTGTGGGCGTACCTAAAATATAATGTTTGATTCTTTGCCCATTCACCACCTTCGGATTATTACCTTTAGCATTGTTGATCATGATGGCACCGGAACGATACACTTCCTCAATAATGTATGGACCTTCCCATTTGGAGAGAAGTTTTTCCTGCAAAAAATCTTAAACGAGAATTGTATAGCAAGACTTGGTCACATACATTGAATTCCCGCTTTTGTATTCTTTTATCATGCCATCTTTTAACCTTTCCTTTAAATAGTTTGGGTTCTCCATTCATCAGGGGAGCTAGTGTCAAACAACCTCTTTTCACCAGCCAGTTTGAAGTCATAATTGTGTTCTTTAATTGCCCAATAAGCTTTATGTTCTAGTTCCAGAGGTAAGTGGCATGCTTTTCCATAAACCATTTTATATGGAGACATACCCATAGGATTCTTATAAGCAGTTCGGTAAGCCCATAATGGATCATCAAGTTTCTTAGACCAATTCTTCCTGGATCTATTAACACTTTTTTGCAAGATTAATTTTATTTCCCTATTACTTAATTCTACTTAACCACTAGACCGAGGATGGTAAGGAAATGCAATTCTATGGTTGAAATCATACTTAGCAAGCAATTTACGGAAAGCACCATGAATAAAGTGTGAACAGCCATCAATCGTTAAATATCTAGGGACTCCAAACCTCGGGAAAATAACTTCTTTAAGCATTTTAATAGAAGTGTTATTCACACTTTAATTACAAGACACGAAGTGTGATAGCTTCTACTACTCGGGATAGCTTCTACCCACTAAGTAACGTAATCAACAGTAACTAGAATATGAGTATATCCATTGGAGGAAGGAAAAAGGTCCCATATAATCAAATCCCCAAACATCAAATGGTTCAATAACAAGTGACTAGTTCATAGGCATTTCCTGACGTCTATTGATGTTACCAATTCTTTGACATTCATCACAAGACAAGACAAACTTACGACCATCTTTGAAAAGAGTAGGCCAATAAAAACCAGAATGTAATACCTTGTGTCCAGTTCTATCTCCAGCATGGTGTCCTCCGTACGACTCGGACATGCACTTCCGTAGGATCTATTCCTATTCATGCTCAGGTACACAACGTCTAATATCATCATCTACTCCTTCTTTATATAGATGTGGGTCATCCCAGAGCTAATGTCTTAAATCATAGAAAAACTTTTTGTTTTGCTAGTATGTGAAACTAGGTGGTAAATTTAGCAACAATATAATTAGCATAGTTTACATACCATGGAGTACTACGAGAAGCATTTATGACAGCTAATTGTTCATCAGGAAAACTATCATCAATAGGTAGTGGGTCACCAAGAATATTTTCTAACCTAGACAAGTTGTCTGCTATGGGGTTCTCAGCTCATTTCCTATCAACAATATATAAATCCAATTCTCGTAGCAAGAGAACCCATCTAATGAGTCTAGGTTTAGCATCTTTCTTTTCCATTAGGTATTTAATAGCAGCATGATCAGTATGAATAATTACTTTGGAGTCAACAATGCAAGTTCTAAATTTATTACAACAAACACAACTACTAAGAATTATTTTTCAGTAGTAGCATAATTTCTTTGAGCGTTGTCTAGAGTTCTACTAGCATAATGGATAATATTTAATTTCTTATCAACTCTTTTCCCTAGGACAGCACCGACAGCACAATCACTAGCATCACACATAATTTCAAAGGGTAGGTTCCAATCAGGTGGTTGAATAATAGGTGCAGAGATTAAGGCTTTCTTAAGTATTTCAAAGGCTTCTAAACAATCATCACAAAAAACAAATGGAACATCCTTTTGCAAAAGATTAGTAAGAGGCCTAGAAATTTTAGAGAAGTCTTTAATAAATCTCCTATAGAAACCAGAATGACCAAGGAAACTTCATATACCTTTGATATCTATAGGACACGACATTTTTTCAATTGCATCAACTTTAGATTTACCAACTTCAATACTCCCTCCATTTACTTATACAAGGCCACTATGGAATATACATTTTGCATCTATACAAGGCCACAAACAATAATCAAGGCAAAATTAATGATATTTTCTCATAGTAGCAACCTGTTTAATACTTAAATGCATACAGTCATAATGACAGTCAGCTACTTCCTCCACTCAGTTTCTTTGCATGCATGCGGTGTATTAATGATCATAGTAAACAAAAAGAAAATTTGACTTGCAAAGCAGGTATTAATTTACATTGGTACCTGTAATCTGATTTCGTGGCCTTGTATACAAAAATAGAGGGAATACCTCTTTCGGAGATTTTATGCCCTAAGACAATACCTTAATTAACCATAAAGTGGCACGTCTCCCAATTCAAGACAAGATTAGTTTCTTCACATCTCTACAAAACTCGATCAAGGTTGCTTAAGCAATCATCAAAAGAATTCTTGTAAACCGAAAAATCATCCATGAAAAGCTCCACAATCTTTTCACAAAAGTCAGAGAATATAGCAGCCATACATATTTGAAAGGTGGCAGGTGCATTGCATAAACCAAAAGGCATAGGTCCATAAGAAAAAGTACCAAAAGGGCATGTAAAAGTGGTTTTTTCTTGATCCTCTTGCGACACAGGTATTTGAGAGAAACCATAATCTCCATCTGGAAAGTAGAAATGTGTATGTCTTGATAGTCTTCCTAGCATTTGATCAATAAAAGGCAAAGGATAATGATCTTTCCTAGTAGATTTATTTTATTTCCTAAAATCAATTACCATTCTATAACCCGTGATAATTTTTGTGGGATAAGTTCATTTTTATCATTTGGGACAACATTAATAACTCCCTTCTTAGGGACACAGTGTACATGACTTAACCATCTACTATCAGTAATAGGATAGATTATACCTGCTTCCAGAAACTTCAGTATTTCATTTCATACCACTTCTTTCATTTTCGGATTCAACTGTCGTTGGTGATCAACAGCTGGTTTAGCATCAGGCCCCGTATTGATTAATGCTGACATAGAGTGAGACTAATGCCCTTAAGATCATTAAGAGTATATCCAATAGCGACACGGTGCTTCTTGAGAGTTTTCAGTAATCTCTTTTTGTCATCTCTGAAAGGTTAGCACTAATAATAACATAATATATCTTCTTTTCATCAAGATATGAATATTTCAGAGTATCAGGTAATTGTTTAAGCTCAAACACAAGATCGTTCTTGGGTGGTAGAGGATCTCCAAGAATCTCAACAGGTAAATTATGTTTCAAAACAGGCATTTGTTCAAAGAATATCTCATCTATTTCATTTCTTTCATTCATATGCATATCATTTTCATGGTCTAGCAAATATTGTTCTAAAGGATCAGTAGGAGGCATAGCAATAGAAGCAAGACTAGTAATTTCATCCTTACTAGGTAGTTCTTTATCACGGGGTTGTCTACGGAACTTAGAGAAATTAAACTCATGAGACACATCACCAAAATTCACGCTAACAATTTCTTTCTCACGATCTATCTTAGCATTTACCGTATTCAAGAAAGGTCTTCCAAATATAATGGGACAAAAGTCATCTTGTGGGGAACCAAGTAATGAGAAAATCAATAGGATATTTTATTTTCCCACACATGACTTCAACATCTCTATCAATCCCAAGTGGTGTAATAGTATCTCTATTCGCGAGTTTAATAGTTACATCAATATCTTCTATCTCAGCAGGTGCAATATCATTGATAATTTATTGATATAATGTAAACGGGATAGCACTCACACTAGCTCCCAAATCACATAAGCCATGATAACAATGATCTCCTATTTTAACAGGGACAACGGGCATGCCAACAACAGGTCTACGTTTATCTTTTTCATCAGGTTTGGCAATTATAGTAGCTTCATCACAAAAATAAATAACATGCCCATCAATATTTTCAACCAAGAGATCTTTAACCATAGCAACACTAGGTTCAACTTTAATTTACTCAGGGGGCTTAGGTGTTCTAGTATAACTCTTATGAACCACAACTGAAGCTTTAGCATGTTGTTTTATCCTAACAGGAAAAGGTGGGTTCTCAATGTAAGCAGTAGGAATAACTGGATCAACATTATAAGTAGTTGTTTCTTCTCTAGCTTCAATGGGTTATACTACTTTTACTTCATTGGGAGGATGATATTTAAACAACTTCTCCTTTGGGAGGTGAACATGAGTAGCAACTGAATCACAAAAAGAAGCTACTATCTCAAAGTCAAGTCCATATTTTGTGCTAAATTCACGAAAAGCATCGGTATCCATAAAGGTTTAACACAATCAAACTCAAGGTTTATACCTGACTCCTTACTGTGTCGAGCTCCCAATCTTTAGAGTTGTGTTTAATTCTTTCTAGGAGATCCCATTTGAATTCAATAGTCTTCTTCATAAAAGAACCGGTACAAGAAGTATCAAGCATGGATTGATCATTACGAGAAAGTCGAGCATAAAAGTTCTGAATAATAATTTCTCTCGAGAGCTCATGATTTGGGCATGAATATAATATTGAATTAAGCCTCCCCCAACCTTGAGCGATACTTTCTCCTTCACGAGGCCAAAAATTATATATACAATTCTGATCACGATGAACTAGATGCATAGGGTAAAACTTTTGATGAAGTTTCAATCGGTTGTAGTCCCAAGCCCCAATATCATCGCGTAGCCTATACCATGTCAATGTATTTTCCTTCAAAGATAAAGGAAAGACCTTCTTCTTGACTTCATCTCTGGGTAAATTGCAAGCTTAAATAATCCATAAATTTCATTCACATATATAAGGTGCAAGTCGGGATGTTTCGTTCCATCTCCTGCATAAGGATTAGCTAGCAGTTTCTCTATCATACCCGAAGGAATTTCATAATACACATTTTCAGTAGGTGCAGTAGGTTGAGGAGTAACTCTTTGTCATTCTGGTGGAGTTGAAGATACCCCGAACAAGCCCCTCAAAGGATTATTTTCTATAGTGACAAGTGACAATAAATTTCAGCACACAATATAAATTTTTCCTTACCAAATTCCACTCACCAAAGGCGCTTCACTCCCCGGCAACGGCGCAAGAAAAGAGTATTGATGACCCACAAGTATAGGCGATCTATCGTTGTCCTTTCGATAAGTAACAGTGTCGAACCCAACGAGGAGCAGAGGGAAATGACAAACGATTTTCAGTAAGGTATTTTCTGCAAGCACTGAAATTATCGGTAACAGGTAGTTTAATGATAAGATAATTCGTAACGGGTAACAAGTAAAAATTGTAACAAAGGTGCAGCAAGGTGGCCCAATCCTTTTTATAGCAAAGGATAAGCCTGGAAGAACTCTTATATAAAGCAAAGCGCTCCCGAGGACACATGGGAATTACTGTGAAGTTAGTTTTCATCATGCTCATATGATTCGCGTTCGCTACTTTGATAATTTGATATGTGGGTGGACCGGTGCTTGGGTGCTGTCCTTACTTGCACAAGCCTCCCACTTATGATTAACCCCTCTCGCAAGCATCCACAACTACGAAAGAAGAATTAAGATAAATCTAACCATACATTAAACATATGGATCCAAATCAGCCCTTACGAAGCAACGCATAAACTAGGGTTTAAGCTTCTGTCGCTCTAGCAACCCATCATATACTTATTACTTACCAGTGCCTTCCCCTAGGCCCAAATCATGGTGAAGTGTCATGTAGTCAACGTTCACATAACACCACTAGAAGAAAGACAATATACATCTCATCAAAATATCGAACGAGTACCAAATTCACATGATTACTTATAACAAGACTTCTCCCATGTCCTCAGGAAAAAAATTAACTACTCACAAAGCATGTTCATGTTCATAATCAGAGGAGTAATAAATTTCATTAAGGATCTGAACATATGATCTTCCACCAAGTAAACCAACTAGCATCAACTATAAGGAGTAATCAACACTACTAGCAACCTACAGGTACCAATCTGAGGTTTTGAGGCAAACATTGAATACGAGAGATGAACTAGGGTTTGAGAGGAGATCATTAGTGATGACGATGGCTTCGATTGCCCCCACCCGGAGGGAAGTTTCCCTGGCAGAATCGCTTTGCAGGAGCTCTAGATTGCGCCTACCCAGGTTCCGCCTTGAGATGGCGGCGCTTCGTCCCGAAAGCTTTCTTCTGATTTTTTTTATAGGTCAAAACCCTCCATATAGCAAAAGAGGGGCACCAGACGATGGCCTGGGGGGCCACAAGTCCTGGGGGCTGCTACGTCTTGAGCTTGCGTTGGTTTTCCCCGAAGAGGAGAGGATGATGCAGCACAGTAGCGTAAGTATTTCCCTTAGTTTTTTAGAACCAAGGTATCAATCCAGTAGGGGTTGTCAATCCCTTCACGGTCACTTACGAGAGTGAGATCTGATAGAGATAATATTTTTGGTATTTTTGGTATGAAGATGCAAAGTAAAAAGTAAAAGCAAAGCAAGTAAATAAAGTGATGGAGATTGATATGATGAGAATAGACCCGGGGGCCATAGGTTTCACTAGTGGCTTCTCCCAAGAGCATAGATATTCTACGGTGGGTGAACAAATTACTGTTGAGCAATTGATAGAATTGAGCATAGTTATGATGTTATCTAGGTATGATCATGTATATAGGCATCACGTCCGAGACAAGTAGACCGGAACGATTCTGCATCTACTACTATTACTCCACTCATCGACCGCTATCCAGCATGCATCTAGAGTATTAAGTTAAAACAGAGTAACGCCTTAAGCAAGATGACATGATGTAGAGGAATAAATTCATGCAATATGATAAATACCCCATCTTGTTATCCTTGATGGCAACAATACAATACATGCCTTGCAACCCTTTCTGTCACTAGGTAAGGACACCGCAAGATTGAACCCAAAGCTAAGCACTTCTCCCATTGCAAGAACTACCAATCTAGTTGGCCAAACCAAACGGATAATTCGAAGAGACTTGCAAAGATAACTCAATCATACATAAAAGAATTCAGAGAAGATTCAAATATTATCCATAGATAAGCTGGATCATAAACCCACAATTCATCGGTCTCAACAAACACACTGCAAAAAGAAGATTACATCGAATAGATCTCCACGAGAGGGGGAGAACATTGTATTGAGATCCAAAAAGAGAGAAGAAGCCATCTAGCTACTAGCTATGGACCCGAAGGTCTGAAGCAAACTACTCACACTTCATCGGAGGGGCTATGGTGTTGATGTAGAAGCCCTCCGTGGTGGATGCCCCCTCCGGCGAAGCTCCAGAACAGGCCCCAAGATGGGATCTCGTGGATACAGGAAGGTACGGTGGTGGAATTAGGTTTTTGGCTCTCCTTCTGATCGTTTGGGGATACTTAGGTATATATAGGAGGAAGGAGTACGTCGGTGGAGCGTCAGGGGGGCCACGAGGTAGGGGGCGTGCCCAGGGGGCGCCCTCCACCCTCGTGACCGCCTCTGGCACTTCTTGGAGTAGGGACCAAGTCTCCTGGATCACGTTTGGTGAGAAGATCGCGTTCCCGAAGGTTTCATTTCGTTTGGACTCCGTTTGATATTCCGTTTCTTCGAAACACTGAAATAGGCAAAAAAAACAACAATTCTGGGTTGGGCCTCCGGTTAATAGGTTAGTCCCAAAAGTAATATAAAAGTGGAAAATAAAGCTCAATATAGTCCAAGACAGGTGATAAAGTAGCATGGAGCAATCAAAAATTAAAGATACGTTGGAGACGTATCAGGCATCCCCAAGCTTAATTCCTGCTCGTCCTCGAGTAGGTAAATGATAAAAAGAGAATTTTTGATGCGGAGTGATACTTTGGCATAATTTCAATATAAATCTTCTTACTTGTGATATGAATATTCAGATCCGAAAGATTTAAGACAAATTTTCATATTGACATAAAAATAATAATACTTCAAGCATACTAACTAAGCAATTATGTCATCTCAAAATAACATGGCCAAAGAAAGTTCATCCCTACAAAATCATATGGTTAGGCTATGCTTCATTTTCGTCACACAAAGATGTTCCCAACTTCTATACCCCCTATGACAAGCCAAGTAATTGTTTCATACTCAAATAATCTCAAACTCTTTCAACCTTTACGCAATACATGAGCGCGAGCCATGGGTATAGCACTATGGGTGGAATAGAAATATGATGATGGGATTGTGTGGAGAAGACAAAAAAGGAAAGTCTCATATCGACGAGGATAATCAACGGGCTATGGAGATGCCCATCAATTGATGTCAACATGAGGAGTAGGGATTGCCATGCAACGGATGCACTAGAGCTATAAGTATATGAAAGCTCTACAAAAGAAACTAAGTGGGTGTGCATCCAACTTGCTTGCTCACGAAGACCTAGGGCACTTTGAGGAAGCCCATCATTGGAATATACAAGCCAAGTTCTATAATGAAAATTCCCACTAATATATGAAAGTGACAAAATGAGAGACTCTCTATTATGAATATCTTAGTGCTACTTTGAAGCACAATATATGAGACTCACTACATGAAGAACAAGGTGCTACTTTGAAGCACAATATATGAGATTCACTACATGAAGAACAAGGTGCTACTTTGAAGCACAAGTGTGGTAAAAGGATAGTAGCATTGTCCCTTCTCTCTTTTCTCTCATTTTTTTATTTGGGCCTTTTCTCTCTCCTTTTTATGGCCTCTTTTTTTTTCGTCCGAGTCTCATCCCGATTTATGGGGAATCATAGTCTCCATCATCCTTTCCTCACTTGGGACAATGCGCTAATAATGATGATCATCACAATTTTATTTCTCTTACAACTCAACAATTACAACTCGAAACTTAGAACAAAATATGACTCTATATGAATGCCTCCGGCGGTGTACCGGATGGTGCAATGAATCAAGAGTGACATGTATGTAAAATAATGCATGGTGGCTTTGCCACAAATACGATGTCAACTACGTGATCATGCAATGGCAATATGACAAAAGTAATGTATGCCATAATAATGATGATGGAAGTTGCATGGCAATATATCTCGGAATGGCTATGGAAATGCCATGATAGGTAGGTATGGTGGATGTTTTGAGGAAGATATAAGGAGGTTTATGTGTGAAAAAGCGTATCATATCACAGGGTTTGGATGCACCGACGAAGTTTGCACCAACTCTCAAGGTCAGAAAGGGCAATGCACGGTACCGGAGAGGCTAGCAAGTGCGGAAAGATAAAAGTGCGTATAATCCATGGCTCAACATTAGTCAAAAGAACTCATATACTTATTGCAAAAATTTAGAAGCCATCAAAAATCAAGTACTACGCTCAATGCTCCTAGGGGGATAGAATGGTAGGAAAAGACCATCGCTCGTCCCCGACCGCCACTCATAAGGATGCACAAGCCAGGTACACTTCATGTTTCAAATTTGTTACACAACTTTACCCATACGTGCATGCTACGGGACTTGCAAACTTCAACACAAGTATTTCTCAAATTCACAATTATCAACTAGCACGACTTTGATATTATTACCTCCATATCTCAAAACAATTATTAAGCACTAAATTTATCTTAGTATTCAATTCACTCAAAAGAAAGTTTCACATATATCGAACACCAAGTATATTAACATTAAGCAAATTACCATGCTATTAACGACTCTCAAAATAATCTAAGTGAAGCATGAGAGATCAAGTTTCTTTAAAACAAATCCACCACCGTGCTCTAAAAGATCTAAGTGAAGTACTAGAGCAAAAATTATCACGCTCAAAAGATATAAGTGAAGCACTATGAGCAAAAACTATCAAGCTCAAAAGATATAAGTGAAACACATAGAGTATTCTAACAAATTCCAAATCATGTATGGCTCTCTCAAAAGGTGTGTACATCAAGGATGATTGTGGTAAACTAACAAGCAAAGACTCAAATAATAGAAGACGCTCCCAGCATAACACATATCATGTTGGTGAATAAAAATATAGCTCCAAGTAAATTACCGATGGAAGTAGACGAAAGAGGGGATGCCTTCCGGGGCATCCCCAAGCTTTGACTTTTTGGTGTCCTTGGATATCTTGGGGGTTCCATGGGCATACCCAAGCTTAGGCTCTTGCCACTCCTTGTTCCATAATCCGTCAAAAGAATTCACCCAAAACTTGAAAACTCCACAACACAAAACTCAACAGAAATCTCGTGAGCTCCGTTAGAGAAAGAGAACAAAAGACTTCTTTAATGTACTTTAATGAACTCATTCTTTATTTATATTGGTTTTAAACCTACTGTATTCCAACTTCTCTATGGAATATAAACTATTTTACTAACCATAGATAAATCAAAATAAGCAAACAACACACGCAAAACAGAATCCGTCAAAAACAGAACAGTCTGTAGTAATTTGTAACTAACGCAAACTTATGGAACCCAAAATTTCTACCAAAATTAGACGACCTGGAAAATTTGTTTATTGATCAGCAGCAATTGGAATCATTATTTTATCACGTTCTGGTGATTTTTAACAATTCGGGTTCTGAGCGCAAAGATTCTGGAAATTACAGCAAAATCAAATGACTATCTCCCAAGAAGATCTAATAGGTTTAACTCGGCACAAACACTAATTAAAAGATAAAACCACATCTAAACAGAGGCTAGATGGATTATTTAATCCTAAACAGAAGCAAAAACAAAAAACTAAAAATAAAATTGGGTTGCCTCCCAACAAGCGCTATCGTTTTACGCCCCTAGATAGGCATAAAAGCAAGGATAGATCTAGGTATTGCCATCTTTGGTAGGCAATCCATAAGTGGCTCTCATGATAGATTCATATGGTAATTTTATTTTCTTTCTAGGAAAGTGTTACATGCCCTTCTTTAAAGGGAATTGGAATCTAATATTTCCTTCCTTCATATCAATAATTGCACCAATCATTCTAAGGAAAGGTCTACCAAGAATAATAGGACATGAAGGATTGCAATCTATATCAAGAATGATAAAATCTACGGGCACAAAATTCCTATTTGCAACAATAAGAACATCATTAATTCTTCCTATAGGATTTTTAATAGTGGAATCCGCAAGATGCAAGTTTAGAGAGCAATCATCAAAATCACGGAAATCTAGCAAATCACATAAAGTTTTGGGAATAGTAGAGACACTAGGACCCAAATCACACAAAGCATGAAACTCATAATTTTTAATTTTAATTTTGATAGTAGGTTCCCACTCATCATGGAGTTTCCTAGGGATAGAAACTTTCAACTCAAGCTTTTCTTCATAAGATTGCATCAAGGCATCAACAATGTGTTCGGTAAAAGCCTTATTTTGACTATAAGCATGAGGAGAATTTAGCACTGATTGCAAGCAGGAAATACAATCAATTAAAGAGCAATTTTCATAATTAAATTCCTTGAGATCCAAATTAGTGGGTTTAGCAATGTCTTGATTTTTATTTCTTTCAATCCCACTTTTATCAATTTCATCATCAAGATCTAAAAACTCAGAATTCTTAGAACGCCTTCTAGGTAAAGGAAGATCATAATCAGTTTCATCAAGATTCATATTGCAAATCAAAGATTTAATAGAGGACACATCTATAACTTTCATATCTTCATCTTGATTTTCATAGTAATTAGAAGAACACGCTTTAATAAAGGCATCTTTGGAAGCACGCATCCTAGCGGTTCTTTCTTTGCACTCATCAATGGAAATTCTCATAGCTTTGAGAGACTCATTGATATCATGCTTAGGAGGAATGGATCTAAGCTTTAAAGAATCAATCTCGAGAGAAATTCTATCAACGTTCCTAGCCAAATCATCAACTTTAAGCAATTTCTCTTCAAGCAAAGCTTTAAAATTCTTTTGTGAATTCATAAACTCTTTAACACTACTCTCAAATTCAGAGGGCATCTTATTAAAATTTCCATAAGAGTTGTTGTAGGAATTTCCATAATTATTAGAAGGATTACTAGGATAAGGCCTAGGATTAAAATTCCATCTATAAGCATTGTTACCAAAATTATTCCTACCAACAAAATTCACATCCACAGATTCATTATTATTCTCAATCAAGGTAGACAAAGGCATATCATTAGGATAAGAAGAAACACTCTTAGTAAATAATTTCATAAGTTCATCCATCTTTCCACTCAAAACATTGATTTCTTCTATAGCATGCACTTTTTTATTAGTAGATCTTTCAGTATGCCATTGAGAATAATTAACCATAATATTATCTAGGAGTTTAGTAGCATCTCCTAAAGTGATTTCCATGAAAGTGCCTCCCGCGGCCGAATCTAAAAGATTTCTAGAAGCAAAATTCAATCCAGCATAATTTTTTTGTATAATCATCCACAAGTTCAAACCATGAGTAGGACAATTACGTATCATTAATTTCATTCTCTCCCAAGCTTGTGCAACATGTTCATGATCGAGTTGCTTAAAATTCATCATATCGTTCCTAAGAGAGATAATCTTAGCGGGAGGAAAATATTTAGAGATAAAAGCATCTTTGCACTTGTTCCAAGAATCAATACTATTTTAGGCAAAGATGAAAACCACGCTTTGTCACGATCTCTAAGCGAAAAAGGAAATAGATTCAATTTAACGACATCATTATCGACATCTTTTTTCTTTTGCATATCACATAAATCAACGAAGCTATTCAGATGAGTAGCGGCGTCTTCACTTGGAAGGCCGGCGAATTGATCTTTCGTAACAAGATTCAACAAAGCAGTATTGATTTCACAAGATTCAGTATTGGCAAGAGGAGCAATCGGAGTGCTAAGGAAATCATTATTATTGGTATTGGTGAAGTCACACAATTTGGTAGCATCTTGAGCCATTGCGACGAACAAGCAAACTAACACACGGGCAAACAAAAGGCAAAGGAAAAAGGAGGAGGAGATTGGGAAAGAGAGGGCAAATAAAACGGCAAGGGTGAAGTGGGGGAGAGGAAAACGAGAGGCAAATGGCAAATAATGTACTGCGAGAGATAGGGATTGTGATGGGTACTTGGTATGTTGAATTTTATGAGACCTCCCAAGAACGGCGCCGTAAATCCTTCTTGCTATGTCTTGAGCTTGCGTTGGTTTTCCCCGAAGAGGAGAGGATGATGCAGCACAGTAGCGTAAGAATTTCCCTCAGTTTTTGAGAACCAAGGTATCAATCCAGTAGGAGGCCACGCGCAAGTCCCTCGCACCTGCACAAAACGATAGCTACTCGCAACCAACGCGATTAGGGGTTGTCAATGCCTTCACGGTCATTTACGAGAGTGAGATCTGATAGTGATAATATTTTTGGTATTTTTGGTATAAAGATGCAAAGTAAAAAGTAAAAGCAAAGCAAGTAAATAAAGTGATGGAGATTGATATGATGAGAATAGACCCGGGAGCCATAGGTTTCACTAGTGGCTTCTCTCAAGAGCATAGATATTCTACGGTGGGTGAACAAATTACTGTTGAGCAATTGATAGAATTGATCATAGTTATGATGTTATGTAGGTACGATCATGTATATAGGCATCACGTCCGAGACAAGTAGACCGAAACGATTCTGCATCTACTACTATTACTCCACTTATCGACCATTATCCAGCATGCATCTAGAGTATTAAGTTAAAAACAGAGTAACGCCTTAAGCAAGATGACATGATGTAGAGGAATAAATTCATGCAATATGATAAATACCCCATCTTGTTATCCTCGATGGCAACAATACAATACGTGCCTCGCAACCCTTTCTATCACCAGGTAAGGACACCGCAAGATTGAACCCAAAGCTAAGCACTTCTCCCATTGCAAGAACTACCAATCTAGTTGGCCAAACCAAACGGATAATTCGAAGAGACTTGCAAAGATAACTCAACCATACATAAAAGAATTCAGAGAAGATTCAAATATTATCCATAGATAAGCTGGATCATAAACCCACAATTCATCGGTCTCAACAAACACACTGCAAAAAGAAGATTACATCGAATAGATC
Organism: Aegilops bicornis; assembly: GCA_021605145.1. Taxonomy (NCBI): domain Eukaryota; kingdom Viridiplantae; phylum Streptophyta; class Magnoliopsida; order Poales; family Poaceae; genus Aegilops; species Aegilops bicornis. Next base: position 672,385,705 of record CM038670.1, read on the forward strand.
TCCATGAGAGAGGGGGAGAACATTGTATTGAGATCCAAAAAAAAGAAGAAGCCATCTAGCTACTAGCTATGGACCCGAAGGTCTGAAGTAAACTACTCACACTTCATCGGAGGGGCTATGGTGTTGATGTAGAAGCCCTCCGTGGTGGATGCCCCTCCGTGAAGCTCTGCAGGCCCCAAGATGGGATCTCGTGGATACAGGAAGGTACGGTGGTGGAATTAGGTTTTTGGCTCTCCTTCTGATCGTTTGGGGATACTTAGGTATATATAGGAGGAAGGAGTACGTCGGTGGAGCGTCAGGGGGGCCACGAGGTAGGGGGCGTGCCCAGGGGGCACCCTCCACCCTCGTGACCGCCTCTGGCACTTCTTGGAGTAGGGACCAAGTCTCCTGGATCATGTTCGGTGAGAAGATCACGTTCCCGAAGGTTTCATTCCGTTTGGACTCCGTTTGATATTCCGTTTCTTCGAAACACTGAAATAGGCAAAAAACAACAATTCTGGGCTGGGCCTCCGGTTAATAGGTTAGTCCCAAAGTAATATAAAAGTGGAAAATAAAGCCCAATATAGTCCAAAACAGTAGATAAAGTAGCATGGAGCAATCAAAAATTATAGATACGTTGGAGACGTATCAGGGGCGCCCCCCCCCCCGGGCTTCTGACCACCTGGTGGGTCCCCTTCTATAGTTTCTTCGCCCATTATTTTTTATATATTCCAAAAAAAAGCTTCGTAAAGTTTGAGTACATTTGGAGTTGTGCAGAATAGGTATCTCAGATTTGCTCCTTTCCGGTCCAGAATTCCAGCTGCCGGCATTCTCCCTCTTCATGTAAATATTGGAAAATAAGAGAGAAAAGGCATAAGTATTTTACCATAATGTGAAATAACAGTCCATAATACAATAAATATCAACATAAAAACATGATGCAAAATGGACGTATCAAGTCTCATCCCGACTTGTGGGTGAATCATAGTCTCCATCATCCTTTCCTCACTAGGACAATGCTCTAATAATGCATATGATCATCACAGTTCTTTTTACTTACAACTCAATACTAGAACAAAAATATGACCCTATATGAATGCCTCCGACGGTGTACCGAGAAGTGCAATGATCTAGCGTGACATTATAAAAAATATGAATAGTGATGGAGCCACAAACACTATGCCAACCATATGATCTTGCAAGGAAATATGACAATGATGGTATGTTAATCATAATAAAACGGAATGGTACAAGCTGCATGGAAACATATTTCGGAATGGCTATGGAAATGTCATAATAGGTTGGTATGGTGGCTGTTTTGAGGAAGATATAAGGAGGCTTACGTGTGATAGAGCGTATCATATCACGGGGTTTGGATACACCAGCGATGTTTGCGCCACAACTCAAGGTGAGAAGGGGTAATGCACAGTACCAAAGAGGATAGCAAAATGCGGATAGGTGAGAGTGCGTATAATCCATGGACTCAACATTAGTCATAAAGAACTCACGTATATACTTATTGCCAAAGTTTATTAGCCCTCGAAGCAAAGTACTACTATGCATGCTCCTAGGGGGTAGGTCGGTAGGAGTTAACCACACCGCACCCCCGACCTTCACGCAAAGGAAGACAATCAATAATAAATCATGCTCCAATTTCATCGCATAATGAGGGACCATATGTGCATGCTTCGGGAATCACAAACCTTAACACAAATATTATTACTAAACCACAAATACTAACTAGCATGACTCTAATATCACAATCTTTATATCTCAAAACAATTGCAAGGAATCAAACTTTTCATATATATTAAATGATCTTCATGAAAGCTTTTATTATCTCCCTCTTGAATACCCATCATATTAGGACTAAATTCATAACCCAAGAAAATTGCCATACTATTTATAAGACTCCCAAAATAATATAACTGAAGCATGAGATTTCATCAATTTCTTTAAAATAGAACCACCGTGCTCTAAAAGATATAAGTGAAGCACTAGAGCAACTTCCTAGGTCAAAAGATATAAGTGAAGCTCAAAGAATATTCAAGTAAATTCACGAATAATGTGTGTCCCTCTCAAAAAGGTGTGTCCGGCAAGGATGATTGTGGTAAACTAAAAATCAAATAAAGAAAAGACTCATATAATACACGACGCTCCAAGCAAAACTCATATCATGTAGTGAATAAAAATATAGCCCCAAGTAATTTACCGATGGATTGTAGACAAAAGAAGGGATGCCATCCGGGGCATCCCAAAGCTTAGACGCTTGGTTCTCTTTGAATATTACCTTGGGGTGCCTTGGGCATCCCCAAGCTTAGGCTCTTGCCAGTCCTTATTCCTTAGTCCATCGAAACTTCACCCAAAACTTGAAAACTTCACAACACAAAACTCAACAGAAAACTCATGAGATCCATTAGTATAATGAAACAAATCACCACTTTAAGTACTGTTGTAAACTCATTCCAATTTCATATTAGCATTATATCTACTGTATTCCAACTTTACCATGGTTCGTACCCCCTAGATTCATCAAAACAAGAGAAAAACTCAATGAAAACAGAATCTGTCAAAAGTAGAACAGTCTATAATAACCGAAACATTGCTCATACTTCTGTAACTCTTAATATTCTGAAAAAATAGGAAGTCTTGGGAAATTTTTGTATCAATCTTGTGTAAAAAATCAGATCAAAAACATGTTTATGTGAATTTACAAAATTCCAGAACTGGGCGCAAAAGTTTCTATTTTTTCATAGAATCAAACCAACTATGTTCCAAATCATCCCAAAGGTCTTACATGGGAAAAACACTAATTAAAACATAAAAGAACTCAATCGTAGCAGTAGCATAATTGTGTAATTGTAAAAAACAGAACAAAAACAAAAATAACATTGGGTTGCCTCCCAACAAGCGCTATTGTTTTACGCCCTTAGCTAGGCGTATTGCATAGATCTAGGTATTGTCATCTTTGGTATTCAATTCCTTCCTAATAAAATCCTCAAAATAAAACTTAGTAGATTTCTTTTCTCATGTTCTTCTTTGCTAGCAGGAGAGATTAATTTATGGAAAGGACTTTCCTTAGTAATTTTTACTTTCCTTAGTAATTTTTACATTCACCACTTTCATCACCATAAACATCTTCATATAAAAAATGTATCTCATCTTTAATTGGTTCCCTAGACATATCTTCAATCCACTCCTTATTAAAACCTTCGTCAATTCCCTTAGTGATCCAATCAAATTTATCATAAGCATAAGGGACACTTTTTTCTAGATTATTACTAAAAGCAAAGAAATCCTTAGATTCCAAACTACGTATTACTTCTTATATCATGGATAATTTCTTCTATTGGGGAATGCTCAAAATTTATATTATAGTAAGAGAAGATTTCTCTAGCTTCTCAAATTATGTAACCAAATTCACGCATAAGGATGACAGTAGCAATTTTCTTAGACTTAGTATAGTGTATGTTGGGGAGTTAAATAAAACATTTTCAGAAAGCGGATGAATATGTAAAAATTCTCTCTCTAATTTAATCACAAGCACAGAAATAGCATCCGCATAGCAATTTGTATTATGAAGAATGGATCCCCTATCTATATGCATGACTCCCATGCAATCAAAGAATTCCTGAATAATATTCTTTCCAACAATGTTCCCATCACCCACATGATAGGTCTTTGTTTTAAGATGACCGGGAGTTTCAGTTTCAGGAGGATCATGATTAAGAACACAAGATTCAAATTCTTCCTTATGATATTCACTAGTATTTTGAATGATAAGCTTTTCAGATCCAGACATGATGACAACGCAAGAAATCTAACACACACGCAAACAAGAAGCAAACGAAAAAGGCAAACGGAAAGAAGGCAAATAAAAGGCAAATATTTTTGTATTTTTCTAAAAACATTTTAGAAGTGGGGAAGAGGAAAACGAGAGGAAAATGGCAAGTAAAGTAAACGCAAGAGATGAGAGTTTATGATAGGTACTTGGTAGGATTGATGTAGATCCTCCCCAGCAACGGCGCCAGAAAGTCTTCCTGCTACTTCTTGAGCTTGCGTTGGTTTTTCCTTTGAACAGGAAAGGGTGATGCAGCAAAGTAGAGTAAAGTATTTCCCTAAGTTAAGAACCAAGGTATCAATCCAGTAGGAGGAACACACAAGTCTCCAATGATAGCACCTACACAAACAAACAAATACTTGCACACAACGTGATAAAAGGGTTGTCAATCCCTTGACGGTTACTTGCAAGGATGAGATCTGATAGTGATATATATAAAAGATAAGTAAAATTGCATAATAAGATAAATGTAAATAAATTGCAGCAAGGTATTTTTGTGTTTTTGGTTTTGTAGATCTGAAAATAATATGATAAAAGATAGACACGGGGGCCATAGTTTTCACTAGAGGTTTCTCTCTTGAAAGAAAGCATACAGTGGGTAACCAAATTACTGTTGAGCAATTGATAGAAAAGCGAATAATTATGAAGACATATAAGGCAATGATCATGTATATAGGCATCACGTCCGAGACAAGTAAACCGACTCCTGCCTACATCTCCTACTATTACTCCACACATTGACCGCTATCCAGCATGAATCTAGTGTATTAAGTTAACAAGAATGGAGTAACACCTTAAGCAAGATGACATGATATAGAGGGAAAGATCCAATCAATATGAATAAACCCCATATTTTTATCCTTAATGGCAAACAATAAAAATATGTGTCATGTCCCCTTTTGTCACTGGGACTGAGCACCGCAAGATTGAACCGATTACAAAGCACCTCTCCCATTGCAAGAAAAATCAATCTAGCTGGCCAAACCAAATCAATAGATCGGAGAGAAATACAAAGCTATATAAATCATGCATAAAAGAGTTCAGAGAAGGCTCAAATAATATTCATAGATAATCTGAACATAAGCCGACAATTCATCGGATCTCAACAAATGCGCCACAAAATAGATCTCCAAGAACATCGAGGAGAATATTGTATTGAGAACAAACAGAGAGAAGAAGCTTTCCGTAGGTCTGTGGTAAACTAATCACACATCATCGGCGGAGTACCAGAAAAGGCCGAAAGATGGGATCTCATGAGAACATAAGCTTACGGTGGCGGATTTTTGGTGTGCCCTCTGGTCTTTATATTGGGAATATTTTGGGAATATTTTGGGAATATTGTATTGGGAATATTTTGGTATTTATAGAAGAAATTTTAGGGTTGGAAGTGCCACGAGGGGCCCACAAGCTTGGGGGTGCACCCTCCGATCTTGTGGCCATCTCGCGGCCCTTCTGGCCTCCTCCCAAATCTTCCTGAGTGTCTTATTGTCCAAGAAAAATCATCAAAAAGTTTTTCGTTTCATTTGGACTCCGTTTGGTATTGATTTTTTGTAAATGTAAATACAAGGACAAAACAGCAACTGGCACTGGGCACTAGGCACTCGAATATCGTCATAACTATGTGTTCTTCTATCAGTTGCCCAACCGTAATTTGTTCACCCACCATATGTTATGTGCTCGAGAGAGAAGCCTCTAGTGAAAACTATTGCCCCCGGGTCTACTTCTATCATATATAAAAACACAAAATACCTTGTTGCACTTTTATTTATTTTACTTTGTTTTGCAATTTATCTTATTACTTACCTCTACGAGACTTGATCCTTGCAAATAACTCCGAGGGGATTGACACCCCCTTGCAGTGGTGGAGACAAGGGGGGCGAGTAGGGGCCTGCCCCCTCCCCCCTATCGATGGAGATTTCTTTTATGAGACAGTAGTAATTAGCGAGAATATTAGTTTTTTTATAAACTAGTGAGAATATTAGGTGATTAGGCGTATTGCTCCCCTATTCAAACATAAAATCAAGAAAGGAATAGAGAAGGCCCATAAGGTAGTGTTTTATATAAGTAAGCCCACATCTAGCTAAAAAAGCCCACTCTCGGCCTCATCGGCAAATTAGGAATTGACGTTTCCTTAAAAAAGCTAGGTCTTCCAGTTAAACACCGCCATCTGTGATTGATGCTTGATTGTATTAGGATATTAGATCTGCACAATTAGCAACTAAACAAATGATCAAGAAAATTGGCTCCGCCGTACATCCTCGTTACTTTCTGCACTTCCTGCAAATTTCAGCGATCAATTCCAGATTAGATCATAGACGACGTCGGTGCAATCATGAGGTCGTTAATTCTCCGGCCAACTAGCCAAGGTTAGCACAACTAACAACTGCCTACTTATCTCGATCAGTTCTCACCTTATACCTATCAAATTTGTACATCAAATTTCAGTTCTTTTGATTATGTGACTTGTGATGTCATTTTTAATATTTATATTTATCAATAGAAAAGGGTCGCCAAAAACCAGAAATATTATTTCAACTTAATTGTCAAGAACATGTTTTCAAAGTAAAATGAGAGACGACTTCCTTGAGCATTGCATGAAAATTTTCTTTGAAAGGGATTCAGAACTCAATTCTCTTCTAATGAAATTGTTAATGTACTTTATTTTATTGAAAATCATGGATATTATATAACTAATTCAAATGTAACTAGCACGTGCCTATACTCTATAGCACTGAAGTGGTATTTTTCCAACTTTGCTTGCCCCCCTATGTCTAAATCTTGGCTCCGCCCTTGTCCCTTGTTTGCGTTGGGTGCAAGTATTTGATTTTGTGTGTGCAGGTGCTGGCAACGAGGTTATGTGTGGTTCTCCTAGAGGATTGATAAGCTTGGTTCTTAACTAAGGGAAATACTTATCTCTACTATACTGCTTCATTCTCTCCTCTTCAAGGAAATCCCAATGCAGCTCACAAGTAGCACACGTCGACATCAGCACCCTTGCCGCCGGGACTCCGCCTGGTAACCTCCTTTTGGGAGGTGGTGGCGTGTTCGCACCAGCGAAGAGGTGGTGATGCGACCATAGCCTCGGGAGGGCGGATAGCAGCAATTCTTTGAGGATGCCATTATTGCCTGTTGATGTCTATGCAACTTCTTGTAGACTCGTGGGCCTCCAAGCGCGGAGTTTTGTAGGACAGTAGCAAATTTCCCTCAAGTGGATGACCTAAGGTTTATCAATCCGTGGGAGGCGTAGGATGAAGATGGTCTCTCTCAAACAACCCTGCAACCAAATAACAAAGAGCCTCTTGTGTCCCCAACATACCCTATACAATGGTAAATTGTATAGGTGCACTAGTTCGGCGAAGAGATGGTGATACAAGTGTAATATGGATGGTAGATACATGTTTTTGTAATCTGAAATTTTAAAAACAGCAAGGTGGCAAGTGGCAAAAGTGAGCCAAAACGGTATTACAATGCTTCGAAACAAGGCCTAGGGTTCATACTTTCACTAGTGCAAGTTATCTTAACAATGATAACATAATTAGATCATATAACAATCCCTCAACGTGCAACAAAGAGTCACTCGAAAGTCACTAATAGCGGAGAACAAACGAAGATATTATTGTAGGGTACGAAACCACCTCAAAGTTATCCTTTCTGATTGATCTATTGGGCTATTCTTATAAGTGTCACAAACAGTCCTAGAGTTCATTCTAAAAGATATACATCAACCAGAACCCTAATGTCACCTATATACTCCAATGTCACCACAAGTATCCGCAGGTTTGATTATACGATGTGCATCACATAATCTCAGACTCATCTATTCAAACCAACACAAATAACTTCAAAGAGTGCCACAAAGTTTCTACCGGAGAGTCAAGACGAAAACGTGTGCCAACCTCTATGCATAAGCTCACAAGGTCACATAACCCGCAAGTTGATCACCAAAACATAAATCAAGTGGATCACGTGAATATCCCATTGTCACCACAGATAAGCACATGCAAGACATACATCAAGTGTTCTCAAATACTTAAAGACTCAATCCAATAAGATAACTCAAAAGGGAAAACTCAATCCATAATAGCAAAGCTCGCGGTACATCAAGATCGTGTCAAATCAAGAACACGAGAGAGAGAGAGAGAGAGAGATCAAACACATAGCTACTGGTACATACCCTCAGCCCCGAGGGTGAACTACTCCCTCCTCATCATGGAGAGCGTCGAGATGATGAAGATGGCCACCGGTGATGATTTCCCCATCCGGCATGGTGCCAGAACGGGCTCCCGATTGGTTTTTGGTTGCTACAGAGGCTTGCAGCGGCGGAACTCCCGATCTAGGTTTCTTTTCGGCGGTTTCTGTATTTATAGGAATTTTTGGCATCGGTTTCACGTCAGGGGGTCCACGAGGAGCCCACAAGGTCAGAGGGCGTGCCCTCCACCCTTGTGGAGTCGTGGCTCTTCTCGCCCAACTCTTTTGCTTCAGGGGCTTCTTCTGGTCCATAAGAAATCACCGTAAATTTTCAGCTCATTTGGACTCCGTTTGATATTCCTTTTCTGCAAAACTCAAAAACAAGGAAAAGACAGAAATTGGCACTGGCACTGGGCTCTAGGTTAATAGGTTAGTCCCAGAAATCATATAAAATAGCATATAAATGCATATAAAACAACCAAGAAGATAATATAATAGCATGGAAGAATCAAAAATTATAGATACGTTGGAGACGTATCACCTGTGAGATCCTCTCCCACAATAGCTGGGGCGACACTGATGCAGCGCGGCTCGAGGAGGTGGCCACGTTGGATAAGTTCACTGGCGGAGCCCACGATGAAGCGTTGATGCAGCCATAGGAGCGACACACCCTACAACCGCATGATTGGGAAAAGCGTGATAGCTACGTGGTGTTCCTCTGCTTCGTCGTGCTACAAAGTCGCTGGCAGTCTATGCTTGTTGTGGTCCGCTTATACTCGCAATTCATCCACCTCGCTCCCGGCGTTATCCTGCTACCCGGGTCCCCTCCGAGCTCGCCATCGCCATCCCCAAGGTGAGTTGTGTCTTACTCTCCTTCCTCCCCTTTCAGATTGATGCCCACAGGCATCTTGCGTGTCGAATCCATGGTCGGGGTTTCAGGAGCTAGGCAGTGGCAACCACGACCGCGACCTCCCTATCCTCTAATTTTTTACTTGAATGAGGTGATGGAAAATCTTTTGTATGTACCATGTGTGTTGCTTTGTACTTAGCTTGGCAATTTTCTGTATTTGATCATGTGGCAAGTTTAGAGAATTGCCCATAGAACCAATTTTTAAAGTTTGCCATGGCAAAAATGTCATGTTTATTTTGGTCAACACACAAGCGACGTTTTACCACTAATGCATTTTTACCAATAAATGTGAACTGAATAATGCATTTTTGCAGCTATACTAATTTGGCCACTAGCATCATATTATTCACTCCCTTCTTGTCCGTTTCGATGTGTTCGATATTATGTGGCAATTCTTATACTTGTTCCCTCATAGTTTACTACTTGCGATGATACTATTCTATCGATCTGGGTTTCTAACTTGGTGGGGCAACTCATTTTTTGTGCTAAACAATTAGGTAGGTTGAATTAGTAGGTGGGGCACCTCCAGGAAATAACATAGTGGCAACTTAAGTGTTTAGACATGGCATTTTTTACATATTCCGAGGAAATTACCTTTATAGACATGGCCATTTAAATTTCATAGTCCATGGTAATTTTAATTTGTACTCCATGGAAAATTAACTCTACAGTCCCACGGTAACTTTACCCCATAGCCATGATATGTATAGTTTACAAAACCATGGCAAATTTATTTCATTGAGCATGGTTAATTTCTATAAGGGATGTGTTGTCAATTTTTTTTCACTCGGTGGCTATCCATTACTTAAATTATCTACAATGTGATTTTCGCCAAGGCAACTCTTTAAGATGTCTTGCTATGGGTAAATCAAGATCGAGTTTGAGATGGCAAACTTTAAGATGTGTTGTTTTCCTTTCATCATTCGCAAAACTTAAGATGTACTTTTTAGAAGATAACTATGTCATATTTAGTTTACAAATTATGCCAAATTTCATTAATTAACCATTGCAAATTTATTTCATGGATCATGGTTAATTTCTATCAGGGATGTATTGTCATGGTTTTTTCACTGGGTGCCTGTTTATACGTCTCCAATGTATCTATAATTTGTTATTGTTCTATGCTGTTATATTATCATTCTTGGATGTTTTACAATCATTTTATAGAAACTTTATATCATTTTTTGGGACTAACCTATTGACATAGTGCTCAGTGCCAGTTGTTCTTTTTTGCTTGTTTTTTATTTCACAGAATATCAGTACCAAACGGAGTCCAAATGACACAAAACATTTTGGAGATTTGTTTTGGACTAGAAGACAACTTGGGGGTCAAGGAAACACCAGCGGGAGGCCCATGGGGCCCACCACCCACCAGGCTGATGGGTGGTGGGGCCAACAGAGACATTCTCCACCGTCACTCAGCTCTATAAGTACTCAGATATTCCAAAAACCATAGGGGATACGGCAAAAAACAATTCCAGCGGCCGCAAGTTCCAGAACCACGAGATCCAATCTAGAGCCCAATTCCGGCACCTTGCCGGAGGGGAACACGATCATGGAGGGGTTCATCATCCTCATTGGTGCCCCTCCAATGATGCGTGAGTAGTTCAGCACAGACCTACGGGTCCGTAGGCAGTAGCTAGATGGCTTCTTCTCTCTTTTTGATTCTCAATACAAAGTTCTCCTCGATGTTCTTGGAGATCTATTTGATGTAATGACTTTTTGCGGTGTGTTTGTTGGGATCCGATGAATTCCGAGTTTATGATCGGATCTATATCCATGAATATTATTTTAGTCTTCTTTGATATCTTATATGCATAATTATTTATAGCCTCATGTTTCTTCTCCGAAACTTTGGTTTGGTTTGGCCAACTAGATTGATTTTTCTTGCAATGGGAAGAGGTGCTTTGTGATGGGTTCGATCTTGCGGTGTCCTCAACTAGTGACAGAAGGGGTAGCAAGGCACACATGTATCATTGCTATTACGGATAAAAAGTTGGGGTCTATTCCTACATGAATAGATCTTGTCTACATCATGTCATCGTTATTGCATTACTCCGTTTCTCCATGAATTTAATACACTAGATGCATGTTGGATAGCGGTCGATGTGTGGAGTAATAGTAGTATATGAAGGCCGGAGTCGGTCTACTAATCTTGGACGTGATGCCTATGTATTTGATCATTGCCTTGGATATCGTCATAATTATTTGCTCTTCTATCAATTGCCCAAAAGTAATTTGTTTACCCACCGTATGCTATTTTCTCAAGAGAAGCCACTAGTGAAATCTACGGCCCCCGAGACTATTTTCTATAATATTGTTTTCAGATCTATTGTTCCAAAAACCCCAAAATAACTTGCTACACTTTTTATTTATTTATTTTATTTTGTGTTTTCATCATATCTATTCATCCAAACTTATACTATTAAGTCTATCTTTTTACCAAGGAGGGATTGACAGCCCCTCTTACGCGTTGGGTTGCAAGAATTTGTTCTTTGTGTGTAGGTTCCGTTTACATAGTGTAGCTTGGTTCTCCTACTGGATTTATAACCTTGGTTTCATAACTGAGGGAAATACTTGCCGTTGATGTACTGCATCATCCCTTCCTCTTTGGGGAAATACCGACGCGGATATAAGCAATCAAAAGGAATTTCTGGCGCTGTTGCCGGGGAAACATCATCAACATCTATCAGGTTCCTAATCACAAATATCATCTCCTTGCAATTTACATTATTTGTCATTTTCCTCTCGTTTTCATCTCCCCCACTTCTAAAACGTTTTTGCGAAAAGCACAAAAATATTTGCCCTTTTATTTGCCTTCTTTTTGTTTGCTTTTTCTCGCCAGATCTGTTTAGTTTGCTTGCTTGCACTTTCGAATCTGTCATCATGAATGACTTTGGTATGGCAAAAACAGAGGATGGCAGAACTCCTAAAATTGGACGTTCTGGTAATCTGGATTGTAAAACTTTTGTCTTGGGACAATGGAACGTTATAGGGAAAGAAACCATCCAAGAATTCTTTAATTGTGTTGGAACTCTGACTTGGGATGATGCTCCTATACTTAAAAGAACTAAAACTTATACGGAAGCAATTTCAGCACTAGTTCTGAAACTTGAGAATAGATTTATCCATACACATCCTACTTTGCAAAGATTGTTCTGTGAATTACCAGTTATAAAAGATCCTACGGCTAAAAAGATAGCCACCCTTTTCTTGCAGAATGAATTTGAGCATATAGTACGGGAATCTAGGGAGATCTCTGAATTTTATGGTATGAACCATGAAAAACCGATTATAGATGAGATCCTTTATAATAGTGATTATGTTTTGAGAAATTTTCTTGGTAATAATCAAATCTTTGATGAGAATCTTAAAAAGAAAATCCCTGTTTTGGATATGATCCAACAAGTTTTCAATGATGTTAATCAACAATATTCTTGGATTGTAGTCGGGAATCAAAGGGGGTATGTAGATGGGCAACTTGATAATGCTATCATTTCTATGCATAATGTTATTCAAGTTATATTTGAGAAACCCTCTACCAAGAACACCTCTATGGAAATAAAGAACAAAGATGACAATACTTGAATCTATGCATTATGCCTAGCTAGGGGCATAAAACGATACTGCTTGTTGGGAGGCAACCAAATGAATAAAATTTATTTTAGTCTTTTTGTTTCTGTTCTTGAGAGTTTGCACAATTATGCTACTGTTATGATTGTGTTTTGTATGTTTTAATTAGTGTTTGTGCCAACTAAATCCTCTAGGATCATGTTGGGTGATAGTTGATTTGATCTTGTTGGAAACCAGAAACTTTTGCGTCTAGTAGAAGAATTGTTAAAATTCACAGAAGCGACAAAAACTTCTGTAGTTTTTACACAATATTGATATACAAATTTCCTACATTGTCCTAAATTGTCACAATTTTTGAGTTACAGAAGTATGAGTAAAATTCGTGTCTTTATAGACTGTTCTGTTTTTGACAAATAATGTTTCCGTTGCATTGTGTGCTTATTTTGATGAATCTTTGGATTGTATCGAATGGTATAAGCCATGGTAAAGTTAGAATATAGTAGGTATGCAATAAAAAAATATGAATTGGTTTGCAATGGTACCTAAAGTAAGGATTGGTTTTCTTATACTAACGGATCTCACGAAAGTTTTGTTGAGTTTTGTGTGATTGAAGTTTTCCAGTTTTGGGTCAGATCACGATGGATGAAGGAATAAGGAGTGTCAAGAGCCTAAGCTTGGGGATGCCCCATGGCACCCCAAGGTAATATTCAAGGAGAACCAAGCAACTAAGCTTGGGGTGCCCCGAAAGGCATCCTCTCTTTCTTCAAACGACCATTGGTAATTTTACTTGGAGCTATATTTTTATTCGTCACATATCATGAGTTTTTCTTGGAGCGTCTTGTATTATATGAGTATTTGATTGTTTTCCTTTTTAGTTTGTTGCAATCATCCTTACTGGACACACCTATTTGAGAAAGCCATAATGATGCCATAATTTGTTAGGATTTTTTTTGACTGAACACTGTGAGGCAAAAGCCCCATAGCCATTTATTAAACCACAGAACAAAAATTCTTACAATAAAGCTAAAGTAAAGTAAGTTAAACCATCTAAAATTGGGGTTAGAGAGCCACTTATTTACAACAACAATTACATGACAACAACCAGGGATCATGGCAAAGCATTGATCTAGTGCAGCAACAAGGGTTTAATTGAGGCCTTCTGTAGGGAAACGTTCCATGGAAAACAAAAAAAATTCTATGCACATGCAAGATCTATCAAGGAGATCCATAGCAACGGGAGGGGGAGAGTGTGTCTACGTACCCTCGTAGACCATAAGCGGAATCGTTTTACAACGCGGTTGACGTAGTCGAACATTCTTCATGCTCCAACTGATCTAGTACCAAACGCACGACACGTCCATGTTCTGCACACGTTCAGCTCGGTGACGTCCTCGGCCTTCTTGATCTAGCAAGACAGCGAGGTAGTAGATGAGTTCTGGCAGCACGATGGCGTGGTGACGGTGATGGTGAAGTTACCTCCGCAGGGCTTCTACTAAGCACTACGAAAATATGACCGGGGGTGTAAACAGGGGAGGGGGGCGCCGCACACGGCTAGGCAATTGTATGGTGTGTGCTAGATGCGCCCCTCCCACATATATATAGGTGGGAGGGAAGGAGGAGCAGCCATAGGAGGCGCCCAAGTAGGAGGAATCCTACTTGGAGTCCCTCCCAAGCCTCGCCCCCTGCCATATATAACCGAGAGGGAAGGAAAGAGGCGGGGAGACGGAAGGAAGGGGGTGTCCTACTCCACACTTTCCTTTCCCTTCCCCTCTTTCCTTCTCCACCTAGGACGGCCTGCTATGGGGGGCGCACCAGCCCCTTCTGGCTATTGCGTTCCCTCTCTTGTTCCATAAGGCCCATATCTTTTGTCGGGGGTGCCCGGAACCCCTTCCGGTGACCCGATGAGTACCCTGTACCCCCCAAAACACTTCTGGTGTCCAAATACCATCATCCTATATATCAATCCTTACCTCTCGACCATTTCGAGACTCCCCGTCATTTCCATGATCTCATCCGGGACTTCGAACAAAATTCAGTCACCAAATCACATAACTCATATAATACTAAATCATCAACAAACGTTAAGCGTGCGGACCCTACGGGTTCGAGAACTATGTAGACATGACCGAGACACCTCTCTGATAAAAAACAATAGCGGAACCTGGATGCCCATATTGGCTCCTACATATTCTATAAAGATCTTTATTGGTTGAACCGTTATGACAACGTACGTAATTCCCTTTGTCCATCGGTATGTCACTTGCCCGAGATTCGATCGTCGGTATCTTTATACCTAGTTCAATCTCATTACTGGCAAGTCTCTTTACTCGTTCCGTAATACATCACCTGGCGACCAAATCCTTAGTCATTTGCTTGCAAGCTTTTATGTGTATTACCGAGAGGGCCCAGAGATACCTCTCCGATTCTCGGAGTGACATATCCTAATCTTGATCAACGCCAACTCAACAAACACCTTCGGAGATACCTGTAGAGCATCTTTATGATCACCCAGTTATGTTGTGACAGTTGATAGCACACAAGGTATTCCTCCGGTATTCAGGAGTTGCATAATCTCATAGTCGAAGGAATATGTATTTGACATGAAGAAAGCAATAGCAATAAAACTGAACGATCATTATGCTAAGCTAATGGGTGGGTCTTGTCCATCACGTCATCCTCCTAATGATGTGATCCCGTTATCAAATGACAACACATGTCCATGGTTAGGAAACCCCAACCATCATTGATCAACGAGCTAGTCTAGTAGAGGCTTACTAGGGACATGGTATTTGTTTATGTATTCACACATGTATTTAAGTTTCCGATCAATACAATTATAGCATGAATAATAAACCTTTATCATGAATAAGGAAATATAAAATAACAACTTTATTATTGCCTCTAGGGCATATTTCCTTCAGTCTCCCACTTGCACTAGAGTCAATAGTCTAGTTCACATCGCCATGTGATTAACACCCATAGTTCATATCGCCGTGACTAACACCAAAAGAGTTACTATAGTCAATAATCTAGTTCACATTGCCATGTGATTAACACCCAAAGAGTACTAAGGTGTGGTCATATTTTGCTTGTGAGAGAAGTTTAGTCAATGGGTCTGCCACATTTAGAGCCGTATGTAATTTGCAAATTTCTATGTCTACAATGCTCTGCATGGAGCTACTCTAGCTAATTGCTCCCACGTTCAATGCGTATCCAGATTGAGACTCGAAGTCATCCAGAATGGTGTTAAAGCTTGCATCGACGTAACCCTTTACGAAGAAATCTTTATCACCTCCATAACTGATAAACATTTCCTTAGTCCTAAGGATAATTTTGACCGTTGTCAAGTGATCCACTCCTGGATCACTATTGTACCCCCTTGCCAAACTCATGGCAAGGTACACAATTGGTCTGGTACACAGCATGGCATACTTTATAGAACCTATGGCTGAGGCATAGGGAATGACTTTCAGTTTCTCTCTATCTTCTGCCGTGGTTGGGTTTTGAGCCTTACTCAACTTCATACCTTGCAATGCAAGCAAGAACCCTTTCTTTGACTGATCCATTTTGAACTTCTTCAAAACTTTTTCAAGGTATGTTCTTTGTGAAAGTCCTATTAAGCGTCTCGATCTATCTCTATAGATCTTGATGCCCAATACATAACTAGCTTTACCGAGGTCTTTTATTGAAAAATTCATATTCAAGTATCCTTTTTGAAGGAAATATTCCCTAGAGGCAATAATAAAGTTTTTATTTTATATTTCCTTACGTCATGATAAATATCTATTTCATGCTAGAATTGTATTAACCAGAAACTTGATACATGTGTGGATAAATAGACAAAACATAGTGTCCCTAGTAAGCCTCTACTAGACAAGCTCGTTAATAAAAGATGGTTAAGTTTCCTGACCATAGACATGTGTTGTCATTTGATGAACATGATCACATCATTAGGAGAATGATGTGATGTACAAGACCCATCCATTAGCTTAGCATATTGATCATTTAGTTTTATTACTATGCTTTCTTCATGACTTATATATGTTCCTCTGACTATGAGATTATGCAACTCCCGAATACCGGAGGAACATCTTGTGTGCTATCAAATGTCACAACGTAACTGGGTGATTATAAAGATGCTCTACAGGTGTCTCCAAAGGTGTTTGTTGGGTTGGCATAGATCAAGATTAGGATTTGTCACTCCGTGTATCGGAGAGGTATCTTTGGGCCCTCTCGGTAATGCACATCACTATAAGCCTTGCAAGCAATGTGATTAACGAGTTAGTTGCGGGATGATGCATTACGGAACGAGTAAAGAGACTTGATGGTAACGAGACTGAAATAGGTATGATGATACCGATGATCGAATCTCGGGCAAGTAACATACCGATGACAAAGGGAACAACGTATGTTTTCATTTCGGTTTGACCGATAAAGATCTTCATAGAACATGTGGGATCCAATATGAGCATCCAGATTCCGCTATTGGTTATTGACCAGAGAGGTGTCTCGGTCATGTCTACATAGTTCTCGAACCCGTAGGGTCCGCACGCTTAACGTTCGATGACGATTTTATATTGTATGGGTTATGTGATTTGATGACCGGATGTTGTTCGGAGTCCCGGATTAAATCACGACCATGACGAGGAGTCTCGAAATGGTCGAGAGATAAAGATTCATATATAGGATGACAATATTTGGACACCTGAAGTGTTCCATGGGTACCGGGTATGTATCGGGTCACCGGAAAGGCGTTCCGGGCACCCCTGGCCAAGATATGGGCCTTATTGGGCCAAGGGTGGGACAGACCAGCCCCTAGTGGGCTAGTGCGCCTCATACATGGCCGAATAAGGGGGGAAGGACAGGGACAGCAGATAAAGGAAGGGGGCAATTCGGCCTCTCCTTTCCTTCTCTCCCCCCTCCTGTTTCCTTCTCCCTCCGGAAAACATGGAAAAGGGGGAGGCCGAATAGGATTAGGCCCCAAGTAGGATTCCTCCTACTTGGGCGCCTCCTGCTCCTCCCCTCCCACCTATATATATATATATATATATATATATATATATATATATATATATATATATATATATATATAGGGGGGTGCACGCTAGAACACACAACATTGTTTCTTAGTTGTGTGCGGTGCCCCCCTCCATAGTTTACGCCTCAGGTCATATTCTCGTAGTGTTTAGGCGAAGCCCTGTGCGGATAACTTCATCATCAGCATTGCCATGCCGTCATGCTGACGGAACTCATCTACTTCCTCGACGCTCTACTGGATCAAGAGTTCGAGGGACGTCAACGGGCTGAACGTGTGCAGAACTCGGAGGTGCCGTACGTTCAATGCTTGATCGGTCAGAACGTGAAGAAGTACGACTACATCACCCGCGTTGTCAAACGCTTCCGCTTTCGGTCTACGAGGGTACGTGGACACACTCTCCCCCTCTCGTTGCTATGCATCTCCTAGATAGATCATGCGAGATCGTAGGAAATTTTTTGAAATTGCATGCTACGTTCCCCAACAGTGGCATCCGAGCCAGGTCTATGCGTAGATGATATGCACGAGTGGAACACAAAGAGTTTCGGGCGATAATAGTCATACTACTTACCGCCAATGTCTTACTTTGATTTGGCGGTATTGTTGGATGAAGCGGCCCGAATCGACATTACATGACCGAGTTCATCAGACAGGTTCTACCGACGTGCTTTGCACACAGGTGGCTGGCGGGTGTCAGTTTCTCCAACTTTAGTTGAACCGAGTTTCACTATGGCCGGTCCTTGTTGAAGGTTAAAACAGCACACTTGACGAAAAATCTTTGTGGTTTTGATGCGTAGGTAAGAACGGTTCTTGCTAGAAGCCCGTAGTTGCCACGTAAAACTTGCAACAACAAAGTAGAGGACGTCTAACTTGTTTTTGCACGGCATGTTGTGATGTGATATGGTCAAGATATGATGTGATATGATTTATTGTATGAGATGATCATGTTTTGTAAAAGTTATCGGCAACTGGCAGGAGCCTTATGGTTGTCGATTTATTGAATGAAATGCAATCGCCATGTAATTGCTTTACTTTATCACTAAGCGGTAGCGATAGTCGGAGAAGCAACAGTTGGCGAGACGACAACGATTCTACGATGGAGATCAAGGTGTCAAGCCGGTGACGATGGAGATCATGACGGTGCTTTGGAGATGAAGATCAAAGGCACAAGGTGATGATGGCCATATCATGTCATTTATTTTGATTGCATGTGATGTTTATCTTTTATGCTTCTTATTTTGCTTAGTACGGCGGTAGCATTATAAGATGATCCCTCACTAAATTTCAAGGTATAAATGTTCTCCCTGAGTATGCACCGTTGCTACAGTTCGTCGTGCCGAAACACCACGTGATGATCACGTGTGATAAGCTCTACGTTCACATACAACTGGTGCAAGCCAGTTTTGCATGTGCAGAATACTCAGGTTAAACTTGACGAGCCTAACATATGCAGATATGGCCTCGGAACACTGAGACCGAAAGGTCGAAGGTGAATCATATAGTAGATATGATCAACATAGAGATGTTCACCATTGAAAACTACTTCATCTCACATGATGATTGGACATGGTTTAGGTGACATGGATCACGTTATCACTTAGATGACTCGAGGGATGTCTATTTAAGTGGGAATTCTTCAGTAATATGATTAACTGAACTTTAATTTATCATGATCCTAGTCTTGATAGTATTTGCAAATTATGTTGTAGATCAATACCTCGCAATGTAGCTCCCCATTTATTTTGGTATGTTCCTAGAGAAAATTAAGTTGAAAGATGTTAGTAGCAACAATGCGGACATGGTCTGTGATCTGAGGATTATCCTCATTGCTGCACAGAAGAATTATGTCCTTGATACACCGCTAGGTGACAGACCTATTGTAGGAGCAGATGCGGACGTTATGAATGTTTGACAAGCTCGGTATGATGACTACTTGATAGTTTAGTGCACCATGCTTTACAGCTTAGAACCGGGACTTCAAAAATGTTTTGAACGCCATGGAGCATATGAGATGTTCCAAGAGCTGAAAATGATATTTTAGACTCATGCCCGTGTTAAGAGGTATGAGACCTCTTACAAGTACATTGCCTGCAAGATGGAGGAGAATGGCTTAGCTAGTGAGCATGTGCTCAGAATGTCTGGGTACTACAATCGCTTGAATCAAGTGGGAATTAATCTTCCAGATAAGATAGTGATTGGCGGAGTTCTCTAGTCACTATCACCAAGTTACTAGAACTTCGTGATGAACAATAATATCCAAGGGATGATGAAAACGATTCCCAAGCTCTTCACGATGCTGAAATCAGCAAAGGTAGTAATCAAGAAAGAGCATCAAGCGTTGATGGTTAACAAGACCACTAGTTTCAAGAAAAAGGGCAAAGGGAAAGAAAGGGAACTTCAAGAAGAATGGCCAACAAGTTGCCACTCCCGTGAAGAAGCCCAAAGCTGAACCCAAGCCTGAAAGTGAGTGCTTCTACTACAAAGGAAATGGTCGCTGGAAGCGGAACAACCCAAAAACTTGGCGGATAAGAAGGATGGCAAAGTGAACAAAGGTATATGTGATATACATGTTATTGATGTGTATTTTACTAGTGTTCATAGTAACCCCTGGGTATTTGATACCGGTTTAGTTGCTATGATTAGTAACTAAAAACAGGAGTTGCAGAGTGAACAGAGACTAGTTATGGGTGAAGTGACGATGTGTGTTGGAAGTGATTCCAAGGTTGATACGATCACCATCGCACACTCCCTCTACCTTCGGGATTAGTGTTGAACCTAAATAAAAGTTATTTGGTGTTTGCGTTGAGCATGAATATGATTAGATCATGTTTATTGCAATATGGTTATTCATTTAAGTCAGAGAATAATTGTTATTCTATTTACATGAATAAAACCTTCAATGGTGATACACCCGATGTGAATGGCTTATTGAATCTCAATCGTGTGATACACATTCATAATATTGATGCCAAAAGATGCAAAGTTGATAATGATAGTGCAACAGATTTGTGGCACTGCCGTTTAGGTCATATTTGTGTAAAGCGCATGAAGAAACTTCAAATGCATGGATTTTTGGAATCACTTGATTGTGAATCATTTGATGCTTGCGAACCATGCCTCATGGGCAAGATGACTAAAACTCCGTTCTTCGGAACAATGGAGCGAGCCAATGACTTATTGGAAATAATAACACTGATGTATGCGGTCCGGTGAGTGTTGAGGCTCACGGCGGGTATCATTATTTTCTGACCTTCACAGATGATTTGAGTAGATATGGGTATACCTACTTGATGAAACACAAGTCTAAAACATTTGAAAAGTTCAAAGAATTTCAGAGTGAAGTGAAGAATCATCGTACCAAGAAAATAAAAGTTTCTACGGCCTGATCGCAGAGGCGAGTATTTGAGTTACGAGTTTGGCCTTCATTTAAAACAATGTGAAATAGTTTCACAACTCATGCCACCTGGAAAACCACAACGTAATGGTGTGTCCGAACATCGTAACCGTACTTTATTAGATATGGTGCGATCTATGATGTCTCTTACCGATTTACCACTATCGTTTTGGGGTCATGCATTAGAGACAACTGCATTCACGTTAAGTAGGGCACCATCTAAATCCGTTGAGACGACACCGTATGAACTATGGTTTGGCAAGAAACCTAAGTTGTTGTTTCTTAAAGTTTGGGGTTGCGATGCTTATGTGAAAAAGCTTCAGCCTAATAAGATCGAACCCAAAGCGGAGAAGTGCGTCATCATAGGATACCCAAAAGAAACTGTTGGGTACACCTTCTATCCCAGATCCGAAGGCAAGATGTTTGTTGCTAAGAATGGATCCTTTCTAGAGGAGGAGTTTCTCTCGAAAGAAGTGAGTGGGAGCAAAGTAGAACTTGATGAGGTAATTGTACCTTCTCTCGATTTGGAGAGTAGTTCATCATAGAAATCAGTTCCAGTGATGCCTACACAAATTAGTGAGGAAGCTAGTGATGATGATCATGAAACTTCAGATCAAGTTACTACCGAACCTCGTAGGTCAACCAGAGTATGTTCTGCACCAGAGTGGTACGGTAATCCTATTCTAGAACTCATGTTACTAGACCATGACGAACCTACGAACTATGAGGAAGCGATGATGAGCCCAGATTCCGCGAAATGGCTTGAGGCCATGAAATCTGAGATGATGTAGAATTTTCTGGAAAGCATAAAGGAGTGTTTGAAAGGAGTTTTTCAGAGAAATACCTCAGTGAAGCTGCTTACATATTGGGCATCAAAGATCTATAGAGATAGATCAAGACGCTTGATAAGTTTTTTCAATGATTACTTACCTTGACAAGATTTTGAAGTAGTTCAAAATGGAACAGTCAAAGAAGGAGTTCTTGCATGAATTGCAAGGTGTAAAGTTGAGAAAGACTCAAAACCCGACCACGCCAAAAAATAGAAAGAGAATGAAAGTCATTCCCTATGCCTCCGCCATAGGTTCTTTAAAGTATGCCATGTTGTATACCAGACCTATTGTGTACCTTGCCATGAGTTTGGCAAGGGGGTACAATAGTGATCAAGGAGTAGATCATTGGACAGCGGTCAAAATTATCCTTAAAGGACTAAGGAAATATTTCTCGGTTATGGAGGTGATAAAGAGTTCGTCGTAAATAGTTATGTCGATGCAAGCTTTGACACCGATCTGGATGACTCTGAGTCTCGATCTCGATACATATTGAAAGTGGGAGCAATTAGCTAGAGTAGCTCCATGCGGAGCATTGTAGAGATAGAAGTTTGCAAAATACATACGGATCTAAATGTGGCAGACCCGTTGACTAAACTTCTCTCACAAGCAAAACATGATCACACCTTAGTACTCTTTGGGTGTTAATCACATAGCGATGTGAACTAGATTATTGACTCTAGTAAACCTTTGGGTGTTGGTCACATAGCTATGTGAACTATGGGTGTTAATCACATGATGATATGATCTATTCGTGTTGAAAAACATGGCGATGTGAATTAGATTATTGACTCTAGTGCAAGTGGGAGACTGAAGGAAATATGCCCTAGAGGCAATAATAAAGTTGCTATTTTATATTTCCTTATGTCATGATAAATATCTATTATTCATGCAAGAATTGTATTAACAGGAAACTTGATACATGTGTGGATACATAGACAAAACACAGTGTCCCTAGTAAGCCTCTACCAGACTAGCTCGTTAATCAAAGATGGTTAAGTTTCCTGACCATAAACATGTGTTGTCATTTGATGAATGGGATCACATCATTAGGAGAATGATGTGATGGACAAGACCCATCCATTATCTTAGCATAATGATCGTTTAGTTTTATTGCTATTGCTTTCTTCATGACTTATACATGTTCCTCTGACTATGTGATTATGCAACTCCCGAATACCGGAGGAACACGTTGTGTGCTATCAAATGTCACAACATAACTGGGTGATTGTAAAGATGATCTACAGGTGTCTCTGAAGGTGTTTGTTGGGTTGGCATAGATCAAGATTAGGATTTGTCACTCCGTGTATTAGAGAGGTATCTTTGGGCCCTCTCGGTAATCCACATCACTATAAGCCTTGCAAGAAATGTGACTAATGAGTTAGTTGTGGGATGATGCATTATGGAACAAGTAAATAGACTTGCCGGAAAATGGATTGAAATAGGTATGATGATACCGACGACCGAATCTTGAGCAAGTAACATACCGATGACAAAGGGAACAACGTATGTTGTCATTACGGTTTGACCGATAAAGATCTTCGTAGAATATTTGGGATCCAATATGAGCATCCAGGTTCCGCTATTGGTTATTGACTGAAGAGGTGTCTCGGTCATGTCTATATAGTTCTTGAACCCGTAGGGTCCGCACGCTTAACGTTCGATGACGATTTTATGTTGTATGGTTATGTGATTTGATGACCGAATGTTGTTTGGAGTCCCCGATAAGATCACGGACATGAAGAGGAGTCTCGAAATGGTCAAGAGATAAAGATTCATATATAGGACGATAGTTTTTGGACATCGGAAGTGTTTCGGGGGTACCGGGTATGTATCGGGTCACCGGAAAGGGGTTCCGGACACCCCCGGCCAAGATATGGGCCTTATTGGGCCTACGGCGGGACAGACCAGCCCCTAGTCGGCTGGTGCGCCCCATACATGGACGAATAAGGGGGGAGGAAAGGGAGAGGAGAGAAAGGAAGGGGGCAATTCGGCCTCCCTTTTCCTTCTCTACCCCTCCTCTTTCCTTCTCCCTCCGAAAACATGGAAAGGGGGGAGGCCGAATAGGATTAGGCCCCAAGTAGGACTCCTCCTACTTTGGGCGTGCCTCCTACTGCTCCCTCCCCCTCCCACCTATATATATATGTGGGGGGGCACCGCTAGAATACACAACATTGTTTCTTAGCCGTGTGTGGTGCCCCCCTCCACAGTTTACGCCACCGGTCATATTCTCGTAGTGCTTAGGCGAAGCCCTGCGCGGATAACTTCATCATCACCTTCACCACGCCGTTGTGCTGACGGAACTCATCAACTTCCTCGACGCTCTACCGGATCAAGAGTTCGAGGGACGTCATTGGGCTGAATGTGTGCAGAACTCGGAGGTGTCGTACGTTCGGTGCGTGATCGGTCGGAACGTGAAGAAGTTCAACTACAACCGCGTTCTCAAACGCTTCCGCTTTCGGTCTACGAAGGTACATGGACACACTCTCCCCCTCTCGTTGCTATGCATCTCCTAGATAGATCTTGCGTGATCGTAGGATTTTTTTTAAAATTACATGCTACGTTCCCCAACGCTTTTATGCTATCCAAAAATTCTATATCATTTCCAATCAACAATATGTCATCCACATATAATATCAGAAATGCTATAGAGCTCCCACTCACTTTCTTGTAAATACATGCTTCACCATAAGTCTGTATAAAACGATATGCTTTTATCAATTCATCAAAGCATATATTCCAGCTCCGAGATGCTTGCACCAGTCCACAGATGGATCGTTGGAGATTGCACACCTTTTTAGCATCTTTAGGATCGACAAAACCTTCTGGTTGTATCATTTAGAACTCTTCTTTTAAGAAATCCATTAAGTAATGCAGTTTTGTCATCCATTTGCAAGATTTCATAATCATAAAATGCGGCAATTGCTAATATGATTCGGACAGACTTAAGCGTCGCTACGGGTGAGAAAGTCTCATCATAGTCAACCCCTTGAATTTGTCGAAAACCTTTTGCAACAAGTCGAGCTTTGTAGATAATGATATTACCGTCAGTATCTATTTATTCTCAATGGCTTGCCAATCATCGGGCAAGTCCACCAAAGTCCACACTTTGTTCTCATACATGGATCCTATCTCAGATTTCATGGCCTCAAGCCATCTGTCAGAATTTGGGCTCATCATAGCTTCTTCATAGTTCGTAGGTTCGCCATGGTCTAATAACATGACTTCCAGGACAGGATTACTGTACCACTCTGGTGCGGAACGTGCTTTGTTCGACCTATGAAGTCTAGTAGTAACTTGATCCAAAGTTTCATGATCATCATCATTAGCTTCCTCTCTAGTTGGTGTAGGCATCACGGGAACGGATTTCTCTGATGTGCTACTCTCCAATTCAAGAGAAGGTACAATTACCTCATCAAGTTCTACTTTGCTCCCACTCACTTCTTTCGACAGAAAATCCTTCTCTAGAAAGGATCCATTCTTAGCAACAAATTGTTTCCTTAGGGTATCCTATGAAGACGCACTTCTCCGATTACGAGCTTATCCGGCTGAAACCTTTTGACATAAGTGTCGCAACCCCAAACTTTAAGAAATGACAGCTTAGGTTTATTGCCAAAACCATAGTTCATACGGTGTCGTCTCAACGGATTTAGATGGTGCCCTATTTAACGTGAATGCGGCTGTCTCTAATGCATAACCCCAAAACGATAGTGCTAAATCGGTAAGAGACATCATAGAATGCACCATATCCAATAAAGTACAGTTACCACGTTCGGACACACCAGTACGATGTGGTGTTCCAGGTGGCGTAAGTTGTGAAACAATTCGACATTGTTTTTAGTAAAGGCCAAACTCATAACTCAAATATTCGCTTGCATGATCAGATCGTAGAAAACTTTATTTTCTTGTTACGATGATACTTCACTCTGAAATTCTTCGAACTTTTCAAATGTTTCAGACTTGTGTTTCGTCAAGTAGATTTACCCATACCTACTCAAATCATCTGTGAAGGTCAGAAAATCATGATACCCATCGCATGCTTCAACACTCATCGGACCACAAACATCGGTATGTATTATTCCCAATAAGTCATTAGCTTGTTCCATTGTTCCGAAGAATAGAGTTTTAGTCATCTTGCCCATGAGGCATGGTTCGCAAGTATCAAATGATTCATAATCAAGTGATTCCGAAAGTCCATCTGTATGGAGTTTCTTCATGCGTTTTACACCAATATGACCTAAACGGCAGTGCCACAAGTATATTGCACTATCATTATTAACTTTGCATCTTTTGGAATCAATATTATGAATATGTGTATCACTACGATCCAGATTCAATAAACCATTCACATTGGGTGTATGACCATAGAAGGTTTTATTCATTTAAACAAAACAACAATTATTCTCTGACTTAAATGAATAACCATATTGCAATAAACATGATCTAATCATATTCATGCTCAACGCAAACACCAAATAACTTTTATTTAGGTTCAACACTAATCCCGAAGGTAGAGGGAGTGTGCGATGGTGATCGTATCAACCTTGGAATCACTTCCAACACACATCGTCACCTCACCCTTAACTAGTCTTTGTTTATTCTGCAACTCCTGTTTCAAGTTACTAATCTTAGCAACTGAACTGGTATCAAATACCCAGGGGTTACTACGAACACTAGTAAAGTTCACATCAATAACATGTATATTATATATACCTTTATTCACTTTGCCATCCTTCTGATCCGCCAAGTATTTGGGGTAGTTCTGCTTCTAGTGACCATTCCCTTTGCAGTAGACGCACTCAGTTTCAGGCTTAGGTCCAGATTTGGGCTTCTTCACGGGTGTGGCAACTTGCTTGCCATTTTTCTTGAAGTTCTCTTCTTTCCCTTTGCCCTTTTTCTTCAAACTAGTGGTCTTGTTAACCATCAACACTTGATGCTCTTTCTTGATTTCTACCTTTGCCAATTTCAGCATCGCGGAGATCTCGGGAATCGTTTTCGTCATCCCTTGCATATTATCGTTCATCACAAAGTTCTAGTAGCTTGGTGATAGTGACTAGAGAATTCGATCAATCACTCTATCTTATCTGGAAGATTAACTCACACTTGATTCAAGCGATTGTAGTACACAGACATTCTGAGCACATGCTCACTGGCTGAGCTATTCTCCTCCATCTTGTAGGCAAAGTACTTGTCAGAGGTCTCATACCTCCCGACACGGGCATGAGTCTGAAATACCGATTTCATCTCTTGGAACATCTTATATGTTCTGTGGCGTTCAAAACATTTCTGAAGTCCCGATTCTAAGCCGTAAAGCATGGCGCACTAAACTATTAAGTAGTCATCATATCGAGCTTGCCAAATGTTCATAACATCTACATTTACTCCTGCAATAGGTCTGTCACCTAGCGGTGCATCAGTGACATAATTCTTCTGTGCAGCAATGAGGATAATCCTCAGATCACGGACCCATTCCGCATCATTGCTACTATCATCTTTCAACTTAGTTTTCTCTAAGAACATATCAAAAATAGGGGAGCTATATCATGAGCTATTGATCTACAACATAGATATGCAATAACTTTTAAGACTAAGTTCATGATAAATTTAAATTCAATTAATCAAATTACTAATGAACTCCCACTTAATTTAACATGATCCAAATCAACTAACCCATGTACGATCATCACGTGAGACGGGACAGTCATCAATGGTGAACATCTCTATGTTGATCATATCTACTATATGACTCACGTTTGAACTTTCGGTCTCTAGTGTTCTGAGGCCATGTCTGTACATGCTAGGCTCGTCAAGTTTAACCCAAGTATTCTGCATGTGCTAAACTGTCTTACACCCGTTGTATGTGAACGTAGAATCTATCGCACATGATCATCACTTGGTGTCTCAAAATGACGAACTGTAGCAACGGTGCATACTCAGGGAGAACACTTTTACCTTGAAATTTTGTGAAGGGGTCATCTTATAATGCTACCGTCGTTCTAAGAAAAATAAGATGCATATAAGATAAACAATACATGCAATCAAAATATGTGACATGATATGGCCATCATCATCTTGTGCTTTTGATCTCCATCTCCAAAGCATCTTCATTATCTCCATCATCACCGGCTCGACAACTTGATCTCCATCGTTGCATCGTGGTTGTCTCACCAACTATTGCTTCTACAACCATTGCTAACTCATAGCGATAAAGTAAAGCAATTACATGGCGTTTGCATTTCATACAATAAAGAGACAACCATAAGGCTCCTGCCGGTTGCCTGATATCTTACAAAACATGATCATCTCATACAACAACGTATATCACATAGTGTCTTGACCATATCACATCACAACGTGCCCTGCAAAAACAAGTTAGATGTCCTCTACTTTGTTGTTGCAAGTTTTACGTGGCTGCTACGGGCATCTAGCAAGAACCGTTCTTACCTACGGCAAAAACCACAATGGTGATTTATCAAGTTTGCTGTTTTAACCTTCTTCAAGGACCGGTCGCAGTCAAAAACAATTCTACTAAAGTAGGAGAAACAAACACCTGCCAGCCACCTTTATGCAAAACTAGTTGCATGTCTGACGGTGGAACCGGTCTCATGTGTGTGGACATGTAAGGTTGGTCCGGGCCGCTTCATCCCACAATACCGCCGAATCAAAATAAGATGTTGGTGGTAAGCAGTATGACTATCACCGCCCACAACTCTTTGTGTCCTACTCGTGCATATCATCTACGCATAGACCTGGCTTGGATGCCATTGTTGGGAAACGTTGAGTGGAAAACAATACGCACACGCAAGATCTATCAAGGAGATGCATATCAACAAGAGGGGGAGAGTGTGTCTATGTACCCTCGTAGACCGTAAGCGGAAGCGTTTTACAACGCGGTTGATGTAGTCAAACTTTCTTCGCACTCCAACCGATCTAGTACCGAACGCACGGCACCTCTACGTTCTGCACACGTTCTGCTCGGTGACGTCCTCGGCCATTTTGAGCCAACAAGATGGCGAGGTAGTAGATGAGTTCCAGCAGCACGACGGCATGGTGATGGTGATGGTGAAGTTATCTCCGCAGGGCTTTACCTAAGCACTACGAAAATATGACCGGGGGTGTAAACGGTGGAGGGGGGGTGCCGCACACGGCTAGGCAATTGTCTGGTGTGTGCTAGGCGCCCTCCTCCCACATATATATAGGTTGGATGGAAGGAGGATCAGCCATAGGAGGCGCCCAAGTAGGAGGAATCCTACTTTGGAGTCCCTCCAAAGCCGCCCCCTGCCATATATAACCGAGGGGGAAGGAAAGAGGGGGGAGAGGGAAGGAAGGGGGAGTCCTACTCCACACTTTCCTTTCCCTTCCCCTCTTTCCTTCTCCTCCTAGGTTGGCCTACTATGGGGGTCGCACCAGCCCCTTGTGGCTGGTGCGTTCCCTCTCTTGGCCCATAAGGCCCATATCTTTTACCGGGGGTGCCCAGAACCCCTTCCGATGACCCGATAAGTACCTGATACCCCCCGAAGCACTTCCGGTGTCTGAATACCATCGTACTATATATCAATCTTTACCTCTCGACCATTTTGAGACTCCTCATCATGTACGTGATCTCATCCGGGACTCCGAACAACATTTGGTCACCAAATCACATAATTCATGTAATACTATATCGTTAACGAATGTTAAGCGTGCGGACCCTACGGGTTCGAGAACTATGTAGACATGACTGATACACCTCTCTGATCAATAACCAATAGCGGAACCTGGATGGCCATATCGGCTTCTACATATTTTACGAAGATCTTTTTCGGTCGAACCGTTATGACAACATACGTAATTCCCTTTGTCCGTCGGTGTTACTTGCCCGAGATTAAATCATTGGTATCTTTATACCTAGTTCAATCTCGTTGCCGGCAAGTCTCTTTAGTCGTCCCGTAATACATCATCTCGCTACCAACTCCTTAGTCATTTGCTTGCAAGCTTATGATGTGTATTACCGAGAGGGCCCAGAGATACCTCTCCGATACTCGGAGTGACAAATCCTAATCTCGATCTATGCCAACTCAACAAACACCTTCAGAGATACTTGTAGAGAATCTTTATAATCACCCAGTTACGTCGTGACATTTGATAGGACACAAGGTATTCCTCCCGAATCCGGGAGTTGCATAATCTCATAGTCGAAGGAATATGTATTTGACATGAAGAAAGCAATAGCAATAAAACTGAACGATCATTATGCTAAGCTAACGGGTGGGTCTTGTCCATCAAATCATTCTCCTAATGATGTGATCCCGTTATCAAATGACAACACATGTACATGGTTAGGAAACATTAACCATCTTTAATCAACGAGCTAGTCTAGTAGAGGCTTACTATAGGGACATGGTATTTGTTTATGTATTCACACATGTATTTAAGTTTCCGATCAGTACAATTATAGCATGAATAATAAACCTTTATCATGAATAAGGAAATATAATATAACAACTTTATTATTGCGTCTAGGGCATATTTCCTTCACGTTCATCCTGTGGGAGTGCAAGGTAATGTCATGGACGAATTTAGCCTTCCGAGCACCAAAAGATGGCCTAATGTTCCTGAAGATTCTGTCATTCCTGGTAATCCAGATATTCCATGTTGCAAGATAGACCGCCTCAAATAAAAAGGTTTTTGAAAACTTCTTTTAGCAGCCGGGATGCAGTCTCTGGCAGATAATCCTGCATACCATTGGATCTGTAAATAATCCCAAACTCTGGTACTGGAAGTGCATTTGAAGAAGAGATGATCTCTGTCTTCTTTCAACTGGGCTACACTTAGTGGACATAGAGACAATTTGCTAAATTGCTCTATGTGCTTCACTTAAATTTTTTGAGCCATGGAATTGCTCTAGTGCTTCACTTATATCTTTTTTAGCACGATGGTGCTTTAATTTTTTAAGAAATAGTCTCATGCTTCACGTAGACAAATTTGAGAGTTAGTAAATTTTGAAGAAATATTCTCTCGTGCTTCACTTATATTATTTTGAGAGATGGTGAAAAAATATGCTCATGTTCTTCACTTAAATTTGTTGAGAGCTTGTTATATGCAATGGCAATATATTAATTAGTCCCAAAGTGATAGATATTCAAGGGGCATATAATAAAAACTTTCATAAAGATCATTGGACAAAATAAACTTGATTCTTTGTAATAGTTTTGAGATATGATGATAGCAATATGTGAGTCATGTTGATGAGTAATTATGCTTCAGTAAGAATATTGGTGTTCAGGTTTTGATTCCCTATGCAAGCAAGAAAGTCAATAGTTATGTGATGAAATTACATCCTACTTGTGGTGCATTATTCGGTGTTGGTTATGCTTAATGCTCGTTTATGAGAATTTTTGTTTCTTGGTTGGTTGCTTCTCAATCTTTTTGCTAGCCTCCACTTGTACGTACTAAGTAGAAATACTACTTGTCCATCCAAAATCTTTAAACCAAGTTTTTCCATATGAGTCCACCATACCTACCTATATGCGGTATGTAGCGATCCGACCTCAGACGGTCAAATCTCTGTGTTTAAGTGTCATCCCTAGATCGGTAATGCCTACACACAGTATGTGAAGGATTTATAACAGAGTTCAATCACACACTTATTACATGGAATGTCTCAAAAGAGAACTTACTACAATAAATATGGCTTAAGGCCATCTAAAAGATAACAGCAGAAGGCTTGGAATATAAAGTGAGTCCATCAACTCCAACGGCATAGCCGAGTGCACGACAACGACCTAGCGCACCTTACTCTTCGTCTGAAAAGTCTGCAACATGATATGTTGCAGCACGAAACGGGTCAGCACATGGAATATGCTGGCAATATAACACACTAGAGCAATGAACAGAGTAAATGCTATCACTACATGCATATATGGCTGATGGAGGCTCTATGGTTATAGTATTTTTACGAAAAGCCGATTTTTCCCTACAACAAAGGAATATAATTTATTTAACTATCATGGTGGTTGAAACATTGAGAAGGTAAATCCCCATCTCAATCCCAATTAAACAGTAATTAACAACCCAACAAATTAATTTAGAGTGATGAGATCAACATGATAATCCAGGTACCAGATACTCAAAATGTCCATAACCGGGGCCGCGGCTAACCATGACTAGTTTATACACTCTGCAGAGGTTTGCACACTTTTCCCCACAAGACTCGATCTCCTCCGTTGGATTTCACGCACAACATGGTGTTTGAGAAATGGATGACTGAGACACAGTCTTTCAAAAACATTAACTCTTTACTCTGGGTAGACAATACCAACCTACATCCCCTACATCTGCTAGCCTACCACTGAAAGAGGTCATGCAACGTACTCAACTATGCTAGAGCACATAATAGCTCGTGGCTGCACACGGAAGTTTCCGGCATGAATAATCTTATGATCCCTTTGAGCCTGGGTGGCGAACCAAAGGACAGCACTGGTACATCCCCAGGTGCCCGCAACCAATCCACCCAGATGTGTGTTTAAGTAGCCACCTTAGGTTAACCATTAATTAACAATCTCACATCTGTCATCGATACACTCAAACCCAATCCACGTCTACGAGCATAGGATGTCAATAAGCATAGCGTAGAAGTAACTCCCAAGGGTTTGATATAAAAGGGCAATAGGTTCTACCTCATCAACTACTTCCCAGTACCCACAAGTTAATCATATCCTACTCATGCTATGTTTGAGCATCGAAACTAATGCATAAAAACTGGGTAATAAAGGGGTATGATCAAAGTGTTACTTGCCTTGCTGACGATCCGCAAACCCTAGAGACTCGTAGTAGCACGCTTCGCACTCCAGGAATTCTATCGCAAACAAACAATAGCATACATAAGCACTCAAACAGAGATGCAAGGGTAGAACTCAAATAAGAAGATCCAAATCTGAAAGTTCAACTAAAGAGATTCGATTTGCAAAAAGAATCGATCGAATCGGAGCTACGGAACTCAAACTACGGTCAAAAGAACTTCGAATTCAAATCTTCTTGAAACCAAATTTTAAATTGTCAAAACCATTTTCAAGTTGATTAAAGAGAAAGAAGGGCTCGAGGCGAAGATTTTGGCGTTGGTTTCACTGATTTGGACGAACGGTTAAAAAGTTACGAGGGTCTGAAGATCAGGGGCTAATCTGCGATAAAAGTAATCATGGATTGGTCCCTAGCGGAAAAAAAAGACTACGACACGAACGTTCGTTAACAAAGACGAACAGACGAACGCGTTCATTAAAACGAACGAATGCTCGCTAAATAACGAAACAAAAGAACGAAACAAACTGAACCGATCTCAATAAAAACCTCAACTAGGGTTTCTAAAAAACCGGGATGGTTTTTTCCTAAACCAAAAAACGGCCGGCGAGATCCGCGAGGTTCGGCGGCTCCGACGACTTCCGGCGAGGCGGGGCGGCGGCGGCACGGGCGCGGTGTCGGTGGGAACGACACCTATAGGATCACAAGAATCCCTACTACTGTCGCGGGGCGCGGGGTCGTGAGAAGAGCGGATCAAACAGATAGCACACGGTTTCTTTATCCAGGTTCGGGCCGCGAGGATGCGTAAAACCCTACTCCTGCTTTGGTGGTTTGTTTATCTGTGTTCTTGAACTAGCAATGGGGCGTGAGGAGCTCCAAAAAGCCGAATCCTTCTCCTGGTCGCCTTGGGCCTCCTTTTATAGGGAAAGGGATTGCCACAAAGGGCATGTGGAGGTGGAAAGGGTGATGATGAGAGTTTATCCCTCGCATTACATGACAAGGCACCTTTGATGCGTCTTGCTTAGGTGTCCTTGCTTTATCGGGGACGGGGGAGAGCCCTGTCTCGTCCGTCGCCGCTCCCTTTCGTGTCGACACGCGCCCTGGCCAGCGATGCACGTGGTGCCACGTGGTGCAGGCACTGAGGTGGCGCAGTGGTGGGTCTCCACGAAGATCCGCTTGCCGCCACGCAGGTGCCTGCCCAACTGGTTGGGTTGGCAGCTGCATGCGAATGGTGGTGGAGGTTTGATTGGCGTGGGCCCAATGGTGGCCCTACGGGTGTTCTTGGCAAGGGCCTCGCCGTAGCCCCGGCAAGGGTCTTGCCGGGGCCCCGGCAAGGGTCTTGCCGTGGCGCCTGTTGTCATCCCCAACAAGGCTCTTGCCGGGGGCCTTGTGGTCCTCCTTGGCTGGGATCCCGCCAAGGGTCGTCATCTTCTATAGTGTGTATCTGATCTTGATTGTCTTCACAAAGATCTGCATGCCACCACGTGGGTGTTCATCAATCCTTGCCCCATGGGGGCAGTGGACTCAAGGGTGATTCGGCCCGTGGGTGTGGGGCAGCTGCCACGGCAAGGGTCTTGCTGTGTTTGCTAAAACCGCCTCCCGGCAAGGATCTTTCCGGGAGTCCGCTTCATCCCTTTGCTCTTTGTGGTCTTGGTCTTGGCGCTGCTCGCTCCTTTCGAGCTTCGGCCTTACCTTGGCTCACCTCCCTTGCCTTGCTCAGTGCGGTGGTGCCCGCGGCTCAGACTGCCCGTGCATAGTTATAGGGGTACAAAAAGTGTACCCCTCTTTTTGTACACCGACAGGAGCCCCCGGGCCTGGGCCACACGTAAGAACAATCGCGTCGTTGGGCTAGGCCCAAAAATGGTGCGCGGGCAGGCGGGGTGGTTTTACCATGTAAGTCTCTTCCAGCTGCGCTTTCCATGCCTCCCACGCGTGGCTCGGCGTGGAGAGGCGTGCGTGATGTGGGCGGCATGCGCGGGGCTGAGCTCTGCGCGCATGCGTCACGTCGCAGTTAATGTGAAAGGAGGCAGCCCGCGTTTTCCCCCATAAGAAGGAATAACCGTGGGCGCGCTGCTCACTTTCTCCTCTTCTCTCATAACTTTTCCAATCTCAGAGCCGTCGTTTCCTCTCTTCCTTCCTTCCTAAGCTTTCGCCATCGCCCGCCGTCGCTGCTTCGCCAACCCTCTTCCTCAATCCCCTAGACCTCTCGGCCACCATGGCGCCCAAATCCGCCAAGGGCAAGGGGGTGGCTAAGGGCTCTGGGACCGTGGAGTCGCCGGAGAGCGCGCTGTCGGGGGACCGGACGAAGTCCGCCTTCTTCTTCCCCTCGTCGGTTGATGTTCATGAACTCCGGGCCTCCTTCAAGCCCTTATGGGGAGTGAAGACGGGGGGAGAGAATTCGGGGCACCCGGCGACGCACGTCATTCCTGCCGCTTGCGTCGATCCTGCCCCAAATCGGTATCCCTATTTTCTCGATTACCTTTCTTGCGGGTTATGCCCCCCCTTTTTTCGATTTCTTCTGCGACATCATGCACACCTTCGGCTTTCATCTCTTGGATTTCACTCCGAATGCGGTGGCGTGCCTGGCTCTCTTCGCGCATCTTTGCGAAGGCATTGCCGGAGTGCAGCCCAACACGGCACTCTTTCGCCATTATTTCTCCCCTCGAATCCAGCCCGGAGGCGCCGTCTCCGGATGCGTCGCCTGGATCCCAAGATCCAAGGGGGCGTACCCAGACGGTGCCATGAAGGAGAGTTGGGAGGAATGGCGTGGCCGGTGGTGCTGGATTGAAGATGAAGACCCGCCAGAATTCTGCAAGGTCCGCCGAGCATCGCCGGTCCGCGGCAGCAATTGGAGTGATGTCGATGTTGCCAACGGGAGGCTTACTGTCGCCAGCACCAGGATCCTCTGACTGACCCGGGCTGGGCTCACCCTGGAGATGATCGGGGCGGACTTCATTCGCCGCCGGATCACCCCGTTGCATAATAAGGGGAGGCCAGCCTGGCTTTTACGAACCCGGTGACATTATGCGGCTCGCCCGGCCTCGACCACAACTTCACGGTGATGGCGCATGCCCACTTCTGCCAGCGGCTTTTCCAGCTTGATGTGGGTCGCGACGGCGAGGTCAAACTGACCGGCAAGGCCGCGAGGGTTGCCGCAAAGGTCGGCAAGGCCATCAAGGGTCCGTTCTTCAAGTTGCCAGCGGGGGTGGTCCCGTTGTGCAATAGCTCACGCCGGTCCGAGATCATTGCTATGATGCCGGACTGCAACGCGCACGGCCCTGTCCCGAGATGGAAGGAGCCGACGGACGCAGATGTACAGCAATTCTTCGACTCCTTGGTCGAAGTATACGTCAATGCTGACGTCGAGCGGTGGCTTGTCATGGACACCACCCAGGCGGAGCTGGACTACATCGCCACTGTGGCGAGGGGAGGCACAGCTTGCCATGGAGGACAAGGCCGCGACGGCTGCGCAGGAGGAGCAGTTCACCCTGTGGGCGGCGGCCACCGAGGAGGTCAGCAGCGTCGATGCTGGAGCTCCGCTTGTCGAGGACGCGACCGACGAGTCATCATCGGAGGAGGATGCGGTGGCGGGCTCGACGCCAGCCAAGGGAAGAGGGCTAGTCCTGCGGCGGTCTGGCTCCGGCGAGCCGGTCCGGCCCGGCAGGGCTACGCGGCCTCAATTGACCCTGGAGGGGTCCGGGCGCCACACCAGGGCCACGGCAGCGAAGGGGCTGACGAAGGCCGCTGAGAAGAAGAAGGCGACAGCCCCTTCCTCATCCGGGCGCGCACAAACCTCGCTGCCTTCTTCGCCTCCTCCGGCAGGCGTCGACTCGGATGATGATGTGGAGCTCCCTTTCAGTCTCGGGCCTCTCAGCCCGGAGAGGAAAAGGAAACTGGTGGAAGAGGAGGAGACGGATGACGAGTAAGTACTCTGTTCCTTACTGTCATTTCCATTTCACCGAATCAGGTCGCTTGTCTTGATCCATTTTTGCTTTTGCAGGGAGACAGAGACGTTGGCCCAAAGGTGAAGAGGGCGAGGACCTCGGCGAGCAGTCAGTCCCCCGCTGGGGCTTTAAAGACACAACTGGTGGTGTTGAGCAGCCTGGACAGCAGCCCCCGGCGCAGCCCCCAGCGTAAGTTCGTCACCCTCTTCTTACTCGACATGTGGTAGGTGCTCGATGCTATGATGCTGACCTCGCCGGGTTTGCAGGAGGGGAGCAGCAGCAGGAGGAGCCACAGAGGGCTACTCCTAACACACCACCCCCATCGACTATGCCGCCGCGGGGAGCGTCCCCGGCAAGGGCATCAGGCACGGAGCCCACACCCATGGAGGAAGAGGGGAACTTGGGCGCTGGTGACCCTGCCACGGCGCCAAATGCTGGCGGAGAGGGGACTTCTGCTTCACAGCCTAGCACTGGTGAGTCGCCTATCCTTCGTCTCTGTTTTTCTCTTATTCTTTTCTTGGGTTCATTGCTCCCATTGCTGCCCAGGCCCTCCTTGAACAGACATGGAGGACGTGAACACTGTTGTTGGAGACATTGCTGGGGAGGCCGCGGCGGAGGCCAGCAGGATTGCCACCGAGGAGGCCGCCAAAGATGCTGACGAGGCCGCCGCTGACGAAGCTGCCAAGGGTGCTGCCGAGGACGCCGCTGCGGGGGCCGCCAAGGCGACCGGTGAGGCTTCTGCCGAGGGCACCAGCGATGGACCTGTCGGTGAGGCCGGCAAGGCCTCCGCCGAGGGAGAGGTGGCGGGTGACCAGCCTCCTTCCTCCTCAACCTCGGGCCCCGGCAGATATCTGAAGGTGGGCGACAATCTTTTCGTCCATCTTCCAGGGGCGTCAAGCCGGCGCCCTACCAAGGGGAAGCCTTTGACGGTGAGGTGCTTGCTGCCACCGGGCTTGAGGTGGTTGATGAGCCGAGGCGTTGGCGGCGACGATTCTCCGTGAAGAGCAGCTTTTCCGCGCCATGGGGCCGATTTCGAAGCTCAAGTGCTCTACCGTGCCCTTTGGACAAGGTCAAGTCCAGGATGGCAACGGTGGACAACGCGGAAGTGGACTTCAAGGCACGCGTCGCTGAGATGCAGACCTGGTTCCACCAGACTCGCGAGGAGCAGAGGGCCTTTCAGGAGGAATTGGCCAAGCGTGATGTGGAGCTCACCATGAAAATGGCCGACATCGAGAAGGCCCAGGAAGAGGCGGCGTGATTGGCTGCCGCTGAAGCCGCCCGGAACCAGCATCAAGCCGCCTTGGATTCCCAGGAAGAGGACCTCTCCGCGCGTGAAGTGAAGCTTATCGTAACGCTCCGTGGCAAGGATGAGGAGCTCGAGGCCCTTGTCGCGCGACGGACTCGCGAGCTGGAGCAGAGGCACAAAGAGGAACTCGATGCCCAAGCTCTGGCCCATGCCGGCAAGGTGAAGGAGCTGGGGGCAGAGCGGGACGAGCTGAAGGAGCAGGCCCTCAAGATGTCCGGCGAGAAGAGCACGCTCAATCGCGCCTTGGTAGAGGCGCAAGGAGCAGTCATCGCTAGGATCGGGAGCTCTCCGACGCGCAGAACTCCATCAGAGACCTCAAGGTGAAGCTGGAGGATCTCGAGAAGATGTTGTCGGAGAGCAGGGCTCGGGAGGAGACCTTGACCAGGAGCCTCGAGGAGGAGAAGCAGCTGCCGGCAAACGAGGCCGCCTCCCACCAGGAATATGTGGTGGGTGAGAATAGGTGGATCCGCCATCTGGAGGTCGTCGCCGGCAGGGTCACCTCACAATTGGCCACCATGGGGATGCCAAACATGAGGTACACCCCCGAGCACAGCGGGACCGTCAACGCCAAGCTGACCCAGTTCTTCGAGGGCGTCCTCGGAGCCTTGGCCTATCTTCACTCCACCAGGACGGCCACGCTGGCCGAGGAGGCCCGGCGACTTTGCCGGAGGGTCGTGACCAAGGTCCTCACCAAGATGGCGCACTGGAATCCCGACCTTGACTTCGCGGCCGCGATGAAGAGCTTGTCGGATGGTGTTGACCTCATGGTGCTCAAGGAGCGCATCAAGCCCATCACCAACTGCATCGATGAAATCAAGAGGGTGGAAGGCCGGCGCCGGGATTAGGCATCGCGTTCTTCTCCGCCGCTACGGGTTCCCGACCAAGACAAATTTTATCTTTAATTAGAACCACAGCTATGACGTGATGTAATATGACTTCGAAGTACTCTTAATTTTCATGCATGTTATTTCCCCGTTCAATTCCTCTTTGTATGCGCGCCCACGTCGATCGGGTAGGCTTGCCGGCGCGGAAGCCCCTAGAGGCGTTTTGGGGACAGATCCCCAGGGCCTGCCGGGTACGCGTGTTGCCGGACGAGCCACCTTTCCGTTCTGAACGCGGCCGCTCGAACCGTCGAGCTTGACTCGGGTCAGAATCGAGGGCGTTGTCGATCGCGGAAGGTTACTCTACCATTCTCGACGCAGCCGCTTGAGCTGTTGAGCGGACTCGAAACAGAGCAAGGGCGTTGGCGATCGTGGGAGAACTTCGGCGTGCAGGTTTCTCATACAAAGGCGTGACATCTCCGGGGAATAACCTCAAATAAGAAGGGTAGCACAAATAAGGGTTCGGTGCAACTTAGCTTCGCTTTTGCGATCGCCGAGTATCGACCTTTCCGCCTCCTTTCTTCTTCAAGGGTAACGAAGATGAAGGAGTGCCTGACTAATCGCTAAAGCCGATCCTCACAATCGCGCTTCTACCTGGCGCGCCAAAGATGTCGGTGGGAACGACACCTATGGGATCACAAGAATCCCTACTACGGTCGCAGGGCGCGGGGTCGTGAGAAGAGCGGATCAAACAGATAGCACACGGTTTCTTTATCCAGGTTTGGGCCGCGAGGATGCGTAAAACCCTACTCCTGCTTTTGTGGTTTGTTTATCTGTGTTCTTGAACTAGCAATGGGGCGTGAGGAGCTAAAAAAAGCCGAATCCTCCTCCTGGTCGCCTTGGGCCTCCTTTTATAGGGAAAGGGGTTGCCGAAGGCACACACATGAGGTGGAAAGGGTACAGTGAGACGAGTTTATCCCTCACATTACATGACAAGGCGCCTTTAATGCGTCTTGCTTAGGTGTCCTTGCTTTATCGGGGACGGGGGAGAGCCCTGTCTCGTCCGTCTCCGCTCCCTTTCAGGTCGACACGCCGCCGCCAGCGATGCCCGTGGTGCCATGTAGGCAGGCAGGCAGCTGAGGTGGCGCGGTAGTGGGTCTCCACAAAGATCCGCTTGCCGCCACGCAGGTGCCTGCCCAACTTGTTGGGTTGGCAGCTGCATGCGAACAGTGGTGGAGGTTTGATTGGCGTGGGCCCGATGGTGGCCCTACGGGTGTTCTTGGCAAGGGCCTCGCCGTAGCCCCGGCAAGGGTCTTGCCGGGGCCCCGACAAGGGTCTTGCCGTGGCGCCTGCTGTCATCCCAAACTAGGCTCTTGCCGGGGGCCTTGTGGTCCTCCTTGGCTGGGATCCCGCCAAGGGTCGTCATCTTCTATAGTGTGTATCTGATCTTGAATGTCTTCACAAAGATCTGCATGCCACCACGGGGTGTCTCGAATCCTTGCCCCATGGGGGCAAGTGGACTCCAGGGTGATTCGCTCCGTAGGTGTGGGCGAGCTGCCACGGCAAGGGTCTTGCCGGGTTTGCTAAAACCGCCTCCCGGCAAGGATCTTGCCGGGGGAGTCCGCTTCGTCCCCTTT
This sequence comes from Aegilops bicornis, assembly GCA_021605145.1. NCBI lineage: Eukaryota > Viridiplantae > Streptophyta > Magnoliopsida > Poales > Poaceae > Aegilops > Aegilops bicornis. The sequence goes on from CM038670.1 coordinate 672,425,936, forward strand.
GCTCTTTGTGGTCTTGGTCTTGGCATCGTTCGCTCCTTTCGAAGCTTCGGCCTTACCTTGGCTCACCTCCCTTGCCTTTCTCGGGCGATGGTGCTCAGCGGCTCAGACTGCCTGCCTGCAGATTATAGGGGTACAAAAAGTGTACCCCTCTTTTTGTACACCGACACGCGGGGTGGCGGGCAGCGGAGCGGCGGCGGGGCGCGGGCGGTGTAGGCCGCGTGGTGCGGGCGGCGAGCGGGACGAGGGGAGAAGGCGGCGGGGTGGCGCGTTTATATAGGAGGTCGGGGGGTGCTTCTTGCGGGAGGGGGCACCGGAGCGGGTGTCCCGCTCGGACACGGCGGCGCGGCGGGTCAGGACTCTGGTCCCGAGTCGGTGTGGGAGGGCGACGGCGCGCTGGGACGGCTGGGCCTCGGCCCAATTGGTCCGAAGATTTTTATTTTTTAAAATAAAAAATGAGTTCCGCCGAAAGAAAGAAAAAAATCCTAAATAAATGAAAAGAAATTCTAAAAATACCAAAAACAATTTTCACCGGTCTAAATAAAATATTTAGAACATAGTGAACATTTTCTTGGCCTAAAAATGCATTTTTGAAAAAAATGCATATTTTTCTGATTCAAATTAATAAATAAAAAATAAATAAATCCGAATAAATTTTTTATTTGATTTTTATATTTTTCCTCCAATATTTATTTTAGTTTGGAGAAGTCATATTATCTCCTCTCTTTTATTTTTATATTGGAAATATTTTCGAAGGAAAAAATAATTAAAACCGAAGTGATCCTTTTTTTCAAATTTGAGAAAAATTTCAAATATGAAAATAAACGAAATCCCCAACTCTCTCCGTGGGTCCTTGAGTTGCTTACAATTTCTAGGATCAAAACCAAAATGCAAATAAAATATGATATGCATATGATGACCTATGTATAACATTCCAAATTGAAAATTTGGGATGTTACAAATCTACCCCCTTAAGATGAATCTCGTCCTCGAGATTCGGGTTGGCTAGAAAATATGTGTGGGTGGTCTTTCCGTAGATCTTCTTCTCGTTCCCAGGTGGCTTCATCCTCTGTATGGTGACTCCACTGAACTTTGCAAAACTTGATAACCTTGTTGCGTGTGACTAGGCTGGCAAACTCGAGAATCTTGACTGGTTTCTCCTCGTAGGTCAGATCACTATCCAACTGAATTGCTTCTGTGGGCAATCAGATCTCTCAGAGGGATTTCGGCCATCTCAGCATGATACTTCTTCAACTGGGAAACGTGGAACACATCATGAACTCCTGACAGTCCTTCGGGTAACTCCAACTTGTAGGCCACTTCTCCCATACGCTCCAAAACTCGGTATGGTCCTACAAATCTTGGGGCTAACTTTCCCTTAACTCCAACACATTTATCTCCTCGCAGAGGTGCTACGCGAAGATATGCTCTGTCTCCGATTTCATAGACTACCTCCTTGCGTTTTGAGTCTGCATAACTCTTCCGCTCGGTCGAGCTACCTTGATCTATCTCGAATCAACTTAACCTTCTCTTCGGCTCTTTGATCAAGTCTGGTCCAAACAACTGACAGTATCCAACTTCATCCCACATCAACGGTGTTCTGCACCTCCTTCCATACAAAGCTTCGAAAGGGACCATCTTCAAACTGGCTTGATAACTGTTGTTGTATGAGAACTCCGCGTAGGGAAAATAATCATCCCAACTAGATCGATAATCTAGCGCAGAAGCTCTCAACATGTCCTCCAGAATCTGATTGACTCTCTCGGTCTGCCCATCTGTCTGCGGATGAAAGGCCGTGCTAAACTCTAGCCTGGTACCCAAAGTCTGGTGCAGCTGATTCCAAAACTTTGAACTAAACTGTTTTCCTCTATCAGATACGATGGTCCTCGGAACTCCGTGCAGACATACGATCCTGGTCATATATATCATGGCCAACTTCGCACTCGTGTAGGTGGTCTTTACTAGAATAAAGTGGGCCACTTTGGTCAAACTATCCACTACTACCCAAATAGAATCATATCCCGATCGGGTCCTGGGTAATCCGGTAATAAAATCCATGCCAAGCTTATCCCACTTCCATTCGGGTATCGGCATAGGCTGCAGTAATCCTGCTGGCTTCTGATGTTCTGCCTTCACTCTCTGACATAAATCACAAATGGCTACATACTCTGTAATATCCTTCTTCATACCAGTCCACCAGAAACAATCCTTCAAATCTAAATACATCTTGGTGTTTCCGGGGTGTATCGATTATGGCGAATCATGAGCTTCTTGAAGTATTAGCTTTCTGATCTCGGCATTATTGGGTACATAAACTATGAGGTTGGCAAGAAAGGCTTGAGCTCCATCTCAGATTCGAGCGCGGATCGAGGCGGCGGCGCGGCTCGCCGGAGCAGCGGCGGCCGGGGACGGGCGACGGAGGAGGGGACGCCGGAGGAGGCGCAGGCCGGAGGCGGCGGAGGCGCTGGTGGTTGGAGCAGCGCTGGACGGAGGGCGACGGAGCCGGGCGGGCGGAGGCGGGCGGCGGCGGGCGGCCGGGCCGGAGTCGGCGGCGGCGTGGTGGCCGAAGCTGGGCGCCGGCTCGGACCGGGGAGGCCCGCGACGGCCTCGCGGGCCCATGGGTCGGCGCGGCGATGTGGGGCGCTGGTGCCCACGTGGCAGGCGCTGTGATTCGCCGGTATGGCGGCGGACAGCGTCTGCTCCGTCCGGACGTGTCCGCGGCGTGAGGGGAATTCGTCTAGGGTTTCGGGGGAATTGATCCGGGATTTGGAGGGGGAGATGCATATTTATAGGTAGAAGGAGCTAGGAAGCTCCAAATGGAGTGTAGTTTTCGCCCACACGATCGTGATCGAGCGGCGATGGACATGGAAGTGACTTAGATGGGTTATTGGGCTGTTTTGAAAGGGTGTTGGGCTGCAACTTAAAAGAGGCTTTTGCGAGAGTGCAGTTAACCGTTGGAGTACCAAACGAGCTCCAAATGACCCGAAACTTGACAGGTGGTCTACCGGTGGTATACCAAGGCCACTTGACAAACCTCGGTCCATTCCGAGAAAGTTTAGTACCCGCTCACGGAAAAACGTAAAAGGGGACGCTGGGGGACATAGGAGTGCCGGATTGCAAAACGGACAACGGGGAAAATGCTCGGAATCAGGAGACGAACACGTATGCAAATGAGATACACATGATGACATGATATGAAATGCATGACATGGACAAAATGCAAAAAATGAAGAAAAACCCAACCACGGAGGGAATATCATATCACAATGCCGAAAATGGCAAGAGTTGGAGTTACAAATATGGAAAGTTACATCCGGGGTGTTACATATCTCCAAACATGGCTCCCTGAGATCTTCAATTAACTCCTTTGGCAATCCTCCGCTTATGAGGGTATTGGCATAACCCTTCCGGCTCAAAGCATCTGCTATGACATTGGCCTTGCCTGGATGATAGTGCAACTTCATAACATAATCCTTTATAAGCTCCAACCATCTCCTTTGCCTGCGGTTCAGCTCCTTCTGAGTGAAAATGTACTTTGTGATCCGTGTACACATCACAACGGTTTCCAATAAGAAAATGTCGCCAGGTCTTGAGTGCATGCACTACTGCTGCTAACTCCAAATCATGCGTGGCATAATTCAACTCATGCGGTCGAAGCTATCGTGAGGCATAAGAAACAACTCTTCCGTCCTGCATAAGTACACCTCAAAGTCCTAAGCGGGAAGCGTCGCAATATACTTGGTAATCCTTGCGTATATCCGGCAGAATCAACACTAGGGCTGTAACCAAACGTTTCTTCAACTCCTGAAAACTGGCCTCACAACTCCGTCATAGGCTTCACAATCTTGGAAAAAATCTCAATGAATCTCCGATAATACCCCGCGAGTCCAAGAAAACAGCGGATCTCTCCAACTGAGGTGGGTGATAGCCAATCAGTGACTGACTTAACCTTGGTAGGATCCACTGCTATACCTTCTTGTGATATAACATGTCCAAGAAATCCAACTTCCTTCAACCAAAACTCACGCTTGCTGAACTGGGCATACAACTGGTGTTCTCTGAGCTTCTCGAGGACTAAACGCAAATGCTCCTTGTGTTCCTCTTCATTCTTCGAGTATACCAGGATATCATCAATGAAAACCACGAAAAACTTGTCCAAGAACTCCATGAACACCTAATTCATCATACTCATGAAATAGGCAGGGGCGTTAGTCAATTCAAATGACATAACCGTGTACTCATATAGCCCGTACCTTGTGGTGAAAGCCGTCTTAGGTATATCCTTTTCTCGATTCTTCAACTGGTGGTATCCTGATCGCAGATCGATCTTGGAGAATACTTTAGCTCTTTGCAACTGATCAAATAAATCATTGATCATCGGCAGTGGGTACTTGTTCTTGATCGTCACTTTGTTCAATGCACGATAATCAACAACCATTCTCAATGATCCATCCTTCTTCTCAACCATGAGCACTGGGGCTCCCCACGGTGACGAACTTCATCGAACGTAACCTTTCTCCAATAACTCCTTGATCTGCTTCTTAATCTCCTCCAGATCATTCGCGGGCATCCGGTATGGTCTCTTCGATATCAGTCCGGTGCCTGGCAATAGCTCTATCAAAAACTCAATGTCTCGATCCGGTGGCATGCCTGGTAGCTCCTCGGGGAACACATCCGGATAATCCTTCACTACAGGCACTTCCTCGTGAACAACTCCTGAGAGGGAATTGACTTGGGTCCTCCTTGGTGCATGCCTGACTACATGCTTAATCCTTCTTCCCTCCGGGGTGGTGAGCAGAGTTGACCTACTAGCACAGTCAATGTTTCCTCCATACTTCGATGGCCAATCCATGCCTAGTATCACATCCAATCCTTGTGATTCCAGAATTATTAGGTCTGAGGGGAAAACATGGCTACCAATGGTTAAGGGTATCCGATCACACCATCGGCTGGCCATGTACTCTACACCTGGTGAGCTTACTAGCATGGGTGACCTAAGGGCTAATGTGGGTAGCTTAACTTGTCCACAAATCCCCTTGAAATGTATGAATATGATGCACCAGTATCGAAAAGAACAAGAGCGGTAAATGACTTAACCCAAAACTTACCGATAACTGCATTTGGCTGCTCTTCAACCTCCTCCACGTTCACGTGGTTCACTTGTCCCCTGTTGAAAGGGTTGGGCTTATTTCCAGAGCTTCCATTGCCATTTCCATTCTTTGCTTCAGGACACTCATTGGCATAGTGTCCAGTCTTCCCGCACTTGAAACAAGTAATGTGACTTTGGTCCTTCTTGGCGGGTTCGACTGGGTTAGAGCGGTTCTGGTTTGTGGCACCCCGACTCAGAGAAACCGGAACGCCTCGTATTCCAGCCCAGAGATCGAGGAGAAGTCTTCTTGAATACGGCACTACTTAGCATAGAACAAACAAACTTCCTATTATTACACGAATATGAATACAAGGTCTCTGATATTACAATGAATAACATCAGCACGGCGACACTACGCCATCCTCAGTTGCTCTATGCAAGCAGCAGAACAACTCAAAGCAGCGGAAAAACTTCTAGCAGCGGAAAAACGACGACGGTGGTGAACTCCACTCCGCAGGGACTATGGCTGGAACGCTTATCCTAGCTCGCACGAACGGAAACCACGACAAGCAAGCAATCAAATCCGGCATGACCTGCAAACTGGCATGACATGCCAGGTCAGTACATTGAATGTACTTCCAAGCTCACAATAACCAGAAGCATTCAAGACATACAACAGCACGGCAATTACAGGTTAAACACGGTTTACATCATATCATCAGAACAACATGGCATGAACAACGTGAACATGATACAGCTAGAACAATACAGACATGGCATGAACATATAAATCTGTCGATACTAGCATGCAACATGATGAAACTATATGCACCACTTATTCTGCTCGGGTTACCTCGTAACCATCACATGCCTCACTTACCAACCTCGGACATCACACAATCATCTCAGGATCAAATCAAGCTTGGTATAAACAATACCGTAGTAATCATTAAATGACCATAAGGAGGTTGATCTTTACCCATGATTCTCGAACAACATCACGAATATCCAACAAATCGGTATCCTCTATACCACGGTGATGATTTACGGATCACAAACGGAACCACTCTGGGCTCAACGGTTACCTTGTAACCAAACAGTGATCATTCCGGCGATCACAACCATAACCAACACTTGATCTCAAACGGTGATCTTTCCGGCGATCACAACCAACTTATCTCATCACCGAACCAGGGTTGTTATTAAACACATCATTATTATTACTGTAGACTCATAGTGTGACCGACACGAACTGGGCCCTTATCCGCGGGCACGGCTATCGATAGATCAGTATAAACTCTACAGAGGTTAGTACACAGTACCCACACCACGGAACCCATGGCCTAGCACTCCCATTCGGGTGGACCAACGGCGTTCCGACAAAACCATCCTACTGCCATGACACCCTCCCGGCCACTCCGACAAACTCCCCTCTAGGATAAGTCCTGGGTGGCCCCGTGCCTAACAAAGGCACCAACGGCCAACGTCGTGGCAAAACATAAACAGTCCCAAACGGGGACAAGGATCCATAACAACAACAACGGGCACACAAGGCTTATGTCCGCCTACCTGATCAGGATAACGCGTGTCCATAACCTTCCCTCATTGGAGGCACCGGCGAGAGGCACGACAAAAGACCCAGTTAGGACCTTCCCATAAAGGTAAGCGTGGCTACACTGGTCAGCTCGATATGGTGGCACCATGACTCAGCCAACGGTTGTTCAAGTTCAATTTAATCTGGTTAAACTTGAATGCAAATATGCTGAGCCATGATAAAATAACATGATGCAATTACGATGCATGAGTATGATGTCAACATAAGCATGGAGTGCAACTTAAATATCCTCCATATAAACAATGAATCATATCCAACTGAGCATGGCATAATGACGAGCATGAATATCACAAGTATAACACTACTCATAGCATAACATGATCACTAGCATCAACACTGAATACCATTCAAGAACACATTAATAACATTACCGAGTAAATACTTATCCAACTAACAACAAAGGAACCATGCATATTAAACGGTACTCGGTAACCGACGTTAGTCATGCACCAAAGAATATGACCAACCCAACATGTAATGCTATCAAGCATGACCAATATGAAAGTAATACTAGCAGGTAGAACATGATAACAGAGTGCAAGAAAACATAGCATGACAGTAACCACTGATCCATAAGCATAACCGGAATAACGACAACGGTAGCAAAACAAGCATACAGTTATTAAAGATTCAAGTTGAAAACCAATGCTACTGCATGGCTATCATGACAAATGGTGGTTGTGGCTTGCCTGGGGATGAAGAAGGCACCGGGGAGAAGTGCGGTGAAGCCGCGGAAAGATTCGCCGGAAACAGTCCTCTCCCGGAGGGGCTGTTTACGTGCAAGGGCAAAATTGTCATTTCCAGTATGCTAAAACATAATGAAAGGGATACCAACAGAAAGGGCTCGACGAGAAGAAGACGTGAGCGTTGGATTCACCTCAAACGGAGTTACGGTTGCGGAGTTATGAGGGGTAGAGGATCAGGGACTTTTTTGTAAAAATAAAATTCACAGCCGGGTCCCTGAGCGGATAAGGCAGAGGCGCAAAATTAGAATACGCTTTTGGAATAGCGAAAACACGTTCTTGGCCTCAGTAGAAGAAAATATGTTTTCCAGAAGGGAAAATGCATTCTGGCCAAAGAAGGAAAGAAATACGCTTTCCTCAAATGAAAACGTACTCTCCAGAATACGTGTCCACTTATCTGACTAGGCAGAGGCGGGTCCGGGCTTGGATTCGCTGACGTGCGGGTCCCACAGGGGTGTGGGGCCCATCACTTATCCAGCTAGGCAGGCGGGGCCAACGCCTGCCCGCCGAGAGGTGGGGCCGAGGGCCCACTGGCCAGCTGGGGCGGGTCCTTCATCTCCTTCCTCATGCTCGCCTGACGGGGCCGAGGGAAGAGCGCGGTTCTGGCACCCGTCCGGCCGGCTCCGGCCACCGTTCGGAGCGCCCGGACCACCCATGCGTAGAGGGGGCCGCGGCGAAAACATCCCCGTAGGGAATGGAGGTCGAGGAGGTTGGGAAGGAGCTGGGCACCAGACGCGACGGGGAAGGGCTTCGGGTGGAGCTGGGCTCGCGGCTAAAGTAGCTCCGGCGAAGGGGAGAGGACCTGGGGATGGTCGCAGGAGTGGTGGCGGTCTACTGGTGGTGGTAGGAGCGAGGGAGGGGCTCGGGTTCGCTCAAATTTAGGAGGACCGAGGCGGCGGCCATGGCGGTAGAGGGAGGGCAGGAGAGCTTCTCGAGCTCGTGTGAGAGGCTGGGGAGGGATAGTGGAGCGAGGGGAGGCTGGTGAGGTGCTCGGGAGGACTCGGGGATGGCTATATATAGTCGGGCGAGGGAGGCCGAGTTCGGGTGTCGCCGCGGGGATCCGGCCAACGCTCTGGTGACGGCCAGCGATCATGGGAGGGCGCGGGAAGGCGACGAGGGATGCAACGGATGAGCTACAGAGGTGCACAGGGCAAGAGGGGCCGAACGCACAGTGGAGAAAGTACCCAAACGCCATTGAATGCTCGGTCGGCCACAGTGCGCCCGTGGGCGCACGGCGACGAGCGCTGACGGAGGGTCGTACGGAGGGGGATATGGCTCCACGAGGACGGCGACGACGCGGTGAAGCTGTTGGACATGCTCACGAGCGCGAAGACGACGATAGGAGGACGGGCCGGAGCTAGGCGACGTTCTGGGCGCGGCCACTGCACACAGAGCGCATGCACAGGCTCGCCATCGTCGCGGTCACCTCGTGCACTGGCGTGTAGCGGGGGGAATGTGCTGGAACCTGTTGTCTACTGGTAAGTTCTTCCAGTAGAACGATGTAAACTGCTCTGGTTGAATGGTAAGTAACCTCTGAAGTTTACTGCAGTAAACTTGGCCAAGAACTGCTGATCAACAGGAAGGGAATTGGGAGCAATGGAGTTGTTTGGGAGGTTTAGGGTAAGAAGGACTTTCATCCTGGTAACTTTGAGAAGATTTGGACCAAGATAAATCATAGTTTCTTCACAACTGCATTTTTGGTCCAGAAATAAGATTTGGATGATGCACTCACATGGAGCATCAACTTGAGCTCAAATATGGCAAGGCTTAGTTATTTGGTCGTAGTAAGAATCTGTACAAATTTCATACCAATTGGAGTTACCAAAATGGTACTTGCTTCACAAACATCCTTGCCGACCAGAAACTTTCCATAATTTTAGAGAAATATTGGATAAGTGAAATGGTGCCAAATTTGGTGGAGAGAAGTTATTTGGGTAGGAGAACAATCTGATAATTTGTCAGGATTTTTGAAGCTATATAAATTGCACTTGCTTCACCACCTGAAAATTTTACCAGAAACAAAGATTTGGTCATGTTCTCACATAGATGATTGGCTGGGGCTGAAATTTGTAGGAGTGAGATAATATGAGCACAAGAAGAGGCATGCAAAATTTCAACTCATTTGAATTCTCCTAGCTAGTACTTCCTTCAAAGTGGCTTACATTTGATGTAAACTTTGAAAAATCAATGAGGAAGATTGGCTAGGCAAATAAAGTTGAATTTTGGCATGTGGCAATTATTTGGACATAAAAGAATGCCCAACAAGTTTGGGAGCAAACAAGATAAGATAAATGACACTTCTGTCACAAAGTGCCACTCCGGACAGAAAGGAATATTAGTTATTGGGGAATTATTCTTGGGCTGGGACAGGAAAGTTTGGGCACATTTGAGCAATATATGACCCAAAGAAATTATGAGAATTATTTGGGAATTTTTGGATGGACATAAATATAGGTTGCTTCACAACCTAGGGCAGACAGGGTTATTCCTTGAGTAGAAAAAGGAATTTTCCCTAAAAAAGAAATTAGGGTTTGGTCAAGCAGTGGAGTGACATGATCTTGTCAAGGTTTTTAGGATGATGAGCCACTTGGGAGGGGGGATGAGGATGATTTCCCAGGTGGCAAGGCCACAGAACCACTCCAAAAAGAAAAAATAGAGCAAAAACCACTTAAATTAAAATAAAAAGAAAAGGGCCAAAAACCAGGCTGTTACAAACCTCCCCCTTAAAGAAATCTCGTCCTCGAGATTTGGTTGCTCAGGGAACAAGTATGACTTTAGGACACCATTTCCAACTCGGGTACCCTTTTTCCTTTATTTATTGTTCCCCCAAAAATTTCATATGATTTTCTTCCCTTGCTCTGTGGTGGTTTGCTTCACCTTTCCCAAATCCTGACAGGTTTTTGCTCATATACCACATCCTTTTGCTGATGTTGATTGTCTCATATCTGCGGTGATATCCAATGAGTCTGAGTATAAATTTCTTTTTTTCATGAAAACTTTTTACTTCTGTCATGGGGTTGCTTTAAATAAATGCAGGCCTTCTGGTTTCAATAAATGTTGAGAATCATGGCCATTTTCTGACGGGATCTGACTGTCCGTAGGTGGTACTGACTTATCTTGATTTATTTCTTTGGCAGATCATGGGATATCTACCAAAGATTTGGCTTCCTTTTGTCGTGACAAATATAACAGGGTATATTTTTATAACTGTAACATACCTCAAATATTAACATCTCGAGACCATCCTGATAGGTATGCTGGTGGGAAGATACTTTCCATGACAGGCTGTCCGGGTACTAGGTTAAACAAGTGGATATACCTGGTCTAAGCTGATTGTTCGATTGTTGATTTACCCATGTTGTCGGTATACCCAGATGTGGTTATAGGCTGTGTGATGCTTTACACTATTGGTGAAGTCAAACTGCTGAGGTTGCAAAAGAATCTTGGACTTGACGGAACATATTTGGATATTCCGCACTAACCAATTTTTTTAAGCGGGTCAGTGGAATATGAAGTCCTTGTAGAGCAAAGTAATCCACTGAGGGTATGCCTTTGTGGCTCCATATGTAATCTGGCCACTAACTCACTTGGGTATCCGGACCCTGATGGTCATGCAAAAATCATCATACTGTTGCTACCAGCCTCATCCTTTTGATGGTCATGATTTTCTTTGTCAGGATATCTTACTGAAATAGGTTGGCCACATGTATCCTTGATTCTTCGTATGACCATGGTCGTGGCTAGGGCAATATTTTTGTCATTATCCCTGGTGCTTGGGTTCCGCACTTATATGACATATTCTCGGGGCTTGTAGTTGTACAGTGCTCTTTGTTGAGGCCAACCATACAAGAGTTCATGAGATCTCCTTGTTGGTGCGGGAATATTGGCCTTGGTGGCCACTGTCAAGACTGTTGATTTTGTGATGTCTTTTCTAGATCTTGTAGATCCTTGTATTACATAAGATGTGTATCTCTGTTTATCTTCATTTGCATGATTCATGAGGCTGTGGGATCCGTACTTTCCTTAGGTATATTTGTTGGATCCTTGCTATACCTTGTATGTGTGACTGATATGATTGGGGATGTATGCTCACCATATGTGTAAGAATCATATGCAACCGAACACTTGATCCTTGAGGTAGACATATGTTTTGACTGATTTGTACTTCTCACCAAAATATTGTTGATCTGACTTTTGAGATGTACTGCCGGATATTTCCAACTCATCATATAATCTCTGAGGACGGTACACAGTGTGGTATTGATGTGGACTGAGTGGCTTACGAGACAAGCCATCCGAGTAGGTTGCTGAGGACTTGTTAATTTCTGCTTAAATCTTTTGTCTGGGTATCGTGCAGAAGAAGGCTCTATAGCTTACACACGAAGCTTGGTCTGATTATTGTGCTGGAGAATCCTGAGTTCCGTACTTGAGAAGCTTCTCCTTGTTGAGAAAAAATCATTTCCGTCTATCAGAAGCTTTTACCGAGGTATCTTGCTGAGAAAGACCGCTTATCTTGGACCGGAAATTGTGCATATATCATGTTGAGGAAAATCGAGGAGCCTTGCATCATAAATTTCTTCCGATAGCGTGCGAAAGAATACTGAGTTTCTTACATCCAAAGCTTCATATTAATATGCAGACTAAAATCTACACACACTCCCATAATATTTGGTGGCTGATTATTTGCATGAGAAAATTTGTTTGACTGTCTTCCTTGAGCATATCACATTCTGACTTTATTTCGGATGATAACATATCTCAAGCATCATGCATTACTGAGCCAAAATTTTATATATGATCCATAACTTTGATCGAAAATATACCATTGATCTTGTACCTGACTTGTCTTGCTGCTGACTTGATCATTACTGCTGTGAGTATTTTGTATTGATGTAGACTTGAGTTATCCGTACTGTGGTGAGGAGTGCATATTAATGCAAAATTGATTATCAGCCTCAAGATCAGATATTCCCCATTTTACTGCAGTCGGCTGAGAATTCCATTCTGTTTAGCTAAGTTTCCAAATATTCGAACTCCTTGCTGATTCTTCGGGTCCGGTGTCGGTTGATGAGAAAATCTTTATAGGGGAAAAATAATGTAGCACCGGGGCCCAAAAAGGAAGAATCAAAAGAAAACTCAACTAAACAAAAGCACACAACAATCAATTCACACACAATCAATGTCACATATTACTGCTAGTCACACAATATGCATTCCTACTTAAGCGCACAAATCTCATAGGATCTCCGGTACTACGATCTAGCATGCTGTGACGGTGTGCACGAGGACAAATAAATGTGTGGAAGAATTGGTGTAAACAGCGCTACACCAAGTGCTAGCTTAGCCTGGTAGCAACCTGGACTAGTTCGGAGGCGAGGACGCACTCGATAAATCTGTAGTGGGACACGAAGGTTGCAACCACATTATTATCAAGCGAAGGGAAAAAGCTCTGTACACGTCCAAGGAATAGGATAGCGGGGGAAAACTGAGGCTGCTGACATTGCCCTTTCTTGATAACTAAGATCATTAAAGGTTGCCAACACGACAAAAAGAAAGAGCAATTTGGGATAGAAGCATGTCCATCACCGAAATGATAGGCGGGGATGAAAGGAGGATATCGGTGAGATACCTTAGCACCATTTTTGCAAACAGTGTCGGGATCACTTGGCATCACTCCGTTGGGACAGAAATGACACCAAACATCGAAGAACGAGCAAGAAAAGAAAACTGGAGAAATGCAAAGGCTGAGCTGTAGTGGATCCAAACTGATGCCAGCTACACTCACCATAAACCGTTAGCAACAACTACTAAGGCTATATGCATGCTATGAAACAAACAAATGCATCGACCAAATGCAATAAACAAGGTAGACTCTATACTACCAATTACTACCGGTTTCTACCGCTCGCGCTGACTAGGATGTCCTACAGCCAGACCTGCTCTGATACCTAGCGGTGTGGCACCCCGGCTCAGTGAAATCGGAACGCCCCGTATTCCAGCCCAGAGATCGAGGAGAAGTCTTCTAGAATACGGCACTGCTTAGCATAGAACAAACCAGCTTTCTATTATTACACAATTATGAATACAAGGTCTCCAATATTACAATGAATAACATCGGCACGGCGACACTACGCCATCCTCAGTTGCTCTATGCAAGCAGCAGAACAACTCGAAGCAGCGGAAAAACTTCTAGCAGTGGAACAACGACGACGGTGGTGAACTCCACTCTGGAGGGACTCTGGCTGGAACGCTTATCCTAGCTCGCACGAACTGAAACCACGACAAGCAAGCAATCAAATCCGGCATGACCTGCAAACTGGCATGACACGCTAGGTCAGTACATTGAATGTACTTGCAAGCTCACAATAACCAGAAGCATTCAAGACATACAACAGCATGGCAATTACAGGTTAAACACAGATTACATGATATCATCAGAACAACATGGCATGAACAACATGAACACGATACAGCTAGAACAATACAAACATGTCATGAACATATAAATCTGTTGATACTAGCATGCAGCATGATGACACTATATGCACCACTTATTCTGCTCGGGTTACCTCGTAACCATCACATGCCTCACTTACCAACCTCGGACATCAAACGATCATCTCAGGATCAAATCAAGCTTGGTAGAAACAATACATAATAATCATTAAATGACAACAAGGAGCTTGATCTTTACCCATGATTCTCGCACAACATCACGAATATCCAACAACTCGGTATCCTCGATACCACGGTGATCATTTATGGATCACAAACGGAACCACTCTGGGCTCAACGGTTACCTTGTAACCAAACGGTGATCATTCCGGCGATCATCACCATGACCAACACTTGATCTCAAAGGGTGATCTTTCCGGAGATCACAACCAACTTGTCTCATCACCGAACCAGGGTTGTTATTAAACACATCATTATTATTACTGTTGACTCATAGTGTGACCGACACGAACAGGGCCCTTATCCGCGGGCACATCTATCGATAGATTTAGTATACACCCTGCATAGGTTATTACACTGTACCCACACCACGGAACCCATGGCCTCGCACTCCCATTCGGGTGGACCAACGGCGTTCCGACAAAACCGTCCTACTGTCATGACACCCTCCCGGGCACTTCGACAAACTCCCCTCTGGAATAAGTCCTGGGTGGCCCCGTGCCTACCAAAGGCACCAACGGCCACCGTCGTGGCAAAACATAAACGTTCCCAAACAGGGACAAGGATCCATAACAGCAGCAACTGGCACACAAGGCTTATGTCCGCCTACCTGATCAGGGTAGCGCGCGCCCATAACCTTCCCTCGTTGGAGGCACCAGCGAGAGGCATGAAAATAGACCCAGTTAGGACCTTCCCATAAAGGTAAGCGTGGTTGCACTGGTCAGCTCGATATGGTGGCACCATGACTCAGCCAACAGTTGTTCAAGTTCAATTTAATCCGGTTAAACTTGAATGCAAATTGTTGAGCCATGATAAAATAACATGATGCAATTACAATGCATGAGTATGATGTCAACATAAGCATGGAGTGCAACATAACTGTCCTCCATATCAACAATGAATCATATCCAACTAGGCATGGCATAATGATGACCATGAATATCACAAGTATAACACTACTCATAGCATAACATGATCACTAGCAGCAATAGTGAATACCATTCAAGAACACATCAATAACATTACCGAGTAAATACTTATCCAACTAACAGCAAAGGAACCATGCATATTAAATGGTACTCGGTAACCGATGTTAGTCATGCACAGAAGAACATGACCAACCCAACATGTCATGCTATCAAGCATGACCAATATGAAAGTAATACTAGCAGGTAGAACATGATAACAGAGTGCAAGAAAACATAGCATGACAGTAACCACTGATCCATAAGCATAACCGAAATAACGACAGCGGTAGCAAAACAAGCATACAGTTATTAAAGATTCGAGTTGAAAACCAATGTTACTGCATGGCTGTCATGCAAATGGTGGTTGTGGCTTGCCTGGGGATGAAGAAGGCACCGGGGAGAAGCGCAGTGAAGCCGCGGAAAGATTCGCCGGAACAGTCCTCTCCCAGAGGGCTGTTTACGTGCAAGGGTAAAATGGTCATTTTTAGTATGCTAAAACATAATTAAAGGGACACCAACAGAAAGGGCTCGACGAGACGAAGACGTGAGCATTGGATTCACCTCAAAAGGACTTGCGGTTGTGAAGTTATGAGGGGTAGAAGATCAGGGACTTTTCTGTAAAAATAGAATTCACAGCTGGGTCCCTGAATGGATAAGGCAGAGGCGCAAAATTAGAAATACGCTTTCGGAATGCTGAAAACACATTCATGGCCGCAGTAGAAGAAAATACATTTTCCAGAAGGGAAAACGCATTCCGGCCAAAGAAGGAAAGAAATACGCTTTCCTAAAACGAAAACGTACTCTCCAGAATACGTGTCCACTTATCTGACTAGGCAGAGACGGGACCGGGCTTGGAGTCGCTGACGTGTGGGTCCCACGGGGGTGTGGGGCCCGTCACTTATCCAGCTAGGCAGGCAGGGTCAACGCCTGTCCGCCGACAGGTGGGGCCCAGGGCCCACTGGCCAGCTGGGGCGGGGACTTCATCTCCTTCCTCGTGCTCGCCCGACGGGGCAGAGGGAAGAGCGCGGTTCCGGCGCCCGTCCGGCCGGCTCAGGCTATTGTTCGGAGCGCCCGGACCACCCACGCGTAGAGGGGGCCGAGGCGAAGCCGTCCCCGTTGGGCACGGACGTCGACGAGGTTGGGAAGGAGCAGGGCACCAGAAGCGGCGGAGGAGGGCCTCGGGTGGAGCTGGGCTCGCGGCTAAAGTAGCTCCGGCAAAGGGGAGAGGACCTGGGGATGGTCGCAGTAGTGGTGACAGTCTACTGGTGGTGGTAAGAGCGAGGGAGGTGCTCGAGTTCGCTCAAATTTAGCAGGACCAAGGCGGCGGCCATGGCGGCAGAGGGAGGGCAGGAGAGCTTCTCGAGCTCGTGTGAGAGGCTGGGGAGGGATAGTGGAGCGAGGGGAGGCTGGTGAGGTGCTCGGGAGGACCCGGGGAGGCTTCACAACTGCATTTTGGTCCAGAAATAAGATTTGGATGATGCACTCACATGGAGCATAAACTTGAGCTCAAATATGGCAAGGCTTGGTTATTTGGTCATAGTAAGAATCTGTAAAAAATTTATACCAATTGAAGGTACCAAAATGGTACTTGCTTCACAAACATCCTTGCTGACCAGAAACTTTCCATAATTTTAGAGAAATATTGGCTAAGTGAAATGGTTCCAAATTTGGTGGAGAGAAGTTATTTGGGTAGGAGAACAATCTGATAATTTTTCAGGATTTTTGAAGCAATATAAAATGCACTTGTTTCACCACGTAAAATTTTTACCAGAAACAAAGATTTGGTCCTGTGCTCACATAGATGATTGGATGGGGCTGAAATTTGTAGGAGTGAGATAATATGAGCACAAGAAGAGGCATGCAAAATTTCAACTCATTTGGATTCTCCTAGCTAGTACTTCCTTCACAGTGGCTTCTGTTTGACAGAAACTTTGAAAAATCACTGAGGAAGATTGGCTAGGCAAATAAAGTTGAATTTTGGCATGTGGCAATTATTTGGACATAAAAGAATGCCCAACAAGTTTGGGAGCAAACAAGATAAGATAAATGACACTTCCTTCACAAAGTGCCACTCTGGACAGAAAGGAAGATTAATTATTGGGGAATTATTCTTGGGCTAGGACAGGAAAGTTTGGGCACATTTGAGCAATATATGACCCAAAGAAATTATGAGAATTATTTGGGAATTTTTGGATGGACAGAAATATAGGTTGCTTCACAAGCTAGGGCAGACAAGGTCATTCGTTGAGTAGAAAAAGGAATTTTCCCTAGAAAAAGAAATTAGGGTTTGGTCAAGCAGTGGAGTGACATGATCTTGGCAAGGTTTTTAGGACGATGAGCCACTTGGGAGGGGGAATGAGGATGATTTCCCAGGTGGCAAGGCCACAGAACCACTCCAAAAAGAAAAAACATAGCAAAAACCAATTAAATTAAATTAAAAAGGAAAGGGCCAAAAACCAGGCTGTTACATGGTTGCTGCCTGCTCCATTCCCATTTCCATTCTTGGGGCCACTGTGGTTATGCGAAGTTCCTCCATTGTGAGTATGGCCTCCATGGTTATGGGTATATCCTCCCGAGTTCGGGGTAAAATGAGGCTTCTACTGAGCTCCTGAGTTGTACTTCCCTTGTCCATACTTCCTTTTGCGGTTTTTTCCGCTGCTTTAGATCAACCATAAGAGCCCTATCTACCAAGTCCTGGTAGGTAGCAAATATTGCTACCATCAACTGCATACTCACCTCATAATTCAATCCTTACATAAACTTCTCCTGCTTCGCGGCGTCTGTGGCCATATCATCCGGTGTGTAGCGAGCTAACTTACTGAACTCATCCACGTAATGCCCCACAGTACGATTTCCCTGGCGTAAGTTGCGAAACTCACGCTTCTACATGCTCATAGCTCCAGTTGAGACATGTGTTGTGCGGAATGCTTGTTGAAACTGATCCCAAGTGACATTGGCTATAGGGAAAGTGGCTGTGTAATTCTCCCACCATGAGGCTGCGGGTCCATCTAATTGATGTGCGGCAAAACGCACCTTCTCAGCATCTGTGCAACCTGCGGTGGTCAACTCACTTCCAATCCTGTGTAGCCAGTCATCAGCAACAATTGGCTCGGTGCTACTGGAAAACACCGGCGGCTGCAACCTCAGAAAACGAGCTAAATTGTCCACTTGAGGTGGTGGCGGTGGGTTGTTGTTGTTGTTGTTGTTGTTGTTAACTTGGTTCTGGACTAGTAGCTGCATCAAGGTGTTCTGTTGTTCGATCAACTGCGTGAGCTCCGGTGGGAAGGCAAATCCGGGGTCACGTCTCGGAGGCATCTGATGGGTTTAGAGGGGAGGGATTAGTATAGAATGAGGTCTGGTGAGAAAGCACTACCCATAAGCACATGAGACAAACACATTCATATCACTTCAAATTAATTCAAACAAGGGCATACAATCGGTCCAACTATCATTACAGTGCTCGGACTAATACTATATACATGGGGGAAATACTAGTAATAATATGGTGGTCCACTAGAAATTTTGATCGATGGAGGACTCCATGATATACGCTCCAGCTTCGTCTTCATAATCATCATCACTACTATCGGGGTCGGAGTCGGTGTCGTCGATGGTGATGTAGTCTTCGGGATGGTCGTTGAGGGAGTCCTGGATTAGGTGGTCTCCGACAACCGGACTATATCCTTCGGCCGGACTGCTGGACTATGAAGATACAAGATTGAAGACTTCGTCTCGTGTCCGGATGGGACTCTCCTTGGCATGGAAGGCAAGCTTGGCAATACGGATATGTAGATCTCCTCCCTTGTCACTGACTCTATGTAACCCTAGCCCCCTCCGGTGTCCATATAAACCGAAGAGTTTAGTCCGTAGGACAAGAACAATCATACCATAGGCTAGCTTCTAGGGTTTAGCCTCTACGATCTCGTGGTAGATCAACTCTTGTAATACTCATATCATCAAGATCAATCAAGCAGGAAGTAGGGTATTACCTCCATCGAGAGGGCCCGAACCTGGGTAAACATCGTGCCCCCCGCCTCTTGTTACATCAGCCTTAGACGCACAGTTCGGGACCCCCTACCCGAGATCCGCCAGTTTTAACACCGACATTGGTGCTTTCATTGAGAGTTCCACTGTGATGTCACCATAAGGCTTGATGGCTCCTTCGATCATCGGTAACAATGCGGTCCAGGGTGAGGTTTTCCTCCCCGGACAGATCTTCAGATTCGGCGCGCCAGACCGGGCCAACTCGCTTGGCCATCTAGAGCAGATCGAGAGCTACGCCCCAGGCCATCAGGTCAGGTTCGTAAACTTGAACTACACCGCCAACATCCGTGGAGACTTGATCTTCGACGGATTCGAGCCCATGCCCGGTGCAACGCACAATCACGATGAGCATGATTTAGCTCTGCCGTCGGATAGTTTTCGGGAGATCACACCGGCGACCGCTCCGGCCTTCAATCCAGAGCAAATTGCCCCATCCGAGGACGGGTGGATAGACCCCGCCATGGAGGCCGCACTCTCAGTGGCGATAGAGCCGAATTTCACCCCTTACGAGAGCCGTGTTGCCAAACCACTGGATTCGTCTCCGGCCACGGACTCCGAGCCGCCTGCGTCCGTGCCTATCGAATCTGATTGGGCGCCGATCATGGAGTTTACCTCCGCGGATATCTTTCAGCACTCGCCCTTCGGCGACATGCTAAATTCATTAAGGTCTCTCTCCATGTCAGGAGAACCTTGGCCGAACTATATCCGGCTAGAATGGGATGTGGACGACGAAGATATTCGCTGCCCACCACCACCCACTTAGTAGCCACTGTCAACGATTTAACCGACATGCTCGACTTCGACTCCGAAGACATCGACGGCATGGACGACGATGCAGGAGACGAAGAGGAACCACCACCCACAGGGCGCTAGACCGCCACCTCATCATACGATATATATATATATGGTGGATACCCCCAAAGAAGGCAATGGTGACAAGACAGCAGAGGATGACCCCTACAAGAAGCAACCCAAGCACCGTCGTCAGCGGTGCCGCTCTAAGTCCCGCCATAGCAAAAGCAGTGATACCGACACAAGAGACAATAACACTCCAGATAGTGCCGAAGACGATGACAACCCCCTCCAGCCAGATTTAGAGCAGGAGGATGAACAAGCTAGCCCTCCAGAACAGGTAGCAGATGGAGAAATGGAGGATGACAATTACATGCCTTTCTCCAAAGATGAGGTGAGCCTCTGCGATGAAGAATTTATCGTGCCTGAGGATCCCATCGAGCAGGAGCGCTTCAAGCGCCGGCTTATAGCCACAGCAAATAGCCTGAAGAAAAAGCAACAACAGCTTCGAGATGATCAAGATTTGCTAGCAGACAGATAGACCGAAGTCCTTGCGGCCGAGGAATACGAACTCGAACGCCCCTCCAAGAGATACCCAAAGCGCAGGTCGCTCGAGGAGGAAGCATTGAAATCTACTTCACCAGCGTATGATCCGGCTGACCGGCCACCTCATGGCCGAGACAGATAGGCGTTTCAGCCTGCACCCCGCCGCCAATCAAACAAATACACCAAAGCCCGGGGCAACACGCGGGACCTGCGAGACGTATTGGAAAGTAGGGCAAAACATGCAAGATCGATATCACGGGCCCGCGGGCGCGCACCAACAGCGGGGCGATGACCGTCACGCCGGATACACTAAAGTAAATCCGGTAGGGCGAATCTGACAGACAAGACTCATATGAACTGCGTCGTGATTTAGCCCTACGCAGGCGCCAAGACACCCCTATGCTTCACTGACGAAGTAATGGATCATGAATTCCCAGAGGGTTTTAAACCCGTAAATATCGAATCATATGATGGTACAACTGATCCCGCAGTATGGATTGAGGATTTTCTCCTCCACATCCACATGGCGCGTGGTGATGATCTACATGCCATCAAGTACCTCCCACTAAAACTCAAAGGAACAGCTCGGCATTGGCTGAATAGCTTGCCAGTAGACTCCGTCGGCAGTTGGGAGGATTTGGAACATACATTCCTTGACAACTTCCAAGGAACTTATGTGCGACCACCGGATGCTGATGATTTGAGCCATATAACTCAGCAGCCAGGGGAATCAGCCAGGAAATTCTGGACACAGTTCCTAACTAAGAAAAACCAAATTGTCGACTGCCCGGATGCAGAGGCCTTAGCGGCATTCAAGCATAACATCCGTGACGAGTGGCTCACCTAGCACCTCGGTCAGGAGAAGCCGAAATCTATGGCAGCCCTCACGACACTCATGACCCGCTTATGCTGGCGAGGATAGCTGGCTGGCTCGCAGCAACAACACGCCAAGGAATCCGCCACCCCGGATACTAAAGATGCTAATGGCAGACCACGTCGTAACAGACACAAGCGCCGCAACAACGGCGATAACGCCGAAGATACGGCAGTCAATGCCGGATTCAGAGGCTCTAGAACCAATCAACGGAAAAAGCCATTCAAAAGAAGTACTCTGGGCCCGTCTAGTTTGGACCACATACTCGATCGCTCGTGTCAAATTCATGGCACCCTCGACAAACCAGCCAATCACACCAACAGAGAATGCTGGGTGTTCAAGCAGGCCGGCAAGTTGAATGTCGAAAACAAATACAAGGGGCTGCATAGCGATGACGAGGAGGAGCCCCGGCCGCCGAACACGGGAGGACAGAAAAGGTTTCCCCCACAAGTGAAGATGGTGAACATGATATATGCAACCCACATTCCCAAGAGGGAACGGAAGCGTGCACTAAGGGACGTCTATGCGATGGAGCCTGTCGCCCCAAAGTTCAACCCATGGTCCTCTTGTCCGATCACCTTCGATCGTAGGGACCACCCCACTAGTATCCGTCATGGCGGATCCGCCTTATTGGTCCTAGACCCTATCATTGACGGATTTCACCTCACTCGAGTCCTCATGGATGGCGGCAGCAGCCTGAACCTGCTCTATCAGGATACAGTGCGCAAAACGGGCATAGATCCCTCGAGGATCAAACCCACCACAACCACCTTTAAGGGTGTCATCCCAGGTGTAGAGGCCCATTGCACGGGCTCAATCACACTAGAAGTGGTCTTTGGATCTCCGGACAACTTCCGAAGCGAGGAGTTAATCTTTGATATCGTCCCGTTCGGCAGTGGCTACCACGCATTGCTAGGGCGAACCGCATTCGCAAAATTCAACGCGGTACCGCATTACGCATACCCCAAGCTCAAGATGCTAGGACCTAGGATGGTCATAACAGTCAATGGAAACACAGAGCGTTCGCTCTGCACCGAGGAGCACACTGTTGCCCTCGCAGTAGAAGCATAAAGCAGCCTTTTAAGGCAAACCGCCAATTCGG